>JAZGTH010000045.1:1229572-1887072 GCA_036877525.1 Chromobotia macracanthus | reverse complement strand
GTGATGGGTAATATATACTATATATCTAATAACAAAAATTCACAATTCTTCTCTGCTTTGAGATAAACCCTTTGGATTGTACAGCCCAAAGTATAAAGACACACTATCTACTGTAATAACCATTAAGCATAGATTATAACAGGGTTAGGCTGTAATCGCTCTTTTAAACATATGGTTGTAATTCAGTATTATCTGTGGTCTAGGCTACTGTTAATAAAAAGGTTCTATAATCCTAATACATTAATCTACTGTTTTTAATGGACTCCATATGGTTCTCAACACTGAAGCAAACATATCATGTCAAAGTTGTCTTTTTTAAAACATCCTAAACCTTCTGATTGCATCAACTGTTCACATACTGCAGGGGGTATAATAATTATAGGTGCAATGTACAAACACACAAAACAGTTTTAGACATGACAAAATAGATGGACTTTTTTTTATTAAAATTTGAAATTGAAATTAACAAATGTTAAATGTGCTGACTGGCTCATGAAGATTTGGGCTACTCTGGTCAAAATTCAAAGCTTTTCAGATATAAAATGTTTAATAAATCTTAATATCTATAGAACAACACGGCCATTACAGCACATCCAACACAGATCTTTTAAAAATTCAGAGACTTCCCATTGAAATGTATTTTTTAATTTACCTTTTGAAATATATTAATGGCAATTTTTAAACTTCAACTATTCTTTTCACTTAAAAAATGCTAGGAAATTAACTATGGAAATCTCTAAATATACGGGGAAAAAAATCAGGTTTAAAAACACATGTCTGACTGATATCATCACTTGTTCTCAGAAGTCCATGAATGCCAGAGGAACTGACACTTTACCAGACAAAAACAACACATTCTGATAAACACATGACCTCTCATAACATCAGCCATAAATGTTACAAGACATGAAAAGGAAAATGGATATTTTTAATAAATAAAAATCCCAGAGAAGTTACAGAAAATTGTTGTAAGAAACATTTTAAGATATTTGAGAGCAACATAACCACAGTTACAGAAAGCAGTCCATGTTAGATGTTGTTCCACTGCAGTTCATTCTTCATCCAAACAACAACAGCAAGACAATACACACCGCATTTACTGCTATCAAAGGCACTGTGGAAGGAAACCAGATATGTGTTACTGCTGACATACTTTGTTACCACAAGTAAAAGAAAAACACATAGTGATAAAGGAAGAAACCAATGCAAGGCTAAACATAAAGACAAGACACTGTCTTTAGTAATTACACATTCTGTTAATAAACGGAATCAAGAAACCTTGGTGAAAAGATCAGTATTAAGTAAAATGAACGTACCTCTCATGACAGTCCTAACAGAACGAATAAGATTAAGAAGTTGTGCTTTAATCCCAGGTTCATCTCCAAACCCCCCAATACTTTGCTCTGCTCCCCAGCCAACTGAAAAATTGTGGGTTAGTTAAAGCCATCTGTGATAATGGCTCACAACAACTGTTATAAGAGAATAGCTATATGCAGAGCTGGAAATTGGGGTACTTGGGGGGACTGAGGGCAGGGAGTGGATTTCAGGGGAAAATGGAGCTCCAGTTCTAAATGTAAAGGGTTTCAATCTTTTAGCCATGCAACAGCCTCCATAAATACTGGGATTTTAGATATATAGATATATATACATTTTTTGAAACCATATATCTAAACATTACCAGTGAAAGATATGGGCACAGCTACTTGTTACTATTCCACATTTAAATTAAACTGTTCGTGAAACACAAATGGAAGTGTGGGAATTACGTAGTGAAAAAATGTTCAATCAAAACATTTTAGCTTTTTATAGACATTTATACGCATGCGTGATTTATGTTAGTCTACAAAACCAACTCAGAAATTTAGTCAAGTGCGTCCAAACATTTGACTTTTAAATATACTTCATTTTTAAGCAATTTCTAAACACAGCAGGTTTGCGTGTTTTGTTGTACTGAATATAATTCGTCCAAAAAATAGCTGATAATACATTAAATACATGTTACACATGGGAAATAACAACGAGCGATGTTATTTCAACATTTAAAAGCATTTTAGATTGTGTCCAGTTTCCTGCACATTTAAGAGAAGTAAACACTAGGGTAGACAACAAACGTATTTACGTGATATACCGAAAGTGTCGTCTTAGACTTCGACTATAACGTATTCATAAAGACGTACTTTTACTGAGAAACCTCTCTTCGTGGAGAACTGCGATGGCGTTGGTGAATAAAATCGCTGTTTGAATCAGCGCGTATAGTGTGAACGCCATGTTGGCATTACCGTGGTGACGTAATGGAGTGTCCGTCGCGCAGTAGCAACGTCACAAGTGCGCCGCCAAGAGCTTAGATTGACGTACTTAAATGTTGTGCTACCATAAACAACAGCATATCAAATGAAATGCGCATTCTTATTTGTAAGCCGACATTGTTCTTTTTATGTACATTTTTGAACAGAAACCTTTTGATTTATCTGCTGATTAATATTTGTATGCAATTATTTTCTAAATCACTATATTATACGATATTATACTATAATAATACGCACTATTATGCACTCTATATTAATTTATATTATTTAATATTATTCACATATATACATATGTTTGTATAATCAACAGATTTTTAAAGAGAAAAAATTAACAGTAGTGTGTGTTTATCAATTTGCAAATATTAATTTTAAATAATAAACATTCAGCCTATATGTTCATATTATAGACTTTAATTATCCACATAAATAGTAGAGAAACTACAAGAACATATGTAAATACATTTTCATGAACAGTTAATAATAACTTTTTTAAATCTTGTGTTATGTCAATGTTGTATTTAACCAGGCAAAACAAGAAAGCTTTACACTTCCAGATTGCTCTTAGACATAAGCCACAGTACAGAGCAACCTTTTCCCCCCACACCCTCATTTTTGTACATTTACAACCTATAGCTAATATAACTGTACAGTTTGCTGTTGTTAATAAATAAGTGAATGCATGGGTAAATAAATAAACTGAAATAAGTTCATATATAACCAAAACAGGGTTATTGTACAGGAAATAAGACAAAAGGCATATAAATGTATATGAGTGAACTGCTGTGTCATTTGGTTTCACTGGTGAGATGGGCGTCGTTTCATGTGGTTGTGTTAATGACAGTGTTCAACACTTTGATCGGGTGACAGCAGCTCGCGGTGCAGAGGAACCGGTTACTTCCATTGTGCTTGATGAATCATCAGGAAGATTTAGATGGTTTCAACCTCTGTGCATCAAATATGTTGAGAGCAACTTGATTTTGTTTCATACAATGTTACCTAAAGCAAAACATATAATTAAGGTAAACACTTCTCAAAAAAATCTTAAAAATGATCAAAACATCAAAAAGGTCATGAAAAACAGTGTGCTTCCTAACATATATTGTGCTGATATGTTGCAATGCTTATTTAATTTTAAAAACATAATGAAATTATGTCATTATGATATAACAATTCTAATCAACAACATATTGTTCACTATTGGAATAAATAACTTTGATATTTACCATTTAGCTTTTGTTTAGATGTGTCCCAGCCTTTTCTTTTCTGATGATGTTTGCATAGGGAATCTACCAAAGAACATTCAGGGATTCATTAATATTTAAACATTCCATCAATGAACATTCGGTGCATTTTACAAAACTACTCCAATCCTGGTCAGTTCACTGTTATAGCTGTGCTGAAATACACAATAATGTAATGTATATAGTAAAAATGCTACTATACTAAACAACTTCCTGTTCATTTAACTATTGTGTATATTACTACTCAAGCACCAAAAAACGTCAACCATTCACATTAGTTTACATGACAGAGACTGAACATTTTTACTGCATAGCCTTGCATTGCTAAAATATGTGGTGACAGAAAAAAAAACTTTCGAGGAAGCAGAGATCTTCTGGGTTTATCTTAATATTTTAATGCATCACTCAGGTTCAGTCTTTATTCTGGCATGTGGTATTCTCTCATGTATGATATGTGCCTGGCTTGACTGATGATGTTGAACTGAAAGAACACACAACGGCAGTCTGTCAGCATCATCCATGTGTTAAAACACAGATGCGCGAGTGATTGATGCCACACTGCTATGCAATGTTGAACCAGTTCTAGACAACAAAAGATTCTGAGAAACTGGATCCTGCTGGTTGTCTGTTAATATCCTGTATTTTATTCTGTCCTGATTTGTAACATAGATCTGAACTGCTTTAAAAAATCAGCAGATGTTTCAAACAGAAGGGGAATGATTTATGTGTAGGATTTTTTATTTACTTATGTATATATTGATTGATTGATTTACAAAATTATACAGATGAGAAATTCTGGTATTATTCTATGTTTTTAGATCCCTTACCATCTGTAGCTGTTGTACCATCTCTTCCCTGTAAGCCAGTTCTCTCTTCATTTGGTCCTGAAAGTTATCTGAAAGACAGCAGGTCTAATTAACACCCTTTTAAATAGACTATTGCTAAATAAAAACTCTCCTATTGCTTTAAAAGGTATTACATTGTAGTTTACATATAGGTTATATAAATGTTTGTTCAAAACTTAACTTTAAACTTAACTTTAAAATCTAGGAATTCTCTCATTTTACACCTGGAAATAAACTTCTTGTTTCTGTTGATGTGCTTTGGAACATTTTCAAATCAAGCTGGAATAACATGGAGGTTTTGTCCATATCAGTTTGAGCGCATGCTGCCATTAAAGCCAGTAAAGGGTCATATACAAAAAAAATTAGAAAAAAAAATACTTGAAAATTTAAAATTCACTTGTTATGCTGATTATATAATTTGCAATGAAAAAATACAAGCAAAAACTACTATACATTACTGAACACTGCTGTAAACATTCATTATTCACTATTGTAGTGCATCTGATTACTCGTGTTCATACAGTTCATTGTATACGTTTTTAGTCATTATGGAGTTGTTTTTATATTCACATGATTATCTGTGATGGTAGTGAGAAAACGTACGGAAAACTGGAAATGGAGAGCTGCCTTTCAGAGCATGAAACTCCTGCTCCAGTCTCCTCCGTAAATCTATCTGCTCAAGAAGAACTTTCTGGAGCTCCTCTGAAGGACAGATTACACAGTAAATCAACATTATCCTGTTATTCAAGCTAAAAAATCAATCATTACATTTTGAGCAGTTATGAAAAATGTCTGTTAAATGTATTCACATTTAGACATTGTTAAGCCTATGTAATTGCTTTATTCAATTGTCATCTCACCTTTATCCATGTTCTCAACATCCTTTTTGAGAGATACAGGCGAGTTTGGGTCTTGACTTTGATCTGCTGAGCAAACAAAGGAGAATTTTCAACATTCATAGCAAATTTTAAAAAAGAATCATAATATTACAAGCATTTATTAATGTAGGGATGTTGCACAATTATAGGTGGGCCTCTTTCAGTCTTTTTCACTCTGCCCAATCAGTAAGTAATACTGGACGACCTCAATACCCCTTTAATAGCCCTGAATCTCAGCAAAGTTCCCTGACACAAATCCTGTGGTACCACGAATAGCCAGGAGATGGCAGTATAATAACAGTAAATGCCCCGGTAAAACAATCAGACTCCGGTCACAAAGTATTTTCTTTCCTTATTAAGCAATCCTATTTGTAATTACAAATACAAACTATAATGTTTTTGCTGTTTTTGTTAAGGTGGGGTTGGGGAAATGGTAATTATATGTTAATAATATGAAGTAAAACTTATGTGCATATTTACTGTACAGAAATCATAATATTCTTTTAAAATGATAATAATAATAATATTTACCTGACCTCACTAACTCAACAAAATATACCTAAAATATTTTTCAATATCTGCAGCTAAATTAAGCCATTAGAATAGCCCAAACAATACCAATATGCGGAATTATTCTGAAAACTGTTATATCACCAGTTTCATTAATGTCACTGCAATTTTGAATCATAAAATGTTTACAGTTTTGATTGGAATGCTTAGCAGATGCTACGGCCTTATTGCATGACTGTTTTTGTGTCTCTATTGCAAATGGCTCAAATGAAGTGATCCGACACATTTGTATAATCTTCCGCTCATTCGTCTCTCTCTCTCATTTGCCGTCTTGCCTCCTTAAGCCGAACAAGGCGTTCCTCATTTGGAAAGCGGGCTTGTTCTCGCTCTTCTCCTCTCTGTCTCATTTGACAAGCAAATTTGCAGACAGTGCCTGAGGATAACAACCTCGTTTGACAGTCAATTAACCGTGAATAGTCAAAGCCGAGGCGGTTTGCATTATATAAATGGAAAATTAGATTATTTTTTTCTTCTCTCCCAAGAAACAGAACTATCTTTAAGACGCTGCCTTTAGACTCTTTGGAAAATCAGAAGTTCTAATCACGTTTCTCAGTAGCCCCTCGGAGACATTCAGCAATCAAGCAAAGGTGGTTTCATTTAATTTGTTTTATGTAATTTTTTCAAATATATTACACGTTATATGAGGAGATCATTATCGCTAGATAATATAAATGTTGCCATAGATGTCATAAAACACTTTTAATGTCTTTCTGACAGATAAAAGACAATAAACTATGATCTTTCTAATGGAAGATTTTGCAGAGCAAAAGGCAATTATTTCCATTTGATATTGTTCAAATGGTGATTGTCACCTTCCCAGTGCTGAGCTGATTGTCTTGCTGAACTGTTATGGCTCCCTGCAGAACACAATGTCATCATGGAGAGAGCTGCTCCATTTTAAGAGTGCGGCAAGAGTGCATTCAGTCCTGTATCTTTTATATTTAGATTAATCCTAATATCCTTGCAGGGATGGGCTATCTGTGTTGTGTGAATTATTTTGCAGACCTCTTGCTTTATGTATTGGATGTAAGATGGAAATATAGCGATGTGTGTTCTTACTTGGATTCTCTCGCCAGTATTCTGGAGCAGTTGTTTCCGTCTCTGGGATGAAGAAACTGCTTTGTTCTTTGTTGTCATCTGAACGACAATTAAAAATATGAAATTAAACGCATGTACATGAATACATAAAACAGCAGAGGATGCAGTTAGTTAAGTGTATCAGTTTCACTCATGTTCTATATGTGCATTCAGTTCTTTTTTTCCAGGTTGAGGATGAATGTTTCCTTTCTTTTATAGGTCAGTGTTGTTATAAATGACAACAGTGCAGGAAATAATCACATTACACATATCACATTTGCAACAACACTGACATTACAACAGACAATTTCTCACCCGAGATGGTTGTTTTGTTTTTGGTTGCGTAGGCCGGCAGTCCGTCGTCTCTGCTCTTGTGAGCCTGGAACCATAAATGTCTGATTAGAACTGATTCATAACACAGGCCAAAGGTTGAACATGAGCAACAAAATATATCAGTCGGCCAAAAGCACAGAATTGATTAGCCTTGAGAATGACAATGCTGTTATGTTTTATATATGATCCTGATGTTTGTTTGGCTGTAGTGTGTAACTGAGTTTCTTTACATAAATCAAAGCATCGAGTGTGCTGGCTGGATCCTGCATGCATGCACGCCTTTGTGTGCTAAGGCTAATTGCTAAAGAATCCCCATTTCCCATTTCATCGCTAAAAGTGACTGTCTGTTTCCTCTGTTCATGTAGTGTCAGAGGGTTAAAGATTAAAAAGGCTAATAGGCAGGAGTGACAAAGGGGAGCAAACATAATGTCGCCATTAAACAAAACACGACTGGGCTTATCAGGAGGGATCAAAGAGCTCTGAATATTTCATTTCTGCAGGGAACACAGACTATCAATCTTGTTATGCATATGGACCCTGCCAGCCTATGGCCTGCATTTAAATAATTAGTTGAAGTGCCTGGAGGGAATATTTACATTTTTGTATGCTGCGCTTTCCTCCAGTGATCCGTGAACTGGGCTGGGGACTTTGAGAATGGCAGGCGGACTGACAGAATGACTGGGTTTGTCCTCTGCTGAGGTCTCAGCAGGAATGGTCAAGAAAGAGGCTTGTTCTTTGGCCTGTTCCCCTGCGCTGCTGTCAGAGAGTTCACGTATGTGCAGTCCACATGGCTGCTGCAGTATCTGTGGTGGTGTCTGTGCTGTACGACTGCTGAAGTCCTCCTGTTCCTCATCATGTTTTGTCTCCACATCCACTTCCTGTTCCTCATCGCTTTCTCCACTGTCACTCTGGTAGCTGCAGCTGGTGCCAGGAGAAAGATGCCTTTCTGGCCCAAAGTCCTCAAGGCTACAGTGGAGCTTGGCGATGCTCTCTGTGTCTTTGACCACGGGGCGGAAGGCGGAATGGTAACTGGCCTTGCGGGTTTGCAATGAAGGGGCATCTAAAAGTTTTAGCCAGCCCTCAGAAGCAGGTCGCAAGTCTGAGGTCACAGGTGGGCAGTCACTCTCCAACAGACCTGATCTTGGGTTGGCGTCCAGGCCGGAACCTGAATCGCTTTGTTCAGACAGGTCCAAAAAGGCTTGTCTGAGAGAGGGACTTTCTGTGAGGGAGGAAAGGGCATTGGGTTGAGGTTGGAGGTAAGTGGGTACTGGAATGCCCCCTGTTGCCCTTGGGGGCCAGAACATGCAGAAGGGTGGGTAAAAAGTGTCTTTACGCCCGGGCCACAGAAGCCCTGAGAGGCCACTGTTTTTCTGTCCATTTGTTGATTCACTGTCATCCTTTTTTTGTGGGCACAGGCCAAATGTGGGGAAACTGTAGGGGCTGGGGAATAGTGACGTTGTTGGGAACTTCTGCAACATGCCAAAACTTTTACTTGGGACTGGAATGACCGGGTAACTGCGGGGGGCTTTTCGGGGTGAGAGGCTGCTGGTGTCCAAATCATCATCATCCTCATACCTGCCTCTCTTCTGAGCCAGTTCTGAAGAGATCATGTGGGGTATAACCGAGTTGACGGACTTTATAGAGCCCATGGACGAGCAATTGGAGGAAGGAAGTGCCCTCTTGCGACTTCCTCCATTGAACATGGCTTTTACATCCTCCCAGGCAAACATCAAATCCTCTTGTGGGGTTTTGTCTGTCAGTTTGAGGTGTCGACGCCAGGAGTTGAAGTTGGCGGCATCTGGCTGTGTGTACTTGGCCTCAGGTGTGCGATGTGAGTGGAAGATGAATTTGTTAGGGGAGAAGTACATATTACAGTAGGAGCACTTGATACATTTAGCCCTTGAGCTGTTGTAGCGAGCTGGGATGAAACTTCCTCGACAGCCCCAAGCACATTCATGCATCACGTCAAAGGCAAAGTTGTCTGGCAGCTTGGGTGGTGAATTTTCACCCAAAAAAGACTTGCAGAGACGCTCTGCTTCTCGTTTGGTGATCATACCACAGCGGCGTGATGAAATGGGCATGGCGCCTGCCCGCCGAAGAATCTCCAGTTGGACTGGGGTGCACTGCACGCAGGTGATGCCCAGAGCCACGCGACGATTATGAATCTCATTGTAGCTGTAGTTCTTCAAAAGAGTGTTGGATATCTGAGCCAGGCATAAACGTTCCTGGTTGTCAATTACCAATGAGACGATAGGCACCCCATAGAGGATAACTTGCCCAACTTGATTGGGCTTGAGGGAGGAAGAGTGATTGGGTCTTGGGGGTGTCAGGGGCTCCTGCGGGAATGAACTCGGTGGGGTGGCCATCACAATGTCGTTTGGTCTAGGCAGAAGACTCTTGTTCATTCTTTAGAGACCACTGACTGGAGATGTTATTCTGTAAAAACATTTTTAAATAGTTAATTGATTGAATAAAAAAACATAAACATAAACATAAACAAAAAAGTATTACTTGCATTTAATCAATTCTGTTAATAAAATCTGATGTGAGGATATTATTAATAGTGTGTCAAAACTATTACTAGTTATTAAATGTGAAGCAGTAATAGATTTCTCGATACAAACAAATCACAATTAATTCACTTCAAATATGGAAAAACTTTCATCTGTGAAGTTTAGATTTAACGATCTGTTCTGCACAACAGGTATTGACGTTTAAAAAATGACAAAGGTGAGAAACAAATACGATCGCATTTTTAAGAAAAGGAAACTACTGATTTAAACAGCCGTCACTTGAAGAACTATCACACAAATTAAAATGATAACTTGTATTTCTTGCGCTCCAGTGCTCTGTAGCATTACTGTTTGCTGGTTGTGTTTGGAAAATCCATAAAGAAAAGAGTGCAAACGTATTATGTTTTTAAATATTGCGTTCACTTTAATAATAAATAAAAAAAACAATCCACTGGAAGTATAGGCAGATTTCCCTGTAGAGCATATGTTTTACTTTGCCATACAGAATAAAGAACATGATTATTATAAAAAACTCATACTGTTACAGAGTTTATGTAATTTAAACAATAGCATAATAACAAAAAGCATAATTATAACAATAAATGTGTACATATAAAAAGTAAATGTACTGTTTAAACTGAGAAGAAATGTCACTAAACCATGATTAAAACGAAATAAAAATGTCTTTCTTAGACGAACTCTATTACGACACAAAGTTGTTTTCTTACCTCCGCGCGCTGTCGGAGAATATAAATCATGCGTGTTTATTCCACATGCGAACTGAGAAATTCACCTTCGAAAACGCGATTGTAGAAATAAGACACAAGCACGATAATGGCCAATATAACTACAGCATGTTTTATCGCGTCCAGTTAACAGTGACGGAGAAACACGAATAAAGAGCGAATAAACTCGAGCGCGTCTCACAGCTGTCAGTGACTGACTGCCCCTCTGAAGAGCCGATGACGTTTCACTGACTGCCACTCAAACAACACAGAGAAGAGCAAACATGCCGGACTGAGATCTGAATGAGACGAAAACCACCCATGTGAGATCATGGACGAAAACAGAAGTCGTCTTATTAATTGTGTTGCATTTTATGATATGCATCACATATTATCTCATACACGCAAACGGCCAAAGAAATTAAACCAAAAGATAAAGTGTAGTCACACATTCAAGAAATATCATTAATCACATTTAGATTATGACCAGAAACAAACGAATAAATATCATCGTAAAACACTGATAATGGACACGATAAGGCAAAATAAAATGAGATGTTATTTTGTCATTGGTTTATGTCTACTAGTCTATTCAAATAACATTTGAAGCAATTATTTAATGGCATGATTTAATTCATTCGTATTTTTCTAATGCTGTTCTGTTTTGGACTGTAAAGTGTAAATTAGCTGTACCTATTTTAGACTGTAATGAGTAGTCAAGTACTTCAAGATGAAGTTTATCATTCTGTTATGAATATATTGAAACTGTCCGAACTGTCAGGGTATTTTGAGCCATTTCCACACATTCATAAATCAAGAGAAGGGGGCAAATGTCGGCACGTCATTTTTTCATCATTATGAAGGTAATACATGGGCTGTACATACTGAATCGACCACAACTGAAAGTAAAACTAATCGTTTGATAGCGATGACATGTTGTCCCACAAACTGGCTCATCAATAACATTTCTATATTAGTCTGGTGCACTATTGATCTAAATATAAAAAAATGACCATTATATTAAAATGGCATCATATTTTTCAATTCATGTCCTTTTACAATTAAACTCAAAAGACTCGAGGTGCAGGTTTTGTTAAATATCTTCATTATATGCTTTAACTATTTAGCGATGCAGGTGGATTTGCGCGTAATTATAACTGGAAAGTTCGGCGAGTATTTTGTTAGTAACAGAATTAATATTAAAGTTCAAGTGTTTTGTAAAGCCAAGTCGTATTGACAGAAAAGAGAGGGTCCCATCTGCAGCCCTCTAAACCTCATTTATCCCATCGTGCTGGCTTTTGTCTCCCAATAGCCAGAGAGCATCTCATAGGATCTCTCATCCCTTTACAGAAATATGAAAAATATATTTTTCTTTACAATTAATTTGTAACATTTATTTTGTTTTAACCTTTATTTTGTTTCTTTTTAATGAAAACGATTACATTATATTTAACTGCATTTGTTCATAAACATTTTAACTGTTATATTCATGCGATTTTTTTTCGTTTTTATTTATATTAAAATGTAGAGTACATCAGGTACTGATCAGTTAAGTGTTATTAAAACGATTAACTGTTAACTGCACCATTTTATGTTACACCACAGTTGATAATCATCAGTACAACTAGTTACCTATTCATGCAGAACAGTTAACTGCCCAGACATTTAGGCCTTGTTAAATCATAGTCCATGACTGCTTGATGCATTAAACGTCATCTATATGTATGTTAACCCTACTGTGAAATTAATCATGCGTTTACTTATGTGACCTGTCAGGGTCAATACAGGCCAAAAAAGCGAAGAAATATAATAGCTACAAGAACAGAACATTACACACCAAATCCATTATCTAACTAAACACCTCAGACAAACAATTGTTTTCAAACAAATGAAACGTCTTCACTTTCTCAAGCTGGTTTATTACTATAAAAACAAACCCTTCACTGTAATGCACTGAAGACTCGTCTGTGACCTATAATTATCATGAACAGAAAGTCCCACAATACACTGCAGTCTATACAGGCCTGAGTACACTGTCCTACATTATAATCCTTATTTAATGCTGGAGGTCTATATGAAAATTGCAAGACTAAATGCCACTTTATCTGTAAAGACTTATCAAGCAATACCATTTAAATACAACCCATCTCATCAGGCTTTAAACAGTAAAAGTGTTCATGGGCCATAGAAGTTTCTTATTTATTCCGTCCTGACTGCAGATAATTGCATGAAGTTACTCTGGTGGAATGAGTTCATTTCTATACTGACTTCCAGCAGTCTATAAAGGGCACCATATATTTATTATTATTGTTCAAGGTAATCAGACGCATTTCTTGATTGAACGGTGAGGACAATCAGAGGACAGGATATCAAACAGGTAAACAGGGTTATGAATCGATACAGTGTGGTGCCATCCATAGCTTTACAGCAGTCCTAAGTCTTTATGTACAATGATAAACTATGAGTTCTGCCACATGCATAATTAATAGCTTTTTTAATATTTCCATGCAATTCTGAAACTAATAATCAGGAGAATGAAGGAACCACACAATAATTTCTGTTCTTGATGTGGGAAACAATGTCAGAATTAAGTGATTTGAATAATTCAGACATTCTGAACAACAAATATTTTGGTCAAATGATTACGGGTATGTTGTGAAGAGGATTTTTGTGACTGTACGCGTTTTCACATACCTTATCCACTGCTCAGAAGAATCCTGTATTTTCTTGTACAGTTCAGCTCATACACTCCAACATCAGTCAAACCCTGAAATGGTCACCAGTATATTTAGCGCTTAACAGTAATACATTACAGAATCACTTTAGTGTCCTTCATGTCGTGTCGGTGTTTGATTGATAGTGAAATTAAAATAATCGTTTGTGCTGACCACTGCTGACCTTTTGAAATATGAAATATATTCACGACTTTTTCTGGTGGATTTCTTCACTTAATAATGCACCACTTGATTTTATGGACGGTTCGGTGTTGTCAGCGTTTATCAGCGAAATTTAGAATAAAAACTTTTCACTTTCTTCATGACGGCAAGTTTTGCTTTTAATTGACAGACTTCGTTCGTTATCAAACTGGCGACATCTGACAGATAAAAGGCAAGACTAAGACGAAGACTTCTGATAATACTATCTTATCAAAATTTGATCATTAAAAAAATCTTTTAGCATAATTCAACAACAATTGTCGCTGCGGTGTGTGTAATGCGGATCACGTATCTAACTAGAGTTTAAATGCGCCATCGCCAAGAAATAATAAAATAATGGAATATAAAGGCAAAGCACAAATTAAAGTCATTGTTTTGAATTTTGCAGAATATTTCAGACTTTGTGCATAAAGTTCACTTTGACATAAAACGCTCAAAGGTAAACGCTTACCCTGCACGCAGCACGCGACAGCGAAGCGTCTCGCGCTCCGCTCCTGTAAGAGATGACGCGTCTCGAGCTTCGTGTCTCCTGCAGGATATTCCGAGTAAAAGCTTTAGAAATGCCTGACAATGAGCTGATGCTATTGTAGTCATGCAGTCCTCGATCTGAATCACTCTGAGTCAACTGCTAAAAACTGCTGTGCTCTGCTCTCCTGTGATGCAGACGAGCTTGAGAAATGCGCTCATGGCAGCTCATGTTATCACTGAACTTCACGTCCCAAAGAATCCCAAAGAGGTGGAGCTCTCTACATGAGATCAACTGGATAATGGCAAATCATGCTTCATCTTTCCTTTGTGAAATGTTTTGCAAGGGAGAAGTGTCTGAATTTGACCGACTTCACTGATTATGAGGACTTCACTGAATCTTTATGAGTTATGATAATATGATAATATTTAAAAAAATATTTCAAATACATCCATTAGGGGCGTTTGCTGATTGTCTTAAAAGCAACATTTCATTACACTCTCCCCTAAACTTACTTTAGTTTGGGTTTAAAATAATTGCTGGTGTAACAAACGCCAATGTGCAAACATTTGCTAATATATTTAGCAATATATAACTTTTTCATAACAGACAAGTCTAAGACTTCCATAACAGATACTCATGATAGTAAAAGGTGTCAGTTGCTGGTCAGCTTTGTTTCTGAATTATTAATTGGTATCAGGTTGTTTACCAAAGCAGAGGAAAATACTTGATTGTTATTTAGCTGCCAGCTTGGTCTCATATATCCCACAATTACAAGAGGTATCCGGGTATTTATCAAGTCATTACAAAAACAGAATTCCTTACATATTAGAGTATATACCATTACCATATACCATTAAATGGGGATCAAAGAGCTTATTTTATTGCTTTTAAAAATGTCATTACTGCAAAAGTGAAAATGTGCATCTGAGGATTTAGTTTCCTTAGTAGAAAACAAAAGGAGATGTTTAATAGAATGGCCAAGCTGCTCTTTTCTGTACAATAAAGATAATAAGAGCAATTTTCAAAAAAGATTTTCAATGAATAACAAATAGCATCCTTCTTTTGTGTGTCACAGAAAAAAATCAGGTCAGGTCTGCGGTTGATTTTTTATTTTTAGATAAATTGTCACTGTAAATATTTTCGACTGGGATAAAACCAGATGTTACCACATGAAGCATATTTTTGAGATAATCAGACAAACAACTGAAATCTAACAACACAGAGTTACAGTAAAAATCCTTTTAATAATATGACAATATACTTCATCGTGTTTTTAAAGCTCTGCTCATTTATATAAAACATTTTCACCAATTTTGCAGCTGCAAAGTTCAGTTCTCTAAAGTCAGAACAACTATCACTTGCTAAGTAAATAACTAGCTAAGTAACCAAACTAAATTCAACATTATTTATTAGATAATAGCGATTTGTCCTTGACCGTACTAACAGAGAAGATACAAAGGTCATGGAACAACACAGGGTGAATTGGGATCACAGTTAATCAAACACTCCTGCTTTTCACTTCCTTAATTACTATGCCGGTTGCCAGGCCTTTCATTGTCTTCATCATTAGCTCTTTCCAGCAGTCTGGGACAGGCTTACTTTAAGGACCCCATTGACTCATTGATCAGCTGGCATCAGTCTCAACCGGCCTGCAGCATGTGAATGGGCTGAATCTCAGTCTGTCTCTCTCTGCCTCGTTAAGTGCTCTTCTTCTCTCTTCCTCTCACCACTGACTTGTAAAGAGCTTTTAATGTGGCTATTAGAGGAAGAGAGCAGGAAGCGTGTTGAAAACAGAGTTCTTCATTATTTATGAGGAGGTTTAATCTGTCGCTTAATCACCATTGTTTGCACAAAGTAGATTTGGCGTTAGTTTAGCAAACTGAGCAAAGATGAGGCTTCAGAGACGGGAGGTCCATGAATTGATTAGTGCGCTAAAGAATTAGCATATTAACGCAGTAAACTGTTCCGCTAGATGTCGACTTTGATCGTTTCAGGATCTAATTTTTAAAAATAACCACAAGTTCCATTGAGGTAGCATTTCCTTTACCTTGAAAAGGGAACAGCACTTAAGTGAGTGCCAGCAAAGGTTAAAAAAAGACCAAATGTGGCCTGATGTCTTAGTTGCTGTGAAATAAAACAGTTGTGGAAGGCAGATACCCCGTCATCCCTCAGGCTGTGTTAATTGTGTAATCCCCTAATCCTAATCTTTATTCCAGAGAAACATACAGTGGCAAATATGAGAGCACAAAGATTAAACTGTTTACAGCTCATTGTTAAGTGAGAATAACAAGTCAAATAGTCTGATGATGAAAAACACACAACATTTTCCAGGTTTAAGAAGTGCCTGTTGTTACAGACAGATAGATAGACAGAGGCCATATACAACATGTGTGTGTTTATAAAACATAAGTTGTTATAAATATGAAATGTATATGATATGTAGGCTTTTAGTTATTTTGTTGTTTTCATTATTACAACAAAGTAACACTCAGACCCCTTTCTGCTTTTAAAATAACTGTTGTCATTAACTGACCACTGTAAAAGCAATAACAACAACAAACACATGAAATTAATCTGCATTAATGTGGTTTAGCTTCTGATGTTGTTCACTACAACAACATTCTATCACTAGCAGAAGCACTTGTTCCTCTGTTGGGATAAATATCACAATATAAAGCCCACAATGCCGTCAGCCAATGGTGACACTCAAAAGCATCATGGTATAACAGAGAGGATTAAAGCAGTGCCAGTCACATTAACAGTACATGTTGTTTTTGATATTCACACAAACAAGCTGTTGTCATGTCATGATCAATGTTACATTGTTTTCATATTTTCTTGTCATTAAGAAGAAGACATGTGTATCAGAAATTTATCTCAAGTCTAAATAACATGTCGTAATTTAAATCTGATGTGTTTAAGCATAAAATTTGTTTACATATACGTCATTAACAGTGGCAATACAGTATTACAATTTGGTACTGAAAATGTTTGTTTACCTAAGGAATAACACAACATTTATGCATGCAAAATGTACAGTAAACTGTATAAAACTTGTTATAGCAGTTTAAGAAAATGCAGGGCTAACAATAAAAATGTGAAGATAAACTCTCAAAAGCTTATGGGAGATTCCCTCATTTTTAATATAAGCTTATTGACTTCATGGTTAGCATAAGTTGTGTGTGAACACACCTTTTATTACCAGCAATATGCAAGTGTTCTCAAAAGAACAAAGCCATTTAAACTTTCATTAGCATTTATTTTCTTTAAAAAAGCTTTACTATAAACACTACGTTTATAGAACACACTTTACTGAAATTATGTTATGTTTATGCTTACTTTATGTTTTCTTTTAGAGAATTATTGAAACAGGCTTGTCATTAAATGCTTTCCTACATGTTAGTAAGGTTTGTAGACAAATCTGGGAAATGTAAGTTTATACAAGTTCTATATAACACTATAAAATAAAATTACCTAAAAGATGAGTTAGAGCTTATAGCTGGCAGAAGGAAAAAGCAGCCAGCAGTGGCCAGTGTCCACTTTGAAGAATCCTGTTCAATGATCCTCATTAGCTGAATGAACTATAAGACAATGTGTGACTAAAAGCTAAAATATACTGGCTTAATTTCCTATACTACAATTGATATATCAACAAATGTACTGCTATTCCAAAAATGTTGAATATCACAATAATATATAAACATATGTAAAAACAAGAATCCAAAGTAGGTGCATTCAGACATTTGATTTGTATTATATAATAGAAAAGTAATTTATTAGTAATTTATTTATTAATTATATAACATTGATTTTAAGTGCCCATCAAAATGACTAACAGTTGTTTTAATAAACTTATGTAACAACAGGCATAAAGTATCAATGGAAACAGTGATGCCAATCAATGAATGCCTGGAATAATGTAATCATGCATGTTAACATGAAACATACCCGCTTCATCAAAATATGTCAACTTATGGGATAAAGTTATATTTGTGTTTATGTAAATATGTTGTTTTTAATATTCCCACCAAAAAAGTAACAATGCACAATGCCAGAGAATCTGCAAAATTGACAGATGCTTTTTTTAAGTGCTTCTGGGTATTTTGATGTTATCACAAGTACTTTGTTTAGTGGTTGACCTCAGTGATTTATCTATATGGATTACTGAACTTCTGCTAAAGAGTGTGAAAGCTCAGTTTATCACTCTTAAGTGAAAGTGTGCTGGAGAAAGGGAGAAAAAACATGTTTACATGTTAGCAGTGAAAAACATATGCGGCACATTAGTGGTCATCCAGATGTTGCCGTGGTAATCTGATGTTATGCGCTCTGATTGGTCAGAAAGTTATAATCATAAAATTCAACTGTCAACTGTTAGCCTAATAAAAATGCTTTCAGTCTGATACAAAATGAAAGGTCGGTGTTAAACAAGTTAAAGTGCTTTGGTTTACAGCACGCTGCAATCTGCCTCTAGAATTACTCTGCACAGTTTAGAAGTTTTGAGGTAAATATGTTTTTCACTTGCATGTGTCCTTGTGGCTTTTTACAGGACAGAGATACAAGAATTCACAATGACACTGCGCTAGATACAGAAATGTAGTTGTCACAAATACTTACAATTATTCTATTATTTCCTCATAAAATGGAATAATTACATCAGTTAGTCAGTTAGACTTTACACAGTAGCCACAAAAGTATTTGGATGCTAATTCCACACCTCAAAATGCATTAATGCATTTAATTTAGATAGCAAATTATTAAATACATGATGCGAAAACATACCTGAGCCTTTCTAAAATTACTTTTACCTACTAACATGCATCAGTATGACTTTTAATAGATGGATGAGGTCAGTTATCTCACAGCTGTAGCTAACTGGACAACCAGAAAGTGTTTGTCTTCATTTTCAACAGTATGTGTGATGTTTTTTCATTGAAATCCCAACAAACTTCTTTCTGTGAAATGTGTTGCTTGAAAAGTGAACATCTACTATCCTTCTATAAAATGACTGTCACACAATTTGATATTTTGACATGTCATGCAATGTCATTTTAAATGTGATTTGTGAATTTTAGCACCACTGATTGTAAATAAGACATCAAATATTGCTAACATTTATAGTTTATAGTTCTGCAGTTTTATTTGCCATTCCAGTTAATCACATAAGAGGTGCCATTACAAGACTTTTCAATTTGATGTTTTTATATGATTATAGATTTATATTTTGTGATAAAGGTTTCTGTGTTTTTTCTGAATGCTTGGTTCAGGACCACGGACAGGGGCAGCTGGATAACACACACACACACACACACACACACACTCAGTGAAGATCACACTTTAACATTTCTGAAGACTGTAGAACAACACAGGTATCTGATGCTGCTCACTCAGGGTTTGTTTGAGTCATCTATGACATAAGAGCCGCTAAATGGATCCCAAGGAGAATTAAACACATTAGACAAAAGTTACAATATGTCCTTGATCAATAAAGCCACCAAGGTAATTCTTACAATGACTGACATGGTAAGAAAACCCTAGTTTTTAGTGTCCCTGTCCTGTCTACCAGATATTATGACGTTTGTACAGTATTTACAAAAACATTAGCCTTATTATTCACATGCCTGTGGGTTAAACCTCATTAAATAACATCATATGTAAAGATATGTAAAGAAGGGAAATCATATAATGTAGCTTCCACTTTGAAAGTTTCTCAGGTGAATGTTTTTTTATAAACTATGGCAGGCTGTCATATTTTTAATGGGGTAAGTTGTCACTTATGGTAATCTTAGGTTTTCAATTACAGTATCTCTTCACTATAACGATAGTTTGATATTTTTAAAAGTTGATTTTTGTTTCGTGCTTCATAATTGTTTTACTTATTAAAATTTGATGAAATGTCTATTAAAATAGGCTGTTTAATGGCAGGCTCCCATTGTGGCAACGTCCCCCATATAGTGACAATACAAACTGTCACAAAAATCAACGTGCCTCAAAGTGTTTCCACCCCTGAAAACTCGCTGGAGTAAAAAGTGAATGTGAAATCAAAGTGTGAAAGTGTCTGATACAGAATTCATTACGATATAAAGATGACCGGCTGTCAGATCTGCATTAGGCTGCATTAGGCTGCAGCCACACAGAGATGAGCTGAGAGGAGGTCGCTTCTTCCTCACTCGTCTGCTTTCTTTTTCATTCTCTCTTTCGCTCTTGTTATTGGGTGTGATTTGTCAGAGCCCCCGGTGAGAAAGCTCGCTATCACCGTACGCTTTTCTTTTGGCATTGTTAAAACTAAATGAAACAAGGTAATTAGCTTGTTACAATTAAAGTGACTCGACTGGATAAATTGTAATCACCCGAAATGAAGTTAGGCTTCCCTGCAGGACCGGCCAGCCAGCTGAGCGGCCTCATTTGCATAATTAAAATATACAAATGATAATGGATTTTGTACTCAATATCCAGCGGCTGTAAAACCAGAGAAATATGAATATTACAATAACACACAGCCGCCTTGAGGTAAATGCGGGATGATGTTCCTAAAGCGTCCCGTTTCTTCTGCCTGTAACTGCGCGCTCAGCCGCGGGGCAGCGGGACGAGTGTGGCTGTGTGAGCGGAGCTACCCGTTAAAACCCGGAGTGATAAAATAGATGAAAAACATTCAAAAGTGATATTAGTTAATAATGCCTGTGGTGGAACTACAGTGTGGAGAAAGAGAGAGACGTGTGAGAAAGAGAGAGAGACGTGGACCGATTATTTGTAAATTGTCCGCGGCGTGTCTCCTTCTGTCTGATCACACAAAATTGGGATTGAATTAAACATGTTAAAGGATTGTCCTAAGACAAACCTTTTCTCAGTTAGATGCGGGACAATGTCATGAAATGAAGCCTCACAGGTGTTTCCTCCGCTTTGCATTTGTCATGAAACGCGCAGTGTTGACCTCCACACAGCTGGATCGCTGTCAGCTGCTGCCCGTGCGCAGCTCTCCCTCTCCGTGAGTCTTTCATGCATTGCTCTGTGGCCTGATGAATGATGAAAAAACCTTTACAAAAAACCTCAGGCTTGGGAACTCAAAATTGAGAAAACATTGAAGTTTTCTTGAATTTTGTAATCTTAAAAATATGCATATACCATACATTCATAAACTATGCATATAGATATACAAGGGTTTGACAAAATAATGCGAACACCTATTGTTATACCTATTGTTATTGTTATAGCGGTTCATCTTTGTGTAGGCTACTGAGGAAAAAACAAATGTAGTGATTATCTTTATCTGTACTGTCTAGGTTGCATGTCAGTGCAGAACAATTTGTGTTCAGGATATTGGAATAGGTGATTTGTCAGATTTTCAAAGGGACAAACTGTGGGACCGTGTTTAGCAGAAGAATCTGTCATTTTAAACAAACTGTTGGGTGTTTCACGGGCAACAGTCTCAATGATTATGATTGCAAATACAAAGCATGGCAAGCTTTTATCAACAGTGGGTAAAAATTTGGGATCTGAATGATAGGGACTGTTGAACACTAAGAAGGACTGTGCCCAAACAACACACAACTACTGCAACAAAAGTGACAGCAGGGCTCAATATCCAAGACCATGTTAAAGACACTGTGTCCACAAAAACAGTCAAGACTTGTCAGCTGCATATTTCACCATTTCTCAAAGTTGCTCTAAAGACTAAAGATCTTGACATCTAGTGACTGTGGAGGCAATTTGAGTAAAGTAAACTCATTATGTTCAAAAATCTTGTCTGAGATGATCTGAGCCTTGTGATATGTTATCTTGCTAGCAGCAAATAATCTTATGATTAGCTAGCTAATCATAAGAAATGGGTTTGTGGTCATAAAGGGATGGACATGGTCTTTAACAGGTAGGGTGTGGAGTTTAAACAATGCTTAATTGGTAAGCTACTAAGGGGCCCAAAGTGTGCTGAATGTCACAGCAAAAATCGAGACTTTCTTTCATGAACATTAAACCCTCGAGCTGGACAAGCTCCTCCCATGTTATATTATATTGTGTAACAGCTAGTAACTGGTGTGTGTGATTGTGTGTATGTGTGAATCTGAAGTGCTAAATGGCTTTTCTATGGCACATCAGTGCAGTATGGACCAGAGCTGTAAGTAAATAATTTGGAGTAATCAAAGTTAATGGAACTCAATGGAAGAGACTTATGCTATTGCAATCTCATTTACCAGACAGCAGATTCAGTGGATAACTGGGCATAAATAAAACTAAATTCCCCTGCTCAAGTATAGACTGTTCAGTTTCAAGAATTAGAGATAGATTGGAGAACTTTAAATGCTTTGGTAAACCCTGCACTTTAAATAAAATATAAAAGCAAAGCTGTCATACATCAAAGATTTGGTCTTCTTTACCTTTTATTTACCCTTACATGCCCCTGTATCTGCTGTTTACCCTCTGTGTAGACTTTCTTCTGCTGTCAGTTTCATGATGAAATGTTCCTTAAATCCCAAGACTGTAAGTGTATGTGATTCATTGAATCCATGCCATTCAGTAACCAAATGTATTTAAATCATCATTTAAAGTAATGTCCCTCCACTCTTTTTAACAGAGACCTCCCCAAAATCCCACATTTAGACAGGCAGAGAAGGACATGGGATAAGACCAGCTTAGTTCTCTGAAAAAATATATTTAATCTTAAGATATTAAGCAGGGTTATTTTTACTTACCATCACCTGTATTAAAACAGACAGTAACAATGCTGGAAGAGTTTTTATCTGTGAATCAAATACTAGTGTGTGTGTGAGTTAGCACTATTGAGGCAAACTCCAGAGGTTTAACAGATGTCCAACAAGTGTCATGGAGCACCATTAGTAATATGAAGGGTGGATGAGATGATTAACTGTTATTTAAAGAAAGGACAAGAGAAGATGAAATCATTTCAGTTAGAGGGTTCAGGGTGGGAGGGGGCTTCTCCTCTTTTCACTTGCATTTAAACAGAAAGATGTTTGTTTAACACCGGCTCATTGCTTTGACCTCTCTCATTAAAATCTGAGAGAACACTAAGCTGATGACCCCTCCCTCCTTCACACACCAGGAGCTTCATTTAAATAACTACAGGTCCACTTAGATGGGAAATTAAATTGTCATTATTTAAGTGGGTGATAGGCAGAAGCAGTGACAGCAGGCAGGAGTGTTTCACGTCCCTCGAGACCTGCTATACTTAAACTTATGAAGCATCGCTAATAATGACACAAAATGATGCATGTTTGAAAACTGATGTAAAAAAGGAAATGTATTTGCAAAGATGTAAATTAAAGGTAAATTCTCTTTTTTAAAGTGATCTTTGCATTTGAAGAAACTTTAAAGTCTTCAAATTAAAATTTTGAATTTGGATTTTAAATCATGTTCATTATTTGTGTTTTGGACTAATATTATTAATGCACAAATAATATTAGTCATTTTGAAATTAACCCTATTAAATGCTGTTGTTATGTTCCTCTGAGAAGCACGTTTTGGAAGGATTTCATCTTTGTTTCACCAGTAGAAATGCACTTTATAGGTAATTGTCATCAAATGCAGCAAAATTGTGTTTGAGATCAATTTGATTCCAAAAATACATGGCAAAAAACATTGTTTAAAGAACAACATAATCAATATAAATAAATGTTGATGAAAGAAAGTGACATATTTTGTCAGATATGGAGACCCATTCCCAAAATGTGACCTCTGCATTTAACCCATCACTGGTAAGGAGTGAGCACACAGCAAGTCCTGAACACACACACACTCAGAGCAGTGGCCAGCACCACTACTACTGCACCCAGGGAACGATTGTGGGTTAGGTGCCTTGCTCAGTGGCACTTCAGTTGCTACCTGCCAGCACTGGAATCAAGCCAGCAACCTTCTGATCACAAGCCCGACCCACTAACCAGTAGGCCACAAGTGATGAGTGAACCCTTACTGTCTGTAAGGGGTTTATCACCGCACAGATAAAAATTCATCATATATTTTCATTTTTTAAATGTGGTGTCTTTGAGACCCTTATCTTATTTGTACATAATGTTTTTACAGTTTTTAATGTAGAACATTTAAAGTTACCAGGATTAAGTTTGTTTATTAATCACTTTAAAGATGTAGTGATGAAGTTTTATGACATCTTATTTTCCCTTAGACCCCAGACATTATTATAAGTATACTACTAACCTTTATTTACAGATTCATTCTCTGACCAACAGCATAGTCCGATTAAAAAGATTAGTCAGATGGGCCTTGTGACCTCCGGGGTCCTGTCTGCATACACTGACACGTCTGCCATAAAGCTGATAGATGGAGTGAAATCAAAAATTCACAGGTGATCTCTGACCCTGAGCAACAGCAAATGGAAGACAGCATATGTGCTCATGCAGTAAACACACTGCCCTCTGTGGTCACTTCTGAGTGACTCAAAACACTTACCGGGCCCTCACGGAACCCCGGACATTTTAATGACCTCACCGAACGACTTAGCACACAGTCCCCTAAGGGGTACATTCTCCTTTTTTAGGGGTCACACGTATGGCCACTTATGTCATGGGGTATAAGTAATCTTACATCACAGAACAGGACACAGGACAAAGTTATTTTTCTAAAAATAAATTTAATTACATACAGCAAATGAATAAATCTAACATTAATACAAAAACAACTTCACACTTGTGATAAAAAACAAAAAAACAGTTAAACAAAAACTGTAAAATGTTTAG
Organism: Chromobotia macracanthus; assembly: GCA_036877525.1. Lineage (NCBI taxonomy): Eukaryota > Metazoa > Chordata > Actinopteri > Cypriniformes > Botiidae > Chromobotia > Chromobotia macracanthus. The sequence goes on along the minus strand of JAZGTH010000045.1, from coordinate 1,862,482 downwards.
TTCAGATTCACAGTTCTTGTTGAGTAAGCCACATTATAAAGTAGCTGATACACACATAACTGTAATTGCTCAGCACCTGTAACCAACCTATTAGAATGGCTAATTTTGTTTTCCTACGGACTTGTTTGTCACATCCAGCTCTGTATTATTCCTTAATTTTATGATTATTCATCACCCTCAAATGTACATAACATTAAGCAGTCTTCCCCATCAATAACTGTGCAAATACATCTACTATAGTATAAAGCAGCTAAATCTTTACTAGCTGACAAATGTTGTACCATTGTATAAACTAAATACTCTTTGTAATCTGATGTATACATTCATATGGTAAACTCATTACACATATGGGAATAACTAACTACAATTAGTGACACTGCTTACTAATGAGCATTTTTCAGTGACAACAGCATCTTTCTCATCTAGTCACAATGGTTTCACAGCTGAGCAAACTGAGGTAATCCCATGTGTTTCCTAGAATGCCCCTCTCCCTCTTTCTCTCTCTCTCTCTCTCTCTCTCTCTCTCTCTCTTATGAAGCAGGTAGTCTAATTCAATTTGGTGAATCAGTTTGTCTGGATGTTTCATTTAAATGAACCCATTCATTTGGCATCCACAGATGTCACACACCATTCTGTGTCTTCTTTCTTTTAGAGCGATATACAAAAAATATAATACTACCCTAGAATATTTGTACAATTTTGCAAAAGAATACAATATTTAGTTAAATGCTGTGGTTCACTGTGTTCGAAAATGTATGGTGTTTTCTTTAATTGGCAGTATTACGTGTAAATTAATCTGTTTAATTGAGATGCACATTTTTTTCAAATTTAATTTAAATAATTTTTTATTTAACCAGAGTACTGGTTAAAGTACTGCCCTTGTACTAATATTTTTCTGGTACAAAACCAAGGAGGCTTATATATTATACCATTTCATATAATAAGTAAATATTAATTATATTATATTAAATATAATAAGGTAATTTAACCATAGCTATAGGTGTAAGCCTTTTTTTAATAATACAATTTACTTGTAGTGCAGCATAGCCTGAGCATAGTTTAAGTCCAATAAAAGATCTGGCTTCCAACTAAATTATATTATGAAGGTAAAAAACTTTTTTGAGATTCCTGTCTCCAACAGCTATGTAAAATTTGATAGTTCAGAGCAAAAAGAAAAACACAAGAAGTGTAGCACCTTTACAGCATCTGTTTGTCTCTCTCAGCATGATTTTTTTCAATGACCCTAAAAAGAAACTGTCCACAACCGGCAAATTGAAAATCCATTTGCTGAACAAGTACATCTCACTTACAAAAAAAGAGCGGGGATCTGTTTGGAGGAATAATATGACATGTCTGCTAATAGCACAGTTTGTACAATTGCCATCTGTCTGAGAGAAAGGTCAGAGAGAGATGGCAGGCACGTGGCAGGAGATGGAGAGCACAAGGGGACGTGAAAATGAAGAGAAGGGGGGAAAAAACAAGTAAAATATACAGCGACAGGCAAGGGGCGCCGTGACATCATATGAATGTCATAATTGAGCGGCACTAAATCGAGAGGCCCACTTTCGATGTGTCAATAAACAAGTTCAAGGTGACACGGCGGATCAATACAGCTCGACAAGAGCCATCCGACAAATTTACTGCGGTGTAATTGGGTGCAAAATGACTCAACTCAACCTTCACGCCACAGAAAAAAGAAAAGAACAGAGTGTTGCTCTCTATGTCGCCCCCGGCAACAGTTTGTACATGTCACATATAACTTCAGGTGCCATTGGAAGACAATAATGGATGTTGTTTTGCCATTTTTGTGTGTGTGTAAAAAGAAAGCAAGACTTGGGCATTAAAGAAACAGTTCACCCAAAAATTCAAAAGTAATATTTACAGAGAGCTGTGTTTCACAGAGCTCTTTATGCCATACAACAACCGTTCGGAGAAGTCCATACAACTGTTCCTCACAGCTATTGTACAGTCTTAAAAGACTTGAGATATAGGGGAATTATGGTTATTTTATTGTGTTTTTGTCCTTTTATAGAGCTTGACACACGTTCTCAATATTAACTGTTGCTTGTAAATGGTACGCATATAAATTCTACTGGAAATTTCTTTTGTGTTCAGTTGAAAAAAATTGCACAAGAGTCACAAACAATAAACAGTAAGGTAATTTTTTCTTATATTATTTTCTCTTGAAACAGCACAAACCAAACATTTTATTAACCAAAAATGAAGATATAGAATTCTGACACCCAAGGAGTAATTGCAAAATTAATCTGTATCAAAACAAATCCATACTGGTATTGACAAAAAGCTGCCATCCAGTATGAGGTAATCATAACTTCTCATTCACAGTGTTGCTATCATGTGCAGCAGGTATACAGCCGGGATGCTAACGAGATGACTGTAATTGATTTTTGGGGAATAGAGTCATTAACCTCAAATGTCAGCACCTCCTCCTCAAGTTGCTGAGATATTGATCTGCTAATGCAGGTTCAATAGAGGCTGATGTTTAAACAGAGATATAAACACCACTCGAGCAATGAACACATCACCTGCTTCTATCATCTTCAAGCATTTAGAAGAAAAACAAATTATTTTGAAATCACTTATGAAGTCACATGGGCCAAAAAACTGACTCTTAAAATAGTTGCAGGTTATTTTTAACAGACTTTTCAAAATTCAGATATGGTGCCTCGAGGCATGTTTTGGTGAGTTAGGCATCAGTCATGAGATATGTTTGACATCAGTGGCGGAAGATTTTGCCAGAATAGCGGCTGAAATTTCAGTGTCAGGACATTCAGTACAATGGTTAGAGTATACAGGTTGAGTACGCGATTTCTGAGTGAACTATTCCTCAGTTATTATGGCTTTCATTGTCTGGTTGTAGAACATACTGGCTAATCTGTCACATTTGCAATTTTCAAAGTCAAATGATCAAAACAAACTCTATGGAAGTCTACTTTGTCAGGAGTTGGACGGCGGAAGTCACAGAATTCATCAAATTACAGGAATGAGCTGAAGTTTCCAACTCCAGCAGATCTCATCAGCAGCTAAGCTAATATTCACTACATGTAAACATCCTCTGTTAATGTGGAGTGAGGATATGAACTCTCAGCATTTGATGGATTAGTGACATTTCCAAAGTAAAGCACATCTGAGGCTGCCCTCACCATGTGGTCTATGTGGGTTTAAACCCAAGCTGGGAGAAACGTGTAAGTGATATCTTTGTGTCATGGAGCATATCCAGCATGCGGCGTGTTGACAGCTAGCGAGTGATGGCTGATGCTTGGATGTCTGCGTGTATGTGTGTGTGTTTCTTCTGTATGTTCCATTGTCTCTGTGGCATTTGCTCTTGATAATGGCTGGAAAAAGCCTGGAGCCACCTGGAGGTGCAGACTACAATCAAAGGTTCTCTGACATCACTGAGAATCATCACGGCTTGCTGATATCCTGACTACCTTCAGGTAATCCCATGAACGGTACAGCTGATAAACTTTCTCAAGGTAGAGAATGAGTTGGAGCTGTCCAGGTGGGTTAAATATGATAACCTTCTGATTGATGGGCACATGTGAGCATTGGAGGGGGTCTTTATGACCTCAGTGGCATTGTGTGAGGGTATTTTATGAGGGAAGTTAATAAATTAGCATTTGTGTACTTCCTGTTTGAGAAAGGCTGTTATTTTAGGGAAATTGCCACATTAGGCCATGTGTAAACTAAATAAATAGTTAATAATCTGAGAAGCTGATGCTAAAACTAATAATAACCAGCCGAAGCTCACACAAAATCTACACCCATGACTCATGTGCAGAAAGGAACACCTGTCATTCACAAGTTTTATACATGTCATGGCTCTTGCCTTTTAGTTTTTTAACTGTTTAGGTAATGTGGGACATAACAGGGACATATATTGACAACATATAGACATGTTAACACTTGGAAGCCATATACAATATTTATGGAGGTTTGATTTGGGACCTCCTGTGGTGGCTTTGGTTAATATTGCAGATAATGTTAGGAGGTTGGATGAACCCTGCTGAGGGCAAACATTGTAAATGTATAACATCTTGGAATGCACAGACCATATCTCCCCCCTTGAGCAACTTCCCCATACAACCTCTCTTCTGCCCCAACCCCCCACCCCTTCAAAACTACTGGTGTGTGAAATATGAAAGAGACACGTTGTTGTTCAATTTGTCCAGTATACCTCACAGGTGGGCTCCAGGTACGTGGCCCCTCAGTGGCTGAAAAATGACTGGTGAAGTGCGAGCTGACTTTGATGAACCTAGCCACTCCGGGCTCTATCATTCTTTTCCGTCTGGCTTCCCCGGCTGCCACACGGACAACGTGCTGGAAATTTGTCTTATTGAAGTGAAGCTGCGCTCCGATTCCTGCCGACTCCAAGCCAACTAATGAACAGGAGCTTAGAGTTCACTTACCCCTCATGCTGACAAAGACGGGCATGACGGCACTGTTCGTCCTCTGGGTTGCTGGTGCGTGGGGTGTTAAACAGAACTGTGTTATTTAGTCTGTCTGTTTATCACATTATCAGGAATGGTTAGGAATGTGTGTTTTTTCTGTTTAAAAAATTAAACATCTCAACAAAATTCTGTCTCTTGTAATAAAGCACCATCTATATTAAGCCTAATTAGAGACCCTTAGAAAGGATGCATGTTTGCATTAATAAGAATGACAATAACTTCATTTAAACATGTCACAGAGCTACACCTGCAGTGCAATGTAGAATGAATAGGTCAAATATGTTACATTAGGCATATGAAGACAAATACAGATATATCTTTACCTATAGAGGTCAATCACCTAAACTCGTGAGTCCAAAGCCCAATGAGGAGAATATCAAGAGCCCTGACAGTGCTTCAACATATAACAAACATGTAGATATGACACTGTGATTACCTATAAAAACAAATTAAAAAACAGAATGTTCTAAAATACCAAAACCACTGTTTGCTCTGATAAAGACCATTAACATCTTGACTTCATCACACTGGTCTGTTTAATCCTCTCCTTGTAAACACCAGCGAGCAGTTGAACGGACAGATAGAAAGTGATTAAGCTGGAGTGATCTCCAGCAGGCACTGGATTAAACTCAATAAGAGTCTCTTAATCCAGCTAAGCAGAGGCTGAGCTAAGCTTGCTGGTCTTTTACCAGCTCATGAAAATCATCACCTCGCTGTTCACACCAAGTAAATGCACCGTCAGCATAAGGCTCTGTAGGGAGATCGTATCATTTAAAGAGGATGGTAGTGATGTCAGAGCTAAATGCCATGATTTAGCAGTCAGGATTGGATTGAGTGGATCTGCCAGAAGGGGCAATGTTATACAGTATGTATTGTATATAAAATGTATAGAATGACAGAGCATGTGTTTACCTGAATATACTGTGACTTGTCCAGTGAAGCAATTATAGATTGTATAGACTGATATATGTAAATAAATGTGTGTGTGTGGGGTGGATATTTAATTATATTTTGTGCACAAATGTGCACCCAAAAGTGAGCAAAACTTTCTTTGGGGACATCCTTACAATGTACAAACATGTACAAACATCATAAAAGTACAGTACATGTACACTACAGTAAACAGTAAAAACAGTAAAAATTTTATGTTCTCTGTTAGAGTGTGTGTTAGGGTTATGTTATAATGTTAATAGCTCTGTATGCAAATAATACAAGTCTATAGAATGTCCCCATTTAGATAGAAAAGTAAACATGGTAGTATGTTGTAAAAATGTTATGTTCCATATATAAATTAATGTGTGTATATATATATATATGTAAGACACTGTGCGTCCCTCTCAGCCCTTTTGCTTATTGATAGTCACGTGGGATCAGATAGGGTTGAGAGCATCCCTTACCATCTTATTGCTCTCTGTACGACTAAACAAAAACTCTCCATTAATACCCGAGACCATCTCGAAAACAACCCAGTGCATTACACAAATGAACACAGCGTCAGTAACCAAGGGAAGGGGTGTGTACTGGACATTATTTAAGTGTTCTTGTAAGCCATCTAAGATATTAATGTTGCAAAGCTACTTATGAATATTTAAGAACATAAAAGCGAGATAGACTTGTGCGGCCTGGTAGACCGCAACTCTACTGGGAGAACATCTCCTGAATGTTTGGGATGGGTTTTAAGCACGACATAACAATCAGGGTGTTTATGACATTAAAGAAGAAGCTGAAATAAGGAGGGGTGGCTTGATGTTGTCTTAAAAGCTAACAGCTCTAAGTAATGGCTGTTCTGTGTAAATAAATCTGAGTATGTCCACCGACCACAGAACATTTAGTAGTCACTTCTTCAGCAATTAAATGCTATAAAACAAAATGGAAGTTTAGAAAAAGTTACATAATCACTAGTCTAATCAATAAATAACAGTTAGCTCAAAAACGTACTAATTTATTTTTATTAAACATCTGTTTGAGACATGAAAATGCAAGTTACTTGCAGAGTTATTTTCTTAACATGGATGACGCGTTCAAATTCCAAACAACGGCTGTAAGAACAAGCTACAAACGTTGCACCATCCTCAACACCCACACATACAGTATATAGTAGCTGGGTCTTCTTTCTGTTTACGGACCTGACAGAAGAAATGACGTTACACTGTCATTTATAACCAAACAGACTTAATTATCAATAAATATTATATTTAGGCAATATCAAAAATCAAAAGTGCTGTTGTATTGAATTTCAGAACAGTTGTGATTCAGCTGTAACCACGAGGTCAAGTTCTGAAAGCTGTTGAAAACATTATCAGTTCATGTGTGCCAGTGGAATGGAGGGACAGAGGGTTCTCCTGCCTGTTCTCCTCTTTCTCTCCACATAACTCACATTCTGGGTTCTAGACCAGAATGTCTAGAACCCTGTGAACACAGTGGAAAGTGTGAGTGGACAGGGACTGAACTGGTGACAGTGGGGAGGACGGGGTGGCATCTGTATCTTTGACCGCACAGATGAGTGAGTACAGCTCTTATATATTTGCTTTTTTAAACATTGTTTATCATGACAGTTTGATGAAACCTAGTTCACAAAATTCTCTGAACTCATTGTCCAAGTCACTATGGGACCAAATCATCTGATAGTCTTCACCAATACCAGCATGTCAGTGTGTGTCAGTGTGCTTTAGGCCTTTGAACCCTCATTCTGTTCAATTATCCAGTAAACTATAGCACACACTGCCCTTACTATAAATACAGAGGAAAAGCCACTTAAAATCTAAAAGCGTTTACAAAGCCAACCAACTAAAGATGTGCTGTGACCTTATAGGCATCAGTGTCAAATATCCCCTGATCTTACCCAGAATTCATCTTACTGCATTATTCTTTGACCCTGAAAGGTAAAGTTTTCTCCCTGCATTATGTTGTATTAGTGATAAAGAGATGCACTTTTAATCTATCCTGTTAAAGTAATAATACATGTAGAGGACAAGGTTATGTTAATGATCATAATACATGTATACAGTTCCAGACATGTAACATGACAGTTGTCTTGCAGTTTTTAATTTGGGAAATTATTTTTGAAAATAATTGTTTGTTTGGGTTATATAGGCCTGTACAGTGTATAATTTTAATTTTATATTAAAAAGACAACATATAATCAGGTGAAAATATCAATCCGGTAATGAGACACTGGATCAAATTGCGTCACTTAATCAGAAATCCACTATGTGATGCAGAACTCTACAATAACATATTTCTTATTAATTTGAGTACCTCCATTTTTAAGACACCAAATCTGAAAGATCTGGCTTACACTGGATAATTAATCCTGTAAACAATAGTTAACAGCACCAAGAGGCTAATGGCCTGATGAATTTTTAAGCATAGACAAAGAGGATAATGCAGCTCTAATCCATTAGAGATGTTCAGTTTCTTTGTGTGTGTGTTGTGTATTTAGTGATGGTAATGTGAAGTGCATAAGGAGAGATGAGGATCTAAATGGATGGGAAGTTTGTGTGTGGGTGTTTGTAGCTTGAAGTATCTCTGAACTCTGGCATCTGACTTTTAATAAAGAGACACAGAGGTCAGATCTGCTACTTTTAACAAAACACTTGAAAAAAATCTTTTGTTGGCTGGTTTTAGATTAGGTTAGGTTAGGTTTAGGTCTGAAAAGCAAACAAGGCAGGTAATGAGGGCAGACAGGTGAGAGGAATGAACTAATAATGGGATAATTAATGAGGAAACAAGAGGGCGGGGTCGAGACTCAAGACAGAAGAGCACATGGCACAAAGTAAACAAACAATGGCCATGTGCTTCCACAGATCACAAAGACTCTAAAATATAATAACCAAGACTAGAATAGACTCAGGATCCAAACTTCATGTTCTGACACAAAACACAAGGGGCTGTCAGGACCCTGGCAAGAGAATCAAGAAAAAACTCAAGAGGCCAGGACTTTGACAGTTCTTTTTGCATCAGTTTGACAATTTTTGATTTAGTGTTTTTTGATTATTTAAATGGACCATACTAATCTGTAACCCTAAGACAAGCCCCTGTTACCATTCATTTTAATTTAATGGAGCATCAACATTCTGTGTTCCACAGAAAGTTATACGGATTTAGAAAAACACAAGGGTGAGTAACGACATCAGAATATACATTTTGGGTTAATTATTCCTTTAGGTAAATTGTAGAATCCCATTAAAAAAACTAATTACAGCTGAGAGCTCTTTAACATTGTAGTTATTTCTCCTAGACAGCAATGAGATTAAATTGAGAGTAAATGGAAACTTTATTCTTAAGTCTCCTGTGTCCCAGATATTTCTTCAGAGCAAAAGACCCAGAAATCTCACAAATGTCTCCAGCAGTGTTTCAGAAGAGAGCTCAACAATGTCACAAACTGAGCTCAGCAGATGGGTTCTGTGGATGTTACAGGTTAATGAAATCATACAGCCGACAAAGAACCCTTCAGGAACCTATCAATCTATGCAATTAGTAATCACTGAAACTAAATAGAGAAATAGTGATTCTAAATACTTTAAACTGCGTACTAGGTTTGTTGCAATGCATTTTGCGATTAGCTTGTGTGTGAGAAAACTGGCATCAATACTTGTGTCTGCATAATGCATATTTAGAATACCACCATGTAAAAATTATGGCAATAAAACAATAAAAGGATGTCTTTTCATTGTGTGTGTGACGGGCTAGCGCTGCACGTCAGAAACACACTCAGAACAGGACTCAGTAAATGATGGCTGTGGGCAAACGGGACTACTGTAAACTCTCTCTCTTTGGAGATGACCTAAAGCAGCAGGTGATATATCTGTGTTTTGGTTTGCCTCTAGGAAAACAAGCACGCTTATTTACACAGAGCACCCCTGGGTGTGGAGCAAAGACACAAACATACAAAGGCTATCAGTCTATCATCACATACAATAACACTAATTGTGTAAGTGCAAATATTAACAAAAAAACACAATTTAACCAGATTCCAAATGTGAATAATGCAGCTTCTTATTAAAGTATCCGTCACTGTTTTCAACTGTTTTTATTTAAATGATAAATTGTGCCTGGCATGCATAATACAACATTGAGTTGTTTCCACGGATCCATGTGAGCAGGGATCGTTTTGACAACATTGTCATCTGTACAGGAAAAAAGCAAAGGAAAAATGTAAATAATGTAATGTAATCTCACTGTGCAGGACACACACATTTAGATCTCTGTTTTAGATAAACTATCCAGCCATTTTATTAGGTACACCTATTCAATTGCTCATTAATGCATCTAATAAGCATAATCCACTGTGATGAATAAACAGGAGCAATATTAGTCATAACATTTAACATTTCCTAACACTGACTCTTGGTTTTTTGGTCTAAAGTAAAGACATCTGTACCCAAAATTGTATTAAAGTACAAAATGAACTTTATAATTACTAAAGGAATCACTTTTTGATGACACCCCTAAAAGTGTTCACTAAAATGAACATAACACCTACTAACTTTAATTAGTGCAATGTTCCTTATAGTCAACAGATTTTTTAAAAGTTGTACCGTCACAGTTATGTGTAACTTTACTAACATAATAACTGGACAGCACTTACTGAATTAAACATGCAAATGCTTATTAAAACATCATACTGTTTCACATACTGTTGAGCAAAACACAGTAATTGAGAATTGTAGTATTATTTTTGTATATTATTATTATTATTATTATATTTTTGTATTATTGCATTCCAAACACAAGCTCTCATACTCAGACATTCAGACCACAAGAACTAATGACTTTCACGCTAATGGTCAGTAATAATTGATCTTAATAATTGACTGAAGTAGTCATAAAACGTTGATCACTATGTCAGCTGTTCTGTCAAGGATAAACTTGGCCTTGTAATTTTTGCTGCATTAATGTTAACCATGCTCTGAACAAAACATTTTAATTTTACACTTTTATGGTTGTTCTGTGATTGTTTTAAAATGTGGTGATATGTAAGAAAAACTAGATTACCCAAGAGATTCAAAATGTTTTAAACAATATTGATTGATTGATTGATTTGATTTAATTCATTGACTGGTTTGGTTGCAGTCGAAGGTAGCTTTTCATTTATACTTTATATCTTTGCTTATTACAATTAATTTATAAACTGTGCAAAAATTTTTTTACTTCTTTACAAACATCTTAAGGTCAAAATGACCTTAAAGGACTAAAAAAGACAAATGCAGAGAAGCCATTTTAGATCTGCACTGCTGTCTCAAGAGAGCAGTAGTAATCATCTTTATCTAGATCTAATTCTGGACAAGTTTCACTCAATTACAATTTGCTGGGCAACATATTGTGCTGTAAAGTAATATTTTCAGTGATCATATTTATAACCACCAACATTTGAGATAAAATGAAAGTAATCAATTTGTCTGCATGAAGAATAATCCATATTTCACCTCTGTTGTACCAACACAGAACTCTATGCATGGATATAACCATTTACCAGTAGCTTTTGAATATGTAAATGTACTTCTTAAAAATGCTTTTTATTATTATGTTATGGCCTCAGTTATTATAAACTCGGTTATATTAACTTTTTCATAATAACCTTACCATTATAACTTCTGTTATAATTATTAACCATCATCATCATCAATTTAATTTCATGGTACTTCAATTTCAAGGTAGCTTTCTGAAAACTGTAATACATTAAAGCGATTGTTCTCAATAATGTACTGAACATAAAACCAGCTAATTTAATCTTCCTTTTTAACAGCATATGCATTGCCAGAAAATGGTCACTAGAACTATAGGACAAAATCTTTAAAACTGAACAGGCCTGTTATTCTACCCAGAACTCTCTGCTGTGTGTTTGGCAAGTGACTACCTATTTAACCTTTTGGCCACTGACTGTATCTGACACTTTTCATGCTCAAGTATAACAATGTGTGACAGCCATTGAGTCCATTTCAGCACTTGGCAGCTCTTCATGGACATGCAGGTCTGTCATTGGTTCTGTCATGCTTATGTGCATTATGTGCATTTTACTAGACTGACCTGACAGCTTGTACAACTTGCTTTACATTTCCTTTTGCCTTTTCTTCTGATCTGTTCCTCATCAATGTATGTAAAATATTCCTGGCTTAGTTATTGGAGCAATCAGGGGCTTTTTTCTCTTTAAAGATGCACCAAATGACTGTGGACATCATACCCCTTATAGATGGATAATGGTGTTTCCCCAAGTGTCTGTCCTGGGGCCCTTATCGATTGGCCACTATTACAAACAAATCGAAACATGATTTATTTAGATGTAAATCATTTCAATATCAAACAAAGTCAGGGCTGATTAAGACCCATCAATAACCCCCCTACTCCCCTAAACCACCCCATGCCCAGTTTTATGTGTACATTCCCTATAGATGCAATAATTCTCCAAGATGTCAATATGACCAGTCAAGCTCAAAAAAGACTAGGTGATTGAGATATTTTGATTTTTTTCACTCCCCCTCTTCTTTTTTCCTTTTGTGCACTTAATTAAGTCACCAAAAGGCTGTCAGGGATCATTTTCAAAGCACAGAACCTGGTCGCACTTGACATTTGATAATATTACACTCCATGCTGATTGAAATTGATTTTGGAGGCTTACTATAGCCAGGTCCTTTTGACAACTCTGAGCCTATAAACCCAAGGACAAAGGCCCCTAGTCGCCATTGCAACTCATATCCATGCGAGTGATGGGCAGCCAGGAGCTTTAGTCAGGGAGGGGCGGCCAGGGGCCAACAGACAGCATTCTATCTAGAGGTCATGGATCTGGCAACTCCTAGTGTCTAATAAATCTGCACCCCTAACAGCAAGCTGGCCATACGCTCTCCCTCTCTCCCTCTGTCTCTCTCTTTCTCTCCAACTGAATGAGAACCAGGAGTCTATACACATTTACTAGTGCTACTAAACATTCTGAATACATTGGGCATTTGAGGAGGACCAGTGACTTTGAAAATGAAAATACTGAATGCAACAAACTCATGAGAAGAGCATACATAAGAAGAGTATGAAAGACATGTCTATATATTTTATGACTTATCTTCAGGTAGTTTTCTCTCTGCAACTGTATAGGTTTTTCTAAACTTTCATAATGTATTTCTTTTTAAACATCCATGTTTGATGTTTAACACATATAAGATGATTTTAGTCCATTGATTCAAGTGTGGGCAGGGCTACTTAGCATAAGTAGAAACCGAGTGACTGACAAAATGTAGTGTTGATGCTGTCATATCCTGTGTAAGGGTGGTTTCACTACAGTGGTTCAAGCTGTAGGAATGCCGAAATGACTAGGAAACTGTTAACAGCAAGATAGTATAAAACTGTGTATTTCCTGTCAACTTCCACCCTTTTGCTACTTATACCAACAACAGTAATAAGTGCAGTTATGATAGCTAAATGTGGGAGAGCATTGCTATAATGACTATATTGTATTGCAATAGGTAGCTTTAATTATTTACAATGAATCAAAGCTAGTTGGTACAGAATTTATAGGTTTATTGGTAAATGACATATACAGTTAACTTTAAACAGTGTATGTGGAGAATATTACCTTACAGACAAAGAACATAAGATAGAGAGAGAAAGATTAAAAAAGAGAGGGCTGGAAGTTGGGTCTAGAACTCAGATAAAGAAGAAGAGCATAAATTAAGTGCAGAATCCAAGAGCAGAGCTCAAGAAAATGCACCCAAAGAAAAGAAAGGGCAAGTGCACGAGGAAAACAGCACCAAGGAAAAGAGAGAGAGCATATCTTAAATTCCCTTTTTATCTTTTCCTTGACCATGTTACTGAAACCAACCTAAGACAAACAAAGTGACCAATCAGAAGACCATGTTTAACCCCCACTGTACTGGACAAAAGCCAGACCCCCTGCATACAACACAAACATCTCAGCCAATAGCCTTTGTTCTCTATCAGCTCATCTGTGGGCTCAGGAATGCAAAAGGTCCCTATAAGCAAGAAGACTGGCTTTGGGGCACAGCCATAAATGCCATTTAAAATTCAACCCTACACCAGCTAAACAGAAGCTCTGAATATCTTATAATGATTGTCTCATCAAACTATTTTACATTAGAACTTTCCAGAGTTTGACTGGATTTTACATGGTGCTGCTTAGTTTATCTGTACATATATTCTGTCAGAAACAACACAATATTCCAAATCTCAATAAAAAAAATCAAACCCCGGACAACAGTACATCAAACAAGAATAACAGATCAATATTTAGCACATTTGCAGGACATACCAATAGCAACAAGAAACATGCTGGTTCTCTTGTAATGCTGATTGCTAATACAGAATAAGAACAGTTAAGGTTAAATATATTACCTTAACAGGTTGTGTTGCTGTTGTTTATAATCAAATACTGTCCTGATTTTGAGGCCTAACTTCACATCAATTATTTCGAGGCATTTTTACATCACTTGTTGGGTGTTTTGTGGAACATTAATGTCTTGTTACCTTTATTATGAACCTTTACTATGACTGCGTCTGGCACACATTATCTGGGGCATCCATGTTTGTTCAATTATAACGCCAGCGTTTCCTCCTCTTTTAGGGTTCTAACCCGTTTTTGCTAATCGCATTTTTCTGCCTCAGGCTATCAAAAAACTGTAATGTGTAGGATTGGCAAAATTTGCTTAATTATTTGTCTTTTTTCTGTGATATTCACAAGCGAGGTTTATCAGCTTCCTGTCTGACAGCATGTACGGCCTATTTAAATATATACACATGAATCTAGTCTTAGACAGCTTAAAAAACCAAGCAGACAGTGTAATGTTTCAGTCAAGAGTTCATAAACTGCCTATATAATGATGTGATTTCTATTAGTTTTGCATAAGAATATATGTAACATTTAGATGCATGTTATATATGAGTGCTAGGTAAACTCACTAAGGCTGTGTTAGAAAGTTAGGAAATGCCCATTTTTACAGTAAAGCTTCTATTATGTCAAACTTTGTGACGGACATAAATGCTTGTCCACAGGAAACTTCCACACTGAAGAAAATCTCAATTAGCAGAGAGAAAAGAGAAAATGTAATGCAAAATAATGCATTATTTTGCATTACTTCTAAATATATTGTTAAAAAAACAATATAACAAATACTTTTTTAAATTTGTTTCACTACATATAAAAGTACATTTCCCTGGCTAAAGAAATAGCAGAATGTTTTGTAATTGCTACAATGTTATTTACAATGTTAAAACCAATTAAAAACACAATTTATAAATATAATTGAAAATAGTAAGTTTAAATTTTGACTGACATCATCCTCATATCTCTTCTGTCCTTCATTTTTAAGAGCAGACATTCACATCCACACTCACTTCAGGAGACATAACTTTAGAAAGAACGTCTCATTTACACTGAACCCGGGGCGAGCTGTTCCTATGATCAACTAAACTACAATGAGGAGCACCTTCAGTGACTGACATATACTGCAACTGTCCTCAACCGCGCACATGACACCTGATTTATCAAGCGGCTGTTAGGCCAACAGCAGACTCATAAAAATGAAGTATAGCAAAGAAAGAGGTAATGAAAGAGTATTGTGTTCCTGCATTTAATAAACCAGAGCATGTTATAACTTAACAGCTTATCTTTTTATTTACTTCTGATCAACATGACCACTTAAGTCATTTAAACAGTTTAAACTTCTGCTTTTAATTATGAGTATTTGTATAAGTGTATATTGAGTGTTTATCTGCAGTGCAACTAAAAGCCACTGACAACTATGTAACTACCTTTATTTATTGGCACAGGCCATATCATTTTTAACACATCAATTTGGTTTTGTCAAATTTTCTTATAATATTTATCTGGCACAAAAAATATAGCATATAACAGTGTAACATCATTTGTTGCATTGTAACATTTATTACAATGTAACATTTACAGTGGAAATATTACATCATCAGTATATTTTTCAGTTCAGTTTTATTTATATAGGGATTTACCCAATGCACATGTGAAGTGCATCTAAACAAACCGATTTATTAAAATGATTTGGACTTCCTAATGCTAATGAAAAAGTTACACATTTTGAAGCAACTTCCAACAATACTAAACGAAAGTTAGCAAATATTTCAGTTATTTACTCCCTAGCAGTAAGACAAAATTATTATTTCAAGCTGTTCACAAATTAACGTTAAATGTTTAGCAGCAACACAGGATGATTTCTTTTAGTAAGCAAACTGAATTTGTCTAAGCTATCGACAGCAATCAGGGGAGGAGAGAATGAGAGAGAGAGAAAAAGAGCAGGAGAGAGCTGTCCAGTGCTATTAACCTCTGGCCCTGGCGTCCTTCTAGACATCACCACTGCAGTAATTAGGGAGTCAATCGCAATCGCATGTATCACTTAGCCTGTTGTGTCAGTCAGAGGAGCCCGTGACAGATTCATTAAGCTCTTGCCCTCCAGGTTCCCCAGTCAAACGGACCCATAAACTACTTTTAACAGGACCTCACAAAATTGGAGTGGCTAAAAGGAAGGGAGGGTACAATAACAGTGAAGAATAAACGCTCAAATGACAATTAGCATTGATCAGTGAATGGAAAACAGACATTCAGTGACAAGAGATGAGAGCGCTTGTGGGCTATAGTGTTGCACAGTGAATGCATTAATACTTCAACCTTTGCTTTACTGTGATCTACACAGACATAAACGCATCGCAGACGCCCTGTTAGCTAGTAAAGATGTTTTTCAAAACATGTTTTTCCAAAATGTGTTGTTAAGTTGTATTATCAACACAATAATTTTAGTGAAATGTTTTTAAAGAATTCCAGATTTGCTGAGTATTTAGCACATCTCGTTTTGCTTTAACGGCTGCATCACTCCTGATGACCCATGTTATCCCAATGCTTCAATAGATTTTAAAATGCAGTGATTCATGAAACTGAATTAGTGTATTTAGAGGTTTTACGTTCATGTACTTTCATACAGTATGAAGGCCTGAATGACGTCTGAATGAATTGGTATCTGACACTTTTCAGGACCCATGACATCAAGCTTGCTGGAAGCATCTTACAGTCGTGTACTCGTGTGGAGTACGTTTCAGGGTTTATTAGCTCTTTGTGCTTGTTTACAAACACTTGCTTAATTTCACCGAACACTGATTCATTCCCTGCTTTAATTATAGATGCGCTTTTCCTAGTGCTGCTGCACTGATTACTTCTTCTTAATTAGTCAATTCTTTACCTTATACACAAAGTGCAATTAAACACAACAAGTTATTACCTCTGTCAGACAGACCATTAGTTTTGTGCGTGAAGATGTACGTGTGTGAGTTTCAGCAGCCTAAGGTTCAGTCTCATTGGAGATATATGACATAAAGCAACTCCATTTTGCTGTACAAACACACACACACACGCACACACACAGACCCACTTGCAAACAAACAACCTGTTTCATCTCAAATACACAACAATTACTGTGCGACCATCCTCTGCAGGACTGGAAAAACTGACAGACAATAAGAAGTAGCTCGCGGTTCAGTTGTAATATCTCCTGCAATTCATTTGAGAGTGAAGCAGAGACATTAAGCTCAGCTGCAAGCGAAACAGCACATAAATGGCTTTAGAATTAAAACTGAGCTTGGAATCAGCTGTCGTGATGCAGTCTTGGCAAACATTGCTGTGGCATTTTAATAAACAGAGCAGGGCATATCGTCCGGGAGGAACCTCTGAATTGCTACTAGAATTATTCACCACCTTTTAGTTGATTAACTTTTAATTGCTCCTCTGCATTGTAATGGTCCCACTCTGATCATTACAGTTATTGCCTGCCATAATTACCGGTAATTTTCTTTTCCAAACACACTTGTGATAATTGCCTGTAGAGAAAAGTTGTTTTTTTGGAAGAGTCATTGTGCATTGAAATCACACATTTAGAAACTGATGGATAACAATATAGGACCACATAAATAATAAACAGGCAGTTTTTAAAGTTATCTGTGTAATTTTTAAATTCTCAGTAATAAAACAAAATTCAGCTTATGCCAATAAATGATAATACACTTAAACAGATACACATTATATTTTTTTATATAGAGATATAGAGATATTTCACAGAGTTGCTTGTGGTTACTTATCTTACTGTTATTACTATATAATTAAATATAATTACATAATAAGTGCAACATGTTACCCAAGACTGGCCTGACTAATCAGCTATACTGTTCAGAGCATGTAATAAAAAGCCATTTTGAATTGTCAACAGCTATCAATTGTCAACAACTGGATTCATAATACATTGGATGGATTCGCTATACTGGGTTCAGATATTATCAAATATTTCAAATACATTCGGATCTGCATTGTTTTATGTTTTTTAATGTGTTAAAAGCCAAAAACCCAAAGCTGAATTAACCATAATTCTCCAACTAGCTTTTGAGAAAGCTTAGAGAGCAGATTTTAAAGTCCTTAACAACTAAACCTCCACCCCCACTCTTCTTTCAAATACACCCACCCTCCCACAAATACCGCTGGATAATGTTCCTTGCACAAGGCTGACCAAAGCTTTTCTTTTGTCTCCCTCATGTTTTTCCAGACCATTAGAGATATTGCAGGGCTTGGGAACTCTGCATGTTAAATCACTTAATCAAAAGCAATGGGTCGAAAATCTTGTTTCTCTTCTTTTATTTGATCCATTTCTCCAGATAAAGGGAGAGTAAAGAGTGCAGAAAGCACATTATCACACTGGACCAATAGCACATGCATTATGTTGTAAGCAGCGGCAGAAAGACCATCATTGGGTCTGATCCCTTAGGGTATGGGGTGCCTGTTTTTACCGATCATCCATTCAAACACCCTGCGAGCACTCTGCTGTGCTCTGCCATCTCTTCTGTCCCTGTGTGGCCCCCACGGACCTTCCTGTTACCAGGATTGGCATGAATGAATAGACCCTTTTAAGTTGAAACACCTGTGCTTTAATTCTAAAGTGACAAACAGAGATGCATAATGCCACTTGCTTGTCTTAATAAACTTCTTTTGAAGGCAGAATTCCAGGGAGAAGAAACGTCATGCTTGCTGGTATATGCCCAAGAGCCAGCAGTTTCACTTTGAGTGCCCCACCCACCCGAGATCTCAGACGCTCTGTCCATGTTAAACCATAGAGCTGCTCACATACTGTTACACTAAAGGCCTGTCTGAGACCTCTGCCTGAGAGAGTGAGAGAGAGAGAGAGAGAGGAGGGAGGGAGGGATTTTCTTTAAAGACCAAAGCAATGAGGAGACAACACAAAAAACTCATTTTCTACCGTAATCTTGAACACACATTGGTCTTGTATTTTAGGTCTGTGTTTGTCAGCTAAGTCATACAGATAGTGTTCTGATGGGATTATTTTTGAACACGTTGAAAAAGTTTAATCAACAGCATTTAATTAAAAAATACAGAAAAAAATGTTGCAAATGATGAACAAAAGTGACCATTAAAAATGTAAACATGTAAAACTAACTTCATAAAATGAAATGTATAATGGCCTCACATTCGTTATTCTTGTCTGGATATACAACTACTACTAACAATCTAAATTATAAAAACTTTGGTAATATCTAAAACCCAAGAGGAGGAAACTTTGCTTACAGGCATATGTTTGGGCACCATAATGCAGGAGAGAGTAAGACAAATGACTGACTTTACAGAGGAAGACAAATCCATACACACATCCTGTGCAGCTGTCACCATCTGTATTCACTAACATACATGGCCTTTTTCTCTTCATAACCTTACACAGTGTGGAAATGTGTGAATTAAGGTGCAAGGCATTTAATTACAACAGCAAAGATTAAAATAATAAAACTACAATTTCTTAAAGAAAGGTTTTAGTGTTGCACATTCAAGTCAAATGAAAACTGTCAGTTAAAGCCAGATTATTATTTTTATTTTTTGTTCTCCAATGGCCATTTTGTCAAGTTTCCAAGAACAATCCATCTGTAAGGCTCTGTTCTTACAGTCTGAACCAGTAGAGCTTATCTACCTATCAATGAATGAATGAAAACGTTCTTTTAATTATGAAAAATGAAATGACACAGTGTCTTTGTGGAGATTTTAAGGAGGCTAATGCATACATGGCCATCATATAATCTTTAACCTCTTTAAGACACATCATGTAATTTGATGACTGGGGACCAGATCAGGGGCCAAATAAAGATGATTCTGTTTGGACAGAATCACTTTCTTTATGAGCGGACAGCAGGTCTGATGGGAAATATTATCTGTTCATCTTCTTAAACTTTTCAACTTTTGCTTTTGTTTCTCCTAAATCACTTTACATGCAAACATCATCTATTCATTTAGCTACATCTTCAAATCCACCATGTGATCTGCTCAAGGTCTGATCTCAGAGAATTTAGCACTGTGGAAAGGAAAATCTAAATATTAACGTTTTCCATGTGTAATAAATGAATGAATTACAAAAAGGCCTAAAGTATAACAAAAACAACATCTAAAGTAAAAAATCCACTGACACAAATCTTCAAAAGCCTTTTTCCTACAACAGCATGTACAGTATGTTTAAAAAGTAGAGTGAGTCAAATAAAACTTTAATCTTCTTATGCTAGCGCTTAAAACAGAACTCTGTCCTTGTTTCTTTATAAGGGAAGATTGTGTTGTTATATAAAATTCACTAATGATAGTTCTAAAGCTGTAATATTTCTCATGCAAATAACTTGTTTATTTGTTTTTGCTCAACTTAAATTCCGGTACAGTAATGAGAAGTGAGCGGGGGGTGTTTAATATGTGCTTGCTTTGGTTTAAAAGTTTAAGAGGGGATGTTCTGTCATGACGCCAACACAGATCAAAAAATTAATTTGATATATATTTTGGTAAGACGATTACCCACTGGGAATAAAGTCGCAGGCATCTGCCAAGCTGCGTGGCTCATTAGGTAAGTTTGTGCACTTCTCTAATTGAGGGTTAAATTCGAAACATGGCTCCCTAGTGACTGTAACTGACACTTTGATCCATTTCAAGTCTTAAATTGAGGCTGATAATGACCACAGTAAACACTCATTAAAACTTTACATAAAAATTATATATTAAAACACAACAAGAATAACTCCATTTGATTCTGAATCTTTACTAAAAAACAGCTGAAATGCTGAAAATTGGTTCAGTTTAAAAATTGGTTCAAATATTATATAATTCATAATTATAGGTTTTATATTCATAAACTTAAAACTTGTATTACAACTTTTTTATCTTAACATGCCAAACAAATATAGAAGTAAAACATACGATGGAAATCTGACATGACTACAACTCCACAGGAATAAGAGCAAAAATCAGAAGTACTCAGAGGGATGATTTGCTTATGAATATTGAAAGCCATCCAAACTGTATGCATGTATTCTCTGCACTGAAGGCCCTTCACTCCTGTGTGTGATGCAAGAAACCAGTGCTTCTGTGAATAGACCACCGTACAATTAATAGCAGGGTCCCATCTGTCCCGACCTGCGTCTCAATTTGATTGTAGCCTGCTCTCCATTGTGCCTTTTTATCTCTGAGTGTTTCTCCTCTGTAGCTCAATCTCACCATTCTTTGAATATAGAGAAGAGGTGGCGTGCATGCATGTGTGTCGGTCTTTTGGTGGCAGGCGGGCTCAACTCTTAAAGAGCTGGAGTACTACTACAGCTCTTTGATTTCAGGGAGGAAAATGTTTGAGAGACTTTGCATTCAAGAGGGGCTACATCTAGTGGGTGGAGAGCACAGGCCAGTGTGGCAATGGATGGACAAAAAAAAAATGAGTGTAGGTTTTCTGCTATAAAACTAATTAACATGACAAAGCTTTCATCTTGATAGAGACTTCTGGACACACACACAGGCAGACAGAAGCCTGTAACCTCACACAAGTGTTTACATCTGACCAAAACATGCACAAATGTCTCTCTGCCTGTATCTACATATGTAGATCAAATATCTGTATGATGATTATGAAATGACTCTGGATTTCAAAGAAAATTCTAATCAGCATCCATAATCAATTTTAGAGGTCAGAGATTCAGTTGTACCGTTCTGCAAATTTTTTTGTTAATACATTTTTTTACACCCAGTTCAAAGAAACCAAAAAATGGATTTTACCTGCTTGTTCATCTTAAATAATTCTAGCTTAATTTCATTGCTTTCTATTAATTGATTTCTATCAATTTAAATGTGAAATTGTGGAATTATTTTATTATAATATTTTTCATTAGATTGAATTTATGGGAATCCAAATTCAGATGGATACAGACATATTGGAAATTGATGGGAGCATAATGGTTAATAAATTTAACATTCTAGGGTTGAATATTAAATTGCATTTATTGATGTGTAACAACTCCATCTTGTTGCTTAAAGTGACCCTTTGCATTTCAGAGCCCACAGATGAGCTGATAGAGAACAAAGGCTATTGGCTGAGATGTTTGTGTTGTATGCAGGGGGTCTGGCTTTTGTCCAGTACAGTGGGGGTTAAACATGGTCTTCTGATTGGTCACTTTGATTATCTTGGTATCTAGGTTGGTTTCAGTCACATGGTCAAGAATAAAAAGGGAATGCAAGATATGCTCGTCTCTTTTTCTTTGCGCTCCTTTTCCCTTGCACTCTTCTTTACTTAAGTTCTGGGGCCCAGATTCCAGTCCTTTCTATCCTCTGTTCTTTCTCTTCTGTTCTATTTTTCGGTATAAGGTAGTATTCTCCACAAGCACAGTCATTTGTATGTTATTTACCATTTCATTTACCTTCATTGTAACCATTTCATGTATAACTTTAGTTAGTAATGTTAATAAATCCTTTCACCTATAAATTCTGTACCAACTAGCTTTGATTCATTGTTAATGATTAAAAATTACCATACTGCAATACAATATAGTCATTATAGCAAGGCCCTCCCACATTTAGCTATCATAACTGCACTTATTTCCCTCGTCGGTATAAGTAGCAAAAGGGTGGAAATTGACAGAAAATATACCGTTTTATACTATCTTGCTGTTAACAGTTTTCTAGTCATTTCAGTGAAACCACCCTTACACATCATCAATGCATTTAAATACATTATTAATTCAGTAGTGTATTAAATAAAAAAACGGTTATTTTGGTGGTTATTGCATTATAATTAAAAAACGTTTGACCAATGTTTGGTAAAAAACAAAAAAAGTGCAAATGTAAAAAGGTGTACTAGTATTATTTTAATATTGTGTTAATATAAAGTGGCTTTGTCAATGACACCATAAAAATCTGTACAACAAGACTAAAGCAGACTTAAGCAGGACTTAACAAGACTTAAACACTGCTTTAAAACCTATTCTAATAATATATAAAAAAAAGATGGAGATTGTATGCGTTTAATGAATGGTCATGACCACATCTGTTTTTGATAATTTAAAAATAAAAGTTGCGTGAAAGGTGCCTCAGCTTACAAGGGAAATGGTATTTTTGATTGTGCCGTCTGCTTTGTGTCTGGTTATGTCTGTGAATACTCGCCTCCTGTTTTTGCATATGTAAAGTTGGGGCGCTTATGTACATATTCAATCCCTTTAAAGGGGGACCTTTTTACTTTGACAAGCAGAGACATCTCAGAATGAGGCACATGAAAACATGCCCCCGTATTTGAATCTGATTCATTGGACAGCATCTTCAAATTAATTCGGGCCAGATTGCTTTACAGCTATGTCATATTCCTTTGAATGGCAAAGCCCATTGACGGAAATGGAGGGTGACAGCCACCCCGAAAGACCATTGCTTGATGTGGCGAGACAAAATGATAGGGGTCATAGCAAGTGTTATTACACTGGGCCCACACAATATCTCCCAAAAGCATCACACTGTGTTTTTATCCATAATTTAGATTGCCGGCTTATAGGCACTCTCCCCTGTTAGATGAGGAAATAGAGATGTCTCGCTATGCATGGAGATTTCTCTAATCATATGTTGGCGGGAAGCAGAAAACAGCGACATGTGGCAAAATATACACCAGGAGGTGGTTACCACCCAAAGTCTCTCCATTTCATTTAGAAAATAAACAGAACACATGGAGCCCAGAAAAGCCATTTTAGGTCCTGGGTTTTATAAGCGGTCACTTTGTCTGAAAAGTCTTTGTAATACCTGATAGTTTCTGTAAAGTAGCGTGCAGCTGTGTTTCTGGGCCTTTTTTGAGTAATGCAGCCCCATTGATATGGCTTAGAAACCCCTTCACCACACAATACTCATATTATTCTAATATTTTCTTAACTAGTGACTGTCGTGGCCTAATGGTTGGCACCTTTCCCCCAGTTGCTCCCTGGGTGCTGCAGTGATAGCTGTCCACTGCTCCGAGTGTGTGTGTTCACTACTCACTGGATGGGTTAAATGCAGAGGTCACATTTCAAGTATGGGTTACCATACATTGACAAATACACTACTCTCACTTTAAAATGTTTAGAAATCATTGGTTTACAATCTTGTGTAGACAAATTTGACTTGTGGCATAAAGTCTGGTCCAGTGTGCATTTTTCTTCTGGCCAGAAACAACGAACTCATACAGAAAAGAATCATTTGACAGCCAACACCTACAGCAATCAACCACGCTGCAGTATCTCTGCATAAGATCTTGGGACACTGACTGCTAAATGTCTTAAACTAAATCAGACAATCAGATTGGAGAGGTTTTGTGTGCTATATGCATCAGACAGCCTGATTATAAGATGTATGTGGGCAAGTCATCTGAAGCCAAGAAAAGACAAGCCACAAACATGAATCAGTATAGAACAATGTAGAAAAAAATCTGTCTGAAGTGCAAAAAAAGTTTAGACGAGTTGCTCAGTCAGTTTCCTGTGATTTAATCAAAGTCATTCAACACAGCAGTCAGGAGGAAATAATTCAGTCATCATGTCAGCTGGCCGCTGTGAGACAGTAAACAGACCTTGAGTACAGTTGGGTCTGCAGTCTGACTTCCTGACAACCCAGAGAGAGCTACTGTTCCACCCCACCCTCGTGGATCATCATGACAGATGACGACAACTCAATCAGACTCAACGGAACCTGATACTTACCACACTTAACATATGGATGAATGTCAGTTATCTACATGCTTCTGGACTGATGAATGGCAACCAGAACCTTCTAACTTCTAACATTCAAAAGACTGCTCAGTTTTCATTTAGGCAAAATATATAGACAAAATAAGTAACAACTGGACAATTGGTAATAACTGAGCTAAAGGACCAAGAATTTATGATATCACCTTTTATTCACACTCATGTCATTTCTGATTTGTAAAACAGTGTTTTTTAATAAATTTACATAATAGAAAATTATGATTTTCTATTGGATAATAAAATCAATTTCAAAGCACATAGTTGCTTTTGTGTAAAAATTATTTCTATAATTAAACATGGCTGTCAAATTACTGTAAAACACTTGTTCTGTTACTTATTATTAAGTATTCATACGCTACAAATCCTTAAAAAAAAAAACTCTACTAAACAATAATTAATTATTCATGATGCTATCATGCAAAATCACAGACTTTTAGAAAGTACAAACACTCACTTAAGAACCGATCTCTCTCAGTCAATAAAAAACTTTGACGCAAACACTGCAGATGGGGAATATCAAATATCCCTCTTCTGCTTCCTTTACAAGCCAATGCCTTACAAATGCTTTCCAGAATAATAACTACAACAGCAATGGAAAGAGGAGTCATTTCAATGACACGTTATTTGTGCGAGCCACACAAATGCATCATTTCTCTGAGTGTCAGTATCACAAACTCCATCCATCTGCACTGCCTGTTTCTCCTGCACAGTGTTTATATACTTTTAAAACAGATTGACTCCTTCAGTACCTCAGAATCTGGAGCTTAATTGAACCAAGCTGCCATGAACACATAGATGAAGTGCCAAAGCAGTACATCAGTGCAGTGGCATTGTTCAAAGAGGTAAAGTAGTTTTTACATTTTTTCAAAATAAAACTTGATGACAAAAGACAGGCACACAAATTCTTACTCAATCCGATTGTTTTGTTCAAGGATGCTGATTGGCCAGTACAGCATTCCAGCTGTGTCTAAAACACATAATAAATATTAACATCTATAACATGAGACAGCTATTTTTGTTTATTAGTGCTCCGATGTGTTGTATATTTGAAATGAAGTTTATTCTAAACATTTCATTTACCATATCTTTCACCTAAACTTTGTAGCAATTTGCATCTTATCAGATTTGCTACAGGTTAACAGTACTTTCTGTTAGTAAAATGGTAACATTAGGGGTGAAAAACAGAGATGCACTGATGTATCAACTGCCAACATCAGCTGATTTTGGTCAATTTAAACCCTTCAGCATATCAGCTATAGCATGGAAAAGGCCAATATATCAAACAGATAGTTTAACTACGTGAAGTTGTGCAATGTCTGTTTAAAAACAATTTTTTTTTTCCTCTGGGTAAAATACTAAACACTTGCCAAAACAAAGTGAAATCTGTACAAAATTTAGGTTGAGAGACATGTCGATGAGTGTGAGTGATCGCTGAACCAAGTAGTTGTTTATTAAAATTCAGATCAGTTGTGGCCAGAAAATCATGTTGGTGTATCCCTAGTGTAAACATAAAAATAACATGGTAGTTATGTTAGCATAACAGCTTATACACAGCTTGTCCAGCCTGCACGAACTAAGCAGAGGACTTCTATCCTCTCAGGGTTCATACATTAACAATTTCCTAGTCTTTCCTTGACACTGTCAACACCCGCTGTACCAATGCATTTGGGAACGTTGCAGGGCAGTCTTGCGAAATTAAGTTGAATTTTTTGTTCCCCTGTAAGATGCATCTTCTCACAGCTTTTGTATTCACTGTTGGGCTAAAGTGGGATACAAAGTTGCAAAGTGCTATTCCCTCATGGTCACATAGTTGAGAAAATATAATAGCAGAATTGTAATGGAATTCTTCATCTGACAAGCAGGCAATCTTCAGTTCCGCCCCAAACCTACACTTCCATTTACTCACCGCAAATGTTAACATTGAAATGAAGGCCTCTATAGACCTCTTGCATCTCCTGAGTTACAGAAAAAAAGAAAGAGCAGGCTGCTTGTATGCAAATTTGCAACGTTTTGTGCAAAAATGAATGCTCAATTTGGAAAGCTTAAATCAAGAATCACTTTTGAGGCAGTAGAATTGACTGAACCCAACAAATATAAGCAGCTTTCCTTAAGCCATGTTAGGGCTTTCCTGTCGGAGTACAAGCAAGTGCCAGTGTCACACTGGAATACTGTTGATTATTTTCGCTGGCAGTTAAAAGGGAAGAAATGAGAAAACAACTAGCACAGGAACTCTCAGTGCAAATTGGTTACAACTAAATTCACAGACTGTTGAACAGGAACAATAGTGAAGCTGGCCCTATAGACCAAATGGAATGAAAGATAAAGGCTGTACAATGGTTAATAAGAGGTTTAGATTCATGTGATATTTATAAAGCTGACACATCAAGTTTTTCTGCAATAACAAATTTACAGGGACATAAGTCACACAATAATAATATTCTATGTGGCTTCATTAAAAGGTGCACTGTTTGTTCTCAAAACTAGATTATTGCTTCATATGTGGGTGGTACTTGCAAAGCAAAAGTGTCAGAGCTTCTGGTGTGTGGATGTCTGTCAGGTGTTACTGTGTGCTTGTTAGTGTCTTGCTACAGTTTGTGGTTCCAAAGGTGTTCTTTTCCCAAAGAGTATCATATCCGGTTTATGCTGTACCTGTCAATTGTCCAGCTACATGCCTAAATGCCTCATGGTCTTAAAACACAAGAGTATATCTTCTTAGAAGTCTTTACTGATTCTTTGCCCTCTCATAAAGGAGTGGCTGGGTATAAACCTTTTACTTAACTTTGACACGCACTCATTTCTTGAAATATTTTAAAACCGCCATTTTTTTATTCAGAAGTTCCAGAGTTAGTAGGGACATGGGATCAGGCATTTTTTGATACTTGGTATATATGAATTAGCCTGCATAGCATTTACTGTTATTTTGTATAAAGAAATATACTTGCTAATAGTGCTGTGAAAATAACAGTCTAATTACAATCATATCAACAATTATTTTTTACAACTAGTAATGCTTATGTATGACCTTCATTTCTTTTTCCTTATTTCTGTAATGTTTTTTCTTAAGACTTCATCCTTTTTTTCTATTCTTAAGACTTTTTTATTTTGTCTTGTTGCTTAGAAAAGTATTAGCAGAATTCTAATCAACAAGTAGCATAATTTTATGCATCATCAATAACAGATCGTGTCAAATTTAATATTTAGGGTTAAGGAGTTCTTTAACTTCCCTGGTAAGCCTTAGCAAAACCACTAACTACTAATAAATACATTTGTGTGATTGGATAAAAATGTTTAATTGAGTAATAAACCTTTAAACTGTCAGACTGAAATAGGTGTAACTCATATCTATGATATGTAACACCTTTTAATACACTTGCGATAAATATATTCAGGCATGGAAAGTCTGTGTCAATACCGTCTGGATCAGATCTTTATCATAAAAATGGAGAAAAGCAAAAGGGTCGATGGAACGCTTTTCTGTCTCCCATAGCCTTGCAACATAAAACTTCCTAACCACAAGAAAATAGCTTCTCATCCTGAAAGAGAGGGACTGCTCCACTCAATAAAATCATAAAACCCACAATGCTTCACTTTCAGTCTCAGTTACACCGAATGGCCGCACACATTAGCTCATAAAAGTTACTTATAGCAGCTTTTTATTCGGCCCAAGAAAGACGCCCCTGTCAATTCAGTTAACTAACAAAGTAAAGCAACGGTTCCAAAATGAAATAGACAGTCAAGCAAATATAAAAATAGCACACAGTTCAGGCTTTATGATTCATGAGATTAAAACAAACGTATATTAATATGACAAAAAACAATATGTGTGTATTAATGTTGTACACTTCAACAACAGACAATGTTTCTAATTCATAATCTGCTAAACAAGAAATTTGTAGTTGCTTTGTCAAAAATGTGCTGGTTAGAGTGAGACGTCTTGCATGTAGTAATTGAACCAATTGAAAGGGCTAAACAATGTTACAAGAAACAATCAAGAATTAAGAATGATGTTTAGACTTGTGTTTGTTGTTTGTGTCATCCTCCTGTGTTTGGAGGGTTAAGCGTTTGTGTGAGTATGTATATGTGTGTGTGTATTACTGCGCTCCATTATGTTTGTAGTGTGGGTGAGTAGAGCTCGCTGTTTGTGTACAGAAGTTTGTTTCTCAGCACATTGAATTTGTCAGCGACGCCACAGGGGGTTTATCGCCTTCGGTGTGTGTGTATGAATATATGTTTGTATATGTGATTCAGTGAGATGATATTGGTGATGCTTGGCTGTTTTAGTGTACCAGTCTAGTTCTACACATGCCAGAACACTGACAAGTTTAAGGACTGATGATGTGGGCCAATGGCACTCATTTTATATTATTCAAAAATACATTCAAGGCAATTCATAAGGACTTTGACAGTGTCAAGGTCAATAGGTTTCTTAAAAAATATCAAATAACATGACCTTTAATGACATGGCATGGTTAGTGCAGATTTTAAAATAGTATGTATGCGAGTCTCACCACATGATGTCTTTACCGCTACCCCACAGCTGAAAACTGCACTTTTTGACATTTCCTTATTTTCAAATGTTAAAGTACTAATTAAAGATGGTCAGAATACTAGTCTGGTTTGGAATAGTCTAGATCAGAGGTGTCAGCTCCTGGAGGGTCAGTGTCCTACAAAGTTTACCTTCAACCCTAATTAAACACACCTGATCCAGCTAATCAAAATCTTCAGCATTACTAACAAGGCAGGTGTGCTGGAGCTGGTTAGAGCTAAACTTTGCAAAACACTGGCCCTCCAGGAGCTTGTCTAGATGATCTCTCAGCCTGTTTAGCTAGTCATCCAGGTAGTCTCCTAGTTTGACAAGAAGTCTTAGATAACTAGCAAACTAGTTATTTTGTAGGCTGAATATATTAATTATGTTATATTTTCATGTTTTTATGTTTCCATGCCCTTCAGCATATGAAGCTCTGATGAGATCTTCAAAGTTTGCTGCATTGCATATGGACCTGCAACATTCATCGTCAGGACTGCATATCGACAAAAAGTGCATTTAAAAAGTGCAACACGTCAATCAGCTGTTGTAGAAGTATAAAGTTACAACTGCTGAAATCAAATTATTAACAATCTGGAGCCAAATCAAAGTGCTTAATTGCTACTACAAGTGATTGCCATGGCTATGACTCCAAAAATGCAGCATTACTTTGCAGCATATCTTTCTTTTTTTTCTGACCAGATTGCTTCAGTAGAGAGAGAGAGATTTTGATGCCAGTTTCCCATTCAGATCATGATTAAAATTCATAGGCTAGCGGCTAACAGCGATTGCTGAGGCAATTTTAGAGCAGTCATAGCTTTCTTCCAACAAAATTAATTTGACAGGTTTGCATTAAGGCACCTGATCAATATCCACTTAGAGCAGTGAGTGCTAAGCAGAGAAAAATAACTGACCCGTGTGTGTTATAAGATGAAAAAAATGGATCTCGGACACTTTTCTCTCACTGCCTATTTGGCTCATAAGCTTGCACCTACATCAGAGGCCCCTGACCTCCAGCCATTGATCGACTGCAGTTAACATGACAAAAGAGCTGCAAGTTATATACCCACTGTATCTACCAGGGAACAATCAACCTACCTGCACTAAATGGTTGATGAAGTGACCAGCATTACTTGGCCTGTGTACAAGAACAGGAGAGGGAAAGAGAAAAATGAGTTTGCTCTCCTAACAGGAAAAGAAATAGTGTGGCAGGATTTTGACAGGACATCTCTGTCCATGCATCTTAACAGGCGGGAGAAGACCTCAGCCGGTAAACTATCGCTCAGAGGTGTGAAACTTCTCGTTGGGCCACAGCGGTGTCACATCAGCATAAATCAATAGCTGTTTCATGGTGTGGCAGGAGAGAAAGGGCTACACAAATATGTGATGGAGCTCTCACAAAAAGGAAAGCTGATGTGCATCGACAGGTTTTCTTTCAAGGATCTTGTGATATGTATATAAACAAAACTCAGATTGTGTGGTTAGTTAAGGAGTGGTGTGCTAATACTTCTCTGAAAGATGAGACTTACCATTTTCATTTTTGCCTGGAACATGTAAAAATGAGGGGGAAAGTTCTTAACACCTTAAATTGAAGGAGGAATAGAATATTATAGAGACTTCAATAACTAACCAAGAGTTCAGCAACCAACCATCATGTAATGACATCTGAGAATACCCGAGCAACTAAACATCACTGCTCTGTCATCAAGAACATCCTAGAAATTGCATAGCAACGTGCTAACAACAACTCCAAACACCTTAGCAAACACACAGCATGTCCCCCCAAAACACTCAATCAATTACTTAGCAATAATCTAACAAAATCCAGAACACCCTGGCATTGTGGTGGTGAGTTTTGCCTCTACCCACATTTTTAAAATCTACATTTTGTTCTCAAAATGTACCTGGTTGCTCTTATTAAAACTATCCTTGGCTTTCCTCTGTCTGTGTCTTGCTGTTTCACCCAGTGACTCATTCTCACTCAAGACGCATTACTTATTCATCTTCCACTCAATTCTATTTCCCTCTCATTCCAAACACATTTTCTATTTATTCAAAACCCATTTCCCCCTCAATTCGGGATCCAAAGGATTGGGTTGTGTTAATGTGAGCAGGTCTGGTCCATTCATCTCTGCCTCACCTGAGGGCCTGTTGTATCTGTTAATGCGCTGAGCGCTATCTGACTGAAACCTTGATTTCTGTCCAGGAACAAAGAGTGAACTTTAAGACAAAAGGGAAGAGCAAATTGACAAAGCTACTATAACCTGACAAAGAACAAAAGCTAAGCATTCAGACTTTCTTTACTTTGAAGTGCTTAAAAGACTTAAAAGACATGCACTTTTAGATGCACTTTTAGATGCACTTTTAGAAATACAGCTTTTGCCATACATTTATCAGTTAATAGCTCACATGTGAAAGCTGTAACATTAATAGTTTGGGTGTGTATGAGGTTATAATGTTCTAATGAAAGCAGTCCACCAATCACAATTCATTGGATCACAAACAACTACATTTTGTATTCATTTAAAAAAAATGAAAGTGAAAAGTGAAAGTGTCAGATATGGTAACCCATACCTGACATGTGACCTCTGCATTTAACCCATCACTGGTGAGGAGTGAACATACACTGCAAGTTGTGAACACACACACACACAAAGCAGCGGGCAGCACACTACTGTACTACAGCAACTGGGGGTTAGGTGCCTTGCTCAAGGGCACTTCAGTTGTTACCTGCCGGCACTGGAATCGAACCAGCAACCTTCTGATTGCAAGCCCAACTCACAACAGCCCCAATTTACATTACATTTTACATTAACACATTTGGCGGACACTTAGATCCCATGGCTTTTACACTGCTAATTCAATGCTCTACCAGTTGAGCTACAGAAACACATCTATTTATAACAGAAATGCAGCAAACATAAACAATAGAAATTGTGCTTTCGATAATTAAATTTAACAGATTTTTTTTTTCAATTTTCTGAGCTAACAACTGACAACCAAAAATTCCTACTACAACTGAAATATTGATTTTAGATGATCCTTACAGTTGCACAGGGGAAACTGTAAAACCATAATTTTGGATCATTTTAGATAATTATCTGAATCATGGATCATTTTCTTTGGGGACTTAACAAACTTTCAAGTAACATTTGCAACTCCTTGAAAACCGCAGTCCATTTTAATGCTTCTGGCCTATCACCTATTCACATCCCCACTGAGTCCATTACCAGAGTGAGTGAACGAATGCTGCTGGAAAACAAGTTCCTCTAGGCACCTTGGCCACATTTTCTAGGTGGAATGTAGATTGAAACAGACATCAATAAATAATTACGGGTCCTGAGACTCTTAAATAGGAATCTATGCAGTGTGAAGCAGCGCTTAATCGAGTAACTTCTGACGCTGTATCCATCACTGGAGAAGCTGCAGACATCAGCAGAAAAAGAACAAGTCTGCTTCTGCTGAGATTTGCTTTCATTTGCTTTGTTTCTAGAAGGGGCCACTTGGTGATATTTAAATTCATCAATCGACTTGAATTCCCGCTGGTCCCCAGGCACATTGCAGACGTAACGGTGAAAATCAAACAGAGACTAAAATCATAGCAGCACAATAAAGAGAAGATCAAATTGGTGCCTTTCCACCCTAATTTAATGAAGCCTGAATACCTGAGAAGTTTGGTTGCTCTGCAGCATTTGCATTTAGCAGTAATCATATCAGCAGTGATATGTCTTATTTGCAGAAGTGTACCCAAAATGCAAATTTATATATATTTTCTCTGCTCCATGTTATGAGTGCGTATCAATGAAATGAAAAGGATTTCAAATTCCACCATATCATCAAGAGTCAACAACCAAAACTCACATTTCCTATTACTGGGATAGATATGATTACATTGTTTCTCTGTTAGAAAATAAGCAGTAATTTAAATAATACAACGCTTACTGAAGGAGTTCAAATCATGCTGATGTAGTTAGATTCTGTTTTCATTCACAGGACAAATTTGGTAAGTTACTAGCTTTGATTACTCATTTTACATCACCATGGAAACAAACTTCAGAGGCACAAAGTGTTTTCAGTCATTTAACAAAATACAACATGATTCTCGTGCTGCGACCTGTTTTAAATGAAATTTTTTGATGTGCTTGTGGCCAGCTCTATTGATTTTTACATTACTCTGAACAGCAAGTTGGCGAGTAGGTTTATGGAGATATAAAAATTTATAAAAATGTCCCCCAACAAAGAAGCTGAGCTGCACTGGTTATGAATAAACTAGCTTTATATAGATGTCATTTGGCCAGCAATAGACAGTAAATAAAACTCAACGGCTAGCTGAGGTTAAATCAAACTAGTTGGGGATTTTCCAAAGATTTACAAATGACTTCAGGGATCTGAATGTAGCAGATGCTTTTACACACGGCATTTATGTGAATGTATTGGACTGCAATTCATTTCCATTCATTTTATATATTGTCATCTGCATTACCACCAACCATCAGAGCATTCTGATTCAATTGCATTGTGGGTAATGTTTCAGTATAGATATACTGTGCAGCATAAGAGAGTCATTACCTGATAAATGTAGGAAAGTTTTGTATAACATTTAAGAAACATTAGCTTGACATTATTATTTTTCTCAAGTGCTTAAGTACAGATGTCAATCTCAAAAAAGTAACAAGTAATAAATCAGTTATCAGAAAATTTCATCATAAGTCATCACAAATCATTTGAAAATGTTTAACATGTAAACATAAATATAAGTCATTTTAAAATAAAATGAAAACCAGTTTGTATCCATGGAACATTTGGTGATGTCCACTTAATCATAAAAATCTATTATTGTTAAATATATTTAAAGTAAAAATTCCACCCAAACTTTGTCATGATAAAATAAAAAAATCTCCTGTTTATGTAACTGTAAATTTGTTGGCTTTTGAAAGCAAACTATTGGAGGCCATAACACTTGACACAGTAAAGACAGAAGCCATTTTGAATCAAAATACCTCACTTTAGTTTGTTATTGTGTAAATTATTATGTAGACAATGTAGTTTATTATTACTTTAAGACATTGTTTGTCTGACAGAATGTGTAAATCCTACAGAAACCTGCTTTAAAAACCAGCGCTTCAAAATGGAACCTGTCACCTGTCAACATGGAAGCTTATTTTCATACAGCGTGATTTGCTTAATACTCACCTTAAACAGGGATCATGCATAAATGGCAATTAGATTATTATAATGTATTTGACTGATTTAAATGTGTACAATAATCATAACTCAGTGAGATTGCTTATAGATCGCGTGTCCCTGGATTCAACTGCCAAAAAGCAACATGCTCTAAAAATCACTTCAGATTGAATCAAAAGTATTGGCAGCTTTCACATTACAGCTTCTCAAATGCATTGTTGTTGGGTTGGTGGGGGTTTGGTTTGCGTCTACAAACCAATCAATCTAGGTGAGAATCACATTGGCCTTCTAAGCAAAAGCGCTTGGAGAGATTTCTGGGCCATGGTGTCACCAATCCGATTTCCACCAGTGACCTCTGATCTGCAGTGTCATGGGCCCAGCTGACACACAGTAGTCAACAGCAATCAATAGCCACTGCTGGGGTCACTTCACCTTGTATAAAAAAAGACATTATATATTTATTTGTATTAAAGCTTGACACATTCAACTTCCACTCTGAATGCACTCTCACACTAATGAAATGTCAATCTGCAGGAAAGCATAAAGGCAGAGAATGAGATTTGGTGGGACTGGGAGGGGGCTGGGTAGTTATATCGAAAAGTTTTGTAATGTAAATGGGTTTTATTTGTGGAGTGGAATATTTAAAAATAAGGAAATAACACAAAGTAAACATTTGTTTACAATGCAGGTTATAATACAGTGCTTCTTTTATTCATTTTATAAAGTAAGTATAAATTACTGGGGCATTGCTATCCAGTTGCTATTGTGTTTTGATATCATAAGTATTTATGGTGTACTGCACTCTTCTTAACTGTAAATCAGTATGTTTGTTTTTTCTTTAGATGTTATCCACCAGGTAAAGTCTAATCACTTAGAATGCATGCAAAGAACAAATGTGTGATGTTTTTTATAAACTGTATCAAATTACACATACATTTTTAAATGCAATACATACAAAATATATGTTTTTTTAAATATTAGATATTTCTGAAGAAAATGTGACTGGTGCTTGTCAATGCAAATCTTGCTATGCAGGTCTGGTGAACTGCTGAAGCATCACTACCCAGTGGCTGCTGGGTAGTTACTGAAGTCAAAAGAGTCCTGATATAACATTCTTGTCTCTAGATATGGTTTTTGTTTCCCCCCCCCAAAGTTAGGGACCTAAACATAATATTGGTGTTTACCTCAACAAACCCCATTCTGAGAACAAGTTTCAATGTATCTTTCTAAACAGACAATTGATGACACATGGCATAAGCTCATATCTCCATGATGGTCTAAAAAATTCTGTTTAATCATTAAAGTGGGCTGTAATTGCATAATCAGGCCTGTTATAAATAAAATTACATCCACCTTAAATAAATTCACACTAATGTCTACATGCTTGTGTCATGGGACCACAAATTAAAGTGTCTTAAAAGCATATTTTTATATATACCCATCCCCGCCCTGTGTACCCCAGAGTGTGTTGTTTGTGCTGTCAGGGGCCGTTGTTTTGGTAAATGGAGAGTTAAACCGATATATCCAAGCGTAAAATCTGAAAGGGTCCCCGGTGGGAGCCTGAGGGCTGGTGTTTGAAATCAACTACATATCAATTGAGCAGCGTATCGTATGATAAATTCTTTTCCTCAGACATCTATAAATTACTTTCTCTCTCACAATATCTCTTCTTCCAGCAAGCTTGAATCCCTCTTTTTTCCTTCATCTCACTCTATTCAGCGTAAACTACACCTTTAATAGCGTCCCCTGAGGCTGTGTGGTGGCAAACTACAATTGAGTCACAGAAATGTTCGGAGGGACATTTTTATAGTGACAATATTAATCCAATATTCCATGCGTATGCATGGCAGATATTTCCCCAGAATTTCTTGCCTCTTACCCTTCTCATCCCGGTTGGATCGCCGGCAGGTTATCTACCAGTTCATTATCTCTGTGTTTTCTGTAAGTAAGCTTAGATTGAATTACTAGGGGCTCTATTGTCTATTTGGAATTCTCCTTCCATGTCGCTCTGTTAATGAATGGCCAATTTGCTCCATCTTTGTAAAGGCTGCTTGTGTGTATCAGTCACTTAATTACTCTCAGACTGTTGGCGGAGGTTTTATTGGTGATACGGGGCAGTAAAGGCCCATTGAGTGGGTAGGAGAAGGGTGGGGCGGGTGGGGGGGGGGGGTTGAGAACACAGGTGTAATTCTCAATGGAAACAGAGGCAAGAGAACTGCACGGCAATACAACACTTTCAACAGCACTACTACTGAGGATAATTTTATTGCAAAAACTAAACCTGACCACCAGTGATCACCATACAACCTGAATGTGTGACTTTTTACTAGCACAAAAGTGTGTGGCTGATTATAGAAGTCTCAGTTTAAAGCAAATGATCTATGGAAGATACTTAGTTTAAAGGAAGACTGAGTAACATTAATGTGAATGTAACATTCTGCCGCAGAATTTAGACAAACCTTTTTAATTCCCAAAATGATGCAAATCACAGTGATTATCCCAGTTAAGAGTTTTAGGTTTTAGTTTTAGATTAATGTTGTAAGTTTTAGGTTTCCCTGACATTTCCATTAAGTAACAATAAATTTATTTTAAAGGTTTTGGGAACATGCAAAATGTCCAGTTTTAGATGTTGTATTAACGTTATCGTTTTGTTATAAGTTCATCATTTGAACTTTTTTAACTCTGTAACTTTTAAAATGTTCCACTAACTACCTAAAGAATAACATTTTTGCTAGAATGTATAATGCAAAGAAACATTCTACTAACATTACTGTAAGAATGTTTTTGATAACTTAAGAACTTTTTGAGAATGTTAATTTGGGATAGCTGGGATATTAGCTGAGAATGGTGACAATCCTACAGTACGGTCACTGTTGGTCACAAAATACCACAACTAGTTTTTAACTGCAATAAAACAATACTAATGTGGTATTAAACATATAATCAAAACAGACTAATTTAAATGACAAAATATTTTCATTGTTTGAAGGAAATCACAGCAAAAATTAATCAATGATTTATCATTCAGTTTTGTATTATGTTAAATAATGTGTGATATGCTATCACTATAACTCCACAGTATTCCTGAAAACTTTTAGTTAATAATTTAAATAACTGTCATCTTTTGATGAAAACAATGGTCACTGTGTTACATTTTTGTAGAAATGTTACAATGTAATTCATTACTGTCTGATTCTATTCCACAGTGTGCATTTAATACATAATTATTTTGTGAGGCAGCTTGTAATTACTCATTGTTGTTATCATGGCTAATTTCATTAATTAAAATAACATGTCATTTGTATAGCATGAATAATGTAAAATGTTACCAACTGTGTTGAAAACAAGGCTGAAAGTGCCACAATGCAGAGACACCAGTGAGACAAATGTTAATTCAAGCAAGGCATGGGTCACAAACCTGTCCTCCCCAGAGCAGAGACAAAACCACCCCATAGTCTCCCCCCATTTAGTACTCAGACCTCAGTCTGATGGGGCTCAGCAGGATAGTGTGCAAATGGGGTGTAGAGAGAGAGAGAAAGAGAGAGAGAGAGGGAGCCTCGGGCCAATCTGTGCTCAGCCCCCTCAGAGCTGCCCTGTGTTTCCAGCTATACCTGAATGAGGGCGACACAGGCCTGCTTCCTCCTCTATGCACCGACAGCATGGGGATTTGGAAATCTGCCGGGTTAACTGGAAAATCTCCATATGATCCAAATGTGATTCAAAACCCCCATCCAAACAGTGGTGAATAGCCCCCCACCCCCAGTCATTTCTACAAGGGTTTGAGTGAGAATGAAATGACATGTTGTTCTCTTCATATGTATATATCAAAAAAGAGTGTTGGTGTGAAACTCATACGTGTCATATGTGTCATACTTCAGAGCAAAAACAAAACAAAACAAACAATAACAATTATTTTTTCTAAAAAAATATGAACCTTTAATTGCATTTTGACATTTCTGCCAATTAAATACAGTTCTGGCACCTCCACTCCAAATTTTTATATTCACATAACTGTAATTCTCAACTTGACAAAATGTAAAATAAATTAATTAAAAAATAATGTACTGATCCCAGCAATAGGCTTTATGATTCCTGGGTGTTTCTGTTGTTAGAGCAGTGCAAAGGTTGTGGGTTCGATTCCCAGGGAACACACGTACTGATATAATGTAAAACTTGAATGCACTGTAAGTCGCTTTGGGTAAAAGTGTCAACCAGACATGCTGACAAGTGACAAAATTAAACGTTAAATTATAGAATGACATTTACATGTTCTACTTCTTACATATAAACATACCATAGTTACCATGGGATCCTGTCCAAATAGTTAGTATAGTTATTATTCCAACAATAAAATGGGGGTAACTTGGTCACTGTTTTAACTAACAAACTGGTATGTATTTCTTTAATATATATACACCGAGTCATTTGTTTGCCTGTCGTTTAATTTGGGTTTTTGACCTCTTTAAACAGCTACAATGTTGACTTCACACAGTACGAGTAGCTGAGCCACACTGACTCAGCTAAACCTGCTAAAGCAGCAATTAGTGAGCGTTAAATACTGGTTTAGTGATCATGGGTTTCCACTTTGCAGAGATTAGTCATGACAGCTAGCACAACAGATGAATGATGAGATGGAGGAGGATCTCAAAGATGCACTCTCAAGACTAACAGTTGCATAATGGCTTGAGAAATTTTTATCCTAAAGGAAACTGTGAATGTGAAATGTGAAAATTGCATGTGCTTACATATGTTTATGGACAGTATGGTTGTCATGAAAAAAATCGAACGTTAATAATCTATAAACATGATCCTATTGCTTCCCGATAAATGCACATAAATGATACTTTTTGAAGATGAATCTTCAGTGCATTTTATTCTAAAGAAAAACTATTTTTTTTATTCTAAAGAAAGACTATTTTAATAGTCTTTCATTAAAATGTAATATGAACACTTTCCACCTCTGAAGTACTTTTATTTTTTGTTGATGTATCCCAAGCTGCACAGAT
The DNA here is from genome assembly GCA_036877525.1 of Chromobotia macracanthus. Taxonomy (NCBI): domain Eukaryota; kingdom Metazoa; phylum Chordata; class Actinopteri; order Cypriniformes; family Botiidae; genus Chromobotia; species Chromobotia macracanthus. Next base: position 1,823,237 of record JAZGTH010000045.1, on the reverse strand, counting down.
CAGGAAAAATATTAACTAACAATATCAAATACGTATATATCTTTGTTATAATTTCTCAGTTGCTGGCCCTTTTAATTATTACCTGCCATGTTATAAAGCATTTCTGTCTATTTTTAATCAACAGCATTCAAACAAAAATCATTACTGAAAGCTCAAAATATCATGTCCATGACTGAGGGTCTCTGGTCATTTCTGTACAGGTTGGAGTCAGAGGTTGGCCTTGTGCCACATGTTTAAAATGGAATAATTTGGGGTAATTTGGAAGTACTCATCATCTGTAAAACCATAGTTCCAAGGGGACGTGTGTGATGTATGTGTGCCTCATGAATTCGTATAAAGCAGAGCGTGCCCCTTTAAACCCAGCCTGAGATTTCAGCAAATTGTCTAAGCCAAGCTGCCAATTAACCTCATGTCCCTCAGCAGTAGACGGGGACGGCGGGCGGGGACTTGCGGCTAGGTTAATTGCTTCATGTTAGAACATCAAAATGTGAGTGAATCACCTCGAGTCAGGGGACTCTATCGTAACGTATGACACACTCTACAGTGCTTATGTTATCTGTTAATTGTAACAAAACATACCTGCATATATGTAATAAATAGCACATTTTCAAATACACTCTAACCCTGACAGGAAAATGACACACAGCATGTGTTCCTGTGTGATTTTAAATGTATATAAATTTGGTCTGTTTGGACAGACTCTGAAACAGTCAATGTGTTAATGCATCAAAAGCATCTAAAACCTGTATGTGCAACTTTAAAAACACAGAAATTGTAACAAACACTCGTCTGAATTGGCACCTGCTGGAATCTTTGCAAGTATTTCGCTGTAAGTGACCAATTTAAATACTCTCACACATTTCCAACCAAATCAACCCCAGAGTTCCATGAATATTTATTTATGCTTCATTTTTGTGGGATAATTGAAGGAAAAAGACAAAGCTTTCTTTTACATATGTCTTGTTCATACCAAAATATGTTCTCTAGATTATAAACATATCTTAAGTAGTGGCACTTATATAAAGTGTTTCAAAGCTGTCTTACCTTGTAATATCATTAAACTGTGTCTTTATCTGGAGGCATTACCTTACAGACACTGTCTTCTCATTGACTGCTTCCATCTGTATCAAGGTGATTTTAGTGGTTGTATGAAGTCAGTTCCTCTCTGGCTCACACAGGTGTCCTGAGTAACCAGTTGTAGGTCATCACACTAACTATGGACATAGTTAGTGTGATATATATAACTATGTTCCATAGTTTTATGGAACTATGGAACATATTTATATATATATAATGATTCAGGTTATGTTCCTGTTATGGTCCAGAGTTTTTCCTAATTAAAACCCATGACTTCAAGAGCAATAGAATAGAGAAGAAACTGTGCAAACTTTTGAAAGCACAGAGGCAGTGCCCAAAAAATCTATTGGTGGGTTCCCATGTCACTTCTATTCAGATCAAGCGTGTAAGCTTGTGCATAACACCCTGCACTGTTATTAAGTGTATGTAAACCAATCTGCCACACAGCTGAACAGAGAGGGTGGTCCGGAACATTGCTTAAGTGTGTGTGTTGAGGTCACAAATAGAGTAATTAATTTCCATGCATCTCATTGCCAAAATTGCTTACTGATCCAGGGAGCAAGATCAGAGATGTCACTGTGTAAATTGAGTCAGGGGCCCTGGCCCTTACATCAGACACTCGCCCAATTTCCAGCACACTCTCCCTGACAAGGTAACAAGGGCAGAGTGGATGGGGGACGCAACCCTTCCCCTCGCGCTGATGGACAAGGGGAATTGGCTCAATAAATTGCACCCTGTAAAAAGCTGTGTTTTCTCATTAAAATACTGTGAATCTCCATTGCTGTTCATTAACATGCTGCTAGGACCAGACAAGATGTTTAATCTAGTGAGCACGCACCTCGACTTGCCCCGAGTTGGTAAGAGAGACAACAGCCCCCCTCTGAAAAAGAGACTCTTATGTATTAACGGGAGGTGACGGGTACTGAAGAAGTTGTTGTTGTTCGCATTTCATCCTGTGCTGCACTTCCCCGGCCCAAAATTGCAGCATTTGCTTATGAAGGGCTCTAATTTGAGAGGTGTCTTTGTAAAGCAAAGCTGACAGCCTGTTGGATCAAACAAGCTGTCTGTAAGCATTAGTGCAAACAAAACTTTAAAAAACATTACATTTATACATATTACATTTATACATATTTATATTTACATATATTATTTATACATATATAAATAATATATGTAATATATATTAATTATACATATATTTTCTTTTGACAAGCTCAAAATTGACAGGTGCCACCCAAGCAATTTTGCAAAAGTTTTCAAATTTCAACTTATTTGTAATAAGAAAAGGGCTTTTGATACATACATAAGATCTAAGTAGGTGTATATTAACAGTATATAAGTATTTAATCTGTATGTGGATAAATAACACTGTTTACATACAGCACAGAATTACAGAGCCCTGACGAAGTCCCTGACGCTTCATTAATTGTCATGTTAAAGAAACCTCTTATGGCACATTTACCATGGAATCTAATCCAAAACTGTCATTTACCATACACTTCCAATAATTACATATTTGTTCACTATTAAAAATAACACAGATAAAATGTCTGCATTTTATCAGCACCAACATTATATGTACTTCTAATTAAATAGGCAGCACCTCAATTTATCTGTGATATGAATATACCCAGAGGATATAAAGCTTGTACAGAAGCCTAAATTAGTGAAATAAACACATTAACAGCCTCTCCTGCTTAACACAATGACAGCAGCTGGAAATGAGACATAAGAAAAAAAAAATTAAAAAGTGGACAAGAAAATCACTTAAAAAATCATTTTTAAAACTCTTTGTGAGAAAATTAATCCCATTGTGTGTGGTCTTGGGCAAGTCAGAACAAATAGACTATTCCCTGTGCCTGGACTGCATCCATTTTCTGCCTGCGATCAATATTTATGAATCCCCAAGGGTTTTTGCGAAATAAAGCACATAAACAATCTGCTCTGTAGATGGGCCACAGTTTGTAGCGGCTGAAGAATACTCAGCAAGCCAGCAGTCAGTCAGAGTGCAGTCAGAGTGGACAGGCCTCCATTAAAACATGTCATTGTATACAAGCGTAAACACAATGCATTGTGGGAAGTTGTTTGGAAGCAACTTGGAAGAGTTTGGAAGCTGTCTTACTGTGAGGAAATGTGTATATATAGGTAGTAAGAAGATAGCAAATCAGATTTTTGTAACTGAAGAAGTTAATGATGCAAGAAAGGGTCTCAAAAGATCTTTCAGAATTTTATTACTTTGGCTTGATTTTATATGCTCTGGTATGTTTGTAATGCTTCTTAGGAATAATGGAACACTTCCAGTCTTTTTCCAAAATAGACTATATTGAAAATGTTCTGCATTAAAATGAAATGCTGTTTATATTGCTTTTTATTGTATTAATTAAGAATATGCTTTATTTGTTTTTATTTCACTACCAATAATTTTAATTGAATTGAACTTGAACATTTTTATCATTTTTTTATATTCAATACAGAATATTTTCCTATACATCTGAGATATAAATATGAGATATAAATAAACCCATGCAATTAAGAATTCTATAAAATTCAGTCATTTGCAGAAGATTTTCATATTATTTTCTTTCATGTTTTTAAATGTTATGTAAACATTAAATGTAAAATATAATATACAAACCTTATATAACCGGATTATATCTAAATTGTCATATTTGTATGCCTCAGAACATCACCAGCATTAAAGATCCCCCACAATTAATTGATTAATTAACAATTAATTGGGTTTTTATCTTCAAAAATGATATTTGTCTTAGTGTCACTTCTTTTTGTTTTAGAGAGCACCTATCAGCTGTGCAGGTGCAAACATGGCATGTAATTAACATGTCATAATCAAAATGACTAAGTTTGACACATTGTAATCACTGCATGGAGATTAGCCTGTAGCCAGAGGCCATCCATGCGGCCTGTTTTAATATCATTTGCATAATGAAAGCCCAGCGCCAGTAATAGCTTTGCTTTCTCTTATTATCATAATTTCACCCTGGGCAGAGAAGAGTGCCACCCTGTCTGCTCATTACCTTGGACAAACTGAGAGACAAAGTCAAGCTCAACTCCGGCACACGCTTCAAACTCACAGCGCCGCGCAGGTCTGATCTCAGAACAATGACAACAACGCTAACAAGTCACCTTGATAAATTGGGTGAGTTTGACGTTTCAAATGAAAATGAATTTATACATTTAGAAGAATTTAAAATTTCCACATTACAAAAGGACTTCAAGAAAGATGTGAAAAAATTATTTATATGAAAAGTATAATGTTGATTGGATACTGTGCAGTGAGTCTGGCATCAGTCTGGGATTGTTTTGTATTTAAACATAAAAATTTGATTTTTTTGTTATAAATTAAAATGAAAAGAAAATAAAAACTAAAGATTCTGGACTATGTCTCACTGTAATGTAAGAAAATGTAAGAAAATCTGTGACTTTGACCATGAAAGGTCAGATTTCTTTGCTTCCACTGAAGTACACAAACTGCTTATTGGACAATTATAAAATAATGCTGAGAAAACATTAATCAGCAGGTCTGACACAAACAGCCAGTCTGAGTGCATGCTGTCATTCAAGCATGTCTAAAGGGGAACACACCATATATTAAGACATCCAGAAAGTCATGTTCATTATGTTTTACCTAAAATGAGCCTAAAATGAATTGTCAGTGATTATGTAATTTTGTTCTCACAATATTGTTAAGCCATTTTTTAATGGGTTCAAGTATTCAGTGAACTTTTCTGTGTTCTAAGTCTAAACCCACCAATAAGGCCTACGATTATTTACAGAAAAATCTGAACATCAACAGACCAAAAGTAAGAATATGATCTTACCTTAACATGATATCAACCCTCTATCAGCCCTGCATTATATGTTGTCACAATAGGATACATAAGATGCTATAAGCACATTTCTCTGGCCCCTGAAAAGTTGGAAAACACCCGTCCCCTACCCTGTGTAGCAAACTCTTCAACAGTGTTCCACATTTCACATTGTTTTTTTGGTTGACTAAGTTTAACATCCAGATAATTCTTGAATAGTCATGCTTTCACTGTTCTCAGTCCTCTGGTCAAGGCTGTTAGCCTTTAAACAACATTTACATAAATATTTACATAAATAAAAATAAGGCAAGGGAAATAACATGTGAGGGAATCTCTATAATATTTGGAATATGTGGAAACAGGAATGAAGAAAGGGAAAATGGGAAAAAAAGCCTAAAAAAATCCAAAGGCAAGAGCATTCAATAAACACAACCCAACAAAATTTCTTAAGACAAAAATATTTAGTTCCATTTAAATAATGTATTTAAGCAAACAATGTTTATTAAATTAGTAAGACACTAATCACTGTGAGTGAAAGTAAAAGCTTAATAAGACAGTACACTGTATGCCTCTGTTGGGTTATGTAAAGCTAAATAAAAGTTGGATAAATAAACCTGCTGGAACTCAAAGAGATGGCTTGAGTGTGGCCTTCCTATGGGACCTAATAGCCACAGCCAAGTGTTTTTACGATGTTACATTGCCTTAAAGCAGCTTTACATATAATAAAAAAACACAGAACATGAATGTCAGAACAAATGTCACAGAACAAATGTCAGACATGTTCATAAAAGAATACATGGTATTACTGCAAATAATATGTGTGAGATGTATATTAATAAGACTAATTAGGCATACTAAGTTTACAGCAGGTTTATGAATAAAGGGTTGAAGCAATAAAAATACAAAATAATTACGCAAGATATGCCTTTCCAGCTAACATGGAGATGGCATTTAAAAAGATAACATCTTATGGGACAGGGGTATAAGGGATTTACAATAGTACCATGAAATTCACACAACACAAAATTAAAATACAGACATAAAATATATACAATAAAAATACCTGAAGAATACACAATGAAAGAGAATGGAAGAGAATTGAAGACAAAGGAATAGCAAAATAGAAGAGTCTTTAGGACTGTAAGTAAGATGTCAGCAGTCACCCAACCAAAACTCCAATGATGTATAGATGGAGAAAAAACCTTGGGAGAAACTAGACTCAACCGGGAGGGCCAGCTCTCCTCTGACACGTTAAAGCTACAATTTGATAATTATGATTTATAATTATTCATTGATTTAAAGCTGTTGGGTCTGATTATATCTGACAATATGTCAGGCACTGAGAAATGTAACCAGCAGAAATGTTACCCAGACTACGCAGGGAACAAAATATAGAAACTAACTAGGCTGGAGGTAGGTAAGTAGATAATAGTAAGTTTAATAAAATCCATCAAATCAAAAAAGTCCATCAAATCAAAAGTCCATCAAATCCCGATGATCTGTCTCAGGAGTCATACCATCCTTTCCCTCACAATCTGGTCTGGATAAAGTCCGGATCCAGTTGACAATTTAAATTATAGTTTACTCTTCTGGATTGTGTAAGCAGTCTAGCTGAAGGGTTCTGTTATTAATCTATTAATAATCTGTGATTACTCTATAATCTAAAAGTTCTTAGGAAATCCAGCATTAATTGCATTACAATAGTCAAGCTGAGAAAAAACGCTTCGCAAATATGATACAAAATACTGCATCATTTGTCCCTTTCTCTGACAAACTGTCAAAGAAGCTTAACCTTCAAAAAAATGTTGATGTAAAGTAAAAATTAATTAGATTAAATGTCAACATATAGTTTACAACTATAGTAACTCTGTTAGTTTAGCACAAAATGCTGGTTCATACATTAAAAATATATAACAATTATATATAACTATTATTGATATTAATATTTATAAATAGAAATATTTCTCAGGGTTAAATGGTGAGCAAGAGGAATGAAATCAACAAAAAACATTTATAATAATTTTGCCAAACCTGCATTTATTTATTTATTTTGTGGATGTTACTATTGGAAAATAATAGTTATCACAACAAGAAAAGGGACTTTGGCTAATAACGGTTAAATTCAAGGGACTTGAATTTGATAGAGTAAATTGTAGCCCCTTGAAATTCTAGTCCCTACTAAATAAAGTATGCTAGAAACTGCCAGAAAACAAATAAAAGATTTCTTTTTTACCTCATCACATTTTACTTTGGCTTGATTGGTGGGTTGTCTTGTCTTTTTACATTGATTTAATTAAGATCAATCAATCAAGAAAAACAAAGTCAGTGAGAGCAAAAATTATTCAGCAGTTAAGATGAGCTTCAAAAAGAAAGAGTACACTCACAAAAAGATGAGAGAAGTGTGCTTGTTAAAATGAATCAAATGTTAAATAGCCTCCATTCATGGAATCTAATCTAACACCTGAGTCTGTGTAAGTGATGCGCTGGTGTGATGCAATGTAGTGCGCTCTACCTGATTTTACAACAGAAGACTCTTTCAATAAATTGAAAACCACAATATACCTGCTTATTAAAACTAACCATTGCACCAGATTTCTAGATATCATTGCAGAATAATGAATAAAAATAAAAAATACAAAGAAGAAATTGAGGTCTGAAGATCTTTAATCTATATCAGCTCATATTTTTATTTCTCCACCATATGTGCTAGTAGCATTTAGAAACAGAAGAAGGATAAGCAGAAATAAAGTTAATGTGGCATTTGGTCTCTGTATCACATTGATTCCTGACGAAAATAAACTATCAGCAAACGTTGCTCTATATAAGAAGGATCATGTTTGGTGTTGGTGAGACGATGGAGGATACCTCAGACTAATGTAATTCATCGTAACATACTGTTCCCATATCTATGAAGTCATAAAGTACTGATCCAGGCAATAGAGTAGAGGGCTGGGCAGAGTGGGACAGGGTGGGCACCCAAAGCCAACAGTATTGACAAAGTCATGCATTTGCTAAAATGATGATGAATATTTCATGTGGACAAGGGTTTCAGAGCTCCTTGAGCGGATGTAAATAAGTCAAGAGCATATGATATTTACCCCAGGATAAAACATTGATGAGCGCTCTGGCTATTTAAGAGGGCTAAACATGACATGGTGTTTACACTAGGGTCAGACAGAAGGGTCAGCCAAAGGCGTAGGCTTCCAGCTTTAAAGAGATGGATAACGTTACAGGGCAAAAAGGCACACGCTGCCCCAGAAGTAGTGACAGCTATCAGACTAATATAGCTCTTTGGTTGCCCTTAAAGGAACAGAGCACACCTCTCCTTAACAAGTATTAGGCACAACCGCGTGTCCGCAAACGCGTTTTTCCTGTGGCCAGTGTATTTTTTTTATGGTTTGCAACTGGGACGCCATGTTTTAAAACGCCTGGAGCTGGTGAGGCTCTCAGCGCTTATTTCACTCCAAGCACTGGGTGCTCTGCATTTTGTTTCACGGACAAATACCACACCAACCAATCGTCATATATTCTACTTGTACAATGACTGAACAACAACACAGAAGTCAACGCTGTTGTTTAAGCGCTTTGGTGGACACACAGCCTTATGGTTTAAAATATCATATTCATGTCAGTAGCATAAATGGTGTGGGATGAATTATGTACTGAAGTTTAATAATTAAAGGTAAGGTAGGAAATTTCAGAGAGGCTAGCAATAGCAAGCTAGCTTTAAAAACATAAGATCCCACCCTCCTGCCCTTTCGCTCTGAATCAATGCATTCAGACCGAATGCAACGATTGGACAAACATTTTATGGTCCTACGTCTTCCACAAAAGATATATATTAATATAAATATATTTCAAGTACTTAGTGGTTGTTATCAGGATGTGAAGAGACTTTCAACCAGCATAACAAATATAAATCACCTACCCTGCCTTTAAGGCCCACTCACACCAAGAACATTAACTATAATATTATCTATATAATATAATAATATCTATGAAAATTATTAGCACCCATACCAACAGACGATGTTTATTCTAATCTGGCACACTGCAGTAAATGCAGGAGCCCTTTCAGTTTTGATTGGTTGTCAATGTTCATCAGCTGGAAAAAAACACTCGGAAAGTAATCCCGACAGTCGTTCCTCTATATCGTGTCATGTGGAATCTGCTATTCTCTTAAATCTAGAACAATTTTCAAATCTTTATAGTTATCAGTTATCGTCCTCTGTGTAAACAGGCCTTTAGGATTTGGGGTTTGTCAGAAGGATTTGGGGTTTGTCAGAAGCTTTATGAAATTCAACATCCCTACATTAACATTAAATATAGCAACATTAAATCAAATTACCAGGGTAGCAAGTTAACCTAATCTTCTGATACATTGTTCACACCTCATGTGTTTCATGTGGCTCATATAATTATATTTATGTAGTGATAATTAGAGCTTTATGTTTACGTAATTCAGAGTATTCAGAGTATTCACAAAGCTCATTCATTAATGATCATTTAATCACTGGCTCTTTCCTCTCAATGCTGAGCAGAGACTAAAGCACTGCTGTCAATAGTTTTAGTAATACACAAGTTCAAAAGAAAACCCAGTTTATTCTTATTGGGCCTCATGTAGTTTAATTTAGAGAAACAACAAAAAACAATACAGAGGACAGACTGCGATGTGACAGAAAGCCAAACTGAAGCAGATAAAAGGAACAATTTGTCAACAAATTAAAATTATTTAATCTTATATTCACATTTCTGCTGCTACAAAGTCTTATGATTAGCTCAAAACTTCACTGTATGGACATAAACAGCTAAAACATTCTTAAAGTAACTTCTGTTGTTTGGCAGAATTAAATAAATCATACAAGTGTGGAATGACGAATGATGACAGAATTTCATTTCTGGTGAACGGTCTATTTAATGGTGCTGTCTTTAAAGAATATCAGAATAACATTCTTGTCAGCTACACATCTGGTCTGCATCAGTCCTGTTGTTTAACTGAGATCCCTCAGCCTGCACTTCTTCAACATACTTAAGTCAGTAAGTTTTCTTAATGTAAGGTGAATGAAGAAGCGTAAATACTTTGCCAGTGGTCAGAACTGTTGCATTATGTATTTTGTGGGAAATAAACACAGGCGCTGTGGTCAGGCCACAGAACAGCCCGAGTACTTCACTCTGATCGGACGCATTACCTATTTACCACAGCGAGACTGCATGCTTGTATGCATTAGGTCTTCAGCAGTCACAGTTATATGACACCAGATGAAGTGGTTGGCATTCAGGCGGCCCTGCTCAAAAGACCATCCCCCACCACTCCACTCTGATGACAAAAAGAAGTCAAAGTCAGAACAAACAAACAAGACAAAAATCATGCTTAAAACCTCAAAACCAATAGTGGTTATGTCAGCGTCACATTATGTCTTGATCAACAGATGACTGATCATATTAAGTGCCGCCCATCCTTCACCAGCCCATTGTTTGACAGAATGGTGAGCTGCCCCTGTGCATCCATTTCCCACAAGCCCCCTTCAACAACCCCCTCACCAGCACTCTCCTATCCTCCCCTGGGGCAGGAGCATCAATAATGCATGCTTTTGGCCAGTCGAGGGGAGAAAACAGGGCCGCTGTGAACCCTGAGGCCTCCGCCATGCACCCCCACATTACAGCCCGCCCATCCGTCATCCCCTCAGCCCCACCTGGGGTCAGCACCACCCTCTGACCAGGCAAAGGATGGGTGTGTCCAGGGATCTGGCTACTGGTTCATATCACTCATACATCATGTACCATGAGATATGAGACTTGCACTCTGTATGTATATGTAATGCATGACAAATATGGGGTACATGACACAACAGTAAAAAACATGAGCTATCAAAAGGCTAAATAAAATGTTTTAAAAAATTGTCAAGCCAATCAGCATGAGCCAATTAGAAAACTTGGAGGCAGCATTTTGCCAGTGGCATGAATTTAGGTCAGGATTACACCTTTGAAAAACATTTGGTGGCCTGTACAGAACACTTGCAAGCTTTATTACAGTTTGGATAAAATTTATCCAAAAAATAAATTATAAAATTATATAAAAATTAAATCTAGCCAGTGAAGCCACATAATATAAATAAATACAAAGGTACATTAATGCCAATGTAATTCTACATTGTGATATTGGTGGCAATGTTTTTTTGGCTGAACATGTTTACTGAGTGCTGTACTGCTATTTGAATGCAATAACCCTAGAAATGACTGGAGAAAGGACCTTTGAGTCACCAAGATCACACAACTCTGGAGTGAAGCCTAATCTAGAGGTTTAGACCTGATACAAAGAGGGCCACAATGCATGTAACAGTTGAAATCTTCCTCTGCAGGAAAGAGAGCAATATGTTCTAGTTGATTTGTTTATAGTGTCCCAAAATTATCCAGCCAGCCTACCGTTATGTTTAATCAAGATCAATATCACAGAATATCATCTTAACAAAATGAGATTAGTCTCTAATTTTGCACTCACAAATGTTTGTCTACTGAAGAAGCCAAATGCATTTATATCTACCATGTTTACCATGTGCGAACACAACCTCCACAGGACGTGCTTTAACACAATCCTGTGTCAAGAATGTTTGCAGTTAACAACAGTGACGTTTTTAAACTAATTTGTCTTAAGCGTTAATGAACTTGAACAAAAGCTCTCAATAGAGATTGTTTTAGCATGTATTATGGCTAGCTTATCTAAGAAAATTAACTAGCTGCAGTTCGTACCATATGTAGTCAAGTGTATTTTCTGTATTACGAATAAAAGGCATACAATGAATTTGATTAGCAAAACGTAGATGAGTGTACTCAAAACAAAAGTGGAAGAACCGGCGCTATGTCATCCAGTGTGTGGCTGTTGTTCAAAGCAAATAATAAGCTTTCCATACAAAAGGGCCATTTTTAAAGATGGCGAGTGTGGTGAGAGGTACAGCAGGCATCCAGACGACAGCCGCCTTGTCCATAACTGCTCCAAGTGTAATGGGGGACTCCTTCAACACCTGAGACCACCACACATTTCCAAGACCTCTATTCCTGCCACCAAACCTCTGAAGCACACAAGCTTCTCTTTCATCTTTACGAAACCCTTCCTTTGCATCCTTTTTTGTGCTATTTGGTGAGGGAACATCTCCTCCATGACAGCAAGAGAGAGAAGAACACAGAATTAAACAAACAAACACAAAGCTTCGTGAAGCAATGCTTAATAAAGTCGCACATGGCTCCTGTTTCATCTTCTCAAAAGCTGTTCAGGAAGGATCAACACTCGAGTCCTCCTCTGCTCCACTTCTCAGGGGCCTTGTATCAGTCGCCACTTCACAAGAGAACTTTCTTGTCCTGACACACTTTTTAATTGAATTGTCCACTGTGCGATCATTTCTGACAGCCCCATTTGCAAGGTTGAGAGCCTCAGCCATGCTCTACATTAAGGTTCTACATAATCTGTGCTATGAATTAAGACAGTGACCAAACACTCGGATACCAGTTTAAAAAGAAGTGGTTCCCTTGCTGACTGCACACTGGTTAGCTGGTTAGTTTTGAGGTATTGTTGCTGATCTATAAAATAAAGTACATTTTATATATTATATTGTCTCTGTTTTTTATTAAATGCAGACTGGACTGGTATGACAGTTAATCTATCAGATTCAGAACACAAACTGACTGTGATTACCACACAGAACATCTCAAATACCGGCATTACTTATTGACGAAACCACACTTAATGAAACTGACCTTGAAATATCAAAAGGAAATCAATCTGAAATCAATGCAAAATTGGAGCAAAACCAGGCCTAAAGATTGAGTCTGACTAGGTCTGAGTCATTGAAGAATTTTGGAAGGGAGGAGGGGTCTCTGTATATTTAAGGATTAGCAACTCCCCCTTCCCTTAAATGAGTTCCTTAGTTATTAATTTTACTGTTAAATACTCAAAGAAAGCATTTTAAGCAGCTCTCATTAATATGCCTCTCCTCTATGCAGCCCAGCTAGGTGAGAACCGTCTCTGTGGCTAATTATTACCTTTATATGCAAATGCTGTTAGTCATGCTTAAAGTGTACTTTTTCTTATTTAATTAATTAAAACAATCATCTATGAACTTTAAATTAGTCTGGTGTAAAATAATCTCTTTTTATCGTTTAATAATTAGCAGGCAGTAAAGCGGCTGTATTAATTGCATTCAGGCTTCCGCCCCAGGAGATGCACAGAGAGGAACAGAATTCTGCTTCCTGAAATAGCAAATTCCCATGAACTGGGGAGTTTGTAAGGATGTGTGTGTGTGTGTGTGAGAGAGAGAGAGAGAGAGATGACGGAAAAGAGAAAAAGGCAAGAGAATAAACTCTTTTCCGCTGTCTTTTTTTAAATTACCTCTGGGAATCAGAGACAACCCTTAATTAGCCTAGCGCTGTGGTAAAATTGATTGAAATGCAGAACATCAATTATTAAGCGTAACAGTTTTTTTATAACTCCCCCCTGCATCTCTTTTGGTGGGACAACAAATCGCTTGGGTGTTACCTATGAAAACACTGCAAATGAGAGGACTCAAGTTCAGTTCTCCATGGCCCCTCTGTATTTGATATCTGCTGCATCTTTGGCCAAGTATCACCAATGCTCTGTACCCCCATCACTCTGCTCAGATGTTTACATAGTCAGGCAAGAATCTGTGACGCATACTTGTTAACCTCACCTTCCATGCCCTGAGACATATGAAAGTACAAATGCACTATAAAGTAACAAGAGTTAAGCAAGGGTGGGTACCGTTTCCAAACTGCATGCTTCAGTTCAAGCTTTGTGAATTTCAGCAGAACATTTGCTTTCAAACATTTTGCCTCATGCAGTACAGTTTGATGAAAACATCAGTGTCAATTAACCGATCATGTTGAGGTCAAGATAAGGTCATATCAATAATCAGGAAACTATCAAGCTGCTGTTGTTCAGGTAAGTTTATTTGCAGCTGCTCAAATACCAGTCTAACAAGACAAACTTTTTTAGGAGTGTACCCAATTGTACACTCTGTGGTTACCAAATTGCCAAAACAGTGTGTTAGTTAAAGCCATCTGACTGGCAAACAGAAGAGCTCCTTACTGAAATAGTATTAATATGTTAAAACAGCAATAATCTGTATAATTGCTTTAATTACCCAGCCAATAAGAGCAACAGAAATTCACAGCTCACAGATTGACTGTTGGCCCATAAGGGTCATTTTCCCTAGAACTGCTGCCAGCTGCTGGTAAGAATGTGCATTTCTGCACTCGGTGCACAAGATGCAAAATTGACTTTTGCATGGTACACCTCCAGGAATCAGTAGTTTGTCTTTTAGGATTATTCTCATGTTTCTGTCCATTAATCCATTGATACTAGCCATTCATTCTTGAAGATATGACCTCTCAGACAGAAGAAGAATTGCATGTTGGATGACTTTTAGAATTTATTTTCTAAGTTCACACAATATTATGTATGAATTTATTGCAGAATTTTTACCGGTACAAACCCCCTGGAGCATCCTTGAAATAATTGCCTTGGTCAAAGGCAAAATAATGACAGCAAAAATTAATTCTTTGATTTTTGCAGAGCTTGAACCAGCAGCCTATCAGTTACCAACCGTGTGCCTCAACCACTGCAACACACCACCCCTGCTTCAGAGATCTCTTAGGGGTCAGTGGTGGGGAAACTACCTGAACCTCTGATGTTCTGCGTGTCCTGCATGTCCTGGTGATTATCAGTGCTTAGCATGGGTGGAAAAACTCATCTGAGCCTAATTATTTTTTTGCAAGGCCTTTGTGCTCCAGTTACCACTGCAGACCTTTGCCAAAGTATCAGAAAAAAGACTTTAGAAGACATCCAACACTTCACACTGGACAAGTCAGAGGGCAGTACACAAAAGAATCCATAGAGCCCATTGTAAGGAGTCAGGGTCAAGTATAGGTTAGGATGATGTTTTAATTAGCTGGCCATAACTTATACATGATTTCTGCTTCCCTATGGCCAAAACTCAACAATAGGGCTACTCCTGAGTGATCCAAGCAGAAAAGCGCAAGATGGGGAGGCAGTGTGCGGATCAGTAAGGTATTATATGCAAAGAAATCTCATAGTTAATCAATCATGTGAATGAAGAGACCTAGGAAAGTTTCACACAGTGAGTTCAGATGGTAACAGTTTCATATTTACATTATGGCTACTTGGACGTAACAGTTTGACCCCAGACACCTGCTGGGTTAAGTGAAACAGTCATTCTTTACTATAAAATCCTTTTCCAGGACCACAACCCGCAGTGACAGCCTCCTCCGATTACACGCCCTTTCAAATAAAACAAAATGCAAACCCAATAGGCCTATTTAGAATACATTTCCAGTAAGTCAGTTTGTAAGTAAATATACATTTTTGGGAAATGTTTTTCTGGTGCACATTAACAAGCCATCAGGGATTACACAGTAAAATGCTGCCAAACCAGATCTAACTTCAAGACTAAATGCTGCATAAATTATGAACTATTACTGTGTAAGTTGGAGAAACCACTTAGTGCCCATCCTGACCACAGAGAGTTTTAACATGAGAGGAATGATTAACGAATGCTGTGATATATCAGAGCTTTTAGAAACCTCTGTGTGGTTTTGCCTAAAATCAAATTGATCAAATGCCTTAAAGACACAAACCGGTGAGACCCTGATTCAAAGTGAGCTGATCTAAATCCTTCTGCTTGTGATATTACAGTTACACATTCAGCCCTAAAAACAAGAGTATATTATTGACATATATATATATATATATATATATATATATATATACATACAGTACTGTGCAAAAGTCTTAAAATCATTTTTTTGGTATGAAAATACTATTTATTTTATTTCAAGTTATTTATATCTTTTGTTGTGGTGTCAGTAGGAATTATAAGTTTACATTTCCAAACATTCTTTTTGCCATTAATTGTAATAATCCAGTGAGGTTTTTGTATGCACAAGAAGACTGACAACAGCCAGTGCTCCACAGAGAGATCTGATCTCACAATCATCATAATCATTACATTATGAACCAGCAGATAAAACTGAGACGGACTAAATCCAGGAGAACTGTGGCAGCATCTCCAAGACAACTGAAGAAAGCTGCCTGCAAAGCTACCTGAAAAGCTATGTGCATGTTTACCAAAGACAAAAGAGGTTTTAACCAAAGGGTGTTCACACAAAATATTTATTTGATTTAGTTATTAGAATTAGTTAATTGATAAATAAAATCTATTTATGACATTCTTTTTGAAAGCATCCCCACTTTACAGCATTTTTAGTGGCTAAAACTTTTCACAGCACTGTAGCTTTACAGGCAGGTTTCTTCAAGCGTCTTGGAGAAGAAAAGAATGTTTGGAAATGTAAACTTATACTTCCTACTAACACTAATATATGAAGCTCTTGCGCCCCTTGGTGGCCACTGCAAGGAAGCATCTCTGTATTTACCTGTATTTATTTCTTTATTTCTTATTTCAAAGTTATTCACATTTACACAAAGCCAATTATGTAGTTAAAATGTTTAAATCAAAGCTGTCTCTTGGTACACAAATGTTTCTAAAACTGTATTTTTGTTCTAACAATATTGTTTCTGTTCAGGTAAGTCACTAGCTGGTGATCTGTCACACCAGATGCAGCTTAAGGGCATAACAAGCTCATAAGTGTAACCAGAATTAAACAGAGAAATCTTGAGTATGCAGTGTTGCCAGTCCCCAGGTGAAAGTGAAAACTTTCCCAAAGAGGAAAAATACAGATGTTATTTTCATCAAGGCAATGTTCCTATCCACACTGCTATGACAACCGGATACACAGACTGAGAACAAGCTATCACACAATACATTATCTCTGTGCCATTTGTTCTCATTTCCTGACCATTGATTTGTAGTTAAGACCATTAAAAGAAAAATATTTGACCTACTAAACTAGGCCAATCACCCAATCAACAATTTTACAGCAATGAAGTTTTAGAGAGCAGTGGAAACAATAAGGAACATTTTGTGTTTTGCAGTAAAGAGAGCTAAAGTGAATTCAAAATAAGTTTGATATAAGATGTGGTAGAAATTACATTTGTTCATGACAGTTTGAGAGTCAGAAGAAATGTCCTATATCCACTGCTGGACAAACTGTAAAACCTATTTCTGTTTCTGGGGAGTTGGAAGACCGCTGGAACCCAGAGTTAAAGTAACACCTATGAAATATATCTGTATCAAAAGATACTTTTGCATATATCAGGTGTCATGGATAAGTGCCAATAGGTCATACAAAACAGTATAAAGACATTGAACATAATTTTGATGGCTTTTGTGCCAGAAAAAAAAAAAACAGACAAGGGAACAGTCATTAACATGAGAATTCAAACTTTTTATTAGTGTATTTATGAAGTCTGCATATGCAACACGCCTGAAAGCTTATCGCCTGAAGTTCACGTCCTACCAATACATCTCTCTACTGGTCAAACAAGCTCACCAACTGTTAAATGCTTTGCAAAAAGAAAGAAAAAACAGATCAAGTAAAATACAATTATATATATATATATATATACACACACATATGTGCATATATGTCTGGTCCACGTTCAGTTCTATTTGGTTTTCTTTCCACACCCATTCAAAATGGCAAGCAGAATGTTCCCAGTGTCTTATGGCCACTGAATCAAGTTTAAAAAGGGCCACAACATCTCAGTCAGCTTTATACTAGTACACTTAAGTACAATCGCTAGAGAAGATCAATAAAGGAAAATCTGGAAACAGATGGGAAGAGGGGAATGGATATTTGAAACGCCTTTGTCACTGCCACAACAAGTAAAGAATAACAGACAGCTATATCACAGTCATTAGTAAAAGTTGTACAACAATCACGCACACTAAAGTTGCACAATTATCCCTGTAAAAGCAACCTGGTATGAAGTCTTTCCCAATTGCAGACAGACAGAACATTGTGACGCTTGTATTTAACGCTGAATTTCCCCTTCAGATAACCATTCGCTTGAGGGGCGGAGGAGTGTCGTGTTGAAAGGGTTTTTGTAGGTAACTATGGGAGGAAAAGCAACTAAAAGAAAATAGTCATATGCATCCATGATGTGGATTGGGGTTTTAAATATCAGGATGAAATGTTAACCGGGACAACAGCTTGGATTGTAGACGAAAGAGGAAAAGGTATGAGCTTATAAAAACATCATGCTAAATAACCATTTTGTATGATAGGACATTTCGTTATGAAGCCATGTTCCTTTAAAAAGAGGGCATGATCTAAAAAAATATTCAGTTCTAATAAAAAGGAAGAGAGCTTTAAAGATCTTAAATATATTTGTATATAAAAATACATGAAAATACAAAAAGTAGATAAAAGAAAGATAAAAGGGAAAAGAATGTTGTAATTGTGAAGGATAAACTAGTTCATGAACACTTAAAGCTTAAATACTTGGATTTTTTTATTTTTTATTTTTTTTTTTGAAAGATTTGGACTGCAAGACAGTTTATAAACCTTTCAAAGTCTTTGTTCGTCTTATAATGAAACCTAAACCACTCCACAGCTTAACTAGTGAATATTTCACCCAGTGAATAGAAAGTTAATTGGGAGGGGTCATATAAACTTTTATATAGAGTTTAAACTGAATGTGGGTCCTTGATTTTCTTTGTGAAACATTCCTTTCAGTTTATATTTGAAATACAAGAAGCATGTCTAACAACAGCATACCTCAAATCAAAAAGACATTCTTAAGTAGGGGTTTGGGGCAATTGTATATTAAAAAAAGTTTGTTGTGAGATTGCTTTTAGAAATTGTTGAAACCATAAGTTGTAACTTGTTAAATCAACAATATTTGACATGTATAAAAACAAAGACTGCAACTTTTTGCCAGAGTTACTTTCTTGAAAAACCAGTTCAGCTCGTTTACCAGAAATATTCTCCATTACAAATCGGAGAATTCACTTCATCACGGGATAAAAGCTTCACTGCTACGTGTGTGAAGTTATTTACTGCCTTCTAGAACTTCCACACAACATACACACCTTCCCTCCATTTCTAAAGCAATAAAAATAAAAACCAATATACATCTCAAATTCTACTACTAATACATTTAATATTGAGGGTTTATAAAAGAAAAAGCAGAGAATTAAAGGTGCGTGAAGCTGATGTGACAGCAAGTGCCGTGTTCAGGGCTGAACAGCGAGATCATCAGGGGTTTGGGGGGATTTAGAGAGAGAGAGAAAAGGTCACAAATACCATGAAAGAGAAAGAGAAGGGGCGGGTTATAGTCTGTTGTTCTTCGAGTTGTCGGTTGATGTGATTGTAGAATTGTTTTTATGGGGGGCAAAGGAGAGAGAGTTTCGCCATGGCGATTAGGACATACTGGAACAGCGTACAGAGGGCGAGCCCATCTGGGTCAGAACCTTATCCAGCCACTGCAGAGGACCATTGAGGTGCAGCTCGATCCAGCAGGGTGTGCTGGTCACCGTTTGTCGTCTACCAAACACAAAAACAAAACAGATAAAAACAACCATGTATGATGATTAAAAGACTCCTAATACTGAGTAATAACTCAAGACACTGGATGAAAACTAAACTGAACTGAGCTGGATGATGACATCACTGTTCTGCACAGCCACTTTATGGTTTATTTCACTTTGTTGATGTTGTATTATTTGTTATGAAATTCTGTTATTTAACTTTTGTACAGCCATTTATATCTAAACTGAACTAATTCAAAATGACTGTACTCCACACTTTACACTATATACACTCAGCCATCTGGTCTATGAATTTTATAAGAGTATTGCTATTCCAAAAGGAGTGAAATGACAATTCAAAGTTGTATTTGCTTTAACATTAATTGTCTGACATTTCTACTACACCTCAGCTATAACTGCATGTTCTGTAGTATAAAGTGATTCCTTCATAATTAAACTTTATTGTGAAACAGCTGTACTGTATCTGTATTTAATAAAAAAATTATTATTATTATTAATAAAAATACTTGAATAGAGGCAGAGCAAGTGTACGACAATGTTATTAGCAGCAATATCGAAATGTTAAAATAAAATGAAGATAATAGCATGTCTGACACTTAGACTAGTCTTGACAGAAGTGTCTAAAGCCTGTGCAAGAAGGCCCTACTAAGTTTTACTTCTGACAGCGTAAAGGCTGGAACACCCCAAACCAATGGCAGCAAACTAGCACCAATGAAAGCGGACTGTGAGGTCAGCCCACGTCAGCTGTGTCTAGGTCCAAAGTTGCCCCAGTTTGTCCATTCTTCACCTGCGTGAGGAAATAACTTTCCATACCAGCAGGTGGCAGTAGTGTGTATTTGTTTCACTAAGCAAAACAGCCAAATCAGAATGATCCAACACACCAACAAACCCAGCCTCCAATTAACATGCTAAATCAGCTGAACCATCAGGGTCAACAAACTTCAGCTGATGGTGTGGAACACTGGAAAAATTTAAGATGGCCAACACTGAAACTACCCAAAAGACAACCATCGGCTTGTTGTTCCGAGCTTAACATGTTTTTGCAATGTAGTGTGAACAAGAAAGATTGATTTGTTAAAAAACAATGCTTGCTTAATTACTCTTTTAGTCATGTGACAATTGTATTATTGATTATTGTGATTGATATGTCCTGTTTTGCTGTTGGCAGAATTGTAGATGACAGTGAGTTTAGCTGGCCCATACCTGTACTCAGCTCCCCAGCCTTTGACAAAACTCATGCGAATGGTGCACATCCTGGTCAACTGATATACAGCCTCAAAGCCCTGGTTCACAGATTGAGCCAATAGTGCAGCAAACTCCTGGTTATTAAAAATCTTCAGGTTACAGCCTACGAAAGAAGATCACATCCCAACGGTTGACATACATTGGAGTTGCAATAAATGATGATTATGGCACCGAGAAGTGAACATGTCTTACCGGGGGGGATTTTGCAGACTGTGGCAGGGTGCCAGCCATACCTCTGATTACAGTTAGGGCTTTGAACAAAGATGGCACTGTCACTAAGACATTCAGCAAACACTTCCCCTCCAATATAATACAGCCTGACCCCTCGACCTAAGACACAAACACAGTGTTAACAATTCATCTGTTTTTTTTTTTGTTTTGTTTTTTTTGAGTATATGGTAAACTGAAACAGCCAAAAACAGGTAGTCCTCAATTTCTTGATTTTGAAGTCTCAGAAGGCATACTTATGCCCTACCTGGTTTGTCCCATAGGAGAAAATATATATCAGCAGTCTTCTACATCTACTCCATATTCAAAATATTTAAAAGTTCAAGTACAGATTTTTTCTTGGAAATTTGAGTGCTAATATTTGAATGAGGCACCTCTTCAGTCAGTCCATTATTTTGACAGAACTAAGTTAAGATTTACCCAACTCTTCCTATGAAGTGTTACCTATGTGTCTCCGGGTCATCTCCACGGTAGCGTTGCGGTTAACGTTGGACAGCAGGCCGAGGCAAAAGCGTTCTGAATTGGAGGGGTCTGTGAAGCCGTCCACAGTGAGAGAAGGCTGAGAGGCATGGAATGTTTCTCCCACCCGCTGGTTCAGTTCATAGTAGGCTATGGAGCACCAAAATGCCGGCTCTGAGTAAGTCACGGGCTGCAGGTCTAAACAGAAGAAATAAATTAAGTAATATATAAAAACAGGTTCTAAAACAAACTCTTGCAACAATTGTGATAATACTAGGATGTAGCTTCATTCAACATTAAAAAACAGAAAACTGTTCTCTTCCTTAATGCCCAAACAGAAAATGTGGTTAGTTGAACTATTTCAATGTTGTGTTCAAGGCTAGATACAGATAAAACCAGGATTTTTTTAGCCTTTTGGTGACAAAGATCTGGCAAGTTCTTAAGTATGAACGTCCGTGAAAACTTACCTGAGGATGCCAATGAACTTCATGCATAACTAAATGTCTAATAATGTGAGGATTAAAAATGTAACTGTTTCAGAAACTACCAATGGAAAAACCCAGACTGATCCACTGAAAATATTACACAGTACTTACCCATGCCATGATTAACAGGTGAGAGTGTGCTCGGAGACAGTTCTGCTGGAGAACCTGACAGAAAATAAAAATACTTTTAATACAACAAAAATAATGGAAATACATGAATGAAAAACAACAAGCTTGACCTGTCCTAGGATCAGTTAAAAACTCTTCAACATCCTTCCTTTAGTATTTAACTACAGAAAACAATGATTATGGGAAAGAGAAGACAGAATAGGAAACTACAACAGTAAAAGCACAAAGATAATTTAAACACGTGACTCATTCCCATGATGTCACTGTGGGAATGTACCTGTGTCCATACTTTGATTCATCTGCTGGTCGCTGGCTTCCCCATCCTCACTGATGTATCCCGGCGGAGGAGTTTCTGAACACATGTGACACACTTCTAAGTTCCACAACATCATAAAAGGATACTTGAAACAGCATCATGTGATTTGAAATATCTACCTGGTATGTAGTTGTTAGGAGGCTCGATCCCTGTGGGGAAGTTGGTGTTTTCAGGTATGGAGTTGGTGTAGTCATCCAGAGGCGGCAACTCGGTCAGGATCTCTGTATGTCTTGGCACCAGGACTGGAGGAAGAACTGCAGAAGATACAGTTCAGTAAAGATCAGGCATTCAGCTAGTCATTAGTGTGACTTAAGCTACTCAGTACAAAAGTTGGATGCTTAAGTGCTTTGGTAAACACACAAGCTTACTTCATTCAATCAAGATTTGTTTAAAAGGTTCAAGACATTTTCTTTATAAAGGGCTTTAAGATATAAGAAATTTAAGCAACCACCCAAAAACAATCAGACCACAAAAGAATGTCTCAGTTTTATACAAGCGCCAAAAACACAACCCATCTTAAATGCAACTGAAGCCTGGTTAAGACCTGTACTGTGCTTTCTGTGTGTGTGTGTTAAGGCTACTTTTTCATAAAAAAAAGAATAAAGAATATTAAAAGAAAGAATATTTCAAACACAGACTATCAGTTTCCTCCAGTGTAAAATATTCACCTGATGTTATTTGTTTTCATTAATTTTTTTCATTTATTTTTTATTCGTGTCAACTGGTAGGAAAGCAACATTTTTATTAGTAATCTGAACATTAGAAAAGTGCTCTACTTATAGTTGTAAGTTCAAATATGTTTAGTTCAAATATGTAAGTTTAACTAATACAATTAAAGTGTTTAAGCTATGATAAGAAACAGAATCCTGTAAACTAGTCATTATATTACTTGCATTTTACATAAACTGTAAGACAATTTTTCAACAAGAAAAAAAAAAACCTGTCCAACAAATTTTTATAGAGAATCCAGAATAACACAAATGGCTGCCTTTCTAATAGAATAACATTAAAACAATTCAGAGTCAAGTAATTTTACAACCACGGGGAGACACAAAACAATGACCATCACTGCTGCCTTGCACAGCATCTTTACTAATACAGACAGATACTGTCAGATACTGCAATGCATATGTAAAAACCATACTCTAACAGGTATTTACCAAAGACTGACATACAAAACAATAACTGACATTAATTACATTAATAAATTGCAAAGTGTGCAGATCATCAAGTCTTTTACACATCCCTGTAAAAAAAAAACTTTTAAATCTCCATCAGAGACTAACAGTAAACAGATTTCTCAATATTGCAACCGGTAAACTACAGATAATAAAACGATAATAATTGAAACGTCAGGCTCTGATTTTATCAACTTTTGCTATCAAATGCATAATGGCTTTTCAAATTATTTTACTTTCTTTCAAAGCGGAATCATTTAAGGGCTTCCTTTTCTGTCATAAATTCCATCATAAATGTTGTTTAAGATTCCTTTCAGGTCATCAAATATGACCATTATGTTAAAAAGTGCAAAGACATCATGTAACCTATACCTACAAGAAACTATTATTTTCTAATAAAAACTCTTTCCATACCCGGCGTCTCCACTCGTTGGTAGTGGTAGGGATTGACGCAGACTTCATCCTTCTTGAGGTTGAAGGCGTACTCGCAGGTCTCGATGGCGCGCAGCTCATGGTGGCTGTGCAGGTCGGGCCATCGCCACAAGCGGCAGTATATGACATGAGGCAAACCTTTACGGTGAGACACCTGCAGACGCCCGTCCAGAGACCTGACCCGGGTGTTCACAGAGAGGGCGAGAGAAATGAAAGAGAGGGAGACATGCCAAATGACGAGAGGAAGACATGCATGGATGGAGGGAGGAGCAAAGAGAATAAGATCAGACAACAGAGAAACATTAATCAACTGCCAAGGTTAAAATATCTGAAAGATTAGCTACAGTTAACGAACAGTAAAAAAGCAGTGGTTCTTAATGAGTGAAGTGTGATACTAAACTGGCTCATGAGTATGTTCTGCTTGTGTACAACAGGAAAACACTAAATAATAAACAAATTACATTAACTACATTCTATTACAATGCTAGCTAACAAAAATAACTTTTAATGAGGAAAAACATTTTTTATACCTTTTGTTAACAGCCAAATCTGTCAATTGTGCCAATTCAATTCAAATTACAATATTTTAGGCAAAAAACATTTACTTGTATAATAAACAATTATGGTATTGCACTGGGTCTCCACTTAAAACTCACTTTAAATAGGTGAATGTGTGAAATATGAAAACATAGTAATCAAGACTGCTTTAATGTTGGGAATAAAAATTTTACAATAAAGTGTGTTGAAGGAACCACTTAATCTAATCAATCTTTAGCAAAAAACACAATAAAATGTTTAATTCATGCCCCTAGGGGCCCCTTGTGCGCTTTCAGCCCCACCTGTGGCCCGTGGGGTGAGTGTGGCACAATGTCAGGAGAAGATAGTCACCTGGTTTGGTCAGGGTAGCTGTAAAGGCCTGAGGTATCCCACTGTTCTATCGTATTTGGTGTACTCAGTCCCCAAATTTCAGAGCAATTGCTGTGCACAGAAAATAAAACAAAAAAAAAAACAAAAACAAACAAACAAAAGAACACAAAGAAACAAAAATGATAAACATGGGGCATGATTCATTCAAAAATACCAAGATGAAGTACCATGGGGAAATCGAAGGGCGCTCATTCTTTTATTGGAAATGTTCCGCGCAGGTCACCTTAAGTTGGCGAACAACACGGCCCACCTCGAATAAAAGAAGCCACTCTAATGAAGAATTCACATACAACAGTGAGATGAGAAAACCGTGGAGAAACTGACAAATGTATTTAGAGTTACAGTGCATATTCTCCATCATGCTGTATTATAAATGAACAAATGGGCCAACTAACGTTTTATAAAAGATGTTTCAATCAAGGGTTGATTTCACATTAGATATCGACATTCAAACATGCAGCACAGGACCTACATCCTACGTTTAACTACAAGAGAGAGAACACTATCAGTCAACCACATACACACACAGACCACCAGCAGTTCTGAAAAAGAAACGTGGGATGAGAGACAGACATGGTGAGCTGACAGGGACGGGACTCTCACAGACTCTGTACATGATGAATGACGTTTTGGCCTTCTGCGGTGTACTGGCCTTAAAAGGGACTCGAAAGATAGCAACAAGCTCCAGCAGTAACCTGGAGATCTTGAGTAATCTTATCACATGTGCTTGGAAAAAGCCTTTTAATACTTTTTGGTACAATTTTTCAGTTTTGTTTTGTATTTTTAGTAGTAGACTGAAATTAATTTGAGATGAATGTAGGGCAAGGAGGCATTGTCAGCAATACAACATCATCAGGGGAGTAAGTACAATAATCACATTTAAAAGTAATAATTATTTTCCAAAGTGTAGATATAATTTAATTGAATTGTTGTCTCATTTAATACAGCTTGTCTGCTAACACAAAACTCAATGGTCAGTGTTGAGAAATAGAAACAAAATGCTTTTTATTCCACGTAAATTCGTTAGCTTGACAGTCAAAATTTTCTGAATTTCGCAGCAGGTAAATAATACCAATTTAAAATACAGTGACAATCAAACAATTACAAAAGTCATAAAATTACTTGTAATTGCCCTTTTCAAGGACTAATTTATATACTTGTGTAGCTTAGCAAGCTACAGTTTCAATTTCAACTAGCATTTACAACCCTGAAATGAAAAGGCATTTATCAAACAAACTAACCCACATTAAAACACTTAAGGAGACAATAGGAGCATGTAAGAAAGAAAACCCATTGGGAAAACATTACCATTAAAGTGAGTTATATGATCGCAGCATATCACTAACAGTCCCCTGTAAACCTGCAGCTACCTGCAGTCAGAAGTTAATGAGACTGACCCTGATGTAATACTGTCACCTGAGAGATGCTTAAGAGAAGTATAACGTATCCTGGCTCCTTCAGCACATTAACATTTGATGTCTTAAGACCACAGCTGATAGGAAATCTTGCTCAACATTATTTTAGGTTAGACCAAAGGAACTGACGCTATTTACTTACTGCCAACTTTTTGATTTATGAAATATGAGTTATACATAAATGTAATGTAATAGCTTTTCAATGGAAAATATGATATGCGAGCAGTAATTTAATGGCAGCAAATGACACATAGCTGGCAACAAGTTACAGAATTTATAAAGAAAAAGTGCATTTTTTAATAACAAGATCTGAAAAGTCTAAACTAACAATCAATTTTTGTCCAAGCTCTATTACTAATAAAATATTATTAAACTCCGATGAAATCAGCAGATTGCTTTTCTCATGAACTGTTCTTTAGATTGTGGATAACAGTGTAGCTTGAGCTGACACACAAAGAGAAACTTACATGCCCAGTAATGCAGACATAAATGTTAATGTATGTAAGAAACCATTAAAAGAAGTGAAAGCAGTTTACATAAACTCACATGACCTGCTTTAGGGGGAGGGGATCTCAGTTTCAAGTATATTTTAAGTAGATGGAGGGTTTCCCAATACTCAACTGTCACAATAGCAACATGATTTAGTGTTAACCCTTAAACGAACAATAGAGCAGATCAATCACTGCATGACATCAGTCTAATCCAGCACAATGCAAATCTATGACTGACCAATAAATTCCTTACACTATGCAATATAACTAGTGTTCATATAGTAATAAAATCAATCTTTCTAAAAAAAAAAAAAAAAAGAATTTAAACCAAATGCCACAAAATCAAACTTTTCTTAAATACAGCAGCTCTGATTACTTCTTGTACCGTGAATACATGTTTATAGCTCAGGTGCACTCAGTGAGTTTTACATTCAGCTGGCTCTGATTTGCCCCAGTGGTATCGGTTCCTGTAGCTCAGTAGAGCAAGGCTCTTGCAACAGCAAGGTCATGGTCATAAACTTTAAATACGCTTAGATTGCTTTGGATAAAAGCATCTGCCAAGCACAAATGTAAAGCAGTGGTTTTGAACCTTATGCATCCAAACCAAAAGGTGTCAGTATATAAAGGATTTTCTTCAACTTAACAACAAAACTGGTTGCTTATCTTTGTGCTGGCACACTTCTGATGTCTATAGCATGTTTTATGCAAACTACTGAGTACACCACCAAAACAAAACAGAAAAAGTTTGACTGACCTCTGTTAGAATCTTTTTTATAAAAATCTATCCATTCATTTAATCTCAAAATGTAAGATTTTATGTGACATCAAAAGCATCCACTCCTGTTTTCTTAAGACCATCAGTCATTGCAGGAGTCAAAAACTTAAGTTCATTAAAACTGGATGTCACGACATTATTACTGGGCTTCCAAGTCCCAGACTGATGACAAACTACGGAGGACAACAATTTTTTCTGGTGTGTGAAAACCAAGATCTCACTCCCAATATGCAGAGTGTCCATCTGACAGGTTACTTACAACACACCCTATAACCTACTGTAGCTATACCACATTTGTTAAGACAACAGCATTTTGTTTTTGAGTACAGGCTGGCAAGCAAATAAAGTAAAATAACAATAACTAAAACAGGTCTATTTAAATCTTTAACCTTAAGCATAAGAAACAAAAATGATAACTAATGCATAAGTGAACCCCAATTAGCCTAATGCTACATTTCTGCAAAAAGAAAACAATTCAGAGGATTTATAACCTAAGAATAAACAAGGCCAATAAAATCCATTTCTTGGTGCATTGACCATGATATTCTTATGCACAGCAAAAATGTCTTCCTTGCTTATACAATTCTAAGCCTTTGGTTTAAAGGACTAATCTGATTGTTTCTTCCATTGATCAATACAACTAAGATTATCTGAGAGTATGTTTTTGTTACCTATAATACAGAGGCTAAATTCAACTTGCCTGCTTGGTGTGCACAAACAGCAATGCGTAATTTTGATTCTGCTTTTATGTTTCAATTAATGTTCTCAATTAATGAGAGCAGCGTGGAAATCTCCTGCTTCCATTCTAAGACCATTTATAAAGCCAAATGAAAGCAGGGCCTTAATTATAGTATGAAAAGCCAGACAGACAATAGAGTCTTCAGGTTACCAATCAATAAACTTAAAAAGTGCAGCAGTCGGCTCTCTGTCCTCGCAGAGGAGAAACTCTCCTCGCATTCTCTCTTACAGATACACTATCAGCACTCCTATACAAAAGACCTGGACTGATAACCTGAGCTGCTGAGAACAGGAAGTCAGGTCAAGACAGATATGGGTTTGTTTTCCCGTTAAACAAGACAAATGAAACCAGTAATGAAACACGGATTGACAAAACCTTACAATTAATGCCCGCTTATACCATATAGTTCTTGTTGTGCATTTTTTATGAAGCTGGGTTGATGAAGCACATGGTATGAAGCTAGATCCTTCAGAGTATTACACTGGATAACACTTACACTTTACTAACCCATCTCCTGACTGAGCTACCTGCTTAATCAGTTCTGTATAGTACAGTGGGCACTTACCGTACTATATTCCCTAATGACAACAGCATGGCTTACGCATTTACCATCAAAACTGGCCTAAGATTCTTTCAACAGCATTTAAGAAATACATGAAATTTATACAATGCAAGTAATTAGAAGAAGTGAATGACTGTGTTGTGCACCGTTATAATAAGGTAGATTTGCTGCCTTCAAGTCCTAGGAAGTTAGGAAGCTAGGAAGTTCCTACAAATCTAAATTTAGAAATCATGATGCGCATTTCCTGTTTCTCAACTGGTAGAGTGTGGTGGTAGCAACACCAAGGTGATGGGTTTGAATCCTAGAGAACATCGCTCTGAATAAAAGTGCCTGCCAAATGCATAAATGTACATTTGTTTCATGAACATATTAGGCAATTTTATATTTCATTTTAATTAGCACCTTTTCAAAAGCTTCCTGTGCTTGTCAGGAAGAGCAACAAAATAAAGAGCAAACTAGCTGTAGAGCTATTCTTCAACAGTCCACAAAATACATCAATTTAACAGTAGTCAACATTCACAATTACAACTCAGGACCAAGTCATCACTGAATTCTAGATCTAGAAAATCCATAGAAAAGAACCTCTGACTTACATATTTTTGATTTCAATTAAAAAGATCAGAGTAGTAACAGAAACACTGTGAAATACCATATCTGCCTTGATTCTTGAGTCTGTAGCAAAACCAGCATTTACAACAATTGACACTCTGCTGCTGTTCGTGTGCGCTCATCTCATATACTGCTGACTTAATAAGAGAAATGTTCTGATGTGTGGCTGGATGTGATTTACAGCATAAACAGCTCATAATAAAACAAAGATTTCACATTTATTCTACTAGAATGCCATTTTTATGACTCATTTAACAAATGTACCCAAAATAAACAGTTTAGCTATGTAATTTTTCCCACAGGTAGGCAAGATAGGTTGGAGAGGACAGTCTGTGTTAGGAAGGCTTCTGGTGAAACTTTACCACACTGAAAACCAGCCGTTCCCACCATTCTCCAAGGTTAGAGGAGATTAGCAGCAGAAAACAGTTTCCCACCCTCTGAATCCACTCAAGGGAAGACAAAGCATTCTGAATGACTGATGCCGAGACCAGGTCAGACCTTCAGAAATGCTTCCAGCTCCAGACTTGAGACTGTAAAGTCATTTAAATTCCAAATTGAAGAAGGTGGGGTAAAGATTTAACATGTATTTATAGTAGGCTATATAGTTAGGGAGGAATTATTAGTGTTATGGCATGGTGCCAGGTTGATCTGTACTAACAGATCATGTTGATTTACCAGCAAACCAGAAAATTCACTTTTCTGGCCTTGAGTTGAACGCTTTCATGAAATTTGAAATTATAACATGCATCACCGCTTTGTGTAATACTGAAATAAACCAGGACGTTATGTGGTTTTCATGCAATTATTTCCTATTTGGTTTTGTTTCACACCAAGTAGTTGGTACAGCTTTAGAATCTACACTACACCTACATCTTGTGTTTTAGGAGAATAACAGACAAAAGAACAGAAAACTGTTTCTTTCTGTAACAATCTACACTAAATCTGTTTTTTGTGTGTGTGTGTGGGGGGGGCATTTTTCTGTATTATTTATATTTTATGCTGACATTTACACCAGAGATGCAAAGATGATAATAACATAATCATCTTTATGAGTTAATTCCTTTCTGCAAATCCGTTCTTTTAACCAGGTGTTTCAATAAATCTGCTCACGTTTGTCTCTGTTCAAATGTATGCATTACATTTCACATGCTTTACAATCTATGACTTATGTCTATCGTTTATATTTTACTTTTTTTTTTTTAGATTTAGCTTTTTTAAATAGACTTTTGGATCTACTAGGCAACAACAGTGGATTGCTCCCCAGGAGAAAACAGACAAAGACACTGTATACTAAATATCGACAACAAGGATGAAATTATAGCTAAAATTATATCTAGATATCACCCAACCCCAGTATATCCAGAAAGTATTGGTTTTAATCTATTGATATGTTGTGGCTCCGGCACACAACCCATCCCCCATCGTGCCCTGCTCTTATGATATTCTTCTATTTGCCACAATACATGAAAAATAAAAAACAAGCTTATGGTTGATATTGCAAACATTCAAATGACATGCGGACTCTACAAGTGCTGATGTGAAAGCGTGAGGCTGTACAGAATGACCTCAACTCAGGACAAATGCTGGAGAATCATTTAAAGAAACAAAGGATTAATGCTGATATTCTGCAACTGTAGACGCAACTCAACGTCGTGCCTTCACCTTCACTGATGGAGCAGCACACGCAATGATACAGATAAGTTACTTTAAAACAACGCTTCAAAAATACTGAATCCTTTCTGATTCTTGACCATTTTGAATGTTTCAGAAGCAATAGGACTCTATGTCTGGGGTTTCTAATAAAGGAATAGTAAGTCATGCAATAAATTGTGTCATTGTTCCCCCACATCGTTCAAAACGAATATGCTTTATCTTCTGTGGCTCTTGTTCATACGACAGTTCATAGTGACGTCTGTCAAGCTCAAATGGACACAGTCTTACACAGTTCATGCATTCAAAAAATTCTCCGGACTCCAGGAACAGCTTAATATTGGCATTTGTCACCAAAAACCGTTTCCCAACAATCCACACCATCAATATTTATTCTGTATATATCCTGCTGCAACTTGAACCAACAGGTTGGATGTCAACCTACTTTAATGTCTCAGTATGCATTTTCTTTTATCCAAATGTGGATGTGACTGACATTTCACCTCATACGTGTCATATGGACTACTACTATAGGCCCTAAATTGGGCTTCTGTGGCTTTGAAGTTTGGAAGACATGGTCACTATGAACTGTCATTGTGTGAAAAACAACTATGAAAAGACTCAAACTGCATACTGGTTTGAATTGACATGAGGATTAATAAACAATGACAATTTTATATTCAGATGAACTATACCTTTAAGTTTTACATTTAAGAGATTCAAACAACACTGAAGCAAGAATTTGAGATGTTCTGTTGATGGCGTACCTGGGGATAGTGACACACTTGGTGTTTAAATTCTGTGTTGTGATGGCTTTCTCCAGCTCATCCAGCTGACCTGTCTTCTTCAGCTTCTTCACAAGGCTTTTGACTGCCTTCTCGCACCATTTCTCTTCCTGGCCGTTCTGTTCTCCTCCCCCTCCTGCTCCACTTGAACCACTGGCTGACTTCTTCCAGCCCAGCAGACGCTTCACCACGGGCGGAGTGAAAGGCAAGATGGAGGACATGTTTTGGGGTTTCCAATAAGGGGTCAGCCCCTACTGAGCAGGTGGAGTTAGAGACAGGTGGAGGTTTGGAGAATGGGGAAGAACAGACCCACGTTCCTAACAGGCCTTTAGGAAGAGGGTCTCTGGTCTGATTATGAAGGGGCAGGGGTCAGAGATGTTTGGGATACAGGAAAGGAAAGGGGGAGCAAGGGGTTACCTAAGTGGAGAAAAGCAGAAATCAAGAAAAGCTGATGACAGACCCTAAAAAACAAAAACCTAAAGGGATGAAACAAGATCTCCAAAAGGTTTCACCCCTCCTAAACTACAGATTCTTTAAAAATCTTTAATAGCTAAGACAAAGTATTTAAAGTATTTGTTTATCTCCAGAGAACTTAAAGTCAAGTCACTGATCTTGTAACTACACGGTCAGAGCCATGTAAATGAGGAAGCTTTATTACCTCCATTTGTTGCGTCCCTGCACAGATGTTGTGCCAAAATGACCAGGTTTCAGGCTTATTGAGCCCTTTAGGTTTTTTATTTAGATGCCTTTTCAAGAGCTACTACAATAACATAATACAGGCATTATCATAGAATGAGAATGTAATGATTTTATATTTTAAAACTGTACAGAACTTGTACTGTATTTATGGAATGCACTATTGAATTAAACAAAAAAGACAAGCACCCCCAAAGGTTTCAGTGGTTACTGTGGTTATAAGATTTATTGTTTTAGAGTACCGTTTTTAAAATTGACTTGTTGGTGCAGAATAAGAACTTGATTCGTTTATTATTCTTACATATCCCTACTGTTAAGCTTAAAGTTGAACTGAACCTGGAACATTCCTTAAAGTTTAGAGTGTGTGACAAACACTTTCACGTAAAACCGAACCAGAGATTGCACTCGTCAATGTTAAATTATATAATAGCTACCCTACCCTTTATGTTCGCATCCCATATACAGATATTAAACTATAAGAGAGGTCTTGGCCACTGTTGTCCATCAAGCACTTCTCATTAACATAGATCATTTACTCATCCATCACTTACTGATCAATGATAGCCCATCTGGCTGATCAGTGTACTGAACCCCATCCAGTCGATGTTAATTATGCTGTTATATAGGGGTGTAACGATATTCAAAACCAAACCAAAAATCGTGATACACCACCCACGGTACTTTACAGCAACACTTTTCATAAGAAAGACTTAAATCAGACTCTATGATCACCACCTTATAGCACAATTGTCAATTTATGCGTATATTCACACTTTATACATATTGTCTTTAATATACTGTATATATGATGCACCTCAGACAAAAATGACTATTTTAGAAACTCTCTATCAGGATCTGTTGATATATTTCTGCAAGTATATTCCAAAAAAAACACGATAAATATAAATCAACTCATGATTGCTGCACACTATGCTGGGAAACAAGTGTGTATAGTATAATAATGTATAGTACGACACAGTTTATGGCTGGTTAACTGGAGGGTTTGCAAGGCACTGCTCTTTGTTAAACCGCTTTGAAATAAAAATGCAGACATAGTTTTAATGTTCCCAAAATGACACCAAAGTTCAATCCCCCCATATGACCTTCTGACGGGGGAATTCCCCCATACACTAAAGCTACTGTCTTCAACTATTACTATTATGAAGTTAAAAGTGAATCTAGTGTTCTTTAGTATTGCTGGTGACAAGCTATGAACCCCACCCCAACAGCAAACAGAACTAAACCATGGCTCCAAAACTGTAATATGAACCAAACTGAGGCACTGATATATCGTTACACCCCTACTGTTACACAGCAAAATTAGGTAAATGCATATCGATAATTTCACGTTAACTTAGATGGCAAATAATTTGCTTTTGCCATCCTTACAACCAAACCTCAACATTAAAAAAACACCCCAAAGGCTGCTCAAAACCCAACAGTGCACAGGCAATAAAATGGTCTCAGGTAACCATAAAAGCTACTTCTACAAAACGGCACAATGAAAACCAAGTTACCTGACATCATTCTTACATTCAATTGAAATTCATATCTCCTCAGCAGCATGGTACAAACTGCACTTTGAACACACTTTAAATAATTGTTTAGCATTGAAGTTGATCTGGCAAGTCCTCGCCTTAATCTCTTTATGTTGGACAGTACGATCAAGTCTTGCTTTTAATAAGAGAAACTTGCATTAAGAGAGTACAACTCAGAGAAAGTCTAAGATAAGCAACTGATGAACTACACAGGAGATCTCAATTGTCAAACCAGACTGCAGACTCTGGGCATCGTATATTCGACTGAACAACCAAATCGTTTGTAAGCATCATATGTACGTTCATAAAGTGACACAATTTCAAGCAGTTTTAACCATCATAGCCACATTACGACCGTTCAGGCGCGCTTGAGTCATTATAATGGACCTGTTTGGGCCATCAGAAGTTCACAGCAACGTTCAGAAAGCTGAACGGGTTTGGCGCCTTCCTAGTCAGCAGCGTTTTTAGGAACACACATCTGATTGCAAAAAATGTTGTGTGGTTTATGTAGGCATCTTTCTAGACGTCAAGGCACGTCCTTAAAACGAGATAAGAAAACCCCACAACCTGATGATACTGGCGTGTCATACCCAAGTCTTGATTTTGCAGCGTAAACACACTTTGACATCCAATCAACTGAACTGGCCAATTAGGGAGGAAAACAAACCACAAGATCACCATCATCTGTATGCGCTTGTATGAAATAATCACGCATGTACAACACAGCAGACCGTTTCCGATCATCAGTATCTGTAATTTGCGTAATTCTGGATAAATAAATGCTTTGTTTACCTCCTCCAGTGATCTGATGGTGGATCGCGGGCTCGTTATGGCTGCATGGGCCGCTAATCGACTCGCCGCTCCGGTGTACCTACAGTATGACAAATCCCATAATCAATACAGTCGCACCACACACTGCATTACACGCCGTTTCGTCTGGCTAAACGTAAATAATGCTCGTGCGCTTTTTCGAGACGGTGTGGGTTCGTGTAATCATTAATTCTGCGTGAACCGCTAGCGGGCTGCGCTACTTTCTTTGACAGAAAAAATAAACAGATTTCAAAAGGGTTTGCAAGCGTTACCTTTTCTTTAACTCTTCAACTTACCCTGTACGCGAGACGCCGTTTCTGTAAGAAAGGAGCAAAGTAAAATCCAAGGGAAACGGATTATTCGTACAACAGTGAAAGTCGATTTTAGACAATATTTTCCTTCCCCCGTAACCGAAATACAACAGCAGACGACGGGCTCAAGCGCGCGCAACCTAACCTTAAAGCGCACAACGCGACACGCTGTCAGCGTAAGCCCCGCCTCCCATCATGTTATTGGATAAAGAAAGCCTGTCAAGAGCATTCCTCGCGTTGATTGCCTAAAAGCAACGTCAATCTTGCTGTAAAAATTTTAATACGCAAACTAGATATCATTCTTATTGGGGAATCAGATATTCTGTTAGAACCAGCGACGCTGGATTCTAGTATGGAGGCAGTGGTTTGTCAGTGTGGCTGTCCATCAACTGACTTCATAATAGACTCGCACTAAATAGGGGTGGGGAATATGTAAGAGAGTACCGGCTCCAAACAAGACTGCAGCGAGATTATGTATTCATCCGCCATTCAGTAAAGAACAAATAGGACCAAAACGGTTCACAGACATAGTAGACTTAATGTGTTGCTAACCAGCTGCAGCAATAATTACAAAGAAATATTATGAAAATATTGTACATCATCACAGAAGCAACGTGGAAGTAATAATAAATATCTTATGTCTTTTTGTAGATTACATGAAAGCCCATATAAAAAGACCATCTTTGATGCTCAAAAGGCCAAGCCACATATTCCAACATAAAGCAAGCACAGTGAAAGAGTAGTACAGTACCTGATGCTTCCACTAGATGTACAGCAGCTCTTTTACATATTCAACACGTGTTTCTAAGGAGATATTAAGTCATCTTATAGAGCGATATGTTTTACAATCTAAAGGGATGCAGGTTCATTTTTGAAGGCATTTTGTTTGGTTTAGAAAAACAAAGCACATGTTATTATGATTTGCTGCAAGTTGTCATTCAATTACAAAAAAATGTTGTATGTTCAACATCAGCTCTTCATTGTGTCATTATTGTGTCATAAAAATCATTATCATAAACGTTGTGACTCAGGGTTAAGGTAAGGAGCTCAAATCCTCGCGTGAAAAGCAACACACTCTTCACATAAAGATGTGAATGATCAGCAACACACTCTTCACATATAGATGTGAATGATCAGGGGCTCTGACAGTAACTGATGATGTAGTTTTCAGTAACTCACGTGGACTGTCATGCAGCAGGTGCTGACATCAGGGGCATTTACCATTTTGGGAGCCCTAAGCAAAGTCAGGACCTGGGTCCCCCACACCCCAATGTTTCCTTTAAATTGCACAACAGTAATAAGCTTTGGCAAACTTTCAGTATTTGATTTCTTTTGTGTTCTTTTCTTTTGAGTGCCACTCAGGTTAGCACGCTTCATATCTTTCTTTCTATGTACACTATATTGCCAAAATCATTGAACTCAGTTGTTCCAATCACTTCCATGGCCATAGGTGCAAAATGCTTCTACAAACATTTGTGAAAGAATGGGTCGCTCTCAGGAGCTCAGTGAATTCATGCATGGTACCTTGATAGGTCCATTCGTGAAATGACTGCCAGCCAGGCCTCAGTGCCTGCCCTCACAAATGCACTCCTAGAAGAATGGTCAAAAATTTCCATAAACACACTCCAAAACCTTCCCAGAAGCTGTTATAGCTGCAAAGGGTGGGCCAACTCCATATTAAACCCTACGGATTAAGAATGGGATGTCATCAAAGTTCATGTGCATGTAAAGGCAGACGTCCCAAAACTGTTGGCAATATAGTGTATCTGGGATGCACGTTAATAAACGATGTCAAAACCAATCATTAATTGAGTTAACCACTTGTGGCCAGTAGGGGGGCCCCCAAGCCCGCAGGGCCCCATGCAATTGTGTGGTGGGTAAACAAGCTACTGGCTGACATCACTGAAGCCCATTTTAATCCCGTTCACATGAATAGACCCACTGCCACTTTATGTTTTGCCTGTTGTTTTCATTAAAATGATTGTGCACCATATATAAACTTTTTGTATTAGCAACTGCTGTTATACTTTGTAACTTTACTATTTTGAATATAAAAATTATATAGACTAATAATTCTAGAAATTTATATTATTTAGATAATTGGTATAAATGTTATATTTGATTCTGTTGCAAAAATTAAAGGAAGAATAATATTTAAAGAATTATATTTAATAATATTTTTAAATATGTTCTATTTTGGTGTTTTAGTGTGTTAAATCTAATATTAATACAACTATATTATATATATTATTACTGAGATATTAGAATAATAATAAGAATACTTTACACATAACAATACAACATGCCAATACAAGACTACACTCTATTTTGCAATTAACATCATATCTGGTTTTGATTCAATTAAGCATAAATAAATACGTTTAAGCATTTAATGGCTCACTATTTGGCAGGTGTTTCATCAGTCACCCTTCTTATTCATGCAGTTTTAACTGCCTAGTAATGATTTATAATGCATTTGTTAATGAGATATTACTCATTAATGAACACCTTTATAAATGCTTTACAGTGGGAACCTTAATGTACCGAAACAGTGTCAGTTGAGCACAATCACGTGACAGAGTAGGTTGGGGGGTTGTCACCACGGGTCCCCTCCTCAAACCCAAAGGATGGCCCTGCCTGTCTGAAACTGTTTTCTGAGGTGCTTTCGTGCACAAACGTTCCCTGCGAGGTCATTGCAGGACAGGGCAGTGAGGCATCCAGTCAGCTGCCCAAGATAAATATATAAATGAATGTTTATGCCTGCACATGCCATTAGGTGTTTTCAACTTGATGCACCGCCACGCAGATCCACCGTCTGCGTGATAAATACAACGTATTTTGTATTTTGGTTAGAACATTTGTCCAACTTTCACTGCATACTATCCATTTGCAAACTATGTTGTATGTTGAATTAGTATTCTTACAGTACCCAGATGGTCTGCTATTTCTGGTGAATATTATTGATATTACCCACAACCCATTGCAAGAGTCACACTACACTGAATAAATAACTCAAATAAGTGATGCTTCACCGGATGAGTAAATTAAACTATATAATAAATGCTACATAATAAAAAGTGAATTAAAATGCTTAAATTCAAGACGTTATATTTTGATGTGTGTGATCACGTCAAAATGTAACGTCACTACGTTGTCTAGGCAACAACGGTCACCTCCGCTATGTGTCAGAATGTCCCAGTACTTGCAAACTCTTTTGCTACGCACTAAAATGTATTGACTTTTTATAACAAAAACAGTACATACTTTTAGGATATAGTATAAGTACGTGAATTGTGACGCAGCACTGGTTGCAGCCGGGGGAGGAGTTAAGAGGTGGTAGTCAAGTCGTACACTTATGCTCCCGTAGTCATGGTAGATCGCGTGGTGTTTGCGTTAAGCGTTTGCGTGTTTAATATATAAACATCGATATTAAGATTTGAAAATGTATATCTCACTGCTGCAAAAACGCAGATTTATGTAAGCGGGACAGAATATGTCAGAATAAAAACAAGCGTCTTATCTGCGACTGCAGAGAAGCATCTGCTAAACTGCCTAAATGTAAATATAATAAACGTTCAAGAAACGTCATCATTGTCGTCAGAGAGTCTGGCCAATAAGAATATAGTGAGTCATTAAGTGCCGCAACACTGACACGGATAGCTGCAGCTTGGAGTAAATGGGCGTGTCAAAAGGTTTCTTATTAGTGAAAGGTTTCGTCCTCGTAACTGCGTTGGCCAATCAGCGGTAACTATACATTTACGTAATTTCGTTTAGGCGGCTAGAAGATCGATAAGTTTAATCGGTAAATTTCGGTAAGAGCGCTAAGTTTAATTCATTATATCCATACGTCTACATATCTATGTGATTAATGCTTTATATATTATAGATATGTATACTACGACATCTTGTTAAAATACGATAATAATTTATTTCCTTTGTGTTATATCTTGCAGCTTGAGTAATTATTTAATTGTTGTGACAGACAGGTTACAGTGAGACGGAGCAGGAACTTCAGCCTTCAGAGTTCGCTGTTTGCATCGGTGTCAGTTTTGTTCAACCAATGTTATTAGACCAAAAAACAATATAGGAAAACAATATACTTGGTCATGTGCAAAGCCACATACTTCATGCAGTTCATCATGAACGTAAGTACAACCCCAAATCAGAAAAGTTGGGACAGTATGGAAAACACAAATAAAAAAAGAAAGTAGTGATTTCTAAATTTACTTTGACTTGTATTTTTATTGCAGACAGTCAGTCAGTCAACTCTGTATTCATAAACCAATTGCAAACCTAGTATCCATAATTAGTTTTATTAAAGTACATCTCATAATAAACAGTTACAACTTGCAATAACACCATGTATTCTGTTTTCTGTGTTGTACATGTTTGACAATTTTTCTTTATTTTAGTTTTCATATATGTAAAGCTGCTTTGAAGCAATGCAACATTGTTAAAAGCACTATATTAATAAAATTGAATTGAATTGATGGCTTCTGTTCTATGGACTGCTACTACAGCATGAATGAATGAATCAATAAATGTGAATGAATGGACTTTATTTAATTGAACTGACAACTGAAATTTAATTTACTTGAACTGACAACTGAAATTGAAAACCAAATAAATGTGTGTACAACTGTCTGTTTGCTAATTGGTTTATGTTACTTAACCAAAAGCTACTAAACAGTTCTTACTCATCTGTTGTTTTATTTTAATTCTGTGGTTTAACAGCCATATATATTTATTTCTCCCAAGCAAAGCATTGTTTTAGTTTGCATGCACTTACAGGTACAAAAGCATACAATTATAACTGTAAATCATAATTGTAAACAGTAGAAATGACTGATTTTTAAGCATAACCATTACAATGGTAATAGACACTAAAAACAAGTTGCTTCCAACTTATGAACAACTAGTGTGACTAAAGGTTTTAAGGGACCTTTGTATCCTTTAAATAATAATTGCAGTGTTTTTGATCATTTATTTTGATGATTGATACACTCTATAACAGTGGTCAGCAACAGGTGACCACAAAACTGGCCCACCAGCAATAATATTTGGCCTGCGCCCGCCAGCGGCTGGTTCTGAAATAGATCTGTCATGACAACAGTTACAATCACTTCGTCTTTTAGTGATTTTGCCTTCAAAATAAAAGTACAACAATGTTTTTGCAGCAATGTTTTTTTTTAGATGAATTGAGAGCTTTTAATTTGAAAAGTTCTGAAAGACTAGTTGCCATGAAATGTGTGGTATGAAAAAACTAACAGTGAACCATTGAAATGTTTGCTTATAACGTGGGGCCTCAGCCCCAACACGTGAACAATAACAAATTCAGCTTCCTTTTTATCAAAAAGACTGACAAGAAAAAAAAATCTTGATCATGGATGCAGAACAGCTGGGGCTGGGTGCATATGCTTATACTCCTGAAATGACAGAGTAAACAGGAGTAGGCTACATGAATAGAGTTAGTTATATAAAATTTAGTAACTACGTTCAAAATACATTTTAGCTGTTACACAGGCTTAGTAGGCTACTCAGTGTGAAAACTGGCATCTTCCATCAGTCACGATTTTTGGGATGTTGGGAGATATGAATGTCACTTTAATCCGCAGACAGTTCCCCAGGTTTTTATGCATCAGTCGATTTCTCTCATGTGTCTTTATCGCATTAATTGATGAAAAGGTTGACTCGCATGTATAGGTGGAAGGGGACATTGTCAGCACATAAAATGTGAGTGTTTTGGTTGTGCTATTCTCTTCTGAGCATGCCACCCAAAAGGCACTCACAGACTCCGCACTTCTGAGCACAGCAATGACCAGAGAAGTTGTTTGGAAATGTTGATTGGAAAACTCCATCTGAAATGCTGCCTTGTCCAACAAGGGGATCGTTTTTTCACCAGGGCGGAGAAGTCTCCTGGTCGGACTGTGAGAGGGTCATGCACAAACCAATATTATCCTTTGGGATAGAGTAGTTCTCAAACCTAAAAGTAAAGTTGGCCCATAGCTGCTTGATGAAGTCTACCCTCAGCTCTGTCACTTGTCCCAGGGTCTGTGTTTTAAGTGTACTGAAATGTAGCAGCCAGCCAGTTGATATATCTGACTCCAACAACTCCAACTTCCTTGTGAATGATTCCAGTTTTGCAACCATGTCCGCTATAGTTTTGCCTCTCCCCTTGTAGCTGGAGATTAAGCTGTTTAGGTGATAAATGTATCCGCTAAAAATGCAACATTAGACATTAATTTTTCATCTTCCAGGAGGGCAAGGTGATCAGCTACTGCCCTAATCTTGCTTAATTTAAGGAACGCCTTGACCTCCTCCAGAAGAGCACAGAAGCAGCCCAGCGCGTTTCCTTTGCTTAACCAGTGCACGTCATTGTGTAGCAGCAAGTCATCTTAAGTGGCCTCTTCTGACTCAGCCACGTTGTCAGAAAAGACGATTCTGTGTGCTTGATGTTCCCCTGACAAAATTAATGACTTGCATCACTTTATCCATAACTTTCTTTAGCTCACAGCTGAGCCTCACGCAAAGGACACTCTGGTGGGAAATGCAGTCCATGTATTTGGGGGGGTGATCTCCTTCACTCAGCTTAACAGACCTCTGTGCTTTCCCACCATAGCAGGAGCCCTGCGATTAGGTTACCCTTCTCAAATGACAATGAATGCAGCCTAAACAACTCTTCCACTTTCATAAATATAATGTCCCCAGTCGTGTGCCCTTCTAATGGAATAAGAGAAAGCAGCTCTTCCCTGAACTCCTTTCCATCAAAGTATCAAACATAGGTGCACTTTGTGGCTACATCTGTGTTGTCATTAATGGATAGGGAAAAGTAGTTGGCCTGATTGAGACCACTGATCATAACGTCCTGCACAGCATCCGACAGCGCATCTATGCGCCAGGTAGTGGACCTCACAGATGGGGTAACTGTTTCACAGAGACAATAATTTAAAGACAATAATAAAAGCTTTGCATTCACAAAACTAGGTAGGATGAACGCATAATTGTCTTTCCATTCTTCTCTGTATGCCCTGTTTTCGCTGTCAGCTTTACTCTTCAGAATCTTTGATAGTGCCATTTTCTCTCAACAGCTAGCTTAAATGTTAACATCACTCTGCACACAATGTAATAGCGTACCTTCAGCATGCAAGCAATTAAAAAAAATGCAGTTTAGTATGTGAGGATAACTCTGGATAATTCTGGTGAGGATAAATCCAAGAAATAATTCTGAGTGTAAAAGTAGGCTAGGTCAAATAATTATTACAATAAGCAAATTAAAATGATACACATTTATTATTCACAATATGCAAAGAGGAAATAAAACATAGTTTGTTAAGAGTGTAACTCAAACATGCCATTAATGGGCTTGTTCAAGTCCTCTTTTATTTTCTGAGTTATTTTTATCCATTCCGCATCCACCACAAGTGTTTTAGCAAGGCTGTCTGTGTTGCAAGTTAACCGTGCCGTTTAATAGCCAGAGTTTTTGCATAATTACAGAAGTCATTGATCGTTTTAGAGACAGGGACGTTCTTTGTTATTTTTCTACATGTAGTTCAGTCGCAGTTTGCTAACCGTTTGCTTACCTTGCAATCATAAGCCCCGATCTACTAAAATAAAATAAAATAAAATTATTTACAAACCGTTCTGTGCATTCTTTTTCTGTGTAGCCTCTACATGGAGTGCAAAATATGTTTATGTTTTCTATTAATTGACATTAATAATTGTGATAACGACACCACTGGCAATAATCAACAATATTTTTTTTTGTTTTAATCCTGCTGAACTCTGTAATGTGTCCCTGTTTCTTACATTTACAACATCTGATTTGCTGCTTTGGTTCGTTTGGGAAGTTGACCTTATAACTGTTACATGTATGTTCTTTGTCTTTGTGTTTCTCCATGTACCGAATGGTATTACAGAGAAGCGTTTCAGACCGGGTCTGAATTTAGATTCGCCCCCATACACTCATTCATTTATGTTGACTTTAATATAGTCCGCTTATAGGTGTAAACTAAAGTGAGTGAGTAAAGATCTGGGTAGAGGGCATACATGTCGAGCGCGATTTGGCCTGGTGCTATGATGCTATGACAGGTCAACGGCGCCGCCATATGGCGGGCAAGACTGTCCTATAAACATATTAAAGTAAAAGGAAACATTTAAGCATTTTTGAGTGGAGTGCATAAACATTTCGTTACCAGTTACCTAGCCAAAAATTGTAAAATTGAAAGAAATTTAAAAAAACAACTAACAACTATTAAGAATGCATGATTTTATTGCCTGATTAAAATTAGCTTCAGTTTGTGTCAGAGATTGACTTATAATATAGAACAGCTTTCATAACATTTCTTTATCCAGTCATTATTTGCAGACATGTAATGAGGGTTTCTAATTTTTTCTAAATTCCATATTCTTCTGTGCTGGGCCCAAAGATCTCAGATTTCTAAAGATATTCAGGAGAGAACAAGTTAGTAATGTTTATAAAATAATTTTATAAAATTGTAATTTTATAAATGTAATGTAAACTTTGTGATGCTTCTCCGATCACATAATTTACATTTAGAGATGTTTATCAATGTTTGATTAAACAAAAAGTCACACAATGTTCCCCTCTCAGACCATTGGGACAGGACCGCACCGACTCCCACGTCAGAGGCATTGACCTCCACAAGGGTCTTGAAAACAGAGAACAGGAGCAGTGACAAACCGGGACTTTAACTTAAAGGCCTCCTGAGCCTCAGGATTCCACCTAAACGACTGCTTGATGGAGGCGAGAGCCGTGGGGCAGAGACAGCGCTAAAATTCCAGATGGAACACTGATAGAAATTGGCGACACCCAGGAAATGCTGTAGCACCTTGCGGGAGTCATAAACCGGCCTTTCAGCGACGGCCCTTACCTTAGAGGGGTCTGGTTTGACCCCTTGGGCTGAGATAACGTGGCCAAGGAACGAAACCGACTCGGCGTGGAATTTGCACGTCTCCACCTTAACATACAGTTGATTTGCCAACAGCCACTCGAGAACTCTCCTGACGTGTTGGGTATGGACCTGGAAAGAGGGAGAGAAGATCAAGATATCATCCAGGTAGATAAAGACAAACTTATTTACCATGTCTCTCAACACGTCGTTAATGAGAGCTTGGAAGACAGCCGGAGCATTGGTCAAGCCAAAAGGCAGGACCCGGTATTCAAAATGTCCCGTGGGGGTGTTGAATGCTGTCTTGCACTCATCCCCCTCCCGAATACGGATGAGATGATAGGCGTTGCGGAGGTCTAACTTGGTGAAGACCCGAGCTCCCTGCAGTAACTTGAAAGCTGACGACATCAACAGCAGGGGATACGGATTCTTAACAGTGATGTTGTTCAAGCCCCGATAAACAGGGATCACCGTTGTACGGAAGTGGGTTGTTAATATGGGGCTCCGGAAGCAGGACCTGCTGGGGAGCGAGTGAGGGAACCGACCGACCGGCCCACTGCTGACTCCCGCTGCAGGCTGCCAATGGTTGCTTGGAGCTCCGCCATACCAGCAGAGAATCGCTCTATCTCCCGTGAGGCCACATCAAACCGGGAAACGTGCTGGCCCAGAAGAGCAACCCTGTTGGGCCAGCGCAGGACAAAGAGCGTCAGGTTCCCGCTTGATCCATGCTGGTCAGATTATTCTGTCAGGAACACAACAGAGATCCAATTGCGGATTAACAGTCTTTATTTCAGACAGATAATAGCAGTCAATAAGTCAGAGAAACAACAGATAGATGGCACAGGCGATGGCAGCAGGAACCAGGAGGGTGATGGGCAGAGCAGGAGAGTGGCTAAGCGGTGGATGGGC
The DNA here is from genome assembly GCA_036877525.1 of Chromobotia macracanthus. Taxonomy (NCBI): domain Eukaryota; kingdom Metazoa; phylum Chordata; class Actinopteri; order Cypriniformes; family Botiidae; genus Chromobotia; species Chromobotia macracanthus. The sequence goes on along the minus strand of JAZGTH010000045.1, from coordinate 1,778,255 downwards.
GAAGATGCGGGCGGTCGGGGAAAGAGGGGCAGGAGTGGCACTGCAGGATCCGGGGTGGGAGAGAGAGGTGATGAGGGAACCGGCACGGCGATTTGTAACAGAAATGACGGGACAACAAACATGGGAAAAAGCAGACAAGGCTGGAGTCTCAAACCAAGACAGGACAGGACAGGACTGGACAGGACAGGACAGGACAGGACAGGACTGGACTGGACTGGACTGGACTGGACAGGACAGGACAGGACAGGACAGGACAGGACAGGTAAGCGGTGTCTACCATAATGATCTGACGACAGGCAGCACACGAGAGGGGTTGATAAACGGGAGGGAATTAACCTGAACAGGTGCGAAAAGTAATTGCAAACGAGGGAACAAGGAGGGCTGGAAGACACGGACGCCGGAGCACGTGGCGAGCTGTCAAACAATGCAAACAACACATGGCACGAAAAGCATGACCCGACAGTGTGTGAACACTGTGGGTCTGGGTGGCCAAATTATTTTGTAATTATTCGTGAATTTAACATAGTGGTATGATTTATATTGATTACGTTATCCGTTGCATACAGTAATCTCTGGTTGTGTAATGTTACGGGCAGTGTTTGGGGACGCAAAAAAATTAAACTGTTAGTAATGCAGGACTATAAATAGTTATTTATTATGTGATTATGTATTATTACTGCTAGATACAATATTGAAAATGTTAATTTTAATTAACAATCTCGGGAAAACAATAAAAAACTCCGTTTCCATAAGAAGTGGCGGAAAGCACCGAGTGTAAGCTCGACCGCGATCACCTGACTGCTGCTAAATTTGCAAGTTTGGCCGATCTGGTCCAAGCTCCTTTATCCTCTTTTTTATTCATCCGAAAGCCTTGTGAGGGTTTTGTTGCAAAGATAAAGCCGAATTTTCTTTCATTTCGAGATATTTTGCTTCCTTCCACATTGATCAGTACCTGTCAGTCAAATGACAATCTGCTGAGTGAGAATGAGACTCGTTGGGAACGGTCCAATCACATGAGACCAAAAATATAAAAACAATATTGATTCGCTAAAATCAAAAGTGGGAGGACAATCTGAAACAAGCCAATTAGAGCTCAGCCTCAAATCACGTGCTTTTCAAAAGTTTACGGCCGTAATAGACACCCATTAGTCCGGCGCCCAGCACACACATATGAACGAAGTAAATTTTTTGTTTTTAATAAATGATAATATGACTAACAGTGGAATAGTACGACTAAATTATTTTATTTCGTTTTTAATTCGCGATATATATTTAACTATTTTAACATGTTAAAGTAGCTTTCTTCTTTGGCAAACTTTGGAGGGGGCGGCGCCCCTTACTGACCGGCCGCCACTGGTTACGGGTCTATGGAAAGGCGTTTTTACTGATCGTTTTTCTCTGTTTCAATCAATGCTATGTTGCTGTACAAACAAATATAAAAGATTAAGTGAGCAAGCTCTGCATTTCACGTTTGTTAACAGTGGTGATTATGCCCTTCAGTTTGGACGCTTAGGTGAACAAACGTATTTGTGAGGTGAGTTGACTAGCTAACCGCATGGCAATTTAACACAACTTTATTCTCTGTGGATGGCGCAGGGCCATTAAACATCTGTCCAATCATTGCAATAATAGCATCATTCCTAGCACTGTGTTCATGTGTTTTGGAGGGGATACGTTTTGTGAAATTGTAATTTACTTAATCTGAAATTTCATTCTAGTGACTGAGATTGTTGCTGTCACTGGTGGATTACATGAATGGGAGCTTGACTGTGAAGGTAAATCAGAAGCAAAACTTGAGAGCTTGCTGATTTAATGTGAGAACTTGTCATAATAATATTCGTATTTGTAAGTTGAAAGGCGTTGAAGCCGTTTTATTGACCGATGCCTGACCAATGAACAACGCCAGCCAGTGCGACTTGGCGTGTGGAAATAAACATTTTTATGCATATGTATGAGTTATTGTTAAAACTCTTAAGAATTTTTTTCATTAAATATAATTAGATTCCATTGGATTTTATATTACAGTAAAAGAGTAGCAAAGACGTTTTATTGGTTTTCTGCTCTATGTAGTGACGTCATCGCGTACAAAAACGTCCCATTTCATTGGCCGACTCAACCAATAAAACAACTTTGTTACTCTAATATAAAATCCCATTTAAACTAATGGTACTTAATTAAAATATTGTTTTAACAATAACTCATACATTTATTTCCGCATGCCAAATCGCACTGGCTGGCGTTGTTCATTGTCAGGCATCGGTCAATAAAACAGCTTCAGCCCACCCAATCACCCGGTTCTGCTCTCTTGCATCTGCATTTACAAGTGCACAAGTGAATTTTGCAACAAGAATCATGAAAGCAGTAGCAAATGTCAAAGCGCCAGGCTTTGAACTTACACTGCCAGATCTGAGAGTTGGTAAGTGCTGATGTGAGGTTGTACAGTGAAACTGAAATGCAAAGTAAATATGTCCTACACATTTGTTTCTGTCATTTTGTTTATGTGAATGTTGTTTTACACATTTGTAACTGCTAATCTGCAACTTCACCTTCAAAACATGGGTGATTTGATTATTGTCTGTGTGAGCTCTTCACATCAGGTCTGTGAGTGTAAATTTCAACTTACAAATATGAATATTATTATGACAAGTTCTCACATTCAAATCAGCAAGCTCTCAAGTTTTGCTTCTGATTTACCTTCATACTTGACAGCCTAGAAAACTTTAAAGGTAAGTTATTATTACTGAGATATAATGAAGAGTTGTTACCAATGTAAAATATTCATCTAACTATATCTAACATGAATCAATTAACTAGGCAATTAAAAAAAAAATAGGAAGCTGGAGAATTACATACTATGGGTTTTGTGAGTTAGTGAATTAATATACCCTGTGCCACCACAAGGTAGATACTGTTTCAAAATTTATTTGGTATAAAACTAAAATTTCTTCCAAATTGAGTGATTTATAAGTAGTGACAAATCCACTCACCTAAATTCTTCCTTTTAACTAGGCATTTACCTAATTCATTCAAACATGTTGCCGTAATTGTTAGCCTGACTGGAACCGAACACTAACATTTAACTTTTTTATAAATGTTACATTATATGTTAGTGAACGCTATGCTAATATTAGCTTGTTTTGTTTCCATCTCTGGTTTAGTCAGATGATCAGCCTTGTTCCACCTAATGCTTATCAACCAGAAGGTAATGGGAATCTGCAATGATCATCACCTGTACTTTTGTATCCTATGAACTATGAAGTATACAAAAGTATACAATAATAATATATTGCATTCCTTTGATATTTTTGAGTTGTTATTATGTTTATTATTATTAATAAATATAAAAGAGAGACCCAAATGTAAAAGGAAATAACCCAATGTATAGATAATATTTAACCCAGCAAGAGAGTTAATTTCACTTGAACAACCCAGAAATCTGCGTTAAATGGTGCAACCCAGCACCTGGGTCAAACCAACCCAATAGTGTCCAATAGTGACCCAGTGGTAGGGTTAAGGTTGGCTTGTATTTTAACCCAGCAGCTTTGAGAGTGTTTAAATAAAATAAACATGTTTGCTTTTCTTTAAACTGCTGACAACACTTTTTTCCAAATTCCAAATAAACATATAGTCATTTAGAGTATTTATTTGCAGAATGAACTCTGGTCAAAACAACAAAGCATATGCAGTGTTTTAAGCACTCAGATCTAAAAAAAAAAAAATCTAAACTCAAATCTAAAAAAAAAACAAGTCTATACTAATTTTTAAACAACACAATACTAATGTTTAACTTAGGATGAGTTCAAACTTAGGATGAGTTCACCCTGGTTTTTAATTACAGCTTTCATGTGTCTTGGCATGCTCTCCACCAGTCTCTCATATTGCTGTTGGGTGACTTTATGCCACTCCTGATGTAAAAATTCACACAGCTCAGCTTTGTTTGATGGCTTGTGACCATCCATGTTTCTCTTTCTTTTGAGATGGGTTACTACATCTGCTGCTGTTGTTGATGATAGTTTTGCTATTTTCACAAAATGAGCAAAATATTCAGTCACTAACAGCAGGATTGTGATAGGACTTGGTGATAGAACCTGAAATGCTACAATACTATTCTTACTATGTATGTTGTGTGGGTTTTTTTGCTTGTGTGTTTTAGTCTTTATTTGACTGATGATGCAAATGCAGCAATTTCCCCCAGTGCAGAAGTTTTTTAGCATTTAGAGCTCATTATGAGGTCCATGGTGACCCTGTGGAGAACTCAACAAGCACCCCCACAACCTTAGCATTTGCCTTGACACTAGCAAAGGTTCTCTTTCACATGGCCAGCACCAGCTGGGTTTGTTCGTTCAACAATAGCACATCTATGCCGAAAATGGACAAGGTTTGCAAAAGTTCTTCATTTATTATAAACTTATAAAATTGTAAGTTAGCTGTATGTGTAATGTTGTGGTGTTTTAAAGGTCTTGTTTTTATTTAGTTTACTTCCACATTTTAGTGCAATATACATTAAAGAAGTAGAAGATGGGAAACCAGTTTCGAAAAGTGTTGCTACGGTAAGGTTATCTGATGTTGATGTGAATGTCCCAGGCATTGTTCAGAGGCTACAAGTGAACCTAAGGACTACAGAACCTCCTGTCTTTCTGGATTTAAACTGGAAAATAATAATGGGCTCTGAGTGAACACATTGTACCAAATGACCTCATAACTTAAGTATTGTTATTTGTTTTGTAATTTTATTGCAACTCAAACAGCTTTACAAATGTATGTGTGTGTGTAAGAACAGAAGTAACTAGTTAACCTTGTGTGTGAATCCTTTTTAAAGGTTCTCAATGTTGGAGACAAAACTCTAGAAAAATGAATGCAGAAATTTGGCCAGGCATCAACACTTAACCAAATAAGAATGAGGTAAAGAATGTGTGTTAATTGGTTCAAATGTAGAATAACTGATCAAGTTACAAACAAGCAGCAATGTTTTCTTTATGTAGGAAGACTCTGGGTTGTGATATTTTGGATAATATTGAGGTGTTGGAGGCATCTCATGGTCTACAAGTTGCCATACAAGAGTTCGGCACACTGGCTACCAGGGCCACAAACCAAGCCAACACACAGCAGTGTTTAAATGCAGAGGTATGAGAGAACATGTGCCTGATGCATTAATCATGTAATTCCTCACATACACATTTATAACCACTGAAAAAATGTGGATTTCTATTCTTTTTACTGGTGTGTGCAAGCTGGCCAAGCAATTGCCAACAACAACTGGGATTTAGAAAGGTGAACTATGCCCAGGCTCTGGTACAAGAATTTTCAGATGAGTAAAGCCAGTGTGTGTGCCGAACCTGTCTGCTGTGCATGTAAATGCTTTGAAGATAACAGATTTTTTAACAGAAAAGTTTTTAGGTCCCAGGTTATTTTACAAACCTGGTACACTTGTATAATCCTTGCATAATATTAACAATTAAATTGCACACTGCTCTAAATAATTTTAAGTAATGAAGGGCAGTTTTCATTCCTAAAAACGCATCTGTGTAGCCTAGCATTTCAAAGAGCATACATGAGTAGCAGTAGGCACTGAGTGTACTTAAACACTGCATGAATGTGTTCACAGACATCAGTGAGCCCGTCTGAATGTTGCTAGAGAGAGGTTGCATCTGACGTTTTTAAATGACGTTGATGGCTATAACACCACCAGACACTTTTACTGCAGTAATGAACTAACGTGTTTTGGCAGATATGTAATTACTCAGAAGAAGTTTCAAAATCAGTATTTAGGTCAATATTCAAAACGTTTTAAATAAAATGGTAAAAGACGCTTTAGTTAATAATGTACCAAAGCAATTAGAAAAACAAGCAAAGATTTTCATTATCCGTTTTTTAATTTCAAAACAGAATTTTCTTATTTTTGTATAATAAATCTGTTAAAATACATTTTTGTATACGTGTTGTTTTTGAGATTCTCTTCGCCACCGTCACCTTTAACTTGTTCAGTAAGTTTTGTAAATTTCTATCTCAGGAGAAACGATCTCAGAAAACGTTTCTGTCCAAAGCGCATTACAAATGAATTGAACTGCTGCCGTTTATCTTTTTAATGCATCTGAAAGTACAGGTGCAGTTGGTAGAAAAATATTGTTGTTGTCAAATAAAAAAACACAATATTTTGCAAATAATATTTAATTACTTGCGTTTCAGCAGACTGACAATATTTTTAAAAAATTGAGTTGGTTTAAATTTTATACCGCGCCAGTAAAGCCCAGGAGAATGCATTACGTCATAGAAGATGTTAATGACGACACAGAATAGAACTATATAAAGCGCTGCGCACCAAGAATTTCTTTAGTTCAGTGACCATCTTAGCGGAGGCGAAGAGAATCACAGAGCAACAGACGGTCTGCAGTTCAGTGATAATCCGATCTGGAGAGTGAAGAGAATCACAGAGCAACAGACAGTCTACCTACAACTGCGAGATTTATTCAGTCTGTTCACTGAGTGTTTCAAATCTAGAGTTTGACAGCTCTACATTTAACACGATGTCCACAGACTTTCCTCCTTTGCATTTAGAGCCCAAGCCCTGCTGCCAAGCGGTCTTAGGTGCTCCACTGATGTGTAATGACAGCAGTGAGAAAGGAGATGAACGTCTGGAAGTGGTTAGCACCATTAACCCACCAGACACTTTAACAAATGTCCCAGGGTCCAGTAACCAGGACACTGGTGACATGGCATGTCCAATAACAGCTGAGAACAGCCCAAGTAAGTGCAAATATTTAGACAGATAGATTTATAAAAACATAAATATTGTTGAAAAATATCCACAATAACACACAATACAAGTGCTGACTTTTGATGTGGTCAGAAATATTTCTAGATTGTTTTCTTGAACTTCTTTATATATTTTTCCTTTTATTAAAAAAAATTCAGATGTGGTGAAGAAGAAAGGATTTCAGTCATTCTTCCGGAATCCATGGAAGGCTATAAAATCCTTTCATAGACGAAATAAAGTGGGGCCTTATCCAAATCCAGCTGACCCAAAGCTGGTCCCTGCTCCACCTAACCCGAAGGCAGCAAGTAAATCACATGTAGCTGATCCTGAACCTCTCAGTGGTCCATCTAACATCAAGGCAGAAGATGAATCACATCTTGCCAATCCTGGACCTTTAAGTGATCCATCTAACCTCAAGACAGTAGATGAATCACATCTAGAAAATTCTGGACCTCTCAGTGGTCCATCTAACATCAAGGCTGTAGATATATCACATCTAGCCAATCCTGGACCTCTAAATGGTCCATCCAGCATAAAGGTGGCAGATGAATCGCATCTAGCCAATCCTGGACCTCTCAGTGGTCCATCTAACCTCAAGGCAGCAGCTGCACCATGTTCAGTTGATCCGGAGTTGGTCACCAGTTTACACATATTCAAGGACCATTATCCGAAGCAGCTCAAATTGTCTGTCACAGAGGAAAATGGGGGAAATGGAATTTTTGCATTCTTCTGTAGAAAATGGAAAGCTTTTAAATGTATCTTCAGTGGCAAGAAACGTTTATCTGCTTTGTATGAAGCAGGAAAATGTATTGCAGGAGGAGCATCAGGCACCGTGTATGAGGGAACTCGAAAATCTGATGGCCTAAAGGTAAAATACTGCCAACGTTTTCTTTTAACAACTGTGAGTCCTCACACATGGATCAAATGCTATTGTTTAGTTAAGAAATGTTTACAGCATTGTGGGTAAAGTTATGTGTGGGCAATAAATAGCATTTATTTATTGTGTTGTATTGTTTATCTATGCTTGGGAAAAATTAACTCTCTTTTTGCTCCCTCTTTAGGTTGCCATCAAATGTGTGCACTGCACTCCACTGGTGAGTTGGCAAAACATTATGTATATTTAATGGTTTAAATGGTGATTAATGTAAGTAATATAGCTGTAGGTAACATGGGACATATCTGATATTTAAAAGCAAATGTAAAACAATGTAGAGAATATCTCAATGCAAAGTATTTTCATCTCCAAAATGAAGAGTGAATGAGGTAAAGCCCACTAATAATTATTAAATATTTTCCCCCTAGAGTGACGAAGATATGGAGCTTGAAGTGTATGTGAATCTCTTACTGAAGGAACCCCCGTTGTGCCCTAACATTGTTCAAATGTTTGACTGGTTGCAAGAACCAGATCGGTACCTCATGGTTATGGAGTACCCCTGCCCCTGTGTTACACTTAGCAGATTCATTGGACAAAGTGGAGGGACACTGAGTGAACCAGTAGCACGGGGCATAATGCTTCAGCTTATAGAAGCATTAAATTATTGCTTGAATCGTGGCATTGTCCACTATGACCTCCACTTTGGTAATGTGCTGGTAAATACCGATACCATGCAAGTCAAGATAATAGACTTTGGCCTTGCCCACGTTCTCAGAACGACAGCATCTGACCCCAGCAGTCGCTTCATGTTTGAATCGCCACCTGAGTTCCGCTTTAAAGACTTCTACAGTGCCAGGTGGACAGCAGTCTATTCATTAGGAAGAGTATTGCAGCTCATGGTTAATGGATATTTTGGAGCATTGAAGCCCGGTTTATCGAAAGGTGAGAACTTGGAACATAAACACACTGAAAAACATCTCTAGATATTAGAATTATGAGATTACATGACATATTTCATTTTTATAAACAACAAAGTATTATGTCCCACTGTCATAATGTAAGTATAATAAACTTATTCTCTTCTAAATGTCTTCAACAGAAGTCTGCGATCTGATTGACTGTTGCATGCAGGGGTCAGAAGAAACCAGGCCAACTTTAGAAGAAATGTTACAGCATGACTGGTTTACAAAAGAAGAACTGACCTATGACCAAGCACAAAGAGATCGAAGATATTCATAAGAAAATGTATATTAAATATATCAATGTATTAATTCAGGGTGGCACAGTGACTTAGTGGGTAACACTATTGTCTTACAGTAGGTTCCTGGTTTGAGCCCTGGTCGGGCCAGGAAGCCTTTCTGTGTGGAGTTTGCATGTTCTCTCTGTGTCAGAGTGGGTTTTCTCCGGGTACTCCGGTTTCCTCCCACTGTCCAAAGACATGCAGGTTAGGTGATACTAAATTGCCTTGTGGCAATTATTCATTAAATGGTAATGATTCATTAAATAAAAATTCTGAAATTATTATTAAAAGACTTAAGTAAGAGTATTGATTTTTGATCTGACGAGGATTTGTCAACTGTTAGTATACAAACAAATAAAAAGCAGTACAACTCACTGATGAAGTTTAGATGACAGGTTTTGAGTCCTGAAACTCCAGAATTATTTTTGAAGAATATCTAAAGTGTCGCTTCTTCAAGTTGAGTGCATACATCAGCCCAAACACGTTTTACTGCTATACTGTTTCAAAGCAGCTTTACATATAATAAAAAAGAATAGAAGAACAGAACAAATGTTGTATTATTGCAAATAATTTGCTACAGATCGACCATTTTGAAAAATGCAGAAGTTGTCTAAAACTAAAGTAGAGAACTTCTTAAATACAGAACCATTAAAACCGATAAACCGCTTCGACAAGCACTTCCGAATAACAATTTCTATTCATAAGGTCTATTGCAAATGGACTTTGTGTTTTCATTTTAAGTTTGGCACACATTGTACGTTCGCACGAAACTGCAAACAATTTGCGTTTGAATTGTGTCACCACTTTTACACCCACAAATTGAAAACGCAGCTGCAGATGCAATTTGCAGCTGCTTTTTAAAATTTTCCCCACAAACTCCCCATACCTTTCGGTTGTTTTTGATTTCTGAGGGAGAGGGAAGTTTATCTAAATAATATTTACAGAGTTCCACAAACCGAATTAGATTAATTGTAAACATTAAAACTGAGTTATGACAAAATGCAAAAATAATGATGTGGCATAAGCTAATTTAATAAAGTACTTTAGATCGTAAATTAAAAATAGTAAAGTGAATCGAACAGCAGTATAAAAACATAAGTGAACATAATTTGTTTTAAATCTGAAGCAGTTTGAACATTTTCTTGCAACGTGATCATATCATTTCTGATGACTGTGTTGAATTGAATTTGGACTAAGTAGACTGTAAGTGTATTGTTTCAGTACAGCTGTCATCTGTTTGAGGCCAGAAAGTACGATCATTGTACGAATAAAGAATATACTGTATACTGCCTTTAAAGTATACTGTCTAATGAATTAAAACAATTTAAAGTGATATTTTCTATTTTTTGTAAGTTTCTGTGTGTTTTTTATGAGTTTGTATAAGTATGGCGCTGTATTGTAGAAAAGCACTGTTATAATAAAGTTCTCTGTATAGTTCTCCATCCCTTACTTGCGTCATACGACTTTTTTCTAAAGACATTTGGGTGCATTTCGATTTTTATTAAAAACGTGTGCGACGTACTAGATATTACAACTAGGTTTGTAAGCGCAATAAGCCACGAAAAGATCTTACGCGTTACTCACGCTGACAGCGTGAGAGCAGCAAAACTGAAGCAGTTGTGCTGCGAGTATTCACGTAAACAGACATTTCTGCAGTGAATATGTTTATGTTTCGTTTATTCAACTTCTGTAGAGTGAATTTAGGTACATTTTTTGTAAAATATGTAATTTAGGTACTCTTAATTTCTTATTTTTAATGTTCAGACAAAATCATTTCATTTAAATTAATTTGTATACATTGTGTTATGGAATGTATATACCATTAAACATTTTGTGATCATGCACGCTATAAATGTTTTCCCAGGTAAAGTGGGCCATCCCTAATTTATCATAAAATAACCCTGCATGACAATTAGAAATATATATAAAAAAAACATATGTAATCATTAACGCATTATGCATTGGTATTAAAACAATTTTAAAAATTATATTTAAAAAATGTTCAGATTACATGTGTAAATTATAAAAAAAAACAGCAAATGTGAATTCATTTAATTAACGTGAGTAGAATTAGTAAAGATTAAATATGGCCCAGTTTGCCTGAAACCCACTGGCCCATTTTATCTACATTCACCCAAAGGGCCAACAACATTTAATCACTATACATGAAAAAATATGATTTTCTTAAAATATATCATTTGTATGTTATTCTTTTTACATTAAATAACACAATGATTGTTGTCACAAAGATATTTGTTTACATTTAGTGAGCAACCTTATAAGTTAGAAATGAAAATTTGAATGACAGAGGTCTTGTTACCTTTTATCATTGGGGAGCCATACTTTGAGGTTTAGCCACACTCACCAGTGTCATATATATCAACTATTTAATCATTTAAAGAGACAGTGGCTCTTCAACACAAGACCATTAACATGCTCTGACAGCGCATACCCACTGAGCACAGTGGAAGCAAGCCTAAATGGCCTTTACATGGATTTACCCTTTGATTTCTTGAATGCTTCTGTAAAACAGATGCACAGTAAAATAAATATAAGTAACTGATTAATTTTTTAGCATTATATAAAACAGACAGTTACATTTTTGTATACTAAAATTATAAATGAAAGAGTGAAATGATATGCAAGTTTAGATTCTTTGTTGCATTTATTTCTGAAAAACAAAGACTTTGATTGGTAGCTGAAGCTGATATAGGCAGTATCATGATCATCATCATTTTGTAAATTATACGACCAACGATATGCTACAAAATCATTACTCATAATCGTATTCAGATAGTTTAATACCTTTAATTGTCTTTTTATTAAATTTGACGTTTTTTAAATGACGTTGATGGCTATAACACCACCAGACACTTTTACTGCAGTAATGAACTAACGTGTTTTGGCAGATATGTAATTACTCAGAAGAAGTTTCAAAATCAGTATTTAGGTCAATATTCAAAACGTTTTAAATAAAATGGTAAAAGACGCTTTAGTTAATAATGTACCAAAGCAATTAGAAAAACAAGCAAAGATTTTCATTATCCGTTTATTAATTTCAAAACAGAATTTTCTTATTTTTGTATAATAAATCTGTTAAAATACATTTTTGTATACGTGTTGTTTTTGAGATTCTCTTCGCCACCGTCACCTTTAACTTGTTCAGTAAGTTTTGTAAATTTCTATCTCAGGAGAAACGATCTCAGAAAACGTTTCTGTCCAAAGCGCATTACAAATGAATTGAACTGCTGCCGTTTATCTTTTTAATGCATCTGAAAGTACAGGTGCAGTTGGTAGAAAAATATTGTTGTTGTCAAATAAAAAAAACAATATTTTGCAAATAATATTTAATTACTTGCGTTTCAGCAGACTGACAATATTTTTAAAAAATTGAGTTGGTTTAAATTTTATACCGCGCCAGTAAAGCCCAGGAGAATGCATTACGTCATAGAAGATGTTAATGACGACACAGAATAGAACTATATAAAGCGCTGCGCACCAAGAATTTCTTTAGTTCAGTGACCATCTTAGCGGAGGCGAAGAGAATCACAGAGCAACAGACGGTCTGCAGTTCAGTGATAATCCGATCTGGAGAGTGAAGAGAATCACAGAGCAACAGACAGTCTACCTACAACTGCGAGATTTATTCAGTCTGTTCACTGAGTGTTTCAAATCTAGAGTTTGACAGCTCTACATTTAACACGATGTCCACAGACTTTCCTCCTTTGCATTTAGAGCCCAAGCCCTGCTGCCAAGCGGTCTTAGGTGCTCCACTGATGTGTAATGACAGCAGTGAGAAAGGAGATGAACGTCTGGAAGTGGTTAGCACCATTAACCCACCAGACACTTTAACAAATGTCCCAGGGTCCAGTAACCAGGACACTGGTGACATGGCATGTCCAATAACAGCTGAGAACAGCCCAAGTAAGTGCAAATATTTAGACAGATAGATTTATAAAAACATAAATATTGTTGAAAAATATCCACAATAACACACAATACAAGTGCTGACTTTTGATGTGGTCAGAAATATTTCTAGATTGTTTTCTTGAACTTCTTTATATATTTTTCCTTTTATTAAAAAAATTCAGATGTGGTGAAGAAGAAAGGATTTCAGTCATTCTTCCGGAATCCATGGAAGGCTATAAAATCCTTTCATAGACGAAATAAAGTGGGGCCTTATCCAAATCCAGCTGACCCAAAGCTGGTCCCTGCTCCACCTAACCCGAAGGCAGCAAGTAAATCACATGTAGCTGATCCTGAACCTCTCAGTGGTCCATCTAACATCAAGGCAGAAGATGAATCACATCTTGCCAATCCTGGACCTTTAAGTGATCCATCTAACCTCAAGACAGTAGATGAATCACATCTAGAAAATTCTGGACCTCTCAGTGGCCCATCTAACATCAAGGCTGTAGATATATCACATCTAGCCAATCCTGGACCTCTAAATGGTCCATCCAGCATAAAGGTGGCAGATGAATCGCATCTAGCCAATCCTGGACCTCTCAGTGGTCCATCTAACCTCAGGGCAGCAGCTGCACCATGTTCAGTTGATCTGGAGTTGGTCACCAGTTTACACATATTCAAGGACCATTATCCGAAGCAGCTCAAATTGTCTGTCACAGAGGAAAATGGGGGAAATGGAATTTTTGCATTCTTCTGTAGAAAATGGAAAGCTTTTAAATGTATCTTCAGTGGCAAGAAACGTTTATCTGCTTTGTATGAAGCAGGAAAATGTATTGCAGGAGGAGCATCAGGCACCGTGTATGAGGGAACTCGAAAATCTGATGGCCTAAAGGTAAAATACTGCCAACGTTTTCTTTTAACAACTGTGAGTCCTCACACATGGATCAAATGCTATTGTTTAGTTAAGAAATGTTTACAGCATTGTGGGTAAAGTTATGTGTGGGGGCAATAAATAGCATTTATTTATTGTGTTGTATTGTTTATCTATGCTTGGGAAAAATTAACTCTCTTTTTGCTCCCTCTTTAGGTTGCCATCAAATGTGTGCACTGCACTCCACTGGTGAGTTGGCAAAACATTATGTATATTTAATGGTTTAAATGGTGATTAATGTAAGTAATATAGCTGTAGGTAACATGGGACATATCTGATATTTAAAAGCAAATGTAAAACAATGTAGAGAATATCTCAATGCAAAGTATTTTCATCTCCAAAATGAAGAGTGAATGAGGTAAAGCCCACTAATAATTATTAAATATTTTCCCCCTAGAGTGACGAAGATATGGAGCTTGAAGTGTATGTGAATCTCTTACTGAAGGAACCCCCGTTGTGCCCTAACATCGTTCAAATGTTTGACTGGTTGCAAGAACCAGATCGGTACCTCATGGTTATGGAGTACCCCTGCCCCTGTGTTACACTTAGCACATTCATTGGACAAAGTGGAGGGACACTGAGTGAACCAGTAGCACGGGGCATAATGCTTCAGCTTATAGAAGCATTAAATTATTGCTTGAATCGTGGCATTGTCCACTATGACCTCCACTTTGGTAATGTGCTGGTAAATACTGATACCATGCAAGTCAAGATAATAGACTTTGGCTTTGCCCACGTTCTCAGAACGACAGCATCTGACCCCAGCAGTCGCTTCATGTTTGAATCGCCACCTGAGCTCCGCTTTAAAGACTTCTACAGTGCCAGGTGGACAGCAGTCTATTCATTAGGAAGAGTATTGCAGCTCATGGTTAATGAAAATTTTGGAGCATTGAAGCCCGGTTTATCCAAAGGTGAGAATTTAAAACATAAACACACTGAAAAACATCTCTAGATATTAGAATCACATATTGAAATACATGACATTTCATTTTTATAAACAACAAAGTGTTATGTCCTACTGTCATAATAAACAAATATAATAAATGTATTCTTTTCTAAATGTCTTTAACAGAAGTTGGCGATCTGATTGCCTGGTGCAAGCAGGGGTCAAAAGAAACCAGGCCAACTTTGGAAGAAGTGTTACAGCATGACTGGTTTACAAAAAAAGAACTGACCTATGACCAGATGCAGTAGCAGTCAAACCCCTTTGAACCAAGCACAAAGAGACAGAAGACTGAAGATATTCATAAGAAAATGTATATTAAATATATCAATGTATTAATTCAGGGTGGCACAGTGACTTAGTGGGTAACACTATTGTCTTACAGTAGGTTCCTGGTTTGAGCCCTGGTCGGGCCAGGAGGCCTTTCTGTGTGGAGTTTGCATGTTCTCTCTGTGTCAGAGTGGGTTTTCTCCGGGTACTCCGGTTTCCTCCCACTGTCCAAAGACATGCAGGTTAGGTGATACTAAATTGCCTTGTGGCAATTATTCATTAAATATTTCATTAAATAAAACATTAAAACACTTGTAAGAGTATTGTTTTATTGATTTTACAAGCATTTATAAGTCTGCTAGTGAGCAAGCCAAAGGTGTCAGTGGCATCAAAACTCCAGTGGTGTAGAAATAGAGAAACAACCTTGAGAGAAACCAGCCTCAACCAGGAGAACCAGCAACTAGAGGATGAAATAGTTTATGCAGAAAGCAGCAAGCAGGCAGATAAATATGAAAAGAATATTAAAGAAGTCTGTCTCTTATCATCACCGCTTTGTCTAGTTTGTGATGAGGACTTGTGATGAGTCTGGTTGTCCTCTGCACTAGAACAGGTTCTAGGGCCGTTTTTCATCATTACAACATTTAAAATCATGTCACAACATGCGCACTATTCCTGACAACAAAGACGCGTGCGGGCATGACGTCACGACTGAGCTTGTCTCGAGCAGCGGAACTTTATAAAGTGTTGTGATTGGCTCGCGTGTGCGCGTGTGCTGCACTGAAGTGTTTGTTTTGGCGTCAGGAAATGTTCGCGCGCTTTGTGTCGTTATCATTATCAGAAGCGCTGCGGTAAGTCTCAGTAAGCGTCACTTTACGGGCGATTTCAGTTTCGTGTTTAGCAAAATGCGACAAGGTAACGGCGACATCACAGATATCTGATACTTCTGGAATATAAATGTGAACATCTCCAGTACAGTTTAATTCACTGTTGTAATGTAGAGATCTAGAGATTGTTTGCAGTGTGACTTTCCACGAGTGTAATGTCTACTATATATATATATATATATTAGTAATTAGACATGAGGAGACTACACTCGCTAAGGGCTCTAAATTATTTAAATCAAAAGCTGTATGTATACATTTTTGCCTCATCCAACATTTGGATCCAGAGCTTTGGATGCAGAGAAAACATATACAAGTCCTAAAAGAGATAAGATTCTTAGGACTGAACTTAGATAATAAATTGACTTTAATTTCTGATTAAAAAACAATGAATATCATAAATGTATTATATAAAATAAATTAGGTAGCAGATTGTAACATACTTCAAGTCAAAGCTAGATTATGGAAACATAATTTATAAGTCTGGAAGTCTTACATCACATTGTTGGACACCGCACATCATATGGGTTTGAGGTGTGCTGTGGGAACATATAGGACCTCCAGTTCAGTGCTTGTATGTAGAGGCAAGAGAGCCATCATTCTGTTACAGAAGACTGAAGCTAGCCTTTTATTATGCAGTTACACTTAAAACAAATAAAAGCAATCCTTCTTATACTTTAGTTTTTCAACCTGAACATTTACATCTTTATGAAGCCAGAAACAGTTACAGTAAACATTTTCTGATTGTAAAGGACCCTGATTGAACAAAATTGTTTTGACTTGTGTATTAATGCACCAAGTTTGATATTTACAGCTGAGGCATATGCATTACTATTAGCTGTACACTGTAACAAATGTTTGTGAAAATTACAATAACTGTGAAATAGCAACAATAAAAAAAGACTATAATAAAGACTATAAAATCCCAAATAGTATATCACCATATACTACATGACTTACCCTAAATCAAACAGTATATAACTTTACTTTTTACCTAATATGTAGAAAACACACATTCTTACTGTGAAAATAAAATACTTAGGTAAAATAAATGGGACAATACCACAACTTCACAAACAAGTAATTACCCTAAAATCAACGGTTTTATTCTGTCTAATTTACAAATTTTGCTAATGTGTACATTTAAATTCACAGTATAAAACCTTTAACCATTCAGTAAAGCAATACCATCATTCCTACAGAAAGAAGGATATTAAACAAATGATATATGTTTGCTAAATTAGACATGTATGTTTAAATATAGTATAGTTAAAAATATACTAAATATATAGTTATATTATGTTATATATATATATATGTATAGTTAAAATATAGCTTTTAACTGTACTTACAATTTACAGTAAGTTTGTGTAATGTGTACTTGATCACTTAATGTGCTATATACAATGGCAAATAAAAACAAAGTTACTTTAAAATAAGAGAATAACTTTCTAATATGTTTAGTTGCAACTTCTTCGAAATTAACCACGCTGTTTATTTAAGTGCTTTGGAGCAGATTGTAAACAGACATTATGTAAATATGGAGCTTTTTCACTGCCCACTTGTCATGGAAGCACAGAGGTTTTGCAGATAGCAATACTAGTGACCTAAACAGAGCTTCTGCTTATCATTCATCTTGTGTCCCAACTCAAGTCAGATGACTCTGGCATTTCAGGAGGTTTGGGAGACATGTACAGAGACAGACACAGACGAAGGTTATATGGATACTTCTGAAAATTCAGTGACCTTTTTCTTAGCAACGTCTGTTTATTATGATGTATTTGTAGACTTGGCTTGTTGGCTCACAAGGCAAAATGTTCAATGCTCTTGTCTTTGTAAGTCGCTTTGAATAAAGCGTCTGCTAAATCACTAAATGTAAATGTATTTTCTTCTGTCTTTTTTATATATTTTTATATAAGTGATTATTCAGTGTACATTTAATTCCTAGCTAAAAAATGTTAAAACGCTGCAGAATCATTTAACTTTCTCCTTAGCATGGTGCAGCTGGAGAGAATGCAAGCCTGCCAGCTGTACAGGAATGTGGGATGGTCAGCACTCTGATTTGCCATCATCGTTAATAGCACTCAGCTACTGTGAGTACAGTTAATTTATAGGTTTCTGAACTGATGCTGCCCTGCATTAATGACTGTGTCAGATGCGTGGATGTCTCAAATTTTAATCTTAAAATTAGAGGTACTAGTTTTGATCCCAGCTGCTTAGTTTAATAGATTTATCAATGTGCTAATAATCTTGTTTTATCTAACTAACTTCTGAACTTGAAACATCATATTACTTCATCATATTAAGCTGAGCACACCCTGTGTGATTTTTAATAGTCTGTTACAATTGTTGCTTGTCAGACTGTATAGACACTCCAACTAAAAGCCATGTGGGATGTCAGTCATTAATGTCAGACTGTACAACAGTCAACATTAAAAAATGGACCCACACAAGAAGGCTCGTCCAGAGTTTAACACTATCAGTCCATGACATGATCGGTGAGGGTGAGCTGCATTCACACGCGGAATCGAAATAGTGGCTATACAAGCGAAAACAATCTCTAGCATTATTTTAATCCTGCTTTTGGTTTTTAATTTGACTTTGTCGTAGAATAAGCCACGCTTCAGGATTGCCTCAATTTTGGACACTGCCAAAACATTATCGGGCCAAAATCTGATCACAGTGGTTATAATTCGGCATGTCATACTAGCGATCAAAGACTACAAATGTTGGCCTTGGATTCCAGGAATCATGTAGGATTTTCAAAATTTGTCTCTGCCAAATCATGGCCAAAATCGCACAGTGTGCACCTTTTTTTGTTTTCTTACACTTGTACAAATATGGGTTTGAAAATGAATATTACCAGACACATTTAACACATTTTGTTAATATGAGGCCTTTAGTGACTTTTGTATTAAAGAACTTGTGTGCATTTAAAATATACACATTTTTTCTTGGGAAAACGTATTAATTATAAATTTAGATACATGGTCTAAATGAAATAATTAGTACATCTAATTTGGTTGGAAACACCACAACATTCAATAATACAATAACAACAACCATTGGAAACCAGCATATTGTAGCATAAAATTTTAGTATTTAAATTGTAAGATGAGCAAAATATGTGGTCAGCAGCTGAGCCAGTATAGGTAGAATAATTGTTTTGTAGTGTATTAATTTAGGCTTTGGCCAAGGACAAGGCCTTGAGTTTCTCCCCCAATCTAATCTTATCATTGGAAATCCAGTTTATATATTTATAGGTTTGCCTTTTCATAAAAAAAACTTTATAATTTCTTTAATAACTTTTATGTTTTGTATTATTTATTGTTTTGTATTTTTATTTTCTAATTTTTGGTTTGTGCTATATATTGAAAATGCTTTATTTTATTGTAAAAACTTTTTTCTTGCTGCAGAGAAGATAATGTCACAGTGAACACCTGATTGACATTTGTGGTTCATCAAGAATGGCAACACTGGCTCAAAGTTCCAGTTTGTGTCTGGACCCAATGACTTGGCCACTTGTCTGAAGGTAAGCAGTGAACCATTCAAGCCCTCAAACTTTACTTGGTCTGTCTCTCGTGAGTGCATGGTCCAGTCTGAAATACAGTTTTGCACATCACTTTAAGCACCAGCATTTGTTTTACCACTGTGGACCTGTGACACAATACACAGATACCTTCTTAACATTTCTTAACATTAACATTTCTCTCACAGATCTTAACATTTATTATTGGCTATTTATTGATACACTGTGCAAATATAACAATTTGCTGAAACTTTTAACAACCTTTATATATTTTATTACCAGGCATTGCTGTAGCAGTTGTGATGTTTATTTGATTGCTTGAGTGGAAGACAACTGTATGTTTAGGCTGCAAGTCAACAGATGTAAAACATACACGTTTGATTGCTTAGAAAAACACACTTCAGCACTAACTTTTGTTCTGATACAATTTATAAAAGTGACCTGCTAAGCTATGTTCCAGAGTGCTGCTTTCTTCTATGTAGGAATACTCCACTTCAAAATAAAAATTAGCCCATAAATTACTCGCCCTCAAGGCATCCTAGGTGTACATAATTTTCTTCAGCTGAACATAGTTACATTAAATAATATCCACTCCTATAACTTCAAATCTCACGTGTCTCATGACTAGTCGTCATATGCGTTTGTGAAGAAACATGCAGTCACAAGACATGAGAACCAGTGAGATTCGGCGTTGACGTAGAACCGGCATGCCACCATTGTGTGTACTCATTCATGCCGATATGTTCCCACTCAAACATGATGAACTGATCGTTAAATATTTTAGTTAAATATTTAAATATTTTAGTTAAAATCTATTAAAATAATAGTTTTCTTTCACAAACATGGTTTCACTTTAGAAGGCATTTAATAACAAAGTGGATTTGTTATGGATTACTTAGGATTAGGGTTAACCCTGATGGACAAATATGCTTTTTGGAGCTTCAAAATCTCAGGCACTGTTCACTGCCATGATAAAGTTAGGAAGAGCCAGGATATTATTTAATATAACTCAGATCGTGTTCAGCTGAGGAAAGTAATATACAATTAGAATGTCCTGAGGATTAATAATTAATGGGCTAATTTTCCTTTTTGAGTAGGCACCATGCTCCAGCACTGCAGTAATCTAACTTTCACTTTATGTTTTTTTGTTTTCTGGCTGCAGACAGAACCTTGCCAGTCCACAGTGGATTTCTCTAACAGAAATGGTGACAATACACGTTACATTCCAGTTTCTGAAACATCATGTCTAACTCTATCCCATGTCTTCAGTCAAGTATGGACTCAGTGACTCATTACTCTTGTTCAACCAGGGCAATTGGCCCAAAGTCATGATGTTAAATCATTCGTCCATAGATTCCTTCATATATATGGACACATGCTGTTTTTTCATGACCTCAATACTTTGTGACTATACTGGACTATAAGTTATTTGAAAATGCAAAAACAGTCTGATATCTATCAGTGATAGTGTTTACAATGGGCTTTATTTGTTAGTTCATTTAGTAGTTTAGTTAACTGTAAAGTCTATGCCTTATGTGTTGTATCATATATTTTACGCTGAAATTCTGGCAACCACAGATACCTGGAACTTACTGTAAAATTGACCCTAACAATAAAATACTATAATATATAATACAGTTGTATTGTATTTATCGGTGGGATAGACTGTAATTACATTTACAGTATTGTTGTTATTTCAGAATTGTTTACTGTAAACATGTCTACATTATTACTGGTATTTTAAATGCAAACAACCATAAAGAGGATTATCTGTTTTTTAATGTTAATGCATCATAAGCAAACAACAGTTTTCAACTATGAAATTAATGGTTACCAAAAAAGCATCCAGTAAAGTGTTATATGTTGTCACCACATATTTTACAGTGAAGTTCTGGCAACCACAGCTGCCAGTATTTTACCATAAATTACACCATATTTTAACAGCCTAAACAAATTAAAAAGAAATGTCACATTTTTAATCTGTGCAGATTAAAAATGTGTTAAATTAAAAAATTGCCTACAGACACTTGAATCTCTGAAGGTTGATCATCCTACAATCATCAGTATAATGAAAAAAGCAGATTATTTAAAGAGATAAAATTTTAATAGGGTCTTTTGTCGGATACCAGGCCAAATGGGAATGAAAATGCAGATTTTAAGGGTGAACAAATGTCAATTCATCAGATGTTAAATTAATAATCAGTATGTTTATTTCCAAAAAGTGGCAAATGGAATGGAAAGACTGTGACTGTAATAAGTTATATGAAGTGAATCATGTTGTAAAGAAAGGTTTTACTTAATATTTTGTTTCTGAAAATATATGATCAAACTGAAAGACTGCAGAGATGGATCTGTTGAGCGTGACTGTGAGCGTAGATGTAAAAAGGGCTTGTATGTGATGGGACTGCACAGTAAACTGCCTAAAGCTCTCAGAAAAGTGCAGCCATTCATATGACAATCACACCCGTTGTATCCCTGAAACGTTCCTGTGTGATGGTGAGAAGGACTGTGTGGATCTGATGAAGCAAACTGTGGTAGGTCAACAGTGTCATTTATATGCATCTTAGACCAATCCTTTCCAGAACAAAAATTCAAGGCAGGACTTCAGAACAAAAATTCAAGGCAGGACACAGGTAAGAATCTGTGCTAAGTCCCAGGAGCTTATGTACCAGTGCGGTAATGGTCAGTATGTGTCAATGACACTCCGCTGTGACACTTACATTGATTACTCGGATGAGAAGGGCTGTCCTCAACCTCCACACTGTCCTGTGGAGCAGTGCTGTCCCCACACTCATGAGTGTCTGCTAAAAGAGTGGCTCTGTGGTGAAGATACTGCAGTGATGGGCTTGATGAGAAGGTGAACAACTAATTGCCCAGTGCTCCGTTCACAGGGTACCAGCTGGCTCTATTTTTGCCCCTGCCCCTTTTTTGTTTGAATATTAAAAAACACACATAATTGTCACAGTTTAAGTTAAATAGAAATTAACACACTCTATATAAGGACAACTGATTATAGATGGCTGTTTTTTCCTAAAACCCTGGCTCTGTGGTGCTATTTAAACACTGTTCTCTTTTTAAACTGTCCCACCTGGCACAATAAGCTTAACCAATGGCATACATTTTGGGTGTTTTGTGTTGTTTGGGAAAAATATTTTTTTGGGTTCCACTAGTGGTGCAACATTAATATATTTAATTCAAGATGAATCAACTAAACATCTGTGAGATGCAAACACATGTCTGACAATCTGACAATTTTTCTTTCCTCTTCTAGAACTGCAAAGTAATTCCACTGAAGTGTGGAGAGTTCCAGTGGTTTCAGTTTTGCATCTAAAAGTCGATGTGTAGCCAAAATGTGAAGGTGTGATGGCATACAGGATTGTGAAGATGAAAGTGATGAATCTAGATCTAAGTGAATGTATAAATGCCAGGACTTCCTGCCAGGATCAGAATTTAAATCCAAGAGTATATTGTGTCATTTTATCTCAGTTTGTTCTTTACTTGGTGAAGTGCAATGCCTGACGCATTTGTTCCGCTGTGGAAGTGGTGTGGATCCAGGTGTGTAACAGGCTCCGTACTGTGCTGATGGTTCTGATGAGGATGTGGGCAGTAAGTCTGAAGACAATTGCTCCACCAGCAGCCCATCATGGCAACACTACTGCATCAACACTCCACATAGAGCGATCAACCATTTCTTTATTTTCCTCTTTTATATAATAGCCTTGATGCATTTTTAGACCCCTATCAAAATTAAATGTATTTATTACATTGTTAATTACAATTACTGTAAAATACCAATATGTGTTTTAGACATTTTAGTTTTGCACTAAAAATACAATTCTTCAATTTTATATGCAATTTTATATTTTTGTACCCTATTGAACTGAATTAAGGTGAGTTTGGTCATGATTTAAAGGGGTCGTGTGTGTTTGGATGCACAAAGTTCAGACTGTCTTGTATTAAGATTCGCACAGTCTGGGGTTACATATTAAATGTGCTCTCCTCGGGCCCAAAAGATGTACAGTGCTCGTACAACTGCTTGTCTGGACGTGCTTAGTGCGCATGTGGCCTTGGACAAGTTTTTCAGTTGTCTTCTTTTCCGTTTACGAATGTGATATAACCATGCAGACAAATGGCATCAGACTGACTTTCCTCACAAAACTGGATCTGACAGCTTACATTATAATTAATCGTCATAATCCTACCATTGAGATTTAGGGTAAATTGAGGTTACTGTCTTGAACACAGATCTGTTATGTACTTGATCAATAACTTTTTACAAAATATTGACCTACTGATTGCAATTTTAATGTAAAAATAATCTAGGGATCCAACAATGTTTTCCAATCCAATATTTATTCACTATATAAATCATGTAGTGGCTTTATAGCCACATCTCTGTGGGGAATATATTATGTAAAAATGATTCTTCGCACATGTAAATCATATCTTACATGTAGAGGAGCCCAGTCTGCTGATTGTCAGAAAAGTACTAGCTGCTGAAGTTGGTCAGTATTTACGTTCTCATCACCAGGATGGAAGAAAAGAGGGAAAAGAACAACACTGGCACAAAGGTATACAAGAAAGTTCGTAAAGAAGACAAAAGTTCAGAAACCCCTTACCGTAAACTTGGCATAACTCATCTTGCTTTGTTAAGTTTAAGAGGTGTGAGACCACTATTTTGGGGATCTGATGTTTGGTTAGAGGAGCCTACAGCCACTTAATGTTAGAATAAGGTTTGCGGAGTGTTTAAGCTCTAAAATTTACTTCACTTGGACTTTCCTGACAAATTGTGAACAAGCCATAGTCCTAAACATGCTAAATAATAACTTGGTTAAAGTTATTGGAAACTTCTGTGTTGCACATTTTAGCATAGTCCTGCCTTTTTTGTTTTTGTTCAAGTTCATCTTGTACTCACTTATTCTCATTTAAAAACTCTTGACAATGGTCCAAACATTTGCATGCCACTTAGTTATGTACTCATTGAAATATACTATAAAGTGTATATACATGTATAAAGTATATACACTTTCTTTACTGTGCACTTTGTATATAAAGTATGTATAAAATTCACTTAACAAACACTGCAGCAACTGGATAGCAACAGACTAAGAACCTGTTGCATCTGCATGAAGTTGTTCATGTTTCATGTTTATTCCTTGTTCTTGTAAACAGTTTTGTAGACTATGCTAAATGTTGGCTTTTTAAACAAAAAATAAAACCTCTGCCCAAGTCACTTGAGATAAAAGTGTCTGACAAAAAAATAAATGTAATACAAAATTGCTCAAAACAAAAATTTTAAAACCAAATAAACATTTGCTCAGGGGTGAAGTTTGACTGTTGCTATTGATTGGATTGGATGGAACCTTTACTGGGTCGATGGTGTTGCTGGTCAGATTCTGGCTGTGACACTGGGCAGCAGCATAGCAAAGCTGCAAAACTATTGTAGATTTAACGCAACCTCGCTCACTAGTGCTCCTGCCTCAGAAGTGGTACATACAGCTCCACGAAGTGGCGCTAGTGTTTTTAATGTTTGGTCTGTTCATATGGTTGTGCTTGCAGGATGATGTTCTGGTCAGAGATGGGAGGAGAAGCACAGACTGAGCGCTCCAGTATGGATGGTTCAGACAGAATGGTGGGGGTCAGTTGTGGTTTGAGCTTGCCTGTCAGTGTCACTGTGGACATTCTGACTGACCGATTATATTGGACTGATGAGAAACTCAGATGTACAGCCTCAACAACACTGGATAGAGAAAACATGGTAATTAAATATCTGACATGTTTACAGATGTGGGAAAATACCATTGTACTGTTTTAAAAACACTTCATTACAATCTAAATGTGTTTGGCCTACGTTTGTGGAGTATAATAGAATAAAATTATCATTTACTGATAATCTTCCCTTTCCACTGAAGTTTTTGAATCACATTATAATTCAATATGATGTGTTATAGACCACCTGTGGTGAAAAAAGGTTTTAATGTTGTTATATATATGTGGTGTTTTATGGCTTTAGGACAAACTGAGAGCAAATTCATCAGTCAACACCATTGCCAGTACACCTGTATTTTCTCTTGATAGTCATACACCTGTATAAACTGCCTGCTTTCCATGTCATAAACATGCTGTAACCAATCACGTCAACAAATGGATCAGGAAGTTAGAACTGGTTTGATTGAGTGGAGGCGGGAACCAATTTGCATATTCATGGTTCCATGTATACTAAATACATTCAAGCCATTTTAAGGCATGGAAAAAATTTCACAGGACAAAATGTTTAAATATGTAATTTTGATGACCAAAGGTGAGTTTTAAGGGATAAAATTATCATCTTAGGGGGATTTTAAGATATTTTGATGATGAGAAGACAGTATTTTTGCCTTCTTTGATTTGAGACATTCTGCATTATCTGTTAAGTTTATTAGAAAAGTCAAGTTTGCGGTCAACATACTTCACATTTATCATGTTTTCGTTTTTAAATTAGCGATCTCAATGTCTGTTTACAGGTGCTACAACTATCTGAGATGCACTGTCCCTTTTATGTAGCTGTGCTCAACAATAGCTATGTTTACATCAACCCTAATAATATAATCGTAATAAGACTAGAAGCACAATCAGATTAAAATGTAAACACGTCAACTGGAATGAATTAGCTAGATCTGATCAAAATTTCATTCTGATTGTAAGGGGTGGTTTAAACCTTTTCTAATCCGATCCGACACTTAATCGGACAAAAGGCAGCAAAAATTGTTTCGGCATAATTATTTCTTTTAGATCATTGCAGCCTTGCATTACTATAGCACAATAAATATCTCTGTGTCTTGGTGCTGTCAGGGACGAGGAAGGGAAGAACCCATTTGCAGGCCAGCTTGACAAAACATGAACTTTTTTAAACAAAACTACCTTGAGGGGGAAAACAGAAACCAAACAGGGAAACATATTTCAGACAAGAAACAAGAACCAAGACTAGAATAGAGTCAGTATCCAGACATGCTTTGACACAAAACACAGGGGCTGTCAGGATCCTGGCAAGAGAACTCAGGAGAAACTCAAGACATGAAGCCAGGACCCTGACTGGTGCAGGTTGTCCCCCCCCCTTTATACAGCCTAATATGTCCAAACCCTGCAAGAGGCTAAAATGCTCCCACATGTGTCTGCTGGCTTCAGGGCTGACAGCTGTGTGCCGCTGCCCAGTAGGACTCCTGCTGGCTGGAAACTGATTCACCTGTATTTCTCCTATCGATTCCTACTCATCTTTTCTTCTGCTGTTGAAAAGATGATCTCCTACCATGTGATCTCCTACTATGATCACAGTCTGAAGCTTAGTTTGAGCACAATAGATCTTGAGATGTATAATTCTTGTATAAATTTTGTTAGTGTAATTCTGGGTCACCCTGGTCAATGGTATAAATTGCACACCTCCAAAAAAGTTTTTCAAAGAATGTAATTCTATGTAGATGCCACTAGATGGTACAGTGTTGCCAACTTCCTGTCTTTCAATGGAAGTTATACTAACCCTTCATGTAGTTTCGATGGTCTTCTAAAATACTAAATAATAGTAAATAAAATGCTAATACTAATACCTAAAATGCTAATTCCCAAACAGTCATAAAGTAGACTCATACATTTATTTATACATTCTAAACGTTGACAAAAATGTGTTTTGTATAGCATGTTTTTGATGAACAATGCTTTCTTCTTTAAACAGGTACAAATAAAGTATGGTACATTGATGGCTTCCAACCCAAACAGATGTGGCTTGAGGTAAAGACAAATATAATAGAAATGAAGGCTTACAGCACGTCAAGTCTGAAAGGTATTTTGCTGTTTCTTTTGTAAGTCGGCCTCTCTTTTTTGCTCTGTACCTGTAATACGAAGTGTTGTGGCCTCTCTATACTTTCGTCACATGACAAGGAAACTGGGCCACACACAAAAGCTGCATTTAGAGTTCTCCTTTTACCCATTTGAACACACCTCACATTGTACCTTACTGAAGAACCTGTCCTGTTGCTCATAGCTTTTGAGCTTATAATAGCTACAGTGGTACTATTCTTACTGTGACATGTTTACTGAGCTCAGTATGCAAATTCTGTATGCAATATCCTGATGACTTACAAATGTAAATTTCCTCAAAATGTAGCAAGTCATCTGCATGCAATCAGGCAAACTGCATGGAATACTGTGTTCCCCAATGCAATGTGTTTAACTTGACCTTGGTTTTTGACATCTCTACAGCTGCATTGTCTATTTTGACTCAGTTTTTCTTTTTTGCGATATTGTTTGCAACAATTTTGCCAATTGTATTTCAGTTTTGTGTAAAACTTAATGAATTTGTGCCAAAATGATACATTTTTCTTTGTATGCTCATCCATACTTAAATACAGCCAATAAAATGATCAAATATTGTTTAAATAAAATGTCTGCATATGATGAGATTGCATAATGCTTGCATAATACTGTTTACTGAGTGTACAGTCAAGCAAGTATTAATTCAGAATACAGCCCATGTGTTAGTTCTAAAAGCTCTATAAAAAATCTATAATTCTCTCTACATTTAATAATTTCTGTCCAGTTGTGCAGGTAAAATCTGTTTTTTTGTCTATTTTTCTCCCACCCCTCTTCACCAGGAAGCAATGTCTGTTCCATAAACAGTGGGGGCTGTAGTCACCTGTGCTTGTCACATCCAGGTGGGCGTTCGTGTAACTGTGCAGAGGACTACATCTCTGTGCCTCAAGTTGCATCCCTGCGGCCCGTTTTGTGACCAGGTCCCAGACTGCCAGGACAGCTCGGCTGAGGACTGAGTGATTATCAGTTTTTGAACACAGATTCATGCTGATCTTAAACCATGGTTAGCCAACCTGGTTTGATCTTTAGGAAAGCAATAATAGATCTCTACCCAGGCCACAAGATCTAACCCTGTGTTGAAAAAGTATTATCTATTTTGTTATGGGTCAAAATGACTTTCAGTTCAAATATACACAAAGACTGTCAAAGAACAGTTTAAAACTGTTTTTAAAACCTTTTTTTGGCTTGTAAGAGACAATAAAAAAGAAATGGCAGACCATAGTATGACATATATAATCTGTATTTAGTTGTTTTTAATGTATCAGATTTTTATCTGTGATACAAAAAGAGCACCCAAAAGAGACCAAAAGTGTTGCAGCAGTGAGCTGAAATATGGGAAAGTTTGTTTACCTTCAGTGCAGTGAGAACAAGACATAACAGTGTAAACCGTCAAAGAACAGTTAATTTGGGTCTGTGCAACTTCCTATAAATATGAAAGTGTAAGGGTCAAAATGACTCTTAAAGTAATTGTTGTTTAAAGAACTTGTTGAGACTTTTCATAACATATTAGCATGTCCACAATTTGCATAAGTTTATGACCCTAAATGAGGAAAAGTCAAAGAATTCCAAAGAGAAAAGAATTACCAGAATTTCAGATAACTAAGTAGGAAATTGGTCCAATTGACCCATGACATAACAGGAGGGTTATGGCTGTCAAATGCAATATTAGGAATTAAATGTTTGCTCTAAACCTTGTTTGTGCAAAACTTGTGTTAATAAAACTTATTACTTATGTCACTAGCACATGTATTAAGGATTAGTTCATTTAATTACCCTCATGTCATTCCAGACAAACATTTTTTTTTGCTGCAATACATAAGTTTTTTTTCAAATGAACTAAATTGCGACAATTGTTATAATAGTGATTTATAGTTTGAGCTATCATAGTTAATTTAGCTGGGAAATGCACTTTGAAGTCATTCATAGACAGACCCAGTCTGGGTGTGGCCTAAACAACCCAACTGATTTCATGTGATGTTATTCTTTTAACTGCTCTGGTACTGGCCCTTCAGAGTTGGCTTATGCTATTGCTTTAATATAAAAATGCATTTTGAACCCACACAAACTAAACTGGCAAATAATTTTCTGCTTTTTGTTGACAGTTCTTTTTAGTGAAAACCAAAAACCTTGAAACCTTGGTGTCAAATCCAAACCCTGTAACCTCTACAGTCTTTATCCAGCCATCCTCCTCCTTGACTCAACTGCTGAACTTTCCCCTCCTCAAAACAGCAAGGGTGTGGTGCAGAAACTGTGCGAGTGTGAAGAGGAATTCAGCAGGACTGCTCTCACACCTGATTGTGAAAACAAGATTTATCGTTTGTATAATATAATTGATGCAACTTTTTATAATCACATATATGTATACTATTCTGTCCCTGATTATCATTGCAGAAGGGCGCAGGCAGCTGGAGTGAATGCTTCTGAAAAACAGATACTTGTGACTGAGAAGCAGGAATGCACATCCTTCTTTCATATTTTTGTTAATGAGTTATACAAACAAAAACCGTGATGTTAAATCATGCCAAAAATTAGAATTGTCATTGTTTACTCTCATGTTGACTTTCATGGAACACAAAAGGAGAAATGTTTTGTTTGTTCACACTGCAATTTTACATACATTTTTAGTCATCTTTGGGAATATGGAATAAATTTCTGAAACCATACCTTTACAAGAGCTTTATGTAAAAGAAAAAACAACATCTTCCTTTGCTGCAGCTGTCAAACCTGGCACCTAATGACACACCATGCCAGTCATGGCACAATCATGCCAATACATAAATAGATGCTGTATGTCATAGAACTCAGCAGACTTAAAAGGTACAGTCTGAACATTTAACAAAATAACTCCTTTTGTAGTTCATGAAAAAATCACTCTCATTTTAAGTGACAAAAGGATGATCTGGTCCTTTTGTGGCTTACTCTCTTAACAGGGGCAATTCTAGGATTTTCATTTTATGGGTGCTCAGCCCCCAATGAGGGTATAATAATAAAAATAATGTGTGTCATTTCTGTGTATGACTGCATGGTATTTAATACCACATGTATTGTAATGTTTTGTATTGAAATTTTAAATTTCAAATGAAAATGTCAAGATGATTTTTCTAATGTTTTCTAAAGTTTGCATTCATATTGTTACGGTGGAGGTTCCTACTCCACCTCCTCCGTGCCACCAGAGGGAACCATCTTGTGAACTATGTTTCCCATAATGCACCATACCTGGTTCTGACAACTTCCTGTTCACCTGTTCCTCATGTCACTCTAATTACCTGGTGTATTTAAGCCCCAGTCACGCTGTAGCATTGCGAAGTCTTGTTTTGCCCTGGCTGACATTACTGAGTGTTTTTGGATTACCTTGTTTGATTACCCGTGTTTATTCTTGGACTGTCTCTGGATTATCTGATTGTTTGCTGCCTGTTTATGAACCCTGCCTGTTTACTGATTACGCCTCTGTCTTGCCTGCGTTTGCCCTGTTTACTGTTATTGACCCCTGGCTGTTGACCACGATTATTAAAAGCTGCAAATGGATCCCCGTGACGCATTCTCATCATTACAGAAGACTTTGCCAAATAGTGATCCAGCAGCAGTTGCTCAGCTGACCACTGAACCTAACAACCAGGCCACCCAAGTAGCAGCACACCATAAACAGATTAACCGCTTAACTACATTGACTGAGGAGCTGGTTAAAGCCATTCAGAATATGCACCCCGTTCCTGCCATGCCTGTTCCTCCAGCTACTCCCGCTCTCAGTAGCGGTTCAACTACTCCTGCCGCCGCCATTAGTCCACAAATTTTTTTTTTTCAGAAAAATTTGATGGTAGCCTGTCCAAATGTAAAGGTTTCCTCCTCCAATGCTCTCTGTTTCTGACCCAACAACCTGCTCTTTATTCCACCGAGTCAAGCCGTATTGCCTTAGTTTGTTCACTACTCACTGGGAAGGCACTTGATGGTATTTCGATGGTTTTTGAACATCCAACCAAGGGCCGATGTCCAGGGGAATCATTACTTACCCTCACCCAGGGAGAGAGAATGGTGACTGAATTCTCACTGGATTTCCGTATGTTGGCCACCCAGATTGCCTGGACTGAGAATACTTTAAAATTGCTCTTTCGGAGAGGTTTACGCCCTGATCTACAGTCCAAGCTTGCCTGTCGTGATGAGGGAAAAAACCTAACTGGATTCATGGAATTCATGATCCCTTAGGCAGAGGCAAGATATGTCAAATTACTGATGAGTTCACTCTACAAGTGGGTGCATTGCATACTGAAAGAATCCAACTCTGTTATCTCGTCACCTAATCATTCTATATTTCTGGGTCTCCCCTGGTTACAAAGGCACAATGGCCCCCTGGCAGGAGGGTAAATAAGTAAATTCAATACAAACTCAAACCCAGATCCCATGGTCCCAGAAGAAGTGTCTAAGTCAGAGATTTTACCGCCTGAATATGCTGATTTAAAGAGGGCATTCAGTAAAGAGGGAGCCACTCAACTTCCCCCGCATAGGTCAACTGATTGTGCTATAGACCTTATCCCAGGTTCAGTACTCCCTAAAGGTCGAATATTTCCACTGTCACAACCCGAATCAGAGGCCATGAATGACTACATCAGGGAATAATTAGCCAAGTGGTTCATTATTCTTAAGTTCCGTTATCCTTTCTCTCTAGTGTCTGTTTCCCCAGAACAGCTACGTTGGGCATGGTATTACACCAGGCTGGATCTCCATATTACATACAACCTGGTCAGAATCAGAGAAGGGGACAAATGGAAGACCACATTCTCAACCTCAAGTGGTCACTATGAGTACCTGGTCATGCTGTTCGGTCTTGCCAATAAGTCCATCTGTTTTCCAGTCGTTCATGAACGACATCTTCAGAGACATGCTGGACAAATGGGTAATCGTTTATATTGATGACATCTTGATGTACTCTAATAACTTTAAAGAACATGTGGAGCATGTATGATCAGTCCTTGAACATTTAATACTAACCAAGTCCAAGAGCTCCAGAGTAACTTGGTCTACAGAAGCATTAAAATCCTTTGAAAATCTTAAGACTTTGTTTACCTCTGCTCCTATTCTTAAGCATCCAGATCCCGACAAGCCTTTCATTGTGGAGGTGGACACTTCAAATTCTGGTGTTGGGGCCATACTCTCATAACATCATGGTTCGCCTCCCAAGAGGTCATCTGCTGAGCGGAACCATGATGTGGGAAATAGGGAACTACTCGCTATGAAGTTGGCTTTGGACGAATGGAGGCACTGGCTAGAGGGGGCTAATCATCCTTTTGTTGTTCTCACAGATCACAAGAATATCTTTTATCAGCTTAAACGCTTGAACCCAAAATAGGCAAGATGGGCACTTTTCTTTACTCATTTTAATTTCACAGTAACCTATTGACCTGGTTCTAAAAATGTCAAAGCTGATGCTCTCTCCCGAAAGTCAGAGGAAGTTCTTAACTCCAGTCCACAGGAGAACAGTATTCCTGAATCACTCCTAGTTGCTCCAGTTCAGTGAGATATCATGACCGAGATCAGTCAGGTCAACAATCAAGAACCTCCTCCTACTGAATGTCCAGCAGACCGTACCTTCATTCCAGAGGCTCTACGCAAGAGATTAATAGCTCATATTCATGAATCTCCCAGTTCTAGTCACCCGGGAATTACAGCTACAATCCATTTGTTTCAGAATCGTTTTTTGTGGCGTACGCTCTCCGCTGATTCCATCACCTTCATCAGAAACTGTACCACTTGTGAGAGAACCAAGAGTCCTAAGCTCCCAGCGGGTCTGTTACAGCCTCTACCAGTTCCCCAATGCCCATGGTCTCATATAGCAATCAATTTCATCACCAATCTCCCAAATTCTCAGGGCAATACAACTATCCTTACCATTGTTGACTGTTTCTCCAAGGCCTGTCACCTAGTGCCTCTACCGAAGCTTCCCTCCACCTTTGAGACTGCTGAGCTCCTGATTAACCAGGTATTCAGATTTTACGGCACACCTGAGGACATTGTTTCAGACCGAGGTCCCCAGTTCACTTCCAGAGTGTGGTCATCACTATTTAAAGGACTTAATGTGAACATCAGCCTTACCTCTGGTTACCTCCCCCAATCTAATGGTCAGACGGAGCGCCTAAACCAGGAAATAATTCAATTCCTGCACTCCTATTGTCATCAGAATCAAGCTGATTGGAGCAGACTTCTAATCTGGGAAGAATACTCACAGGACTCTCTGGTCAAACCCGCTACAGGCATGAACACCATTCAAGTACATCTTAGGCTTCCAACCACCGCTCTTCGCCTTGTCTGGTGAACCCTCTGATCTTCCCTCTGTCACGGACTGGCTAGAACGAAGCAAAGAGGTATGGAATCGGGCTCACCACACAGCAAACATTTTACAGTAGGCCTAGTAGAGATGGAAAACCGATTGCTCCCCCATGACATTTTTGTAAACTGTATGACATTTACATTTATTCATTTAGCAGACGCTTTTATCCAAAGCGACTTACAAGTGCGGAATACAACAAGCGAGTCAACCTGAAGAGGCAACTAGACACAATAAGTGCTCACAATACAAGTTTCAGACAGTGCTCAGAGTATCATATTCTACAACAAGGGAGAGATTTAAAGGGAAGAGGGATAGGAAATGAAGGAAAAGGAAATGAAGGGAGAGGATTTTTTTTTTTTTATGATGAGGTTAAGTGCTCACGAAAGAGATGTGTTTTCAGCTATCTTTTGAATATTGCCAGGGATTCTGCATTACGGATGAAGGCAGGAAGATCATTCCACCAGCATGGAGTGGTGAATGAAAATGATCTGGAGAGTGATTTTGTGCCTCTCTGTGATGGTGCCACAAGCCTTTGTTCCTTCTGCGATCACAGGCTTCTGGTGGGAGCATAGACTCGTAAGAATGAGTGAAAGTAGGAGGGTGCTGACCCAGTGATAGATCTGTAAGCAAGCGTCAAGGCCTTGAACTTGATGCGAGCAGTGAGCGGTAGCCAATGCAGAGAGATGAGGAGAGGGGTGACATGGGCTCTTTTGGGCTCGTTGAAGACGAGACGTCCTGCAGCATTCTGAATCATTTGTAAAGGCTTGATTGTGCATGATGGCAGTCCTGCCAGAAGAGCATTGCAGTAATCGAGCCTAGAAATGACCAGAGCCTGGACGAGAAGTTGTGTTGCATATTCTGTTTGAAAAGGCCTGATTTTCCTGATGTTATGTAATGCAAATCTGCATGACCGAGCTGTCTTAGCAATGTGTTCTTTGAAGGTCAGTTGGTCATCAAAGATTACTCCAAGATTTCTGGCCGAATTTGATGGGGTAATTGAAGATGTACCTAATTGGATGGTGAAATCGTGATGTAGGGTTGGATTGGCAGGGAAGACAAGAAGCTCAGTCTTTGTCAAGTCGAGCTGCAGATGGTGTTCTTTCATCCATGCCGAGATGTCCGCCAGACAGCTTGACATACGTGCAGCTACCGTGGGATCATCTGGAAGGAATGAAAGGAAGAGCTGCGTGTCGTCAGCATAGCAATGGCAAGAGAATCCGTGTGCATGTATGATGGGGCCCAGTGATGTTGTGTATATGGAGAAGAGGAGGGGTCCAAGAACAGAACCCTGGGGAACCCCAGTGATCAGCTGATGAACTTTGGATACTTCCCCTCTCCAGGAAACCCGGAAAGACCTACCAGTAAAGTAGGTTTCAAACCAATGAAGTGGAGTATCTGTGATGCCCAGTGACGCGAGGGTAGACAGAAGGATCTGGTGATTGACTGTGTCAAAGGCAGCGGATAGATCAAGTAGGATGAGGACTGATGATTTTGAGTTAGCCTTTGCACTCCGTAGGGACTCAGTGACTGTCAGTAGAGCCGTCTCTGTTGAGTGGCCGCTCTTGAAACCGGATTGGTTGGTGTCCAATTGGTTGTTCTGAGTAAAGAAGGAAGACACCTGATTGAAAACAACTCGCTCAAGAGTTTTTGCTATGAATGGTAGGAGAGAGACAGGTCTGTAACTGTCTACAAGTGAAGTGTCTAATGTGGGTTTTTTAAGCAGTGGGGTTACCCGAGCCTGCTTGAATGCAGTAGGGAAGATGCCAGTGTGGAGAGATGTGTTGATGATGTGAGTAAGTGCTGGTGCAAGTGCAGGAGCGATGGATTGTAGGAGGTGTGAGGGGATGTGTGTGTGGAGCTGAGAACTGGCTGCTGATGTTGGATGTTTTGTCAGTGAAGGACTTAGCAAAATCATCAGCAGTTAAAGAGGTTGTGGGTGGTGGTGGAGGGGGACAGAGAAGAGAGTTGAGTGTTTTGAAGAGTGTGCGTGTGTTTGAGGCGTTGTTGATTTTGTTGTGGAAATATGTGGATTTGGCAGCATGGACTTTACCAGAAAAGGATGAGAGCAGAGATTGATAGTTGCCTAGATCAGATGGGTCTTTGGATTTGTGCCATTTTCTCTCTGCAGCCCTTAGTTTGGTCCGGTGTTCACGAAGAGCATCAGATAACCAGGGATGACAAAGAACTAAACAGATGCAGATATTATAACAATCCATCTATAAACATACACCTTTGTCACCTGCTTATTTTATGCTAAAGCCCCCCTAAAAACGTGCTAGCGACCCCCTTGTCTCTTAATGTGATTGCTT
The DNA here is from genome assembly GCA_036877525.1 of Chromobotia macracanthus. Taxonomy (NCBI): domain Eukaryota; kingdom Metazoa; phylum Chordata; class Actinopteri; order Cypriniformes; family Botiidae; genus Chromobotia; species Chromobotia macracanthus. Next base: position 1,742,454 of record JAZGTH010000045.1, on the reverse strand, counting down.
GTTTCACTTTCTTTTGGAAGTTTTTATGAATCAATCTTTTCTGATTTTTCACCACAGAAACTGATTCCTCCACATGTTACCACATCTGGAATTCAGAAATATGCTGTTGACTTATTTTTCCAATAAAGATATTTTATTAAAATGTAAATATTGCATCAAATTAAATGCTACAGGTAGTATAGAAGGGTATCAGGAGACAGAACAGTTTGCTGAGTAGCCCCAGACTGGTCAGAGTGCCAGAGTGACCCTGCCCACTACCAAAAATGCCTACAATAGGCATGTGAGTGTCAGCGCGGTACCATGGAGCAATGGAAGAAGTTGCTTGGTTTGATGAATCAAAATCGTTTTCTTTTAGATGGATGGATGAGCATGTGGGGAAGTTTACCTGGGGAAGAGATCACAGTCAGATACACTATGGGAAGAAGGCAGGCCAGTGGAGGGAGTGTGAACATTAGAAACCTTGTGTCGTAGCATTCATGAGGATGTTTACATTTACATTTATTCATTTAGCAGACGCTTTTATCCAAAGCAACTTACAAGTGCGGAATACAACAAGCGAGTCAACCTGAAGAGGCAACTAGACAATAAGTGCTCACAATACAAGTTTCAGACATTGCTCAGAGTATCATATGCTACAACAATGTAGCATATGATACATGTTAATGTTAATTTGAAGCAGACCACATTCACCCCTTCATGGCAATATTGTTCCCAGATCGCAGTGGCCTCTTTCAGCAGGATAATGCCCCCTGCTACACTGCAAAAATGTTCAGGAATGGTTTGAGGGACATGACCAAGAGCTTAAGGTGTTGCCTTGGCCTCCATGTTCCTCCATGATCTTTTTCTGATTGAGTATTTATGGGATGTGCTGGACCAACAAATCCCCCCCACCTTGCAACAGCTGGGATCTGCTGATCCAGACAGACACCACAGGACACGTTCAGAGATCTTGTAAAGTCCACTCATCAGAGCTGTTTAGGCAGCACAAGGGGAGGGAAAATTATTAGGTGAATTTAATGTGGCTGATCAGTGTATATTGCTTACTTAAATAGTGTTTACAGATCAGATAAGACATTTTAACAGTCATTTATTTTATATCATGGTTTTTAGAGTACACCTTGGTTAGCAAAAATTAAATGTGTGTATATATATTTATATATATATTGCTAATACAGCTCTGCAATAGACTGGCCATCTATTCAGGGTGTACCCCGCCTATGGCCTGAGATGCAGGGATAGGCTCCAGCCCCCATGACCCTGAAATGACAAGCAGGTTTGGGGAATGGATGGATATTCTAATACTGACTTTGCAGTGTTTTAGTCTTTCATGTTAACATCATGTTGGCTTGGAGTTTTTAAATATTTACACAAGGCAACCAAGCTATTGTTAGCACAGAATTATGATAAGAGAAAGGGCTGTGAAATTACTTAAACTGGACTTTTCAGCTACAATGTTTTTCCTTGAAACCATCTTATACACAAGAAGATATGCATAGCAACACTATAATCCTTTTTATAGCGTGTAGCTTGATGGCTCACACATCTGCTGTATGATCATAAACTAATTTACCGTACAATCATGCTGTACTTCATTATAGCTCTCTTGTTTAAATCTTGGAAGTCTTCTTTGCTGGTTATTTGAGCTACATGTGCATCAATAGTTCAGTCTTCCGTTCACTGGAGTAATATTGGTGTGCTTTCATTCAGTACACAAAACAAGTCCTGTTTGGTTATGTAAAACAAGGCCTACAGTACTTTCAGAGCACTGCTACCCAACCCCCACCAAGACTGCAACCTGAACCAGTGTGTAAACAAAAGGAAATGCCTCTTGTGTGAATTAGGGCCAGTGACGTTCATACAAACAGCTGTTATAGTTTCTTCATTAGCTTCTAGCGTTAGATGCTTTGTCCTATAGAGTGAGAAACATGATGAGAGGATGATGAGTCTTTTGACTTTGTTTGGCTAATATCCTGCTAATATCCATGAGGGACATGTTGAAGCTATAATCTGCATTTTTCCATTTGCTACCCCCAGTAAAATATCTCCGTAGCCAGATTTAAAAATTAAAATCCTATGTTATGCATAAAATTAATTTGTGTTTACTTATTTTTTGCATATGTGTAGACCTCTCTGAACTGTGTAGACATGGATTCCATGTTTGAATACTAAAAATACTAAAAATTAAAATTGCTGTTAATTTATTCACCCTCAGATCATCTGAGCTGTAGGTGACAGCAGATACACACAACACAATTAATCCCAGTGCTCCTGACAATATATTGAGTTCTTATGAAGTAAAACAATCAGTCCTTGCGAGAAACTCGTTGTCTGTATCTGCTTTTTAGATGTTTAAAGCAGTGGCAGCCACAGACTTGCATTTTATGAAGCACCAAACTTCTACTGTTTTTAGTTCTTACTGTTTTCTACACATTAGATGCCCTGATTGTACATTAACAGCAGGTTTTCATTTTTGAGTGAACTGTCTTTTTCCTGATTTTATTTGAATTCAGCTTCAATTTTACTCGCAATATTCTTGGAGTACCAAGAAGTAGTAATAACTGTTCGTTTCTTAGTTTGTATTAAGATTTTAAAACAAAACGATTTAATTTGTTTCGAAAGGCCCACACTTTTAATTTATGTTGTGGAATATGGCTGAAGTGATCAGCATTTCTATATCAGTTGTAGAGTCACTGTAAAAGTCGAGTGTACTCAGGATTATTCTCTGTTTATTCAAACAGAGCAAAACAAAAAAAAAAGCAAAACAAATGTTGTAAAACAACGAGGTAACCTCATGAATCCTCTGTTGCCTGGTGTGGTTCAACTATATAAACATAAAACATAACAATAACAAAATAATAAAAAATAAAACTACCATAAAAGTTTAGAATTTACCAAAATATAAAAAATACATAATTATAAATACCAAAAGTTTGGATTTTAAATAATTAATAAACAACATCTGTGTGAGCTATCAAAAACAGACAATACAAAAATTCACGGCAACATGACTGAAGTTCAACAGAGAATAAGTCACGCTGACCGCTGAATAACGCATCGTAAAAATTCATTCATTCATATTGACGTCATTTGATAGTAGCGCGTGGCGGGTAACGGCGGTTGTTTGGGGGGCGTCAGCGCCCGCATCGTGAACATTACACAGATTGAAGTGCTGTCGAGTTGTTACGGCGGGTGATATCTTGATCTGGCCCTTATTTTCCTTGTAAGCTGAAGTTCACTTCTATCTGATAGGAGTCTAGTTTCAGGTATTGGGTGGGTCTCAGTTTTGCTCGGAAACACTGAAGTGATCGCCGGTGTCAAGTCATCTACAGCCATTCAAAATCACTGCCTTTCATTTTGTGTTGCTCATTCTTCTGCGTGTGTAACGTGAAACACGTGCAGACTAGAAGCTGACCTTCCAGTCGCAGGTCTGAGAGCGTGTCGTCTACTTTTGAGGGAGGAATGGTGAGTAATGAAACGTGTTCTGGTTTGCGAGTTTTTAAGAAGGGTGCATCTGCATGGCTTAACTTCAAGTTCATCTTTAAAAGCTTTATTTTACTTATGTTTGTGAATACAGTTTCTGTGCATTCGTTTGCTTTTTCAAGGTTTTTCATTTGTTAAAGAATTATACATTATGTTGTGTTATACTGATAGAACTGTACAGTATAAATGAGTGATGGCATTTGCATTGGACCTAACGTAGCATTTACAGGCTTTGTATTAGTTCAAAACTAGTTGATCTAGTTCAAAACTGTCTGAATAGCTTGTTTCAACAATCTGAGAATAAATTAAATAATTCTTAAATTAGATTAAAATCCATTGATTCATTTCTTTTTATTAGCCAAGACAATTTTTTGATATCTGTATATGCTGTTAATGTTTTTTAATGTGTCACAAGTTGTTACATAAGTGTTTCATAGTTGTTTTACTGTTTACATGCCATTGTAAAAGTTTACCCACATAGTGGTACAACATGTCCCACAAGCTTTTTTGTTTGTAGATGCCACTTTGTTTGTATACCCACTATATAACTGTTAACACTGAGCTTCTTAAATCTTTTTTGTCAAGTCTGTGTAATGTTTTGCTTTCTCACTACAGAGTTTCGACATGTTGACACTTATCCACCCTCTGGCTGATGATGGTGGCACAACTCACTCTCCAGCCACTTGTGCCATTGACAGATGCAGCCATGGCAGATGTGTGCTGGTGCAGGGGACACCCACCTGTGAGTGTAAGCTGGGCTACATGGGGGACACCTGTAGTAAAACAATCAATGAGGCCCTCTCCATACCACTCACCCTCGGCACCTTGGCCTTCATCCTCATCTTCATCATCCTGATCTTTGTGCTGGCATTTACTCGACAAAAGCAAAAGGCAAAGCGAAGGTGAGACTCTATGATTCCAACAGTTTTTGTCTGTATTTTTCTGTGCCTAATCAGTATAATACATTATAGGCCTAGATTTTTACTTTCTCTGGTTTTAAATTGGAGAGGTGCTTGCTTATAATGCCATTGTGACCACCACATTGCTATGCAGTTGCTGAGGTACTCTGAATGTTTTTCTCACATTGCTGTGTGGTTGCTAGGGAGTTACTAGGAGTTACTAGGGTTTAGCACACCTGTCCTTAACAAGCTACAAAATTTAAGGTATTATTCACGACCATACTACAATAGTACTATTGTAAATCCCTTATACCCCTGTCCCATAAAATGCTATCTTTTCAAATGCCATCTCCATATAAGCTGGAACGGCACATCTTGCACAGTTTTATCGGTTCAGTCAACCATATTTTTTAAACCTACTGTAAACCTAGTATGCCTAATTAGCCATGTATTCCATGTAAAATACCAAATACCATGTAATCTTTGTTGAACATTGTCTGACATTTGTGATGTTCTTTATTATATTTCTTTTTAATTATATGTAAAGCTGCTTTGAAGCAATGTAACGTTGTAAAAAGCACTATATAAATAATTGAATTGAATTGTGAGAAAGTTTAAAGAAGAAAAGAAGTTAAAGAAAGTTTATCCCAGGGACAAGTTGTTTAGAGGTAATTTGACCTGATTTCTGCTATTGGATTGGATAAATTATTGAAATGTGTTGTTCAAATGAAAAAAAAGGATTCTGAAATCAGGTTAGATCACATAATACAGGATACCTTCGATCCAAAAAAATCAGGATTATCCTGATCCCAGCAGAAGAGTGGATTTAGGTTAGGTTTAGATTTAGATTTACACACAAGTACTATCTGGAAAAGTGTGCCTTGAGCACTGCTCCCATTTTTAAACTCTAAAGAATAAATTTTTAAACACATCTCTGTGATTGTGATGTTTGCAAACTGTGAAGTCCATAATCTGATTGTATTGCTTTGTCAACAGGAAAAGAGCAGCTGAAGAAGAAAAAAATCTGAGAAAAAATGGAGCGCACATTTAACATGTCTTAACACAACATGCCATAGAACAGGTTTGCCATTTCCACATCTTTGATAATGCTTTCGAAAAACTCTGCTGTGGTTACAGTAAGATAACTCTCTCTTCCACCCCTCTTTTTCTCTTTCTCTCTCTTAACAGCACTTATACATTAAATAAAGTTTTTACCAGTCACATGCACAAAAATGTGTCTTATGTTATAGATGTTGTGTAAAATGTTTTCCTAATAAACTGGTAATCTTTAGCCATTACTACACAACCTATGACTGAATTATTGTTTGTTCATTGTATTCTTCTATATTAAATATTGTATATGCAAATTAATATTGTATATAAATAATAATGTATATGAAAGCTTTTGGATTAATCTTGATGGTGAACTGGGTCAACACATCTGTGGGGGAAGTCTCCTTTATGCTAAACGTGTTGACTAGTTGAAAATGGCAGGTATTTTACTGCTTTTTTGTGTATATTTAGCCCAGTCCTGGCTGGTGATTTTGAATAACTGATAGGCTGATATGGTTTCATGAACTGATAAGCCTCCAGAAACTTCATTCTTTTAGTTTCTGAGTGGGTGTTTATTTGATTTACAGGTACTTACAAAAACACATTTCCAACAATGTTTGGTTTTAATAAATAGTAATTTATTAATAAACAAACAAAAAATAGAATTGTTACGACTTTAAAGTCAATACGCATCAATTGTGTATCTCAGCGGTTTTATGGTTTTAGGCTGACATTATTTACACAAAACTGCTGCAATTATTTTTGTTCAAATTCAAAACTGTTTCAAATTCTGTGTAAAGTTTAATTTGCTACTTCCTGACTGAATGTGTGAATGTTTACTAGTTAAAAAAGCTGATTGTGTGTAATATCTAAAAGTGTGAAATTGATTAACAGAATGTGTTGATTTAAATTTGTAAATCACAAAATATACAACAAAATATACCTTGTGCTGTAATATTCTTGACGATTGTTAATTGTGACAAATTTTGATTAGCAAATTTAGTTCAAGGCTATTGAATTACCTGACAAACATGGCCCACATTCAAACATGGCCCACATTCTACAGTAAAAGTCTTCTAGGAAAAACGTACACAACCTGTATTACTGGTTAAACCACATCATGGTTTTGACTTAGTTTAGGTTGTATTGAATTTTAGTAGCTTAATAAAATCAATGTTAGTTTTATTTACACACCAAAGGAAATATTGCACAATTTATTGCATTCAAAAGTTCATTGTTATAAAAGGCTTGCAGCTTCATTTCACCTTATCTTAACAGGAAGTTATGTTTTTCAAAATTCCAAAATGAAAACTTTCATATTTCTTTTGGATTTTCACAGCATATATCACAAGGACAATCAATGACTGGACAATAAAACACTCAAACAATCAAAAAACAACAAAACAGATATTGATATTGGGTGTAACAAGTATATTAAGTTGTGTACCAAGTGTGTACCTTCAAATTGTATGAGGTCTTTGGATGAAATTGGATGAGGTCTTAAACAGTCTTTGTCAGGGTACACAAAATTTATAGTACAGAAATATGTTAGTCATACAATTTCACAGGTCAGCATCATAAGGTCTGCCATTGTACGAGTTGTTGACAGATCCCCTGTCTTGGGTTTTAGCTCTGGGGAAGTCCAGGTCATCATCCAGTGTTTTTCTAGAGTATGGCACGCTGCTTCTTTCACTGCTTTGATCATAGCTTCTCGGTACATTGACCCTCGGAATAGGCGTTGGTCTGAATGTTGCTCTGACTGTGCTGATCTGAGGAGGCTTTTCTCCACGATTCCGTCCATTGCAGCAGGAGCATATCCCTATGAACATCACAAAGCCCCCAAGAACCTCCATGATACCTCCAATGTAGCCCAGAACAATGCAGTATCCTACACGAATGTCATCTGCTCTTGCTGGGTCTCTTAAGACCCATGTTGAGTTGAGGCTGGTCAATACCTGAGTGTACCATGCAATGGGAATGATGGTCAGGACCCCAGAGCAAAAGATGAGGAGACCACCAACAGCAGCCAGCTTCCATCTGGGTCTGTCCTTCCAGCATCTAACTCCAGGTGTCGCCACAGCCAGACCAACAGCAGTCACGATCAATGATGCGATCATCATTCCTTGAGCAACCGTAATGATCTGGTAGCCAAAATATTTTTGGTCATTGCTTCGTTGGCCACACTGTTGGTTTCTAGACGTTGTGTAGGTCTTGCAGATGTCCCAGATTCCTTGCTCCACCACCAGATCTGAAGCTTCATTAGCAAGGTTGTTAATGGTGCGCCAGTTGGGTGCAACTGTGCTAGTCAGGTCCAGAATCCATCCGCAGGGTGCCAGGACCATGCCGAATATCAGGATCCCTGGAGTTCTCATGTTTGAGGGTAGAGCTGCTGTCACCTTCTAAACAGAATGAAGTTTGTCTGGTGCTTAAGAAGAAACATAGTGTAACTTGAAGAAGGTGGATCTGTCTGATTAGCATCTGGGGGGTGTGGTCATGAATGTTCACCTTAAACTGGTTCTAACTGCATGCCACTCTTTTAGCCAGACCTGGAATTCCAGTTTGCAGGACTGGAGGATAAATGGAGAAACCAGGGTTAGTTGTCAAAATGGCAATTCCGTAACTGAGGTTTTTATTCTGAAGTAATGTACATTTTCATTAATGTTTTTGCAGTGGTTTTGTATGTTGGTCTCAAGCACAATTGGACAGGTTATTGATATATTTAAACATTTTTGCCATTTGTTATTGTTGAACACATAACATTATCCAATTCATCAAATGCAATTAAATTGTAAAAAAAAAAAAAAAATTAAACAGTCAATGATACATTGTACACATACATAGTTTATTATTTTCTCCAACAGCAGGTTCCCATTGTGAAAACTTACCCAGATATAGTGAGATGACATGCATTTTGTCACAAATGGCCATATTGCATTGACGTGTTTAATAGCTTTATTAGTCAAGAAAAGTACATGATAAGATACACAAAACTCATTTTAGAAACAATACTAACCTGAGAAATATTCACTTCTTGAGGTAAAAAGTTGATGATTTGTCCTGGCCTCCATAATGCCACTGAAATTCTAAATTCTACATAAACTTATTTATAATTTTTAATGCATGAACACCTTTGATGAAAGTCAAAAGAATTCTTTTACTTTCCAAGGACTTGGATGGTTGTTTTTTACAGAGTATCTTGCTCATCATTCTGATATATTTCAAGGAGTGTCCTAGCTTTTATAGAGTAATCTAGAATGTTATTTTTATTTTTTACATGCTGAACTAGAAGACTTTACATTTATCATAAAATATCAAACAAACAAATCAAATAAACAATCAAATGTGAATATAAAGTGACATGCATGTCACAGAAAGGCACATTATTACAGGATGGTTTACATGAAGTTAATATCCTGCAGTGTGATATATATAGGCCTACGGCATCTGAAACGTTAGATGAAATGTTAGATGAACTGTGAGAATACATTCATTACATGTAGTTTTAAAAATTCATTTGTCACACCACAAGACCATTAATGAACTTATAAAGACAAAAGATGTGTACAATTGTGTACAACTTCTATGAAATGGTGACCTAACAGGACCGAATATACACGTTCCATTATACCTTTATTATGTTGTAATTTTATAACTTTTTTTTTAAAAAAAGCACAAACTGTAAACACGTGACGTTGCGTTCAAGATTATAAAATAACCTTTATTTTTATTAAATCATGTATTATATTAATTCAATGTAAAGTTATGTTCTTGCCTGTCAATGTCAGTGTTCATTGATCACATTACTAATCATAAATGTACGAGAAAAAAACAACAACAGATTCAAGTTGACAAGTCCTTGTCAAACACATGATTTGCTCACACCCCAGAATAACATGTACAAAGATGTTTTATGTCATTCTCATGCTGACAAGCAGTCTTTCATGTGTGCAGTGTTCTTCAAAGATGAACCTTCTTTGACTAAATATATTCGCTTTTGTAGTGGATATAACTGTACAAACTCAAAATGCTCCTGATACATTACACAACAGAGTTGTGTACTTTTTTAACAACACAAAAGTCATGTAACAAGTCTCTGTCAGGTTAGAAACACCTTACAGTATGAAGTGCATATAAACATATAAACCCATTTTAACTGTATTGTGTTTGTTCTTACACAAATATTTGCCATGGTAACCGGTTTCTAGCAGAATACCATAGTTGAGCAGCTCACATGTCAATCATGACAAACCTGTGGTGCACTGCTGTACCTGAAACTATTTTAAACAGCATTTTTGTAAATATTGAACACATCTTGACATTAAGAAAGCACATTTTATTAAAACTGTGGTAACCTGCTATTAGGCAGCATAGACATCAAAACGATTTCCACATTGACATATTTTATTATAGCCTAATATACAGTTTGATGGATGTTTCATATTCATTTAGCATTTTACGTGGAAATTATGAATACCCTTTCCAAACTCACTGCACTTTCACTTCACTAAAATGAATCTTGTGGGGGTTCTTTCATGCGATGTAAATGCTATTCATTTCTTTGTAAAGTTTGTAAAGATAGTATCAGATTTTTTGTTTTATAAGTCTGAATCGTATGGTTTTGGTCTGTAAGCAGAGTTCACTGGTCTACTGTCAAACTGTCTCTTCGCTCTTGGAAAGTTCATATCAGCATCTTTGGAGTAATACGGGGCGCTGCTCGCGCTGCTGACGCTGCTGACGCTCGCAACAGTCGCTCTGTGGAGAGGAGCCGGATTACGCGCGGACTTTAACACGTCCGTCCTCGCGCTTTCCCCGCGATACCGATCGCTACAACGCCAGCATAAGCCAATGGACATCACCAAACCTCCAAGCACTTCCATGATGCCACCGATGAATCCCAACACCAGACAGTATCCTACACGAATGTCGGTGGATGGAGAGGCGATGGAGGTCATGATGTGAGTATACCACGCCACTGGGATGATGGCGAGGACCCCTGAGATGAAGATGAGAATACCCGCGATCCCCGCGACTGTCCAGCGCGGCGGTTCCGTCCAGCATCTCACTCCAGCGGACGCCACACCAATGGCTATGACGTTGAGAATAAGCGAGGCCAACATCAAGCCCTGCGCTATCTTGATGATCTGATTACTGAAGTATTGCGTGTCCTGTTGGTTGCACTGAATATCCCGCGATGATGTAAATGTCTTGCATATGTCCCATATTCCTTGCTGCAAAACCATATCAGTGGATTCTCCAGCGATGTTGTTTATTGTGCGCCAGCTTGGTGCCACGGTGCTCGTCAGGTTTAAAATCCACCCGCAAGGTGCGAGCACCAGCCCGAAAATAAAAATCCCAGGTGTCCTCATGTTCTCATGTACCGATCTCAGTGCTCGAATAAATGTTTTCCGTACAACTTTGTAAGGAGTATCAGTTTGAAGAGTTTAAACAAATCTATTGTTAACAAGTCACATGACTGTCTGTGCTCGTAAACATTAAACCCAATCTAAGTTTCGACAGCCACAGTTTCTGAGTCAGTGACGTCCTGCGAACACATGGACCCCGCCCACAAATAGTGACGCCACGTACATTTGTTGGCTAAGGTGAATGAACTATGAAGTGGTCTAAAAAGAAAGCGAATACTACCCATTTCCGGAATAAAGTTAAGCTTTATTGTCCTTTATGCCCTGTTGTGCTCCGAATACATTTTTGTGCACTCGAGATTTTCTTTTTAAAGCTACACGAGAAAACAATCAACAATTTAAACTTCCGAGTGCTTGATACAAACGTGTCATCAGTTAATGTGATTCTAGTGTAAACACATGTAAGAACACCGGGAATAAACTGCGCGCACAACTGTAGTAATTTCTAATAATAATTCATGCGTAAGGTACCCTAGTACATTTTTTTAATTAATTAGTAAATTAATCCACACAGATGAAGGAGATTGTCTTTATCAGTGCATATCACGTCTTCTCTATGTCCTCTGTGCAGCAGTGCATCTTAAGAGTGTAAGAGTTGGTTTCTGCTGAACGTCTGTTAAAGCCATTTAAATTAAGCTACATTTTGTTATAAGGTCAGTAAACCTTCTGAAAATATATCTAAAATGTTTGCTATATTTCAATTGCATTTGATTGTTTTTTCCCAAACACAAACTTTCAATCTGAAAATATGAAAGTCTGTCATATTATTATTATATTATTACATATAATTGCAAATGCTAAACAAATCTAAGAATAAAACAGAATGAACATAAACTGTTTAAATGCCTGTATGCATGTAGCAAATAAATCAAAGTCAATAACAATAAAAGACAAACTGTATATGCTGAATTGTGTTTACACACTGAAGGGATTAACCACTCAAGTCCACTTAGCATGTTTTAATATTCTGTTTTGTGAGATCTGTTGCAACATTTTGCAGGTAATATTTGCATGGAGAGGTGCACCTGAAACCATAAAGCATGACTGGAATGACATACAGTGACACAACAACTGAAACTACAGGCGTTACCGAAACACTCCCCTGAACAGTGAATAAACTCTTCCCATTGCTTTCTGTTTAGTCTTTAGTAAAATAAAAAATACACACATACTGTAAACTGCCTAAAAATATCTGTAAAATATACCTGTATAATACACAAGCTGGCTGCTTCTCACCTAAAAGGCATTATATTGAATTAATGGAGCTCCATTTTTAGTTATTGAAACACTATTTCTGATGTAAAAAAATCAGATGCAGTCCATGTATGCTGACAAATATTATACTGAGAAATTATGATGGAAAGTATAAGAGAGAGAGAGTACAGAGAGAGGAAGTTTAGCTTGAGAAAGAAATATGTTTGGGAGATCCAGACCAGCGTCAACATACCCTTTGTCATACTGTGTTACACCCATATGTTTTCATACACACATTCTTTTGTGGAGTTTAGCAGATCATCATGGAATGTGGTTTGGAATGAAGATAAACCTGATCAGTCTCATCTGTCAGAGCATTTGTCTGTAAAATAACATGACAATGACAACACTGTTGTTCTAGCCTTGCTAATAGGACAGATGTCCCTTATCTTATGCTTTATTCAAAGGTTTTTATTATATGTGGTGCACTTCCTGGAAAACTGGGCTTGGGTTTAAGTCTTCAGAGGCAGAGTTTAGACAGGGGTTTCTCCACTGGGGTCCAAACTTGCAAACTTCATGTGGTCAGACTTGACTGTTATCTTACTACTGTGCCACTGCACGCATCAATTTTCATTCAGTCGTTTTATTACTTTCTTATTGATCTATGTTGTTCGGTCTAACCTTAGAAACCAATTTTTAAATACAGTTTCGCTCTTTCTAAAACATTAAGCAAGGTACCGTGAAGTCGAAGAAGACGCTTTCCTGTTGCGTTAACAGCGCAAAGGACGTGAGTTTAATTCCCAGGGTACACATACTAATAAAACGTATACCCTAATGGATAAAGATAAAAAGACGTTTTTAAACAAAAATGGACAATAGAAAGTAATTCGGCACAAAATAAAATAAGAAATCTTTAGGATGCTTCACTAAGCAACAAGTTCGTTCACCACTCCATGCTGGTGGAATGATCTTCCTGCCTTCATCCGTAATGCAGAATCCCTGGCAATATTCAAAAGACAGCTGAAAACATCTCTTTCGTGAGCACTTAACCTCATCATAAAAAAATCCTTTCCCTTCATTTCCTTTTCCTTCATTTCCTATCCCTCTTCCCTTTAAATCTCTCCCTTGTTGTAGCATATGGTACTCTGAGCAATGTCTGAAACTTGTATTGTGAGCACTTATTGTGTCTAGTTGCCTCTTCAGGTTGACTCGCTTGTTGTATTCCGCACTTGTAAGTCGCTTTGGATAAAAGCGTCTGCTAAATGAATAAATGTAAATGTAACAAATAAAATAAAATGATATCATTGTAGTGTATTAATTATAATTTAATTAATAGAAACATTATTACTTGTGTTTTCAGACTTGTCAAATGCATGCGTTAAACGCGCTTCTACGCATTGGCTTAAATTTGCTGCCATCTTGTGGTGAATTTTGGTCACAACGCGATGTAAACTGCAGTCTCTTATATTTACAGAAGCCTCAAAAGACCATGCGTAATATAATAATAATAATAATAATAATAATAATAATAATAAAACATGAGCAACAACAAAACAACAATTTATTGTTGATTTAAAGCAAATTGATCGATTTAAATCAATGAAACCTCTGTCACATGTAAGAGTTGGCGGATCAATCTTGAATTACGCTTCTGATAGTGATCGAAAAAGTATCCTCACTAGTAAATAGTTTATTCGTATTACAATTAATCTGTATCGTAGTCTATGTTTGCTTCTAATACCTCATTCACTCTTATTCATTGCCAGAAGAAATACATTCGGAAAAGTATATTATTATTTTTAGTATTATCTTTATTACATATAGGGCAAGACATAGTTGGGCATAATATAAAAAACAACATCACAGAATCAAAACGAAAGAAATGAACATCCATGCTCGTCTGTAAAGGGGCATAATGTTAAAGGTCACAAAACGGGAGGCGTGCACGAGAGCGCGCTCACGACTAGTGCGTGTGAATTTCCTTCTTATACTCACATGTGTGAGCAGAGCAAAGAAACTGTTAAACAGCCGCCACGGTAGAAAGAGCAAAAGAAATGAGGATGCACTTTTCAACAATTATGATAATTACAGGTATGTTTAGAATAATTGCTTGCATTGTACAGTATTTATGTATTAGGGCATTTACATAGATGTAGTATTTGTGAGCGTAAGTTATTAACAACATCCGTTAGCGTGTATTTTATGTGGAGCACATTGAAATTATATGTTGATATTGAGTGATATTTGAATGCGTTTTAATTAGAAGTTACAGTAATTTGGCTGAAATAAAAATGTAAACGTTATGTGTTTCACAGTTCACTTACCTTTTCCCATAAAGGTTAAAATGTTCCTCACCCTTTTCATAAGCATCTAAGAACAGACAGTCTGTACTTTGCTCTCTGATTTGATGACTTCCCTTTCTTGAGAAATGATGCTTAGCATTTTTAATAACAGCTAAATCATAAATTACATTAGATGACTTCATGAAAGGAGTTTCCTGTCCATGTAAATTGTTTACGTCACAAAACACAATGTTTACATCATGCTGTTTACTGTTGACATGCTCACTTAAATAGCTCATATGCATTCAGTACATTGGTGGTGTGTGTTTTTGATATCAGGTTGGGTGATTGTTGAAGGCAACAGCACAGCCCCAACCATTACAATATTATCATCATCAACAACAGCAACAACATTAGCAGTTGCGACCACAGCATCACTTTTGTCGACATCAAGACTTACATACACAACAGCAAACATCCAGACACTAGAAACAAGTGCCTCAGACTCCACGGAGGGCTATACTAGCCAAACAACAACTGAGTCCCCATCAACTGTAAATTCCATCATGAGCAGTACAGACAACTCAATAACAGCCTCTGTGCCGACATCAACCATAGCCATCACATCCATTACAACATCAGCTATTAATTCTATCTCTACCACGACTGAAATCACCAACACGCCCAGTGCGACCGATATTTTGAGCACACTCTTATCCAGTACTGGGACGGAACCTCAAGGCTTAAATACTGAAAGCACAACAACAGTTACTACCAGTGGAAAAACTACAGCATCTACAGCAATAAGTACAACAAAGCTGATGCCCTCTACTTCTAAAGTGTTAGTGTCCTCAACCAAGTGGCCACCGACAACAAATAAACAACCATTTACAACAGGGCAACCACAAAACACTGTTGGGCAACATAAAAAGGATCCAAATGCTCTGAGCTCAGGTATGATTGTGTTGTTTTGAGATAACGGTTTATATCACAATTGTCCTGATTTTTTGACCCTAAACAGAACCTAAGTAGGTCAAGGGTGTATGTATTTTTTTGTCTTGTTGTAATTATATTAAATTAGTCATTAAAAATCACCTAATTTACATGACAATCCCCTAATCAAGTAAGGTTTACAAGTTTTAGGTTTTTAGGTTTTAGTTTAAGGTTTACAATGTTTTTAGAAGTGTCAAACTGTCAAATGCAAAGTTTAAATTCCTTTATGTTGAGCAAGGTCACAGAAATGCTAAAGTGAAAGTGTAAACAGTGTTTTAAGTGACTGGATTTGTTATTTAGTATATATCCAGACCCCTGATTCCCATACACTTGAGTTGTTCAAGTTAATATTTAATACAGTAACTGAGTGTTTAAACCATTAACAGTTCACTTACCTTTTCCCCTAAGGTTAAAATGTTCCTCACCCTTTTCATAAGCAACTAAGAATAGACAGTCTGTACTTTGCTCTCTGATTTGATGACTTCCCTTTCTTGAGAAATGATGCTTAGCATTTTTAATAACAGCTAAATCATAAACAATCTACACTTCTGGTCAAATGTTTAGAATAATAGTAAACTCATTAAAACTATCAGATAACACAAAGGAAGTAATGAGAATTTTGTTGTGACTAAAGAAAATTTAAAATAAATCAAATCATGTTATATTTTGCACAAATGTTCTCCTGGTGTTTTACCATCTGATTTCTTGAGGCATCATCCGGTGATAATTTTAAAACAGCAATAAAGGAGTTCCCATCTATGCTGGGCACTAATTGTCTGCTTTTTGTCATAATTAAGTTAAATTCATCCATTTCTAAAACGTTTTTAAATAAATTGTAGTTTTCAAATGACAGAAGCAAGCTGGAGCTAAACTACTGGACAGTGGCCCACCAGGATCGTGTTTGGACACCTCTGATCTAGGTTAATCTCTGTGGTTCATAACAATTTTAAAGACTTAGTTCTTAGTGACTTATTAGTTCATTCAGAATTTTTAGAAATAGGTGTCCTTAAAAAACATGGACACACAGATGAACATGCCCCACTAATGTTTGACGTCCAAACACATTTGTCTTAATTTTGAACAGTAGCCTGTAAAATATGTTTGATTGACACTTTATTCTTTGTTTCTTTTTAGGAAGCATTGCTGCTATTGTAATTTTCTTCATCGTGATAGTACTAATCTTACTTGGTGGAGCATATTATTTCAAAATGCGGTAAGTCAAACATGAGCTGCAATGAGTTTTAAATTGTTCTGTATTTCTCTGAGGATTTTATGATGAATCTTACAAAACCTCCAGTTATGCCTGGGTGATGTATGAACTCCAAATTAAGAAGAAAAATTTATAAATAAATCTGAAGCCTATATAGTACCATTAAAGTAACAGTTAGGGTTAGGGTTAGGGTTAGTAAAATTATTTTATAGTTTACTCACCCTCATGCCATCCTTTTACTGTAATGCAATAATAATAATAATAGTGTAATTTATGTTACCGCAATGCAGAAAAGGTATATTATATACAGTCTGAGAAGGAAAATTGACTTTGAGTTGATAGATTATTGTTGAATAAATCGTCAGGAGCATTATGGTTGTGTGTGTGTTGCAGACGGTCTTCATATGGACGCCTTTTGGATGATACTGATCGCAGCTCTGTGGGTAATTTTTTCAACCCAATGTTTGATGGCTGAACAAGGACGTTTATGTAAGAGCTGAATAATTCATTTCTGAAGGAAGAACCCACAGCAGCTTTCTTTAGTAATGAATGTGGTAACATAAGATTCTGTATTACACTGCTCAAATAATGTATCAGAATCAGAAAATGTCAGAATGTAAACAAGAATGATTGTTTCTTTTCTTCTGTTTGTATGAAGGTTTTGGGTCCAAGTCGATATGAATTATTTAAATAATGTGCAAAAATGTATTTTTATTGTTTGTTAAATGTGATGTTGCCTTCATGTTTCAGATGTAGTTTAAGATTTATTCTTGCACATTATAGCGAAGCCTGTTGGTTTTGCACAAAACCTTTCTTGATAATATTTGCTTGGGTGCTGCTTTAGTGTACTATATGCCTCTTAGCTTTTAGACCATCTATGTTCTTGTGCAGTATTGTGAACAAAAGTGAAAATAAAATCAAAACTTCTGGCCTTATTGTGAACATTTTGTGTGTGTTTATACTTCCTGTATTTTCTGTTTGTATTTTAATACACAGGAGACTGAAAATAAATATGGATGCTCATTAAAACGTGCTAAAAAACTACAAAACAAAAAGGCTGGTGGTGGCCTAAGACTTTAGCACAGTACTGTATGCACTGGTCTGACAGCCACCACCACAAGATGTGAAGAGCCACCCTTCAATTTGTTAATGAGATGCTCAGAAATGCAGTATGCCACAATATGTATGCCATAATATGTAAAGCTTATAGTCATGTTAGCTTTAAAAGCTAAAATGTATTTTTAGCAGATTTATGCATTTTCTGTTCTTGGAAATATATCAAAGTATTAATGCTCATCTTACACTTAATAGAGTCAATTAACCAGTATGATGTTCTGTATATGAGAGTTCCTCCAACTAATACTACTGTACTTATTCAACGGAAAGGAGCCATTTCATGAAATAATCATATTTTAAATCAACATGGCACATCTCAGAGTTTCCCTATCATATCTCATAATTGCAGCTCTCCACTCAGCTGTGACCTCACTATTCATCTGAAGAAAATCTCTGTGCTAACACAAAGGCTGCTTAACATTTCTTTGGCCTAAATAATAACAGCTGGATTCGAATTTTATCATCTTGTCATTGTAATGGCAGGGACCCTCAAGTAGCATGTAATTAAGCATTTAAACAGTCAAGACTGTTATTACAGACTTAAAATAAGCCACCATGTAAATGGATGAGGCATATTAGCCAAACATCTGGTGTTTTGGTTGTTAGGGATTGAGCCCAGAAGAGCTGCAGTAGTTATTTCATTTCATTGTATCCAGAAATATTTTTTAAAAACAGTTTAAAACTACTCTTGTTCTTTCTCCCCACAAGTTTTTTTTGTTTTTTGTGTCTCCCCACACTTTTATTTTATCATACATGAAGGCATTAACAGAATAATATCTCTTCTTTCGCTTCTTTAAAATGGTTGTGTCACCCTTATGAACTCTTGTGTTGTGTCCTGGTTCAGTTCGTTCCAGTCTTCTGTTTGGTTTTGGGTCCTGTTTTTCCTTATTTGGTCAATTTCCTGTTCCTGTTCCGTTTAGTCATCATTAGTTAATAGCCTTCACCTGTTGGTCCCTAGTCAGCATCCCTATTTAAGTTCTTTTTTCTGTCCTCTGTTTTGTTGGTTATTGTGATTGCTATGTTGATACTAGTTCATGGCTATGCATTGCTGGTCTATGTGGAGCATATTGCCATTGCCTTTCATCCTGCTCCTCATTCTGTTCCTTGTCCCAAACAGGGTGACAGGTTGGGAATATATAAAAAGCAAACCTTTGTTTCATAAAGTGCTAGGTGTATGACTTCAGGAGAAATCATTAAAAAATGGTAAGCATTTTTCGGTGATCAGTGTGATAATGTTTGCAAAGTTTCAATAGGCCAGATCATTGCCCAAACATGCCCTCTTTTCTTGGAAACATAAAGTCCTTCTGCATATGTGTCAAATTTCGCACTAGAAGGTTTAAATGAGAAAAATCCAGGTCTGTCAAAAGACTCATTTAGACCCTCCCCAATCAGTGACATCTCAATTCAGTTCAATTCACATTTCAGTTTTTCCTTTTTACAATGTTTGCGTTGCTGTTCTAAAAATAAACATTTAGAACCGTCAGCTGACCCTTGAGAAGAAGTGATAGAATACATGGTGCTATTGATAATTTTGTGTTATACTTGTGTTTGACCCCTAAAATAAATGTTTAGCATGCTATTTGCTACATCTCATTTGAAAGAAATGTGTCCATTGTCCTGTTACTTTATTTAAATGTGATTGATTGTCTGTTTGTGTATCAAACAAATGAGCATGCTTTTCAAGTTGCTCTTGTTCAGAAACACTGTGATGTGTTCTGGTCAAAATTAAGCACATGGACAAACTGGAGATGGAAGGAACTCAGGAGGTGGTGAAAGCACTGGTCCTTTTCCTGGAGGAGGGCCAGGAGAAGAATCTTTTGTTTCCTTTTCCTTTTGTTCTCAAAGCAGAGCAGTTTGCTGCCCCTCTGTGGGCACATCTGTGGACCTCTTGTGCTGTTCACACGTAGTCTGGGAGCCTGGTTAGTGTTTTCAAAGTCAAATAATAGAATATTACTGCTTTATAATGTATGGTTAATATTCCAGCAGTGGCTGTTTGCAACGATCATACAGTACACGTCTCTCCCACAGTATCAGTCTGTGTTTCACTGTGTGTACTAACATGCACTGCTTTATCAGAACATCTGAAATGATCTCTGCTCCTTTGCAGGTATCATCTGTTTATTTCTTCAGACTTTCTCTGACTCTACACAAGTCGGTTCTAATGTAATGTTGATGTATGTACACAGTAAAGGAATAGCACACCTAATTCACTAAACTCCATTGTTCATTGTATATATCATTTCTCAAAAGTACAGTTAACAGTTTACAGGTTTAACAGTTTACAGTTAACAGGTGTGCTATAGTGTTCCTGTAGCTCAGCTGGTTAAGCATTGCATTAGCAGTGCAAAGGTTGTGTGTATGATTCCCAGTGAACACATGTAACAAGGTACACCTTGAATGACTGTATGTTGCTTTGGATAAGTGTCTGCTAAATGAATAAATGTAGCTACATTCTGAAACATTTACATCTTGTCAAGTTTGGAAGTCATTACAAATAATGTCTAATTTAAGGGCTGATTATTGAAAACCACTGCTGTGCCTTAAATTCAAGTTCATTTTATTTATATTATTTATAGTAGTTTTTTTTTTTTTACAATTTTGCATGCATTATTGCAAAGCAGCTTTACAGAGTGAAGTTTTAGACAAACTAGTTGATCTATTGAAGAAAATATAGTAGACTAGAGTACACAGTATTACTATGATGAAATTAGGAAAGGATAAGAAACAGAATTCCCAAAAGTCCCATAAAATGTACATTGTCATGAATAACTGGAACAATAGGGAGATGAATGAATGAATAAATAAATATAGTTCTGTAAAAATATTTGGATCTGTAATGTTGAAAGTGATTTTTGTAAAATATCTCAATGTGAATGTCATTAATTTCTAAGATACAACTGCAAAAAAGTATAAAAAAATAGTGTGCATATTTTCTTCAGATAATGTTAGTATAGTAATATACTACACTACTCTGAGAAACTTGGCAAAACATTTTCATATCAAAGCAGGTAAAAATAGGTCTTTTAGGTCTTAGATTAAGTTTTTCATGTATGCAATTTGCTGAAAGAAACATTTTTCAATGGCAGATTTAAACCAACAGAGGTCAGTATTTCCCTCAGAGTTTTTTGCTTTAATGTAAAGACATAGGATAATATTAGCCAAAAAGCATGTAATGCGAGGCCGTACCACATGGAATCAGTATGGCTGGTAGGGTTGAGGCCCAAGGTCCAATGGGAACTATCCACACATCACATAGACTCTTCTAGTCAACAAAAATATTAATACACAGTTAGAATGCAAATAAATCTGAAAAATCTATTAAAGATTTGTTATTGTATTTCATTCTGATGTTTGGACCTAAGAAACAGTTCTTCTGTGGAACACAGTAGGAGATGATAAGAAGAACAAGAGGTCACCATTCACTTGCATTGAATTGTATTGCTTTGTGATCCCTTGCAATGATCTTTAGATTTTCTTCTGTTATGTTGGGGGAGAAAATGAGAGGTTACAATTTTTGGGTGTTTTGTCTTAACACAGCTTGAGACATTTTGATCAGGGTAGGTCATTAAAATGTCATGTCAAATGTCCCAGCCTGATTTGGGTACTTATTTTTGCTTTTAATATTTTACGTTGTGATTCACCTTGTAGATTTTTTTTTTAGAACGGTATTTTTTTATTTTTTTAAAATTTGTATGAAACAAATGAATGTAAAAAATATTTCTGTAGCAAAAATGGCTTAAAAAGTGGGTTAGCAGTTATGTGATGTATTGCAGTAATCATTAACCAGAGCAACCTTTATAACTTATGACTTTGACACAAATACTACCCATAACTTATGCAAAAATTCAAGTTAATTATTTACAATTTCTGACCTAATTAACAACTCGCACCTTATTTAATTGTCGTCTTCTTGAGAAATCAATTTGTGTGTTAACGGTAACCAAGGGTACAATATCAGTAAAGGTTAAAGTAAATTAAAACAGCACAATAAAAAGTAATATAACCAAACGTAATATCAAGAGTTCATATGTGCATCTGGATTATCTCTTGTAAGCTTCCTGGACAGAACCAGGAAACCATAAGATAAATTCAACAAATCCTATAAAACAGTTCTAGTGACCTCCAGTGGTCGATAAAGAAACTCCTAATGTTACAGATGACAGCTCCAGTGTTCAATGTTTAAATTAATTTACACTGTAGAACCCAGAGTAACAACCTACAGATAATGTATGTTTCTCCTCAATCAACAAGTTTAAATTTTACCATGTCTGGCAGACACCAGTGACTAACTGTGGCTAAATTTTACATAATGGCATGTTATTTATATTTATTTATTTTTTCAAACCAGTTGCAGGTGGTTAAATACTGAGTGCTTTCATTTTGAAATATCATTTAAGGAACTGAATTAAGCACAAGGGCGGAGCTGCCAGAGCGAGGAGCCTGGCAGAGATGGGTGGGACTTCCAGGTGGAGCCAGGGGAGGCTGACCAACAGAGGTAGAGCTGGTAGATGTGGAGACTCAGGTGGAGCCAAAGAGCAGCCTGGAAGTCCAAGGGATGCTGCAGGCTTAAGTGAGGGAGATGGAGGTGGGGACTGGCAGACCGGGGTGACAGCAGAGAGAGTGAGGACCAAGGTGGAACTGGAGTGAAGGAGGAGACCGGTGGAGCCTGCGGGGAGAGGGAGGATAGAGCCAAGGTGGATCCAAAGGATTAATGGGGAGAGGTGGAGACCCGGCCCGAAGGACTGAGGTGCAGCCAGGGGATCCACCTTCCAGAGGCTAGCTGGTGATGAGGGAGACCAAGGTGGAACCGAAGAGCTGGAGGATGTAACCAGGCATGACATTGCAGAGGAGCTGTAAGACACCAGCAAAGGCGGTGGATCCTGAGCAGAGGGCCAAGCCAGAGAGCTGGATGGAGATAGCCAAGGAGCTGGGCAGGAACAGCGGAGATGAGGGAGCTAAGGAGGTGGGCGGAACCAGCAGTAAATCCAAGAACCATGGGGTGGGCTGGGTGGGACTGGGTCATCTAAAAGACTGACTGCAGCAGGTCAGAGAGCTTGAGTTTGGGGGTGGGAATGAGCAAAGTGCTTCTCAACTGGCTCAGATTTGGATATTTCAGCAGGCACCTGCACAGGAGTAGATTCAGTGATCAGCTCCGGTCTCAGGACAGATACTGTGGCTGGCTCTGGCTCCAGGACTAATGCTGTGGGTGGTTTGGCTGCTCACACTTGAATCAAAGCAGCCATTGGCTCAGGTTTTGATTCCGTCCTGGGCTCAGGCATCATGCTGTGTTTCTCCTCTACCTCGTGAATGGTGTTCATAGATTCTGGAAATATATGACATCTGCAATAGCTTTTGGCATCTTTGTTTGAAACATGAATTTGCGAGTTACTAGAGGACTGCTACTTTGCATTTATTTAGTTCTACATTTATAATTTAAATTAAATCTGCAAAACTGGCAAAATTAGGTGGGAGATCTGGGAATTTTAAACTTTCAGCAGGCCTAATTTTATTAGGGTTTTGCATTGGGATGGCCTTAAGGGACCAATCAGAACTCCCCCACTTAAAAATTACCTCACCCTTTTGGAGTACTTTACTCATATTCTGTGTCCCATGCCTCTCCCATTTCTTATATGTTTTAAGGAAAGAGCCCATCCCATAAGCAGAGCCCGCTAATTACAGACTCCTTCAAACTTTAAAGTTTGACAAATGTTTGTCTGGTGCCTGCACTTCGAGACATTGTGAAGGATTGTAAGCCTGTAATTTCAACACTATTAGTGTTCTGGGAATTACATTGCTCTAAGGCACAGACACTTTCTTTTGGATATTTCAGTCCTTTTATAAAGGTATTTTCATATGAAAATACAGATGGACCCTCGACAGCAGTAGACATATGGCCATTTTTTAAAGAATGTCATGGTTAAAATGACAGCTTCATGTGAATGGTGTTTACCACCAGAAGGTTAGGGTGTGACCAGCAAGGCTATGTGGTTACTAAGGTGTTTTGAGGTGTTCGTAATTTAATGCTATGCAGTTTCTGGGTGGTTGCTTAAAGGTCTCTTTACTGTTAGTTCAACTTGCCCACATCAAAGGCACAAATGGCATGGTACTAGTTATGCACTTATTTTTTCAGATTAATATTGATTACAGTTTTAAACTTTAGGAGTAAGCAATAGTAATTTTTACCTTATGCAATTTCTGAATGTTTGTACTTTACCAAGTAAAGATCATTAAGAAACATGGAAAAGACAGAGTAAAGGATATAGAACAAAATTTATTCAGAAATGATAAATCATAACATAGAGCTGTATAAAATTACATTTACATTAACATTGTCAATAATTGTGCGATGAACAGGAAGATGTTGTTGAGATGAAGCTGCTTCTTAACAGGCTTTACAGCACAGCTCAAGAACTTGTAAGAACCATTGTGCTTTACCATTTGTTCTCTACTTCACACTAGTATTAGGTGGAGTGAGTCATTAAGCACTATCACTATCATATACTTAAGAGAGTTGCATTCTTTACTGTCTTCAGCCCGTTAAGGGTTTGTGTTTGAATGAGTTTATTTTGCTATGACAACAGGGCCATCAGTGGTCTGAGTGGTGTCCTCGTCACTCTCTTGACTCTCTGTGCTCTGTGAAGAGTCGCTGTCTGTAGCACCAGGAGTGGCCGTGGTCTCCTCGCTGCTTTGGCTGCTGTCTGCTTCTATCTCTTCCTGGCTGGCACTAGCACTGGCGCTGGGGGAGGCATTAGCACTTCCCCCCTTGCTGTCCTGGTTTCCAACAGGAACAACCTCATGTTCTTCTGGAGCAGCCTCCATTTCTGGGGTACTCGTGTCCTCTTCCTCTAGCAGACCATCATGTACCCGCAGAGCCTGATAACCCGAGAAACATCAGTTACAACAAATTTGAGGGTTTTGTGGCAATATAATATTTGCATGTTCATTTATTTGTAATTGCTGTAGTTTTGTAGTTGAGAATCAGAATTTACTGGGAAAGACATGTAGAACCTTTTTGTCAATTACAACTTCAAGAAACCTTCATTTGTGGTTTTTCCTCTACATACATCATATGTTTTTGTACGTACTTGTCGCTTGTCTTTGACATTCTTTGTAGTACTATATAAACATCATGTATATATTATATATAAAAACTTCTGAAAACAATATAAGTAAATGAATTTTAGCAACTACCACTAATATTTATGGTACCATCTAATACATCACTGTACCATGACACTAAAACAGTACTTTATTCTCAACATAAGATTTCTGCATGTAAATTTTTAATGCTTTTTTCCATCTACCAGTTTACCTTGTGCAATTTAATCTCTTTCTCCACATCATTAATGTTCTGACCATCGTAGGAAAACATCTTCTTGCTGACTATTGTCAAACCGCCCATCTTCTCACTGCTGTAGGATTTGTGTGAGGAAGGTATTTTTTTTAAATCCTTTGCATCCACATAGATGATAGACTTTTTGTAGTCGCTGGGGTAGCCTATGCTGTCACCTCGACCTGTGTTGATAACTGGGTTCAGGGTGGGCTCCTCAGTGGGTGGGGCAGAGGTGGCAATAGTTTCTCTAGATTCACTCTCACTAGAATTAGTCTCCTAAATGGACAATAAACATTTGTGAGCAATATAATTAACTTTCCTTTAGAGTTTAATGTTAGAACATTGTATTGGTAATTTTTCTCAACAAAATATTAGTGTTGCTTGCTTATACTTGCCAGCACTTTCCTAAGATGGGGTGGGAGTTGCTATGTTTTAAGTGCTTCGCATTGCTGTGGGGTTCTTATAGTGTTCTAGTTTGCTGCTATACAATTTCTTACTGGCGCCCAGTTCTCTATGATATTCTGGTCTCTGCATATAACATAAATGTGAATTCAAAGGATCAATGCTTTATTCTTTGCCTTGGTAAATTAACAGCCCACTTCTTAAATAGCTGAATGATTTTAGGGCCCATTCAAATGTGTAGGATAAATTAAAACTCCAAAGTTTAATTCTTAATGTTAGGGGTTTGTTGAAATAAACAACCTAATCTCTCAGTTAAACAACTATTTTATGAAGTGGTCATGTGAATTGTACTAAAACTGGCAAGAAAAATGCAAGAAACAGGATTAGGATAATGTAGCTGACAGCAGGGGTCTCTTACTGTACAGTGTGTCTAGACCAATGGAAAGGTATTTATAGAGCCCAGTGTCTTTTATTGGCTATTGTGGGAAGACAGTGTGATGTGGTCAGGAAGATGAATCTTTACCTCAGTGTCATCTGCGCTGTCCGTGCTTTCATTGGATTCTACTGTTGGGGCCTGAAACACAACAAATACCCAACATTAAAAACTCACAGTACTACTAATGTACATGCTTATGTGATACTTACCATGTTTGTGAGTTTAAAATGGTTCAAGTCAGCGAGTTTATGCAGTTTAATGTAACACTTTGACATTAAAGGGAATTCTGTCATTTACACACCCACTGGTCATTCCACCTTCATGCCATTTCTTTGTCTGTGGACTGCATTTTATATACAATGAAATTGACCAGGAACTTTAAAGCTTCCTTGTTTGGAATGACATGGGGGTAAATTATGACAATTTTCATAATTGACAATTTCACTTTTTGATGCACTTTTCCTTTAAGAAAGTACTTAAAGATGCAGTGTGGGAGAAGGATTTTTACCTGTGCTGGTTTCGCCTGGATCAGTTTAGCAGCATCTTTTTGGACCATGGGAGCAGGCTGTGTTGAAAGATGTTTGTTAGATTATGTTTTCAGATTTTTATAAACAAATTATTTTCCATAATTTTTATGAATCTATATCAACAAAGATACATGCCCGTTGAGCAACCACACGTTCTTCTGAGCTCTCAGAACTGCTAGCTGAGCGCTTCACCTAATTATTAAGTATAACAAATATGTTAGCAGACAGAATACTAGGATAATGTTAAAGTCATACTTCATGGTTAAAAAGTAAACAAAACAGTAAACTTACAGGTAGGCAATAGACTGTGGCAATGAGGACCATTAAAATAACAACAGCCTTCATTTTTGTGCAAAATACTCTAAAAGAGAAAACATATTACATGAATTTATGAAAACCTTTCCAGTTTTTTGAAGCATGTTGTACGTATTAAGCTAAGCATGTGATGTTTGAAAAGGCTGTTGGAAAGTTCAGATATTTAGAAATGTTATAACTAAAATTAACAAAATTTAACTTCACCACGAGCCATCTTACTTTTTTCAACTACAACATAAAGCACAAGTTGAGATTGCATGTGTTTAGCTGTATCTAAAATGATCTCCTCCAGTGTATAATTCAAAAGTCATATGTAGACAACATAGCAGCCACAATCCTGAGAAACCGAACGCCTCTGGTTCCAGACACAGTTTCCTATTCTACAATCTACATCGCTGTAAAATAGGAATTCGCTATTCTACAATCTACATCCCTGTAAGCCAAAAGCCTAAAATTTGTGCCATCACAGGAAATGTAAGCATCACAAAATGCTAAGAGTGGAAGCATTCTGCTCCCTACAGAAATAATGGTGACGCTTGTCAGGCAGCCAGTATTATTATTCTGTTTGTATGAAACTTTAATTCAGTGGTTGTGTTGCTGGAATAAGTGAGTCAGTTGACAAATTAGTGAGTCTTTATGTGCCGTAGCCGCAACTTCCTCTTTCATCTGCTGAGTTCATATTAATTGCCTCATGAAAAACAGTGGTTGGAATCATCTCAAGTCTTCATAACTTTATTTTTCATTTATTGCAGCCTTGTGTTCAGACTGACTGGCTTCATTCTGCAAGAACTGTATGTATTTAGTGTCTTCAATTTTCAGTTACTCTCTGCATATGTGCCGTGAACAATTACAAGATTTGTTTTAACAAAGTTATTTTAAATTGTTTATAGGATTTTTTGACTTTTTTTTAAAGATAACAAATTAATGTGGTAAATTGCACGATAAATGCAATACAATACAATTTTCTTGCATTCTAAACCAAAAAAGCTTTCTCTACTATCTACATATTTAAATCTTCAAGGACAATTTAAAAGTCAATATCCAGAAAAAATTAATAAGAGGTATGACTTACCAAAATATTTCTTTGTGAGAATCTGAAGTTCTGTGTAGATGAAGCGGTGAAGTTGTTTATCAGATGAGATCTTGCGATGTTTTGATGTTAGTAAGAGATGGCTGCTGGTTGGCTTTTAAACCCTGTTCTGTCTGGAAGCAGCCAATAGCAGTGCAGCTCGTGACTTACCACTGTGTCCCACCTTTTTGCACCCACTCTTCCCGTGGTTTGTATAGCCAAGCAAACATTCTCCACTGGGCACAAGCACAAAAAAAATCCTGTATTGCTTTTCCAGATATGATAGTCATGTTATACTTTTTAATATTTTTCATATACAAAAACTGACTCAATGTATGTTTTCTTAAATTGTGATATTGTAAAATGGGTTAAATCAAATTCTGATGGCTTTAATAATGGCTTTAATAGAAGACGGTTTAATTACTTTAGCTGTAAAACAGAATGAAGTGTTAAGTGTATAATCACTTCAAATTTTAGGAGGGAACAACGTGTCACTTAAAATGACAAAATGGCAAGTTTATTTTAGTAATATTGCAATTCCATAGCTGGTGATGTTTGCTAAAACAAGCATTATTACTGTTGCTCATTTGGGGCTAGAGATATTAGAACAAACCTCAAATTGTGTGGTATATTTCTATACTTTGATATAGACTTATTATTGAGATTTCTGCATGAACATTGCATACAAATTGTTTTACACAAATAAAAAAATCATTCCATGCGTTTATTTAAGGAGACTGATGGTTTGTCACACACGCATCATATATATTTTCTGTTTGTGTCATTTTATGATTCATAGTCTATTTATAGCAATGTAGACACAAAGAATTTATATTCATGTACTGCTTAGAAACAATGAAAAAATATGATTTTTACCTTTGATGTTCTAGTAACAATTTTATGTAATTTAGTCATTTTATGGTGTTTTTGTTACACGTTACATGTACTTACTATAGTAATAACAGTTATGCATAATTTTACTTGCCCTAAACTAAACCCTATACTAATACTAACCCTAACCCCACAGTGAGTACATGTTAATTAATATTTACATGTATAATTACACTATAACAATGACCTTAAAATAAAGTTTAACCATTGTTCTTGCTTGTGCAAAACTCACCACCACCGTGTGCACGTCACTATTAGAGTGTGGGTGGTTGCTAGAAATAGCTTGCTTTAGCCATTGAACTTTTATGTATCCATTTAACTTTATATAATTTTTTTACCCATTTAATCTGACTCCAGGTGAAAATTTTAAGCATAAAGTAATAGCCTAGCTGGCAGGGAACGTTCTCAGAATGTTGGTCAACATTCTCCAAAAGTTGTCTTAACATTCTCCAGTTATCAGAAAACATTCCTGCAGTAATGTTAGTAGAAGTGTTTTAACATTATATAACTTTATTCTTATATTGCTAGTGGAACATTTTAAAATTATTACAGGATTAAAAAATGTTAGTATTAGTATTTTTAACATTTATGCTACTTGATGGAAACATGCTTCCAGCTAACAATTTTAGGTTGTAAGAATGCTTCCATAACATGTCCTCCCAACAAGCTACCTGATTTATGGTTTATTAATATGCACAGTGTTTGGCCTTAAGTTCAAAATGATTAATTTCTAACCTGCAGTACATACAAGCAATAGCAATAGCTTGTGTTAGTTTGTAACTAGGTATTATATAAGTAGGAGGTGACAATTTCACAATCCCTGACTTCTACCGTACAATTATTCACCATTAACGAGCAACACAAGGATAAACAAGCCTCTGTAAGTGATAATTAATGTAACAGCATTAATGATTTGCTGCTTTTATTGTCAGCTGTACAGTACTTCAGGGCAGCAATTAAAGTCCCTAAATATTACTGCTAATTATTGACAGACTTGAAACATTATACATTACATAGGTTGATTCTCATACAGAGTGAGGACAGATATATTATAAACATTAAAGGTGAATGTAAAAAACATAAACTACATCAGACATGCTAATTGTAGGTTGTCGTCTAGATGTTTAAATCTAGTGTGTCAAGACATGCTATACACTGAACTGCCATTCACATTTTTCATCATATTTTTCATTTCTTTACTCTAATGTTGTCAGGGGAGAGAAGTCTATAGTTTGTCTGGAATTTTCAACGGTTAAAAAAGCATCTTGCTGTCATGCTTGGCAGCCAAACTGCATGTGGTGCATGGATGGATTAACAAAAAAACTCAGAGACACCACCACCAGCCGCAAGATTACAGAAACTTTCCCAATTTTTGTAAGGACAAATCACAAACCAGTGTGATTTCACACCAGATGGCTTAAACATATACAGTCATGTAAATACATGCTGAAATATATAAATAAAACACAAAATATGTACAAGAATAGATATAAGATTACAAGATTTGTTGAGTAGTTATTTAGGTTTTTTGTAATCAATGAGCATGACCATGTCATACTGTGAATATATTTATGACAGAAGGGGTTACAGGCACTCTTACCTAACTGAAATAGAGAGCAAAATGTCTTATCAGTTCTTGTCACAAATACTTTGATTACCATGGATGATACAGGTTTTATAAAATTTTGTTGTGTGACGTATGATGTTGATTAAGTTTATAGCTTATTTTCAGGTAGTGCTCTCAACTGTCAGACACTGTGCCCATCTTGTTTTGCTCATGAAATTAATAAACAAGATAAAGTGATGCAAACATTTTAGTGTCCCAGTGTAGTTCTATAAAATATTAGCTTTTTTGAAATGTCCAACTAAATTAGTGAACCAGAGCTAGAGAAATAGGCTACCTGGAATAATGTCTGGTCCATAGCAATTTAGATCCACTCTGGAGGTCAACAATGTATTGGTAGTCACTAGTAGATGTTCCTACTCCAGATACAATCACAAGACAGACAGTGTCGTGGCTGTCCAATGACATTTCAATCAATTTTACTACAAAGTCTGTATTTGGTGATTCTCTTTCCACAACGACTGTGTTTCATGCAGAGATGGTCTTTATGAACTCAGTGAAGCATGCACCAGGACTCCATTCTAATCAGCTCAAGCTTTGCTTCTGTACTGCGGTTTGGTGGCTCTGGAAATTACGTTTCAAAAATGCCACATGGCTTAAATTCAACCCTGATCCACACCATTAGTTTATGAAGTTGATGTCACCCTTTACAAGACTGAAACCCATGGAGTTCCAACGTGTGCGCCAATAAACAGGCCTCAGCCATTAATCTCTGAGGTCAATTTTGTTTGGAAATATTCCGGAGGAACACATTACCTATATGGATTATGCATATACCCAGGCATGCTTTAAAAGGATTGTTGAATTATACTATCAACTTCTGAACTGTTAAAACTGTATTAGGCCATTAATAAAGTGTGACCAATATCAGATGCGGTGTAGATTACACTGTTTTACAACTGGGGAATAACATGATCAAGACCTACAAACCACTGAGATACTTTAATGGTTATGGTGATGGAATGTCTGTGTAAAACAGTTGATGTGGGGAAACCTGACCCGCACTATGTATGTAACCCAGAAGCATGAGGGTGAAAGTATATCCATAAGCAAGCATTATGCAACATTGGCATCATATGTTAACAACTGAGTGTGTAAGTTTAAGTAGTTGGTTTCAAACCCAAAGGGTCAACAGACATGTCAAATGCATATTTGGCTTCCGGTCAGTGAAAAATTCCATCTGGATTTATTTAGGCATGGAACTTTTTTGGAATTATTGGGAAAACTGGGAAAGGAAAAGGAGTTTTATTGTCTAGCTAGAAGCTGAAGAGAAAACACAAATAGGACGTTACAGCAGATACATCTTTCTAGAACTGGAGGATAGCAGACTGTGAAGCTGCCTACTGACTCAAATTGTAAATGCAAGTACAGGGGTAATTTGTCTGAAAGTAAACCACCTACACTTGGTATGTCGCAAACAACGTTTTAATTTACTGTCTATATTATACAGGACTTTTTGGGAATGTAGGCATAGTAGGAATGTACGGACATAGCACATACAAAGGCACAGACTATATATCGCTTGAATTTTACACTGAATGTGTGATGTGTGTAAATACGGCACTGTGATAGAATCTTTCAGCTGGTTCTGTAAATTATGTAATGTTATTTGGGGCATGGAGTAGGAAAAATACTTTATATACTTGCTTTTCCCAGTTTAGATTTAGTTTGAACATAAAACACCCAAAGGTTTTTACTGTCAAAGTCCAACAGTAACACAAAAAGAATAATAAAATTAATCTTGTGGAAACCTATTAAAACAACGAAACCTCGCTTCCATAAACAAAACTATTTAGCTGTGTTTGATGACAAAACTGGGGCAGGCCTTTGAACAACAAGTCATTAGAAAATTTTTTAGGGGGGGTGGGGGGTGTAATTTGACTGCATAAAATGAACGGTATCGACAAGCGCTGCATATTTATTTTGTTTATTTTTATATATTGTAAGTATTGTTTTAATTTATATGTTATAGACACATTTAATTGACTACATTTCTCATGTTTCTTATCTACGTACAGTCAGTGTAACAGAATATAGTACTTTATTTTCACAATATAGCTCATTTGTTGCTGTATCAACAATCACTTTCTGTAATATAACTTCAATCTTAGAACCATCTTCTACAGTAAATAGTTGTGTTTTGGTCATACAGACATGACAAGGCATGTCTTCTATAAAATCATTTCATCCCACGTCTCTACCCAGGTTGTCTGCTTGTTCGGAAGTTACACAGTCTACAGTATTTTGACTTCCACCCCCATTTTCCACCATGACTAGAGAACCATACTTCCTATTTCATCTAAATCTGCTGACTACTTCAAAAGCAGGTCGGAGTTCTGCTATGTCACTGTCACAAAGTTTGACAAAGCTAGACGAAACTCTAATAACATGCAAAAAACAACACAAAAGTATTTTATCAACAAGAAATTTCAACTGATTGAGCAATTATTTCACATACAGAGAGAATGTGGAGCAATCATTGGAGTTAGAGTAACAGTGACACAATGTTACTAACGCCTACACAGTCTGTACCATTTCATAGTCAGGGTGGAAATAGTTTCTAATAGAAGATAGCTTTCATAATTTCCGGCTGAAATTATAGTTTCAGGATGGTGTCTTAAACCGTTTAAGTGCTTAGTTCATAATTAGACATAGTGAGTAATGATGAATAACATGTTGTAAGAATGTTATGTTTTAACGACAATGTATGCACTAGTCTGGAAATAATGTAACCCAAGAAATCTAATTATTGACTTCTTGTGTAATGCAATTCTGGTTTCATATTGTGAAAATACATAATTCATAAAGTAAGGCTGCTATTAGTATCTTGTCCTTCCAAAATAGCAAACTGAACTATTTTGGTTATTGATATACAAACTGCTACAGGTAATACTGCAAACACAATGATAAATGATCTCTTTCTTTCTTTCTTATTTTGCAATAAAATAAAAAAATTTAAAATAAACAAAAATAATGATAAAGACTGATAAATAAAAAAAGATAAATAAAACTGAGGCACACCTTCATATGACAATGCAGTTTTTTGGTCCAAACACAGAGGAGCAATTGAACAAGTTCTCTCATTTAGAGAGAAAGTGGTCTTTTAATAAAGATACTGTTCTCGTTCATTCATTTAATTATAGAAACATTTGCATTAGCAGTTGTTATTGATTAGCACCAATGTATTAAGGTCAGTAGTAAACAATTAAAATCTTTGCTTTGTTTACAGTTACAATTATTATTAAATTAAATGTATTAAATTTTCACTAAAGGTGACATTTTGTGGTTAAATGGTAATTGTAATATTTGTTCATAATTCTAAGGAAAACTTTGGACAATTTGGTAGGTGTCATTGCTTGTGGTCACCTGAGGCCAGGGCTTTAATGTGAAATGTAAGTTTGTCCATCCAGGCTAAAATGTAATCCCATTTATGCCAACATTAAGTCAACACTATCATTAAAAACAAACTCATTAGTTTCACCACAAAACTGACTTTAAATATACTTGTTAAAAAAGTAATTTCATTTTGCATTGATTAAAAGGCTTAAAGTGACCATAATATTATAACAATTCCTTTTCACAGAAAACACTTTTAGCACAGAATATATTGTAGGCCACCGTACTTATAATAAACAATAACTTACACTAAACATAAGTAATCATTGTTTGAAAAAAAATGATAATGATAAAAGCATTTATGAGCCTTTTAACAATGGTCACAAAAGCCAAAGGAATTGTGTTTATGGTGTTATTGACATATTGCATGTTGTTTTTTTTCTATATGAACTCCCTCAATAGTCTTGTGGCTGGGCAATATAATATATTATGGCTTACTGCCAGTTTTATTAGATATTTTTATTGGTATGCCGGTCTGTTGCCCAGTATAAAAACTAACATAAACGAATACAAACATGGCATGTGCATAAACAGTAATTTACTAGACTTTGTATAAATAAAAAGTGTTTTCAAATGGATTTGGGGAGCTGGTGTTGAGGAAAAAAACACTTTAGGAATGGGTGGATTATAGTAAAGACAAATACATTATGATAAAAAACCTTTTTGGTTAAATTTGCTAAAAAAATAAAAAGGTGTCTGTTGTAAAGTCATTTTTTAATTGGCAAAGACAATGAAAAGAGACATAGAGTTTATTGGAGGTATTAAAGCCATTTTAGCCTAAATCAAGGACAAAAACATTTTTACTCATTATTATGTAATACTGACTGCCTGTCTAAAACCGACTCCACAAAATGTCAATCATTCTAAGAAAATGTTACTATTGCATTGCCACTCAGTTCTCTTGATACCACATCCCAGAATCAGAAACCAGCTTGCCAGGCTAATTATGTGATTTTATCATCACATACATCAGACATGCATACACTTAAAACTTTGGCAGATACAACAAGCTATGTGTCTTAATGATGTATGCACCAAATGTATTCACCTAATTTTGAGGCGATTGTAAAGTTATGTATGGGCTGTTCCGATTTATATATATATATATATATATAATACATAAATAATATAATATATTTGACTGTTGCATTGAAATTATTAAGGAGTGTTTTAGTTTCAAAATAATAGCTCATACATTATACAGCTGTTAGCAATGTACTTCAAATGAAAGCAAG
Source organism: Chromobotia macracanthus (assembly GCA_036877525.1). Lineage (NCBI taxonomy): Eukaryota > Metazoa > Chordata > Actinopteri > Cypriniformes > Botiidae > Chromobotia > Chromobotia macracanthus. The sequence continues at coordinate 1,707,579 of JAZGTH010000045.1, read as the reverse complement.
GCTCCGATGTTTGGAGTTACTACCACACAAGCAAATTAATCAGTGACTTTTTGTACAAGCAGACAAGTTATCACATCACCGGATTCTAGTCATCCTTACCTTTAAAATTCCTTACCATGAAAAATATACAGTAGATTTAAGGGATTTATCAAATTCATAGTGTTTACATTTCATGGTGTTACAATGTAATATGTATTTAAGTAATATTAGTTAATAACGTACTTACCAAAGGGTTAGGGTTAGTTACATGTAATTACACATGATTTGCTATTATTATAGAAAGTATGTATAATAAGTATGTGTTACAAAATTAAGTATGTGTAACAAAGACATTGTAAAAGAAAGTGCTACCAAATGCACTTATTAAGCATGATTAATGCTGTGTTGTACCTTCACAGAGATATATATGGCATGAGTGAGAGGAGGGGATTTGAACCTGATCTTCCTACACCTTAGTGGTTTTCCTTAAGTAATTTTTATATAGAGGACATGAGAATGTTTCTTTCGGGTGGTTTAGGAGTGTTTGGGAGATGAAGTTTCAAGAGGATGCAGAATCAAGGAGGGCTTGAACTGGAAAGACATAGTTGGAGGTTACTGGATGACAGCATCTGCTACATGAATAACTGTAAATGTATAACCTCAATGATATTTATTGTTAATAAATAAAACTAGAAATGGCATTGTTAGGTCATAAATATAGATGCATGGAAAAACACATACTGTTTAAAATGTGTAACTGTGTGGGTCAGCAATTTGGCAACATTTCAAGTTACTTAAAGCAAAAGGAACATTTATATATTTTAAGTTGTTAGTGACATGCAGAAAGTGGATTTCACCATAAATAATTGTATAAATGTCTCCTAGATGCTAAGAAGGGATATACACCTTGTAGTAACCGGAAACATCCATAGTCCTGCAGTATATTTTCCACATATACATATTCCAGGAAATGTATAGCAAAGTCACGAGATGTGTATGTTTTAAACAATGAAGCAGTCTCAATTATACACTTGTGGTTACATGTCATATTCTTCACTGGTCTATTATTAATGTGGTAGGCTATTCTATATTACAATGAACAAATGTTTTAATAGATGTGGTTATACCAGTACATGCAATAAACATCCAATTAAACAAAACTGTAAATGTTCATTTTGTCATAAGAGGAAAATGATTATCAGTAAAAATCCTGGAAAATGAATTTACTATCAGATTGTCAACATATTAAAAATAGAAGTAACAAATGGTTTTAGAAAGCCAATGGAAGAACTGAGAGATCCTAATTTCCAGAAAAAATTCTCCTCAGAAAGCTTTAAAATAATATTACACGTATTACACGTATACACATACACAAATGTCCACTATTACTTCATAGCATTATAATTTTATGACATATGTTTAGCTATTATTTATATAGAGATATAATTATATAGCATGCTGACCAATTTAAATGGTTTATAGACTATGATTGTGTATTAAAATTCACAATTGCAGTTTGGCTTTTAATTTTTAACAGGAAAAAATATTTTAATTGAAATATTAAATGTAAATGACATTGTGCTGAAACAATATTTACATATTTCCATATTCTGTGTATATTTTCCCAAAACCTAGGAAATTAAATAATTAAATGAACAAAAATGTGGATTTTGGTTGGATTTTAGATCTCTGGATGTTCCAGGGAAAGCTTCATACAATGATAAATACCAGTGCAGGGAACACAGAAAAGTTCCGCCCTTATAAAAAATGTTTTTCAAGCCTGTTTCCTCACAGTCTTTGACAAAACAAATGAGCACATATATAAAAACATGTTCGTGGCAGTTATGTGGAAATATTGTCCCATTATTTCTTAGAATTCAGGAAAAGATGTAAACAAACATAAATTCCTCCCACACATCTTATTTTACAGTGACTAACATAAGAGGTCAGGCCTGCAGGAACGTACTATGTCTGTGGTATTTGCTAAGACAGGCATCACTATTACCATTGCTCATAACTACGAGGTTGTTTAAATTCCTAAACCTAACTATGAAGTTTTTGGCACATATTTCACCCCGCACTGTCTGTGCTGTAACATAAATGAGTCAAATCATGTGTCTCATTGAGAAGAGCTTAGTATCAGTATAATTTTAATTTTAAGTATATGGTTTCACTTGGTGGATAACATGAGCAAAAAATACAGAAAGTAAAAAAAAATGCTCTGTTTGCTGTAAAGTCAAGAACTTTTATGATTAAAAGATGAATGTGAGGCAAATATACAGAATGTCAAATATTAAACATTTTTCATTGCTTTTCTGTCAGTCAGCTTCCCCATCTTCATCTTGGCTTATGTGTGCTCTCATTGAACGTACAACATATTCATCCTTTAATCATAAACAAATTGTTGACTCCACATCAATTTTTCTGTGCTGTCCCAATACTTATGGAAGGCACTGTATATCTGTCTAGCAACAGGCCATAAGCCTGTTTGGTTGTATGTGCAGATGTGTCTTGTATGAGTGTGTTATTGGGCCGTCTGTATTCAGGAATAGCATTGGGAAAAGGCTCTTTGCCGTGGCAGTGTGTGGGAGTAGGGTGTTCATCGAGAGAAGTCTGTTGCGGTCAACAGTAAATAGACCACAACTAGCTGCTGCAGACCCACACCACACAAATCAGTTCCATGGGCTCCCCTCAGCCTCTGGCACAGCTGCATGTTTACTTTATGAGCAGATTTCTGTCTAGAGAATACTTGTTTCAAGACTCACAAATGAATACTCATTTTTTATAGAAAACTGAGACACCGAAAGGAATTTGTGCATGTGAAACATAGATTTTAGCTCCTTGTTACATAACTGATCGAGTAGTTGATGTGTTGCTTTGAGATAAAAGATAAATGTTTAAGAAAATCCAAGGCACATCAAGGCACAAACCATAAATATAGGGGATATTCTACCATTACAAAACGTCTGAGACCTCTTTGAAAATATAAGACTTTCTGTCATTTAAATCTGCAATCTGTAACTTTGTTTGGTTAATAATAAATAAGTAAAATCCGGTTACTGAGTTACTAAGTACATAAGAGATCAGTGTTCAAAACTGTCACCTTATAATAATGATTTATAATTTGAGCTGCCCGGTCGGATTTCACAGGAAATGTACAGTGCAATTTTATTGTTTCAAACAGAGATGGCCATAGAGAGGCAAAAGTTACGGACATTTGTTGCCCTTGTCCCACTGCCCCTGCCCCTGCCCCTGTCCCACAACACCCAGAGGTGTTGCTGCCATCAAATTCAAAATGAGCTAATATTTTGCATAAAATAGTAAAATGTCTTGCTTTCAACATTTGATATGTTGTCTAGTGTGACTAAAATATGGGTATATGAGATTTGCAAATCATTGCATTCTGTTTTTATTTACGTTTTACACAGCGTCCCAACTTTTTTTGAATTGGGTTGCATTTTCTTGCTCATACAGTATTCCAGCAAACTATATTTGTACATATGCTGAAAGTACAATCTGTGCTTTTTTAAAATACATTTATAAACGCTAAATATTTGGTTAAATGTTTGTACAAAGCACATTTCAGCTCATCATTAGGTAAATAATAAATAACTTAAATAATGGATAGGTTTAAAAATGTTGCTTTTTGTTGCCATTTTAAAATCACATTAAAAACCAAATGCATATGTATTCAAGAGTTTCCTAAATACATGACACACTCCTTGCTACAACTAAACTTCCGTTGAAAAATTCCTGGGCAAACTCTTAAAACAAAAGGAACAAACAATAGTAAACCACAAAACTGTGCAAATGTTGCACTGAAGTTTGCTGTTCAAATGCATTTGGTCAAATGCTACATTCAAAAATTGGAATCAAAGTACTAGTATAGACTGGTTTAAACCAAAAGGCCAAGAATCTGTAGATTTTCCCCAACCCAAAACATTCCCATCACTCCTACATCTTGTATTTACAGGGTTATGTTCTTCTATAACTCCATGCAGTAGCATAAGCTTACTGGAAGCTGTATGCGGCGTTGGTTTGCCTCCACCAACACTCTGACAATGCTGACCGGGCCTGTTCAAAGATAATTACAATGTTATATACAGAGACTGAAAGATCGGTATGAGTTCTCTGAAGAGGAAGTATACTTACATGGGCACAATTTGGGTAACATGGGTCAGAGAGCCAAACATTAGTCACATGCTGTTGATGTTGTAATAAAGGTCGTGGAAGTGTGGTGTTTTTTTATGCTCTGTGGTCTTTCTGTGTGTTTGGCTATTTTTGGTAACAATCCTTTCTGTTCTCTTCTTTTCTATAACATCAATGTAAAATGCCTTTTTGGTCTGTAAGTTTCATACATGTTTCTGTAACTGACAACCAAACATAATGGTTACAGTTGTGGAAAATATTATGAAGGGCAGTACTGAATAACATACTCATTTCCCAACAAACAAAACAAAAACAGTTTACACAGATTCTGATGAAGTTTACATCACCTTGGTTCTTAATGTAGTGTATTGCCTTCCTAAGAATAAACAAATGTTTACAGCCTTCAACAGTGTGTAAGTTCTTCACATGTTAAAAGTGTAAAGCTAACACTAAATATACACATCATATAACCACTGAGAAGAGCTTAAACATTCTAAAGATGATGGAAAATGTCTCTCCTTTTAAAGGAACTCAACACCACGTCATGGCTTGATGCTGTGGGGAATGTTAATGCCCACTACAGTGGGAGAAAGTCTGCTCCAGATGCTGTTAAACATAGGCACAGAGACAACAGATAAAGACATTGTCAACCTAGGAGGACCAGAGCGCCTGGGGTTGAATTCAAGTCTAAGCTGTAAAATCTAATGAATGTGTGTGGAGAGAATCAGCCTGCCACAGGATAAACATCACTTAAAGATGCCCCCTTAGACAATGACTTAAATAATGCTACACTCCTTGTAGAATGGACCCTAATGCCCAGGTGTGACACTAAGCCTCACAGGCCAAAATAATAACATCTGTGATCCAGTGAGATAAGTGCTGTTTCATGACCTTGGTGATGACCACCAAAACAAACTGGGAACTAGGGAGTCTTACACCACTGACTTAAGCGGTGGACATACATCCTTAAAGCTTTAAATGGACACAATAAGTGAAGCTTTTCCCATTCCAGTGACTCATACGCCGTAGGAAAGAAGGTCTGAAGCACTACCGGGTGACCAACAGTAGTGGGCACCTTAGAGATATAGTCTGGTCTAGGGTGCAAAATGGCTTTAACAAAGCCAGAGGCAAAATCCAAAAAGGCAGGGTCTACATAAAGAGTCTGTAAATCCACTACTCTTTTGAGCAATGTTTAATAACAGAACCACCTTAGGAGATCTTGAGAGACCTGAGGAGAGCATCTACAAGGTGGCTCCCCTCAGGGACCAGACCCACAGTTTCCAAATTTCTGGCCAGGGCTGAAAGATTGACCCCTGAACCTGAGATAGAAGATCCTTTTGAACAGGAAGCTCCCAAGGAACTCCATCCAGGAGAGATATTAGGTCTGAGAACCAGATTTGGGTCGGTCAGAATGCCACTACAAAGAGTAGATGAACTCGTTCCCCTAATGGAGCTGGATAAGTGAGACTGAACCAGAGGGGACAGGGGGTAGACTCCTTGGAAGCAATCATATCCACTTCAGCTCGGCCATATCTCTGCCAGATGGACTTCATCACTCGTGGACGGAGCCTTTACTCCCCGGGCCTCAGCTCCTGCCTCAACAAGATATCTGCTCTCAGATATGCATACCCTGGGATATACATTGCTCTGATGGATAGCAGTCTGGTCCCTGCCCAGAGCATGATTTGCTGAATCAGCCTGAACAGGGGGCACAAACGCAGTCCTCCCTGGTGATTTATATATGACATGAGATGAGGGTCCCTCCCACAGACCACAGACTGGGTTATCGGCTATCGAAAACAACTCCCCAGCCTGTGAGAAGGGCGTCTGTAGTGAGAATCCTGCACTGGCATTGCACCCCTAGAGTGGGACCCAGGGTGAGAAACTGGGGTCCAATCCACATACAACCCCAAATCAGAAAAAGTTGGGACAGTATGGAAAACACAAATAAAAAAAAAAATAGTGATTTCTAAATTTACTTTGACTTGTATTTCATTGCAGACAATACAACAGCACATTATTTAATGTGTTCCTCATGATTTTTGTTTTTTTCTTCAAAAAAAACAAAATTCCTATTTTGGTTCTTGCAACACATTTCAAAAAAAGTTGGAACAGGAGCAATTTACGGCTAGTAATCAGGTAAATTGGTTAAATAATGATGTGATTTGAAACAGGTGATGTCAACAGGTGTTTGTAATTATGATTTGGTACAAAAGCAGCATCCAAGAAAGGTCTATTCCTTCAGGAGCAAAGATGGGCTGAGGATCGCGAGTTTGCCAACAAATACGTGAGAAAATTATTGAAATGTTTAAAATCAATGTTCCTCAAAGAAAGATAGGAAGACATTTGCTTATTTCACCTTCAACAGTGCATAACATATTTAAAAGATTCAGGGAATGTGGAGGAAATTCAGTGCGTAAAGGACAAGGGCGCAAGCCTAAGCTGAACAACCGTGCTCTCCGATTCCTCAGGCGGCACTGCATCAAGAATCGTCATTTATCTATAAGCAATATCACCACATGGGCTCAGGACTACTTTGGCAAACCTTTGTCAAGTACCACAATACGTAGTTACATCCACAAATGCCAGTTAAAACTGTACTGTGCCAAAAGGAAGCCCTATGTTAACAGTGTCCAGAAGCGCCGTTGACTTCTCTGGGCTCGGAGGCATCTGGGATGGACCATCACACAGTGGAAACGTGTACTGTGGTCAGATGAATCAGTTTTTCAGGTATTTGTTTGGGAGAAATAGACGCCGTGTGCTCCGGACCAAAAAAGAAAAGGATCATCCAGACTGTTACCAGCAACAAGTCCAAAAGCCAGGGTCTGTCATGGTATGGGGTTGTGTCAGTGCCCTTGGTAAAGGTAACTTGCACTTCTGTGATGGCACCATTAATGCTGAAAAGTATATAGAGATTTTGGAGCACAATATGCTGCCTTCAAGAAGACATCTTTTCCAGGGACGTCCATGCATATTTCAACAAGATAATGCAAAACCACATTCTGCACACATTACAAAGTCCTGGCTGCGGAGGAAGAGGATACAGGTACTTGACTGGCCTGCCTGCAGTCCTGACCTGTCTCCAATAGAGAATGTGTGGCACATTTTGAATCGCAAAATGCAACAACGAAGACCCCGTACTGTTGCCCACCTTAAGACTTGTTTGCAGCAAGAATGGGACAAAATTATACCTGAAACACTTCTTCACTTGGTGTCTTCAGTCCCTAAACGTCTTTTAAGTGTTGTGAAAAGAAATGGCAACATTACAAAGTGGTAAATGCTTTACTGTTCCAACTTTTTTTGTAATGTGTTGCAAGAACCAAAATAGGAATTTTGCTTTTTGAAGAAAAAACAATAAAAATCATGAGGAACACATTAAATAATGTGCTGTTGTATTGTCTGCAATGAAATATAAGTCAAAGTAAATTTAGAAATCACTATTTTTTTTTTATTTGTGTTTTCCATACTATCCCAACTTTTTCTGATTTGGGGTTGTAGATAGGGTGCAGAGCCCTCTGCACATAACCTTTACCATCCTTTGGGGGTGGTTTCTGGGATGAAAGACATTTTTCTTTAGCCAAAACTGAAATGGTCTCAGATTCAATATGCCCAACAAAATCATGTTGCTGCCATGTGGCCTAACAGCCTCTGAATATGGAGGACTGTTAGATGTCAGCCTAGCTAAATACTGCTCACAGCAGCAAGGATTGCCTTCACCCGTACAGGGGACAATTGTGCCCGCTTTGTAGCAGAGTCCCAAATTGCAGGAGAAACACTTGATATTGGTAAGCTTCACACCCAAAAGCGAACCCGAGAAACATGTATTCTGGCAATATCATATATGAAATATGCATACTTTAAATCCATCATGACAAACCAGTCCTCGGACTGAATTTGACACCCAATCTGTTTGAGGGGATTGTATCTCCTCAGAGACCAATTTAAAAGATGCAAATTTTAAATTGGATGCAGCCCCCCGTCCTTCCTGGGAGCTATAAAATAACGGGTGTAAAAACTCAAATCTCTCATGTAATCATCCTCTCTACCTGTCAAGTCTTCTGAATCATCTCCTGGCAGAATATAGTTGGACACAAAAGAGAGAAGATGGGACAGAGACACCTGGGGAGGCAGGGACAGCAGAAACACCCACTGGGGGCTCCAAGAGGGCTCTGGCATGAGATGCTGACTTGCACTGAAACTGCTCTTCATGGGGCTGGCCCCCAGTATGGTGCTGCTGGTGTAAGGGGCTCTTCTTTGCAGTCTCTAAGGTCCCAGCTCTCCTAGGTCTCTGCTGGGAGGATTGAGCTGCCATACTGGCCTTCTGCTGCTGCATATAAGCAGAAGACAATTTAAAAGAAGAGGTGGACACCTCTGATTGCTTCCTAGCCTCACAGTATCTGTCAACGACAGAACTAATGGTGTTGCCAAACAGACCCTGAGGAGCAATCGGGGCATCCAACAGGAAGGACTTATTCCTGTCCTTGATGCCAGATTAAGTCTATAATATAAAAGTTGTTATTGTTTTTCAAAAATGACTGATTGTTTGGCTAGATAAGACCCTTATTTGTCGGCTATGGTCACAAGGAGCCATTTGAAGCTGCACTGATACTTTATTTTGCACCTTCAAAATGATGAACCCTTTGTTGAATTGCATTGTATGGAGAAAAACACTGGAATGTTTTCCTCAAGACCTTAATTTTTGTTTGACTAAAGAAAGAAATACATACACATGTTGGATGACGTAGGGGTTACTTAATTTTTAGGAAATGTTCATTTTGGGATGGACATATCCGTTAAAGATTGCATGTTTTTCTCCTCTGACATAATCTTTTGTTAAATCTTCAGATGCTTAGATGCACTCTTAAGAAAAAAATTACAAGTAGCCTATTACTGTTTTAAGTAGGAACCTCTGTCCCTTCATAGGATTTTTAATAGGATTGTTTTTTTTATAGATGCTATACTTGTCTTGAGAAGCGGCTATTTTAAGTGGTGACCATGGCAGGGGTTTCTGACATACTTTTTATCCATTTCCTGTCAGAGACGTGAAGCCTGTAAAATGTCTGTTTGAGGAACTTTACAAGGGTTGAGGAAGGAACAATTGAGCAGAGCAGTCAGTTTCTCACATGGCACAAAAATGTTTTTTCTTGGTCTCCTAATCAATCTATGTTTTCATGGCAAAGAAGTAATAGTGCTTGCTATTAATTCTTGTTAGCTGACCTCTTTAAAAGTTCATGTTTCTTTTGAGATGCATGCATCAGATGACCTCAAAAATACATGTTGTTAATGTCTCAACAAATCACTGCCTGCATATGTTACCCAACCACATTGGTGTAGTTACAGACCAAACTTTGTCAACATCACATCGTACAGTATGTTGTATTCAGAAGTAGTGGCAAAAGTCTGCTGTACACTGCTGTTATCTAGACTAGCTACCATGTCAAGCTGTGCTGATGCAGTTAACATTGTAGATTACATACATTTTACTCTCCAATACCAATACAAACAATCTACCCTGACTTGCAGATGTAGCTTGCTGTCAATATTTAGCTTAATGTTATCATATCAGCATCATAATACATTTGTATTACAAATATGATATAGAACATCCAGAATTGTGATGATTATTGAGAGACTTATACAATATAACCGGATAACCCTTGCTGGTGCACTGTATGTGGTACAAAGCATCTATTAAAAACATGCGTCTTATAATAACTACCTTGATTGAAAGTATACCATTAGAATTTTATAGTATAATTTCTTTCAATAACTCCATGTGGTAATACATTTGTTGAATATACTTCACTGAAATGAGACAAACTATAGGAACTGTCAAATAAGATTTCTTTGGGATGCAGAGTGACCTCTGTGAACCTCTTTGGGATGCAGAGTTACCATCTGTCTTACAGATGTCTTGCAAACCTATTACAAACCCTTAAAAATAAATGGTAGAGCAATTAGTAAGGAATTGAATAAGCAGTGCAAAGGTTGTGGGTTTGATTTCCAGGGAATACATGTACTAAATTAAAAAATGTGTACCTTGAATGCACTGTAAGAAATCTATAAATGTAGAATGTATTCAAGGAAATTATTACAGGGTTATTGATTGAATCATGGATAGTTGTAACAATTCCCCAAAAGGGTTCTTTTAATCTAAGTGGTTTAGATGGATTCTGAATTCTGTTGCAAAAATCACCTTCTGGACAAACCCAGAGTTTTCTGTGACAACAATGAATGAAATGAAAATGACATATTTGTCAGATATAGTAACCCATACCAGAAATGTGACCTCTGCATTTAACCCATAACTGGTGAGGAGTGAACACACACTGCAAGTCGTGAACACACCCACAGCCAGAGCAGTCAGCAGCAAACTACTGTGCCTGGGGAGCAATCGAGGGTTAGGTGCCTTGCTCAAAGGGCACTTCAGTTGCTATCTGCCAGCGCTGGAATCGAACCAGCAACCTTCTGATTACAAGCCCCATGTGGACTTGAGACAATCTAGTATCCCCACACCAATTGAGGAGAAAACCTACATAATGTTTGAAATACTGTTGTGTCACAAAATGTAGTTTGGGTTGTTTAGCTGAGAATGTGATTGTTTAAACTTCAAAACTGTGGTCAATTGATAAAATATTGCCTGATTAAATTTGTTAACATATCAGTTAGATCAGATTAGTTAGACTGTTTTGGATTTTTGGAACTGGAACTTGTTGATTTGGATTATTATTTGGGATTTGTTTGCTTTTCTGACTTCTTCCTTTTTCCTTGTGGAGTCTGCAAGAAAGAGGGAAATTGTTACTCACAATAAGGTTTGTGTGATTGTTATGTTTCACTGTCCTAATATAATTTTAATCCTCACTCTATGGCCTATCTTACACCCTACACTCCATGTACAATCTTATGCAATGTGTGTTATTTCATGTTTAAGGTGAAATGCTTGCTGTGACTGAAGGAGCTGACATACAACAATGATGCCTCCATGCTCAGGCATTATCGAACACTGCATTAGCATGCACAAACTACCAACAATACACACTGGTCAGTATAATAGATAATTGATAAACAAAACTTGATCTAAATGTAGGAAACTTGTTAACTATTTCTTAACTAGCACTACAGAAAAAAAGAAGCGGTATCAAGGTTAAAATCCGAATGCGCTAACGTAATTACCCATCTAAGTCCCAACACAGTTCAAAACAATTCTGTTCCTCAATAAAAATAATAATAATAATAAGCCTTCCTTCAACCACCCCAAACTGTTGCAGTTTGCTCACCTACATCCCCAGTCCCATACGCAGTACTGGAAAAAAACTAGTAACAGTTCACTACACAAAAAACAGCAACAATTCTTAACTTTTCCTACCCCATACTGCTCTGTTGCAGTTTTCTGTATTACACTCCCTCATCATAAGCATTGCACTCACTGTTTTCATATTCAAACAATTAATGAATAATTAACTGTGTGTTTGCCTCAGTAAAGTCAGACAGAGATAAATACATATTTTTATATCCAGGCAATGGACAAATGTCTGCTCCGGTCATTGGCTCAGGATTGATTTGTCTGCTATTTCTTTGCACAGTCGCTAGGTGTCACTATTGAGCAATGCTAATTGAAACTTCAGGTAATGACCCTTTGGTGAAGCAGTGGGCTGTGACGCGTCAGTGGTTCAAGAAGCCTCATTTTGTCATCACTGCCTCCATCATTTGTGACATTATAGTATATAACAACTACTTAGAATGTACAAAAATTGCTTTTAGTTTTTCTAAGTTGTGTAATGATACAGGAAAGAGTTGACGAGATACAACCTTAGATCCTTGTGTTCCATCCTCTTGTTTATGTAAAAGGCTGCATTATGTAAAACCGTTAACATGCATGTAAAATGTGATGGTGACACCCAGTGGCTAATTTTTGTTTTACAATTTTGCACAAACAGGTCAAGATTGAGATAAGCCACAGCATTGACTTGATGCATGTATCAACTTGTAGCCAGTGGACAGAGGTAAAGAGAGACGTGCTATTCTGGGCTCCTGGAATTGTGCAGCCACATTCTGAATCACCGGCTAGAGCTAGACGTGATGTTACTTGGTTTGGAAACTGTCTGAAACTGTTCAGTGGTTGTTAGAAATACAGCAGATGTGTGGATAAAGAAACAAACAGATGTGTGGCAGTTATAAACTCATAACACATTGAAAAAAACAATTTAGCTGTTTTGACGTTCATCTGACAAACTGGCTATGGAGACAATGTTAGGATTCATGCAGGAAGTAAAATAATACAAGTAAAAAATCCAAATCCGCAGACAATGAGTTGTAGTCGAGATGCAAGCAAATAAATCAAAATAACTAAATAGACAGTCACAAAAGTGTAATTCAACAAATTGTAATCCAGTGATCAAACAGGAAATGATCTTAACAACAAAGTAAACAATGAGGACAATGGAAAACTGCTCGGCAAGGCAGGTAAACTGGCAATACTTTGCAAGGAAGCTGTGGCAATGACATGGTTTAAATACAGGTATAGACAGAAAAGAAACATGGAAATGTTCATGATCAGTATTTGCTGAAGCGAGGACTCCCTCTGGTGGTGGCATGAATGAGGGGCTGCTCCATTTACTACAGTTCAAAACATCAAGTGTGTATCTGTAGATGTGAAGTCAAACATGGAGAGGTCAGTGTGATGTTCTGGAGTTGTTTTGAACACTTCATAAAATCAAATTATGAATTCATGAAGAGAGAGAAGAAAAAACCTGCTGGGCAAAGGATTTCAGCAAGGCTTTGGTTTGTACTGTCTTTACAAGTAGAGATGAGGGAATGGTTTCCATCTCTGAATCTGCTTCATGGTTCAACATGTGTTAACTCATGCCTTACTATATTTGAATAACGGACAAAATTATTTCTCTATTGGACCTAGTGCAAGACCTAGTGAACTGGACTTGAACCTTGTATCTCTTTGGCTCTATCAGGTATAAGGTCCAAAACTCTGAAATTAGAATTTTTCAAATTTCAAACCAATTATTGATTGTTTATTAATAAAAGTGATTGTACTGTAAGGTCACGTCTCTGTTCTCTTTTGCTACTGGCTGTTGAACTTGTTATGCTGCAAAGTGTACAATTTCCATGAGCTTTATTCCCTTGTGGCAGGAATTAAGTGTCTCCTCTGTTACATCATGACATAGTCGAGAGAGTGTGCTTGTGTAAAACAAGACTATTTAACCTAGTGGTTGGCTTTTTTTTTTGTTGTTTTTAGCAAAACAGCAGTGGTGGACAACCATTTGATGGAAGGGTGTTTTGCCAGGAGATTGCTTCTAGGGGGAAATGTGGAGGAACCTGCATCTTGCAGCTATGGATAGAGAATTGCCGGACTTGATTCAACAGTTAAGGATTGATAATCAGTATCTTTTAGAGGCACAGACTGCTCCAATAAGAACTGAATCTACTAATATTGTCCCTGATATTTCAGGTCAATGGCTCCCATGACCGCTTGGTGTTTGTTCCCAGAAAAAAGAAGTGTCGCATCAGCCAAATTGGTCTGTTTAAGTATGCGGGTGAAGTATTTAACATTTATCAGTTGATCAAGCTTATTGCAAGCTTATTGACCATTTGGAGGGAAAGGCTAAAAAAGAAATTAAATATAGGCCTACGGTACTGTGCAAAAGTCTTAAGCACATTAGTATTTTCATACTCAAAAATTGTTTTAAGCAAATTATTTATATCTTTTGTTGTAGTGTCAGTAGAAATTAAAAGATTACATTTCCAAACATTCTTTTTGCCATTAATTGTAATAATCCAGTGAGGTTTTTGTATGCACAAGAAGACTGACAACAGCCAGTGCTCCACAGAGAGATCTGATCTCACAATCATCATAATCATTACATTATGAACCAACAGAAAAAACTGAGACAGACTAAATCCAGAAGAACTGTGGCAGCATCTCCAAGACAACTGAAGAAAGCTGTAGCGTTATTGATTAGAAAAGGGCATTTACTGTCTGTAGCCAATTGTCAATGTCAATATCCTGTGCATGGGAGTCTGGTGTTTGTACTGTAAGGTACTGTGAGTGCATGTCATGGTTTGTTGCATTTTATATTGAGATAATCCAGAGGATAAGAATGACATCAAGCAGAAAGATGAGCATGCAGAAAACACTTTCACTTCATTAAAATAAATAAAGCCCATTACAGATGTGAACCTTTCATATAAACAACATCTAAACAAAGTGTCTCGCCATGTCTGCCTACGGATAGCTTTAGTTTATCAAAAACATAAACCTAGGCTGCACTTTATTTTTTTAGATGTTTAACTTGCTGACTATCACGTCATATATCAATATAAAAAATGGTCTTTTGGGACAATGTAAACATTTCTGCTGAAAAGGATTTAAAAATAGTACCAGACAGATGCGTGGGCTAAAGACATGCGTCATTCGCACTCTAAAGTGTGGGTGCACTCATGATGGACAACAAGTTTCAGTTATTGAATCAATGTATCCCATTCAAAAACAATAATTTTGCTGGTCCAACAGATAGACCAGCACCACCCAGCAGTAACCAGGCCAGCATGGAAGTTCATTCTGGTGTAAACTGGTCTTTTCAGCAGGAGAGTGAGAATTAAAATAAGTTTGAAAATGTTTGTTCAGAGGGAACATAATGTAACATGTTTTCTACCCCCATAAATCATGGACAATATGGCTTTTGTATGACTATTACAGGGGAAATAATTTGTGGTCCTGCACTATTTGATGCTGATTATCTGAAGAAGTCAAAGGCTTTTGTGATGTGACATTTTCTTTGGTATGACACACAAAAAACACGTTTGTTTCTTCTTTCAATCATTATTAAAGCTCAGTGTTAAATCAGGTGTTAAATTTATTCAATATGTAAAGAGATACGTAGACAGATGCATACATATAAAGTACATCCTGAGAAAAGCTGTGTAGTCTGCATTAGATGATACTTTCATTACTGCAAATAGACGTCTGAATAATTTCAAAATAGTAGGTCTATATATACTTATTAACAAGGCTTTTTTAAAGAAAATAAAGTAGCAGGAGGTTTCACGTCTGTCTGCAATAGATACAGGTGAAACACAAATTAGACAATCTTTTAATAATTTTAAACATTTTAAATCATTTTATTTTACCTTAAAATAAATACATTTTATGGAAAGAGAATTTAGTATATAGACACGTCTTGGTGTGTACCAAAATGCATTTATTACAAAAGGTGATAAATCAGACTCAGCACATAATATTATATATCAATAAATTGCATCTTTTCAGTTGTCATTATAGTATTCAACAACACTCTTGGATATCATAAGACAACACTATTGCGTCTGTGGTTAGTCCAGGACTTCACCAAGAAGAGCATGTTTCTAAATCAATATTCCAATCAACAAATCTTATTTTGGTCAGGATAAAAGCTTTTCCCTGGTTGTTATAGCGATAGGCTTATAGGATTGTTTATTTGACATGGATGTTTATCTAAATAAAGTGTCTTACTTGGTAAACTCACGGTCACCTATCAGAAATAAATGTAGATTTTTGTATATGATTCACATTCTGATAATAAGCAATTTCAATTAACTTTAAAAATAGTGCCTGCTAAAAATACAAATGTACATAAATGTAATCACAATGAGTCAACCACACTAATCCTAAGTTCTGTGTTATAACTCTTTGACATTGTAACAAATGATTTATTGCTGATACTGCATTTCATAGCATTTGTATATGTACAACGTATATGCCTTATAAAACAATTCTTCAAGTGGAAAATTTGTGTCATTGGTCTTGACTCATTGTTTCCTTCATGTCTATTGTAAGATGTTTTGCAGAACACAAATCAAGTGAATGAATTTATAAATTAACTAAAACAGAATAATATGTAATATTTTATTTTTCATATTTAGCATCAAGATTTAGTTGGTAATCTGTTAAACTGTTTCTGCTGACTTTTTTTGTGTCTGTTCTTTATGTAAATGTTCTTGAATGTCCCGTGTGGGTGGAAGCTGGTGGTGAAGTACATGGAAGATAAACATTAAGATATTAAGCTGCACACAGTTCAACATTTAACTGTTCTTATTTACATGTCACTTGCTGGAAGTCTTAAACCGCACAGCCTCTCTAGTACTTCCTCTGTTTGTGAGCTTGTGTCTGTCTGACTTCTCTCTCAGCAGTTGTCTTTTAAAACTTTAGACATTGTCTTTCTCTCTGATTGACATTGTTTGTATATTCAGTTAAAACATCAAGTAGGATTTCATGGCAGTACATTTATGCATTGGCAGATCCAAAGCGACTTACAATACATTCAAGTTAAACATTGTGTCAGTACTTGTGTTCCCCAGGGAATCAAAGTCACAACTTTTGGGCTGTTAACACAATGCGCTACCAAATGAGCTACAGGAACACTGCAAAATCACAGTTCAGTATTCCTGCAGGATGATGCAAGATGATGACACGCAAAATTATTTTAGGCATGTAATGTACTTTATTGAATATGCTAGTTCTCATTGGTACGTATAAAGAAAATTTAACAAGACTGAACTTGTACAGGGTTAAGATTAGGGTTAGTTTAATATGACTTAAAACTATAGGCTGAATATCTGTGAAACTACACAATGAGGTTCAAGGTTCAGTCATGCATACATTGAGAAAGGTATTAAGATATTGAGCTTCATCTTCATCTTACAATCTTACAATCTAAATCTTACAATCTTTTTTTTGTTAATTTAACAGGCCACTAAAATGTTATCATGCACAGTAAAGTTAGGCAGGTTGTTTCAGAGTCCATGTTTACTGTCCAGCACCTCAGTGTGTTGGTGTGTTTAGAACAGAGGCAGTTGTAAATGGGAGGGTCTCAGTAGTATATTCAAGTTCAGCACAGAGGAAGTGGACTTGTGCTCACTACTAACCACACAGTACATTCTCAAACTCCAACAGATCATTTCAATGGGTAAGTCATAAAATGTATATTAAAATGTAAATATTTTAAAAAGAATTAATCTTGTTAAGGTCTTGGAAATTATTCTTCTAATTGCTGGTTTATTATTTTGGTTGTGAGTTGGGAAGTTTTGGGCTTGATCTTGGACATCTAGCAAGGCACTGTAAGTGTAACTTTGTTCACATCCCCCCAAACAAATAAAAAAAGGAAGGAACACAGGGTTTGCATCGTCTTTTAGGGGATTTCAGGCTTATTTTTATTTTAAGAGGATGTTTTTGAAGACACAAAATGAAACTAAAGATTGAAGGTAGCATCACAATAGGACCGCGTCAACATCAGAACTGCCAAGATGGCATAATTGTGTATTTCAATGTATTCAAATAATTTTTGCTATATAAGTGGCCTTAAGTTGTTTAGGTGTTTGTTTATATTTACATTAGTACAGGTCAGGTAGCTTACTTTTTGAGTATGGTTAAAGAGTATGCAATGAAAAATCAAAGTTGGAACGAATTAGGTTTCAGATGTGTCAGATAAGAAAATATGTGCTTGGGACATTAACAACATAGAGTTTACAGTGAGCAGTTTAGCTGAATTTATTGTGAACTCACATACCAACTAACTGTGGTAACTAAATTTGGATTTCAATTGTGTGCAAGTTTAATGCAAAAAATGTTTGCCAATATCTTATCATTAGATTGAATCATGAATTTGTGTTGTTTGACGTATTACATTCACAATCACATTCATACAGTAAGGAAGTGAGAAACATTAACTCACATAGGGAATACCTTTATTTTCCACAGTTTCAGGAAGCTGACCATATTTGGCTACAGACTAATGTAAAATATTTGTATTTAAACTATTAAGAACAGTTTCTAAATGCAACAAGCTATATGATCTGATATATGATCATTTATATCCCTAGTAGAAAATGCAACAAATTACATGCTGAAGTTTAAGTATGTGTACTTTATTTTGAGCGACATCCATAGTGATGCATGCCAGAAAACTGGTGTAAAACAGAGTTTCAAACAAGTGTAAAAAACAAAATACCTGCTGTCTGGCATTGTTTGTCTTCGAACATTTGGTTTAATAAATGAACATGGATGCCCACATTACTGAAAGTTATGTAGTCTGCAACACAGTTCCAGGATTGTTAGACTTGCCGTCTTTTAGTCATTTCATGGTAAAGGACATGGAAAGTCCCTGTCTTTCTTCTACACTGAACTCAAGATCTGAGAACAGGTCTGAGACTGAGACTGTGGCCAATCAGTCTGTCTGTACAGCAACCAAAAGGAAGTGACATTCTGACATAGACAAAGGGCCATGAGAGGAAATGACTTACGCATTGCGTGAGGCTGAGATCACAGGCTGTCTCAGCTTATCCACACTCTGTCACACTCCACCAACACTTTCAACTTTCGACCAGATGCTGAAGTATCAACCAAAGAACATGGTTACAATTACCACCAGCCTGTACGAATGGCTCTTTCAGTGAAAAAAAAGCAATCGTTTGGTTATTTACAACAGTCTCATGCGAAAATGTGTATACACGACCAAATTGACAAGTAAGTGTGTGGGCTTCTCTGTATTGTTAACTTTGTCTACTTGCTGGAATTCCATTTGCATGTTTACAGCTTCAATGGATGAGAGTATGATAGAGTATTTTGGTTCAAATTATTGCTGTGAACTATTTCACTAAACTTCTTGATTCAGTATCCGACTGTAAAAAGATACTGCGAAGTATTTTAAAGTGAAACTAATTTCTGATACACTGAAAAATGGGTTTGGAGTTAAGGATTCACTATTGTGGGTCAGTATAGTGGTTGTTATGTGGATCTGTAATCATTTGCTTTTCTGAAGAAAGTGTCAACTTAAACTAGTACAACTTTTTTTTGGTTGTGTAAAAAAGTTAGTTTTTCCCAGAGTGTATCTGTCAGTGGAGTTCTGTTTTGGGATTAAGTGTTTACATGTGCAGAGATTCCCAACAGTGGTACAAAATAATGTTTGTGCTAATTTACTGTTTATATTTATACATTTGTGTTTGACAAATGTATAAATATTCTTAGCAGAATATATGCGCTACTTGGTGAGTAAAAATCTTATCTTGATTATTGGGTTTTTAATAATAAAAATAATAAATTCATATGAGTTAAAAGTAAATATTTCTGGTGCTGGTGAATTGCTACTTATTGATGGGG
This sequence comes from Chromobotia macracanthus, assembly GCA_036877525.1. Lineage (NCBI taxonomy): Eukaryota > Metazoa > Chordata > Actinopteri > Cypriniformes > Botiidae > Chromobotia > Chromobotia macracanthus. Next base: position 1,688,306 of record JAZGTH010000045.1, on the reverse strand, counting down.
CTGAGGGCATACACAAAAGGTTGGGGGGGCTTAGTGATGCCAGCCGAATAGTGAAGTCATTTCAGAGGCAGAGCTAATTTGCACATTTTGGTGATAGATTGTGAAAACAAGCCTGTTTTTCTTTAAAATATTGCACACCGATTACAATAAGCTAATAATATAAAGTATCACAATAGTGATTTACTGTACAGTGACGTCCCTCTGAAGCTCAAGGCCACAATATACGTGTTACTCATTACATCTTCACCACCAGACTTACACCCCCATAGAAAACAAAAAGTGTGAGTATGTAACTTTTTAACCCAGGATAACTTTGTACTAAACATAACGTGGTGGCACATCCAGTGCTATGATGCTTTGCTAACTTGTGTGGGCAGATGTTTTAAAAAGCAACTTAATTTCCCATTGATGGACATCATGCTATGTGCACGTCGTCTCCTGTTTTATTTTTAAACAGGTCTCAAGTTGTACTCACAATCATTTTTCAAGTGATATATACACAGGAGAGAAAGGAAGAAACAAAGCCCAATAATAATAACTGCAACTACAACCCACAGATGCTTTTCTCACCTGTGGGTTATAACAGTTCACAGAATTAGGTAACAGTCACCTCAATGAGAAACATTTGAGTAGCAGCATGAAGTCTGGTCTGCTTTGTGTATTTTTCTGGACAACAGTCATTGACAAAAATAAAACAAAATGTAAAGTGGCTGAGGTTGGTTTGTTTTTGTGTGTAATTTGGGGGAGGATACATTTTAAATGCTACTACAAAACTAGACAAATGCAGAAAAACTATAATTATGTTGTTATATAATTATATTATTTTGACTGACAGAAAACACAGGAAAGAATTCGCAGAAAAGTACTGATTATTTTGGGTGGCAATATTGGTAACAACATACTTCAGACAAAAATAATAAATTTGTGAAATAGAAACAGCAGTGTCATCATTTCTCAAAAGTTCTGCATTTCTGGTTTAGTGTTGATGAAATGGTAACTAAGTTTTACTAACCGTAAAACTGCTCACCTGAGACAGATGAGGTGTACACTCACATTTATACTTTACCGCGAAATTATTTTGACTTTATTTTGCAGCATTACAGACTATGACCTTTTCCATCAAAGCTGATTGGTTGCTAATCATTTTTATTTTATTAAAATTTTTAAATATTTAATGAAATGGTTTTAAGTTTTCAGCCTTTGTGGTTTAGACAGCAGATCAGTATATGAGGCACCATGGACAAACTCTAATATGATATTTCTTCTCTGTGTGATCACAATGTTTATTATTACATTCGCCTACAAGTTAGTGGCAGGTCATGTCCTGGTCAATGACTTTGTAGATGGAAGCATTGTTAAAATAAACAGACTGTAAATTTTAAAGGTTTTTAGGTCTTATTTTTTTTAACTTATAGAAGTTCATATACAGTTGATATGGTAGATTCAATAGTAGTACATTCAAAGCAAACAGATGTGGATTAAAGGCCATCCAGTTTTCATTCATGGGGTCTTTAAAATATAGCAGTTAGCTGGAGTATTTGCTGTGCACTTGTTGACCAAAGGTCTCCTATCATGTCTGCATCATTCTATTCCACATATGGAGTTTGCCCTTATTCTGCTATACTTCTAACAACAGGATCAGGATGTGATTCGAATGAGGCTGGCATCTCCCCTTATTGCCCTAATTTCTAATTAGGACCCAGTTTAATGTTGTATTTTGCTGATTCAATGGTTTCCATCCAGAAAACCGACATATGAGAATACATGTAATAACAAAAAACATATGTACATATATAGATTTCTGTATGCATTTCTGTTATACATAGATGCACTACGTTACCATTACACTTCACTTTTGAGTCACCTAGTTTCCTCTTCATCTATTGTATCAGCTGACTGACACTCAGACATTAACTATTGCATGTCGGAAAGGGAATAGCAAATTCTGATTAAAACCACCCGCAGTGCTCTGCAGACTTTCCAGAGGAAACAAAGAGTTGCCTGTCCTTTCATTGTCCTGGACAAATTCAAACTTTTTTTTTGGAGATTTGGAACTAGTAAAAGCAGTGGTGGAGAAAATTATGTTCTCAAAGTCTCTAGTTTCCTCCAGCAGTACAGTATGTTTATGGAGAGTACAGCAGTGCACAACATCAAAAACAGATGTGTCAGCTGAAGGTAAGCTTTCATCACAGAAACTGTTGGAAAAGATGGAACAATTCTGGGATCATGCAACAGTCTTGCATTGAATTATGGGTGTGGTAGCATATTTGATGTAGTTTGTTTGGTTTGGTTATACTGTGTAGATGGACATTGTGAGATGCTGTTAATTGTTTTTTTTATTATTTTTTTGTGATTGTGACACTCCTGCCACTCTGCTGGAGTAAGTATTTTATAAGTATTTTATTTTTTAAATAAAATTCTGACAGACATAACAACATTATCTAAACCATAAATATCATAAATTTGGAACAAAGTGATCTGTTTGATTAAAGATTTGAAGAAAAAGAGGAAGTGTTTAGGAAACAATCATGAGTGCTTGTGAAGCAAAGTGTCACTATTATTATCTGTAGTGTCACTATACTGTCACTATTACTATTATTATTATTATTATTTGTTTCTTTGTGGATGAAATATTGGTATGTGCACTTGGGCTAGCACTAACTTAGTTGGGGTATTACTTTGATTGGACTTGAGACAATGTTCATCTCGCAGCTGAAAAACAGGCCACTTACAATAATTAAATAATTGTTCATATTATGGGACCAGAATATTATAAAAACCTGGGGATAATGCCCTAGAACACCCTAAGCTGTGAAGCAACACAGCAACAATCTCTAGGGACCCTGTCGAATGTCAGAGTTGTGGAGCCATTTACATTTTCTTCAGAAAGGGAAACTCAACTTGTTTTTATGTAATTCTATTTAGTGTTGCTTTTGATATGAAAATTACACAGCTGCTTTAAATACAGTTATTATGAATGTTTTCTCCTGATTTTAGAAACATGGCTACTATACCGATCTCCTGGCCCCCGCCTATGAGGGCTATTGGAGCCCAGAATCTGCTCACCATGCCAGGAGGAGTGACCACATCTGGATATCTGCACAAGAAAGGGGGCAGCCAGTTCAGCCTAATGAAATGTAAGTATTTTACAGGTCACTGCAATCAGTTACTCAGGCACAGACATCAAATATCATCTCAGTTAAGATTAGTTCAGATTTGTCTGTGCTTTAAAATGTTACTGCAGGTGAAAAGACTCAATGTAGAACATCTGAGCAAATGTTCATTCTATAATGCAAAATATTCCTTTAGGAAAAACTAATGTTCATAAATAACCTTAATAAAGAATTGCTTATCATTTATCTGCTGAAATGATTGGGCTGTTTAATGTGACTTCGAGAAACATTATATTGAGTGTCTGCCAATCCCACAGGGCCTCTTCGGTTCATCATTATCCACAAAGGCTGTGTGTACTATTTCAAGAGCAGCAGTTCAGCTACGCCACAAGGAGCATTTTCACTCAGTGGCTACAACAGGTTTGCTATAAACATCAGTGGTCAAACTGTGTTTGAAAAATTCATCAATGAGTCTACTGAAGTGTTCTTGACGCTGTGTTTGTTTACACAAAGTTCTAAAGTGTCTGTGTTAAACAGGGTATAAATAACCATCTGAATAATACAGCACAGTGCAAGGACTTCTCAAATGAGGCCAGACATTTATGTAGCATTTAGCTACGTATGAGTCCCTCATAAGGACAAATTGATTTATTTTTATCAGTATTTTTATGAGCTCAAGAATAAAGATTCTAGACAATTACATTGTGTTTCGCTGGGGAATTGATATAGCTTTGCGCTAGTGTTCAGGTTGGTCTAAAGTTAAAAAAAGCCCACCCAAGTGTTTACTCTGGTTCCTACTGTAGATATGATTCTGTCCCTCAATGTAATTCTATAAAATGTTTGGCCTGTTTATCTGCAGATATAGTCATGTAATTTTACTCAATACAGTGTAGAACATATATCCTCAGCAAGCAAATAATCTGAGGTATAATTCATGTCCATAGCTCAAACAGTGTTACAAGCTAAACAATTTGGGGTTCTCTAAATACAAGTAAAATATTATTATAAGAAAAATATAATAAGGGTGTCAGAGATCTCATCAAAGAAGTAGTTTATTGAATAAATAGTTTATTGATTTTTCTTGCCTGTAATGCAAATTAAGTTTCCTAATAAATGTAAATTAGGAGTTGTGGTGGCAGTGATCACTTTCCGTTCGCACATATCACCTATTGTTATAGGTGATATCCCAAATAGTAGGGTGATACTATCGTCTGACCAAATGTCTTTCTAAATGTAAATTACAGTCACATGTCCCTTTGATCAAAGCTGACTCTTGAAGTCTCTCTGCAGCCTCCTTACTTTAATTGAATCATTATTATGTGTTTAACTGACCAACATGTCTGAATGATAATTATGCCTTTTTTAGGATGAGCTTGTACAAATATTTATCTTGAAGTGGAATTTGTTTAGAGACAGTCTGTAATGTTTTACAGTAGTGAGGCTTTTATATATTTATTATATATTTTTATATTTTATGTACATTTTATGTACATTATATATATTAACTGTCACTAATTCAGCCTCCCAAATGTTTTAACTGTTAGAATCTTACGGGCAGCAGAGGAGACAACATCTAGCAACATTTTTCCCTTCAAGATCGTCCACTTCAATAAAAGATATCGTACTTGGTATTTCTCAGCAGCGAGTGAGGAAGAGAGACGGGTGAGATTTGAACTTATTAATAACTGTCAATTAAAAGAATGAATATAAAATGTGTTTATTCAATCAAATTTGTCTCTAACAGAAATGGATGCGACACTTGAGAAATGAAATAGACTATTACAATGACCAAAGAGAATTGCAGATTTCAAGGTAAAAAAAAAGTTGTACAGTATTTGTTATAATATGAACACAATATTGCTTAATCTGTGACATTGGGATATTAAGTCATACTGGACATGCAGAATTTCATATATACTAGACATATAGTGTTATATAACACATCTGCTATTATTTTAATTGCATTTTATGTACCTTAGTTAACAACTAACATTGTACTTTACCATAATAGGGTTTACATATCCATTTGTACCTTTGTTTTCTTGGGAATTTTACACCCGCCAGCTGTCATCACTTCCTCTTTCTTTAAAATCACTATCTGTTGCTGCTTCTAAGAACATGTTCTGAGTCACTTGTCTCATGAAGTCCTCGTATTGTATTAGTGATGAATTAGATGCTGAGAGTATCTATGGTCCATTAGAAGAAACTGTGGAAATCCGTCATTTTGAAGATGACTCTGAAGAAGGTATGAAATGAGACAGAATAGTTAGTAAGGATTGTTAATTGTAAAGGATAAGGATTGTACTGTATTGTCTGTATTGTAAATTTGTCCATCATGTTAACTAAGTTGTTAACTAATGTCAACAAACATGTAACCTTATTGTAAAGTGTTACTATTTATTTTCATTTTCTGAATTTTTACAAATTTTATTTAATTTAACACACCATGTCTATTAAAGTTTATATAAATGTATAAAGAATTTAATATAATAGAGATATTATATAAATGGTAAATGAAAATGTTTCATTTTATTTAGATAATATAACTCAAGATGAGGACAGTGATGAGGATGACTACCTCAAACAAGATGAACCACCAATGCCACCAGGTCACTGCTTGATTCTTTGCCATTTCTTGGCTGATTTGATAAAGCATTTTAGATTTTACTCATTTGAGATATTTTAGTATTTACACTCACTGACAATATTTACCATAGCAAATACAGTGAATTTATTGATTGTCTTTTATGTTTTCTTTTTTCAGGTCGACCCATGGTTCCACCTCCACCATACCCCCCACCTCCAGTTCCTCACCTGTCTAGAGAAAACCGTCAAACAAACGGGCCACACCCTCCACCTCCCCCTCCATTAAAAAAACCCCCTTCCTGCACATCTATAAACAAGGGTCCACCTCCACCACTACCACATGCTCCATATCTACAGAAACCAGACATGCCCTCACCAAACAGAGGTCCTGGGGGTCCCATGCCCCCATTTCCAGCCCCAACAGGCTCATTTTCTACAATCCCTATTTGTGAGAAGAAGCTAAACACCTCTCTTATTGGGAATACTGCAGCTACTTTACCCATCGTTGAGAATTTGCAGAAAGTGATTCTAAAGCCTGAAAATAAACCACCCACCTCTAGCCACCTGGGGGGCAGGTCCACCACAGAGAACAGGCCAGTGTCACCTCATCCATGTTCTCTTCTGGCTAACAAGACCCAGCTGACCCAAATTCCAAAGCCTCCTTTACCAACCAAACCTAAACCCAGCAGACCCTCACTCCAGTAAGTAGTCCTTATCTTGTTTGAGTTTTAGTCTACAATACTAAACAGGGTTCTGTTATGAGCTTGTACCAGAAGTGTATCGACAACAATTTAAGACTCTCTTTAAAGGTGCAGTTATAAACAACTCTAACAATTGCATTATAAGAGTCACAACTGAATTGTGAGAGCTATTGTATATGCTATATCAAGCAAACTGCATATTGACATATATTTACATGTAAATACATAACACTGGTCTTCATATCACTAGGGCTATCAGCCACAGGTTATGAAGAAGAAATGGGGTACTGTGTGGTCATAAAGAAAAAATAAAAATTTTGCTCTAGAAAAAGAGAATACAAGATGAAACAAACCAGAACACCTTTGACACAGATACCCATTACAAAGCAAGCAGCAGCAGAATGCTTGCTTTGAAACAGTTAAGAATAAAAAAATCCTTAAAAATGCAAAAAATAAATAAAAAGTCTTTTTATTATCATAATCTGTGTAATAGACATTGATTGTTAGAAAAGTTCTTAATTAAAAAAAAAACACTATAGCTGTGCTGCAATAAGCACAGGACAATTTGAGAATCAGTCCTCTAATACGGTTTAAGACCCAAACACTGTGTGAATATAGAATAAAGTGAGTCAGCTACTCATGTCTTTCAGCTTGTCACTCTTGAGACATACAAAAAATAAAACTGAATTGTCTTGGATTTGTAAAACCTGTATTTCATTTAGTGAATCAACCATTTTATTTATGCTCATTTTAATTCAGAACAAACACTGGGTCATAAGTCTCTGAAATATATATTTATACAGAATGCAATTGCATTTTCCCTCAGAAGAGCATCACCAGATGGACAAAGTTTCCGTTCCTCTTTGGAAGAGAACCCTTTGAAAAAGAGAGTGCCTCAGAGAAAAAGTGATGATTCGGAAGATGAGGACTATGAAAATGTATGTTTACCTCTGTTACCATCTGTCCTAGTGATTAGAGATCAGAGGTTCCAAGACGTTCCATAGACGTTCAGAGATTCCAACACTATTTATTGAAGAACTTAATACTGAGCAGAAACCATGAGTCACTTCCTTAATGACACACTGAATCAAAACAGATTGTGTGGAATTTAGGAATTTGAGTTTTCAAACTAGACATTTTGTTTTGCCATTGCGACATTTATCAAGATAAGTTATTTTTACTGCAAGACACACAGTTTGCCATCATTTTGTCATACATGATATGACTGTCATGTTTTTCTCTTCAGGTGCAATTACCTCCATCTGTCTTTGTGGACACGACAGAGACCAATAATGTTGAAAGGTAAATGCCATATTTTTGCATATGAGGTTTAGTTTTTAGAAATGTAAGATTACAAGCATTGATTATTCAACCAATACCCTACACATTTTAGCATGAGCGTGCTACAGTTATGTCTTTATCTTTGTAGTACTGCCCTCTAGTGAAAAGGAGTTATAATTGCACAGTAAGTGATTTAAACAAGTCAGTAATCCTGTATTTACTCTGTTATCACAGGTTATTTAAAGAAACATACAGTTCTCCACAGAACGGCCTTTACTGCATCCGAAAATCAGGAACAGGGAAAACATCACAGGTACAAAATTCCAAATTGACATAATTAGATTGTGTGCATAGAAGAACAACAACATTTCAGTAAGTAGCTAGTACATATTCCTGCATCAATATACTGTGTTGTCTCTGAAATACTACTTCAAATCATGCATAACCCCTGCACTTAAAACAAAACCAGATGGTTATGATTGTTTCCACAATAGAATAGATTTTTAGGTATGGGTCAGATGAACACTTTTCAATCCCATGAGCCTATGGGAGCTGAGAAGCTGCCAAATTAAAGTACAAAAAAAATTAATTCATTAAAATACTGTAAAACCATGAGCCAGTCGGTTCTTTTAAAGTGTAGGTGATATAAGGTTCAAATACATTAATTCCTCTTGGTTAAACTGTAACTTGTTTAACAACACCTTAAGTGAAACATTTTCAGGGTTGTTGTGACACATCATTGGTCAACTAACATACGGTTCATATGACACTGAAAACATGGCTGAGTATGTCCAGAATATATGCATACTGCACCCACGCATACAGTACTATAGTACAGTACTATATAAAGTACTGTGGGTATGTCATCATATTTTGTACATACTGGAGCAGTACACAATTTTCGATGCAGGAAAGTTCCTTGAAAATTACAAGCAGGTGTGTTTGACCCTCCGGAGCCAGACTGGACATGTTTGGTTTATACAGAGGTTGTTCCAAGACCAATAAAGCATCTTGATCCATTAACATACTTGTGTATATCATATTAGGAATGCACAGGGAATCATGACGTGTGAATGTTGTTACATGCTTCATCTTTGATACAGGTGCTGGTTGTTTGGGACACAAATATAAACAAAGCCAGAAACTACAGGCTTTTTGAAGAGGTCAGTATTCACAGACACACACACACACTGTACACCTTTTCATGTATTGTTCATCATTAGTGTGGTTCAAGCATTACTATTATTATTGCTCAAGTTTAGGGTTAAGAATTTGAATGAAACCCAAGTTTATTAAACCGCAAGCAACTACTGCTGTGGACATGAATGATACCTTAAATCGTGTGGCTTGTTGAAGGACCTAGGTCATATCTTGAGACCAGAGTACTGTAGAGATCTGGGGTTTGATCTTTACTTGATTTCATAACCTCTAACACTAACTATTAAACTTTGGCATGTAACATATATAGAAGTAATTGGTCCTTATAGATGTATATACTGATTTTTCCATATTATTTTCTGTCTCCCTTATATATTTCTAGGAGCAGAGAGTTTACCTGGAGACAGATCTGAGTTTCCCAACATTAGCTGCTCTGGTTGAGCACTACTATATTAACACACTGCCCAGCAGCAACCACTCTTTGCCCAACAACTCTCTGTGCTTACAGATTCCTTTCGGCTACACCGCACCCAGGTGACATTCATTTCCCTTACCTGTGCTGAAACACCTACATGCGCTGTGCATTGCAATTCAGGTTGAGTTCTGGTGCTCTGTACTGGTCCAGACAACTGCTCCCTTTGCTGGTTATATGTATTAATTACATCTGAATGGACAGCTGCTAAATAAACTGAATGATTAACAAAAGAAAAAAATCACTGGTTTGATGTTGAATATAGATGGATGGAATATTAATGCCAAGGATTTTTTTATTATGGCCTAAGCTCTGAATAAAGTGTATATATTAATTTATATACAAAGGCATACAAATTAAGTCAATATGCACGTTTATATATATATATATATATATATATATATATATATATATATATATATATATGTGTGTGTGTGTGTGTGTGTGTGTGTGTGTGTGTGTGTGTGAGTAAATCAAACAAAAATCCAAGCCACGAGAACTTCCTGTAATTGTATGTGTCACAATATTCATGCGATGGCTGTGTCAGTTATGTTAAGAGGTGTCACATAAAAATGTGACGTGAACATTGTGCAGAAACCACAAAACGCTACATTACTGAAAAAGTTATTTATTTTTGGTATTCTTCTGGTTAAGCGTGTTTGTTTTTACATATAAAACAGCATAAAACATAAAACAGCCTCATGAATGTTACAAAATTACAATATTTCAATCATGTATATTTATGATAATGTATAGATTTTGTATTGTACATATTGTAAATGAACAAGTTAATAATGTATGTTACTTTTGTACTTTTGACACTGTACAATCCCATGAATGAAATTAGCTTAGAAAAAGCTTTCTTGGCAATAAACTATATTAAATATTGAATATAGTTATATTGAATATTATTTTTTTATCCGTTTCAATTGTTAATAATGGTATTATAATGTCAATTAATTATTCATTTTGTTGATATTTTTATTAAGCTTAATGGCAAACCTCTAAATTGTATGTTACATTAGGCCTATGCTGTTTAATAAAGTCTCATTTTCTTTCAGTGGATTTTATGTGTGACAATAGAACAAAACAACATGAAACACCATGTTTCCTACTGTATAAATAATCTGTCTCTTTCTTATTACATAATACTATCATTTTAGCTCAAATAATGTCATTTATGTAAATATTTATATATTGTAATAAACAACGCTGTCAGCCAGTTATTATTGCAGGGTAATCAAGTCTTTCTTATTATCATCCTGAGGGAGATAATTTGCTTGTGATTGCAATAATGACAAGTTGGCTGTTTAAACATACACATATCTTAACCATATATTGGGGACAAATTTGAGCAAAACCTTTTAGGGACATCCTCATTTTTATGTTAGGGTTAGGTTATAGTGTATAATCACCTGTTTATAAATCTGTGTGTGTGTGTACAGGTATATGTGGTTTACAAGGACACAAATGTGTATAATGATGTGTACAATATAAACATGGTTTACAAGGGCACTTCCTTTGTCCTTAAAAACCAAATGGCTTAAAAAACATACTAAATGGTATTTTTATTTTAATTAAAAATGCCAAGAGTTTTTTGTGAGGGTTAGGTGTTGGGTTAGGGGAAGTGGATAGAAAGTTTGATTAGCTCAATATAAAAATCATTACGCTTAAGATATATCTCAGCATTAGAACACTGCAGAGACATACGGGTGGGCATCTGACTCGGGCTGTCAGTGTGCTTTAGGTATTGCCCTGGTAACTTCCTAACCACACCCTAGCAACCATTTAGATCACCCTAGCAACCTCCTAACATCATGAATAAGCCATATTTTAGTATATCTATCATGCTAACATCATGCTAAGTCATCTGTCCTGTGTCCCATTTATAGGAAGCATTTAAATCTAATAACACTCATCGTGAAGCAACACAGGGTTAAGCGCTTTGCTCAGGAGGACTTCACATCTGCATTCTACATCTCTGACATGAGGCACTCTACACTATGTCAGATAAGTAACACACCCTCATTTAGAGCACATGCCTTGAGGGAAAAGAGGGAACATGCCTTGATTCTCCCTTGTGGCGATCTTGCTACTCCAATCAGGTCAATAGGCCTGTCTGTTTCCGCCCTCTAGTGGAAACATAACATAACCTTCATGTTATGGTAAGAGTGGTTTTAAAGGTTTAAAGGATTAAAGAACGGTGCATGCCACATTGATTAAACCTGTTATTAATTTAATCTAGTTTTTAGAGCTATGAAAATGTGTTTTAGTTTAGTTTCAGTTTTTCTTAATTTAATTTCACTATTTATCTTAATTCTCAGTCTCAGTTTTCAGTTTTGTTTGTGTTTACAAGGATAACTTTGGTTCTCAGTAAATACTGTCTTCCTCAGTGCTGGATGTTGTTGTGTTTCTTTCTAATCCATAATTTGACTTCTGATTGATCAGAAGGTGTTTAAAGATACATTCTATACTCACCTCAGCCAAGTGTAAATTGATTCATATGATGCTAACACAATAATTTACAAACTGTGTGATACCTTATTAAAACTGTTTTTACAAGTTACATGAATTATGACCTGGGTATTTCAATATACCAAGCCTTAAATTGTTTCCTGTAATCTTTCAATCCACTATTTTACTTGTAATTCTTTAGATATATACATTCGGCAAGTCATTTTGGATTCAGCAACAGCTGACTTACAACATGATTAAGGCAGAATTTTGTATAGGCAACAGACTATATTAGTCTAGTAAAGCTGCTAAATAAATCATTATAATGGAAAATGATTAAAAATTGAAACACTTCTAAGGCAAGAGAAACTATAGATGGCTCCTTGCAATGGCTCTAAGATTGAATGATGTATTGGCATTTCGCCTAATAGTGTTTTAGCCTGATCAAAGGATGCTTGTCCATGAAAAACTCACCTACATGGTCCCACAGTATTGTAGATGGTCCAGGGCCTTGGAATGCAGTTGCTAGGGCATCCTGGGTGGTTGCTATGGCATTGCTATGCAGTTGCTCTTGTATTCTGGGTGGTTATTCAAATCCCTGAGTGTGAGCAATATTACAAGTGATGTTAGCCATTGTAAACCTTACTAATCACAAAGGAATAATCACATTAGATATATGTTTCTCAAGACTTTCAGATCTGAGAAAGTGAAGATGTAGCAAGAACAAGGAGTCTAATATGTCAGGACTGGTGATTAATGAACAGGGTAAATATAGAGTTTGCACACTGATCTGCCAGGTTTCTGCTTAGAACAGTGAGTTTCTCTGAATAAAGAATAAATATGCATTCCAGTGAAAGTTTTGATATAAGGCCAAATTCACTTTTATTCATGTTATTCTATTTTTAAAAGAAGAATAAAACCTTGATCTTCAATCACAGTAGTTAGTGATTTTTTTTTATAAAAGCTGTGAAAAATGTTTGAATAACATTAAAACTAAAAAACAGGATGTTTTGAATGTTGCTAAAACTATCAAAATAACATTAATGGCAACATAAAGGGAACATTCTTATATCCTAAAATGATTAAATGGGTAGATTTTTCTGTACCCTTCAATATTTTACAGCTACCAAATTCAATTGCTGTAAGTTACTACATCATCAGTGAAGATGAGTGAGTGAAATCAACATATTTTTGTACAGTAAGCTCCATAATGTTTAATCGTTACTTAATTATTTTTATTTTAATTTTATAATTATTATTTATATGTATAGTTATTGCACAGGTAATTTAGTGATTCATTGATTCTGTTTTGTCTTTGCTATAGTTTTCTAGGTGAACCAACAATGTTCCCAATCGTATTCAGTAGGCTATTTGTTGTATTCTTACTTTGTTATTGGAAACAAAGGATTATTTATTCATTATAAAGCCTTTATATTTTTCTTAGGCAACGCCAGTATGCACCAATACGTTTATAGCAGTTTCAGCAGAAACCGTGGTGAAGAAAGGGTTAAATGTGTAAGTGACCTGAAGCAGAGCTCGCCTGCGTCCGGCTGTGGCGCGGTTATTCGCTGCAGGTTCACACTATCATTAAATTGGGACATGGATTGCGGTTCCGCGACCCGTTCGCTTGCGTGGAGAGGCTGACCGGGGAACTGCCTTAATGAGATAAAAGCCCGTGGATCAGACTGGTTCTGCTTGTCACACGAAGACGTTTCGGTTGTGCTGCAATATCAGGGACGAGGCCACAGACGGACAGCACGGCGTTCATCTCTACCGCGAAATGGTCACGTCGACTCTGTGGCTTCTCCTCCTGCCGGCGTGTCTTCCGCGGTGTGGATTTACCGGCGGTGAGAGCGCTGATGGTCGCGATGTTTACCGGTGAAGATGTGAAGAATGACGCGTGCATGCGTGCATATGTTGCAGTCTTTATCTCAGAGGGATTTAAATAGCGTGTGATAAATTGAGCTACTCACTTCATTCAGTTCATTCTACATTACTTATATTTACTCATACAAATTGTTGCACATTTTCATTCATTGAGATATTTGATTTGACGGTTTATTGGTCGCTCGTTGAAAGCGTGTCTATAGGCTACATATAGGCCCTTGCAAATGGTATAAAACTCTCTTTTTTGCATAAAGTGTTATTGGAATTATTTGTTAACGTTAACTGAAGGTTGAGTTCATGTTTTTACAACTAATCGTGCTTTTGATGATGCCAACGATTGCGTGCATTAATTTTTATGACTGATATATAGGCCTGATACATTAATAGGTGGCTCTGCAGTTATTCATTTGAAGTGTTTGTTTAATATCTCAGTCTTTATACACGTTTGTTCTCACCTAGAAAAGATGCGTGTTTTGTTGCGGTATTTGACAATAAACGGGTGAATCCGGTTAAAGCGTCTGTGAAACTCATGCTATAGCCACTGATCCTAGAGCGGTGCGCTTGGCCCAGTTACTAGATTACCGTTATTAACATTTAGGATTCGGTTTTCTTTTTATGTGCTTTTTGGTATAACGCTGTGAAACGCATAAATAACGTATTGCTACAACGCGTTTTTGCATACGTGAGAGCTGAAGGGAGTGCAATAATAAGCGCTGGAGGCGCGTTTTTAAAAGTTCAACTTTACAAACACAAGGTCTGACGCCTGTGTGTGTCTGTACAGAATGAAACGTATAAAGATAAAGCGAACAGAACACCAGAATGAATCCTGTTGCCCTCGGAGGTTGCGTGTATGCTCATACATTAATATACTATTGTGGGCGAATGGTTTGCATGCTTTATAGGTGACCACATTCATTTTAAAGACTGCATGTTTTTTTTAATTTTTCATATGCTTGCACTGAAACACCTGAGGTGCGTGAATAGTAGCTTAGTGGTTCAGATTTTAGACAGATAACTGGAAGGTTGTTGGTTTAAACACCAGTAGTTTATTTTTAATCTGTCACCATTGTACTGTTGATCTTGCCTTGCTTTGGATTACTCAGTAGGGACTGTCCCTATAATGAGACTTCTTTAAGTCCCTTTGGATGAAATGATTTGATAAATCACTAAATGGTTGTATCATTCTGATGTTTGCCAATCACTTGTTTTATCATACAAACTGCATATATTGTTTCACATAGAGAAATGTAATGCTGATTTGTTTTGAGGTTTAGCCTAAAGGTCCAAACTGGCCAGCAGTACCCTAGATTGTGGTTTACGTCATGAAAACAGAACTGGTACTCCAGCACATTATGGTTGTGTTCCCTATTAGACAAACCTCAGGTCTTGGAAATTGGAAACGCTCCATATCACAAGCTCTGCTTATTCTTGCCATCTTTCAGTGATGAGATGCCAAAATATTTTAATGAATCAGAGGTTGAGGTGTCTTGTGGTGAATTATTTACTTCCTCCGATATAAAGCACAAAGCTTTAGGGCCTTTTGCTCTCCAAGTCTGTCCTGGTTGAAGTAATGCCAGTCGCCTTCACATAACTTACGCTGTCTTTCAGTAATGTTTATGGAAATTTTTGATGCTGCATTTTGTAAATATTTAAATTATTTGCCAAGTAGTTTATTTGATGCCCTCAGTAGTTTAGTTAGTGACTGTTTTTATTTGGCAGGTGTTTATTGCCAAAGCATATGCAGTTATTGTTTTTGAAGTGCTTGTAAGCAGTTTTATAACCGCACACTTCAGTTTAAACACTGTATTTCTGCAGCATATAGTATGTATGCTGTGTAATGTGTGCAGATTTACTACATGCATGAAATCTATTGTATAATATGTTCTGTTTCACAGTATACAGTGTACACTGTAAAGTGTTTTGCACTTAGTAAAGCTAGTATACCATTCTGAGCACAGCCATTTCCTAAAAACCTACATGTATTGTTATTCTACTGTAGGAAGACTCAAGATCAGCTGTACAAGAATACAGCTGTCTGAGAATGCCTTGCATGTACAGAGCCTGTTAACTGTAATGTGATCTGTAAGGCACATGAATATCAAACACCATAGGTCATTTAAAGATGTCTATCCCCTGATTCTTTATTTAATTTGGTTGGCCAAGTGATATGCATTAATTATTCCTGATAATGCTTCTCTCTCAGCTGAACTGATCTTGGGCTGTTTTGATTAGATTACACAGAAGGCTGGCCTCAGAAGTGGCTGATGGTATCACATGTCATGAATTGGGCACTGTCACATGTCATAACGGGTGAAGAGGTTGTCCGTGAACGCATTGTTTCAAAGGACACGGTCACTGATTCAGAAGAAATGTAGGACGCATTGTTCATCCACAGAGCTGAATGCTATTGTTAGACTGCATGATTTTCATTCCTGTTGGAACGTCTGAACATCACTTGTTTGTTCCTGTTCCAGTTGCAATATGTGTGAATGGTTTGTTTTGGTCAGTAAGGTACTTTTAAAAGTCATACTCTGCTAAACTCAAGTTAATGTTGTTTTGTAGTATTTCATTAAAATTAAACTGTTATGGGTGGTTCAGTTTGTCTGTGATCTGTCTGATAACTTGACCTGTCACTTACATTTACAAGAGACCCCCCCCTCCCCACACACACACACAGCCAAAATTGCCTAATTCAATAATATATAGTATGTAAACAATATGTTGGAAATTAGTATGTCAGAAACCTCAGTATGCAAGCAACAGTGTGGTCCACTCTTTCCACTGAAAGTAGGTATGAGACGGAGGGACACTGTTCAATCTCATGAGGCCATGCAAGCTGAGGAGCCACCAAATTCAAAACATTTTCATTAAAAAAAAAACAAACTGTGAATCAGTTGTTTTTTAATTTAGTATTGTGTTGATTTAGTGTAAGTGATATAGGTACCCAGTTTATTCCTTGTGGTTAAACTGTAACTTATTAACACCTGATTAACTTTTCACGGTTGTACATCATAGGTGAACAAGTATGGGTGACATGACAATGAAAACATGGCGGTTGTAGTATGCCTGGAATGTATCCATACTGCACCCACACATACTGTATAGAATGTACTGTTTAAAAGGTCAGGAAGTAAATACTTGACTGACTTCAGAACGTACTGTCATAGTAAGTGGTTTCAGACACAGGGAACCTTATCTGGCACACCCATTCTGGTGTTATGGTAAAGTACTAGTTAGCTAATGATCAGTTGTGTTTGATTAGAGAGAACTCTGACTGGTTTAAGTTGTCAGGTGTTCTTCTATACTTAGAGTATGCCCTTAAAAGTGAAGTGTGATTCACAACAGGTTTCCAAACACATCTGCCATTTGTTGCTATGTTTCTATTCGTTTTTTTTGTGTGTTTGTGTGCAAATAGATGGATATTAGGAGAAAGTATAATCCAAATATGAAAATCTGCTACAGTTACTATCATCGTAACACTTAATAGTTAAGTATATGGTTCTATCTAAGCATTGCAAACTTTTCTGTAGCTCAGCAAGCAACAACAAGCTCAAGGGTTCGATTCCCAGGAAATGAACATACTGAAACTGTAAAGATTACACAATATGCGGTTTCTTTTTATGCTTTCTAATTTATTTTAATTTAGTGGAGCTAACTGAGCAATTCCAAGTCTTATTGCTAACCACTGAAACCATCTCTTTCTGCTGTGCTTCACAGCTTCCCATACAGAATGTGAACAGTCTCAGTTTCAGTGTGGCAATGGTCGGTGTATTCCATCTGTGTGGAAGTGTGACGGTGACCAGGACTGCTCAGATGGGAGTGACGAAACTTCCTGTGGTGAGTTTTTTTTTTTTTTTTTTTTTGCCTGGGAGAGTGTTTGTGTGTAGAAGAGCTCAATACAATCATTTAAATCTGCATGCAATTAATGAGCCATCTGAGAGTTACATCATCTCTACATCTATGCAGCAACCCACTTCCACAGTTAGGCTAGTCTTAATATTAAGGAGTGATGCAACTCTTTTGAAGTCCACCATCACTGATGCTTTTGTTGAACAGCATCATTTTCAGATATGAAATTTAGTTTTTCCCTCTTTATCAAGTGATCATATGTAGGAATTTACAATAATTACACCGCTTGACATGTTTCCTTTTTTGTTGTGTTCCAGTGTGTAACTAATGCAGTAACTTAAAAAATGAAAAAACTACTTGATTTTCCAATCCTTTATTTTTTTCTTCTAAACAGCTAAACAGGTTTATTTCTAGGTCTGTAGGTCTACATCCATGTATTAACAAAAACAGTTCCTTCCTCCAAAAGATTTTGGTAGAAAACAGTCCATAAATTGCTATTTATAAATTCCATAGATGATACTTTGATTTTCAATGTTTTGGAAATGTATTAATTGGTTTGTCTCTATATAAAACAGTCCTTTCTGTCTGATGAAATTACAGCAACTGGTTTAATATCAAATTTTAAAGTTGGTTTAAAAACATTCCTCACTGTGCAGTGGTATATATGTGCTACAAACCACAGTACTAAGCTATATGATGTTTTTGTTTAAAATATCAGTGAAATTAATTTGATTATATTGTTTGTCAGTGAAATTGCTTTACTACAAGAGAATATAAGCTAAAATGTTGAGGTTTTGATTGGTTATTTCGCAATACTTGTCAGTTATGTTTCAGACTACAGGCCGGTGTCCTGTTCTGTGCTGAGAAATCTTATATACTTCTGAAAAAAAAACATTCTGAACTTGAAGTTGCTGGGATGAGAGTTTTGGAGTGAAAGTGCCTGGTCAAATGGTAGCTCACCCCATTTCTTCTGTGGGCCTTGGCAACTTTAGCCTTTTAATTTGCACATCTTTTTAGGCACCCTGTTAACTGTTAATTTATTAATTGTTGCTGTGTAAATATTGTTCTAATGCTATTCAAGTACCTGAGCTTGATCATAGAATATTTCTAAAAAAAATACCTCTATCTTGTATAACTCTTTAGAAAAGTAATTTTCAATTACAGCAAGCATATTTCGTTCAAAAGTTGCTGTATAAAAGAAAATACCTTTCTGATGAGTTTGCAGCTGGAAAGCACACAGCACAATTATAATATTGACAAGCCACAATTGCTTGCTCAGGGTGTCTTTCTACACATTACTGTTTTTATTATCATTTGTTTTAATGTCTTAAAATGAGCCCACCTGGGTGACATCATTTTCATTGTGCTAACTGGGTCATTGTTGCGAGAGAAATTACAGATGGGGGTCGGCACAAATGGAATTGGGTCTTATTTTGGATCCAAGTGAAGCACTGTGTTCTAATTCAGTCTTCTTTCACCTTTTACTCTGGCGGCAAAAGCACTGCCTCAAAATTAGAATGAGAAAATAATTGAAGTTACAGAAATGTAATAAAATTAATCTTAAAATTGTGATGAAATAGTGTGTGTATAGCACTATCTTTCTTGAGTTGTGAGATGTGCATGTGCATGCAGAAGTGCAAACATCTAGCTATGTAGTTTATTCAAATAATTTATATTGCACAAATTAAACAATGCAGTATTCAGATCTGTCTTAAGTAGATTTAGGCAGTGTTTCTACAGCTCAAATTTCTACGGTTTTTTGTTTGTTTGTTTTTGTGCACTGACTTTACCTTTTCATTGTGTATTGATAGTTTTTAATTAATCAATTAATTAATTTTGATTTTTGTTGCTGACACCACTTTTGCCACAAGGGCTAATTATTTGATAGTGTTGACCAATAGCCACATTGGCTGGTTTGTAGGCATTTTTAAGCAAACATTTGGTCATGAATTTACATTAAAACCAAAAAAAACAAAACTTTTACATGTTCACCTCATGTGACCGTTTTTACCGTGTCCCAGCAGTGCCAGTAAGCAGTAAGCATTGAGTGTTTAGAATGCAGAAGTGTCGTCAGTTTTGTTCTGTTCCATCTCTATTGCCATTCTGTTTGCAGGAGGCCTCCTGCTCTGAGTGCTCTGTGTGAACATGAAGAGACTGTGAATGGGTCTCAGATGAGGGGGGTGCTCTCAACTTTGTTGTAGATATCAAAGGGCCCTTATCTTACAGCTGCACTTGACAATTGAAGTGTTTTCTTTTTAAATCAATATCCAGTGTGGACTTGTACAAAATGTGCAGGTTTGGAGATCGTGGCTTTATTTTTGTAGTGCACATTCAAACGTTTCAAAATGTTGAGGTACATGAGGGTTCAGGAGTTATGTGCAGGAGTGGGCTACACATATCATTTAAGTCTTATGTTTTTACGACAATATATACTTTTTTGATTTTAACATGTGAAAAAAATACATGATCTTGTGGGTAATAAAATGTGTTGTGATTTTAACTATAAACTTAAGCCTGACCTGTACCACAGAAAAATACATAACTACTTGTATGCTTTTCCTGAAGAAACGTGGTGCTTGTTCAGGCAAACGTCTAGCACTTGGAAATGTGCTAAAAACCTCTTAGAACAGGGTGTTGTGGGTGGTTGCCAGATCATTATGCAAGTGATGTTATGTATAGTTATATATATATATATATATATATAGTACATGTGCAGATATGAGGTAGGTGATTGCCATGTAGTTCTTACTGGCCCATATTAAATAAGCCCACAAAGTCTCAGTGTGTTCTGGAGTTAAGATATAGCTCTTGGGTCCCACATTCAATGTTTTGGTGCTTGATGAGTTGTGCACTGAAGTTTAAAGCTTTGTCTTTATAGGTTTGTTTGGATCCCCTTTACTGACTCTAATGGAAAGGCCTGTAGTCGCCATGGTTGCCTTCTTAACGTGACTACTCTTGCACATATTTGATGCCAGGACAAATACTCTGACTAACTTAAAATCTAGGCTAGACAAAACATTTGTTTCAAACATCTGTCTGTTGAAAGAGTTCAGGCCCTAAAAAAGCCTCCTGTAATTTGTATCCTGGATCAAGTCCAGGTTAATTCAGTATTCCCTAAACCAGCTCTACATTTTGCAGTTTGTCCTTAAGTGATTAAAGTATGTGCCAACATCTGAGAACTCCCAAACAGCATACAAGTCTTTTCTAAATCCCTGCTTGGATACCCAGGGGTCATTGGCAAGCATTTCAAGTTCTCATGAGTACACATTCCTGTGTTTGCTTGTTTTTCCCTCTCTCTTGAGTCTCTGCTTAAGTGGTTTTGTAATGGTTCTGTTTTCTTATGTTCTTCAGTCAGAAACACCTGTGCAGAGGTGGATTTTGTCTGTCACAGTGGTCAGTGTGTCCCCAAAAGATGGCAGTGTGATGGGGAACCAGACTGTGAAGATGGATCAGACGAGAGCATTGAGATGTGCAGTAAGTCTGATTTCACCTTGTGTAGCTGTTAATTCATTCTTGAGCAGTGGTGTTTGTTCAGCAGTACATTTTGTTATGCCGTTGTGGGGATAACGTTGTTGGGGATTCTGGCCATTCTGTTTGACAGTGTAATACATCTCCAGGTACACAAATCTACTGTACAGTTTCTTGTTTGTTTTTAGTTTATGGAGAGTCTATCTAAACTG
The DNA here is from genome assembly GCA_036877525.1 of Chromobotia macracanthus. NCBI lineage: Eukaryota > Metazoa > Chordata > Actinopteri > Cypriniformes > Botiidae > Chromobotia > Chromobotia macracanthus. The sequence continues at coordinate 1,667,125 of JAZGTH010000045.1, read as the reverse complement.
TGAGTTATATTTTGTTACAACTCTGTACATGCTGTGTGACCTCCATTCTGTAGTCTGTGTGACCTCCATTTAGAGCAGGGCAGTGTCACCAAAACACTGAAACCATGATGGAAACATATTATAGTAGTTTTATGGAGTCAAGTCAATTATTAAAGGTTTAATGTCTTTTTGTTACATAATACAGTACATTTAAAATGAAAAGGAGAAATTCAAGTACCTACATTTGGTACCTACACACAAACCAAAAGATCTGCTTGCATGAAAGCAAATAGGTCATATTATTGCACAAGAACAGTATGTTCTTAGCAACAACGGGAAAAGAGCTTGATGTGTTCCAAACAAGACGACAACATGCAAATACAGCTTCACAACTTGTGATTTTGAAGTAAAACATGAAGTACAAATACATTTGGATTATGAGCTACATTTTGGTGGTTTTGTAAATCACCAATATATGCACATCTGGAAGGTCACGTTAATTGTACCAAGTTGTGATTCCTGAAAACTGTAAACTAAACACCACTTTGCCTTGTGTTTAATAGCCCTTGATGGTTAGTAAGATGGTAGTTATTCTTTTTCATGCTCTGCTCTTACTGCTGTTTCAGTTTAAATAGTCATACCACTCTGTCCTACATTCATTGAAGTCTTCTCACTCTTCACATTGCTCTGTAGTTGTTCCTTTGTACTCAAATCCTGTCAGATTAATCTTGCAATCTTAATATTTCTCCCCACATTTTATGAAAACATTGTTTAAAAGCCCTTTATTTTCCCCATAAGATACATGCAAGAAGGACAGTGACTGCACATTCTATACAGTGCATTGCTGAGGTATTGCTGTACGTGCAGTTACGCATGACAAGTCTCTATATTAAGTCTGTCTGACCAGCTGTTGGAAAGGCGGAAGATGGAAGTTATCCTAGTGTGTCTGTGAGCATGTGCATACAGGCAGTGATCTTTTAAGATTCATATACACAATACTTTCAATTTAGAAAGACATTCAACTTAATTGTTCATGTCAGTTTAAAGATTGTTTTTAGGTGAGGGTTTACACCCATGTTACATGCTGTAGGAGCAGTGTTTATCACTGGATTAGTCAGCATTCCCTAAATCTGTGTTTTTCAACCGTGGCAGGTCCTGCAAAAGGGCTTTAAACAAACACTCAAGTGGGCCTTAAGATAAAACAAGGTTTTTTTATAATGAATATACATTGAGCTATAATGAACATAGTTTCAGCTATGCAGCTCTAGAATATTTTATTGTTTAGAAATTGGAAGTGGGGGGGTTAAAATATTGTGCATTGTTTTACCAAACCAAGCTTCCATGTAGTGCAGTAATATATGTTGATGCTGAGCCGGTAAATATTTACTACGTTTGACGCAAAAGTCTAGCATCTAAACATGACATTTGTAAACATTTGCTTAAATGTAACTTTAAGGTCTGAAGTTAAAGGTGAATGAAGTCATGGTCTCGACTGTCCTTTTCATCCTAGACTGTCCATTTATCCTTAGACTTGAGAACCTGCCGAGTGAACGAGTTCAGTTGTGGTGTTGGCTCCACACAGTGCATTCCGGTATTCTGGACGTGTGATGGTGAGAAAGATTGTGACAACGGGGAAGATGAGATTAATTGTGGTGAGTCACCAGGCACAACACTGACTAAACCACCTATTACTGTTACATTTTTGCTTGCCTCACCTTTTGCTGCTGGCTGTTAAGGCAGTAGTAGTTCATGGGTCATTTAGAACTAAAGTGTAACCCATATGGAAGAAAAGTCCCGCATAATATTTCTGTATCTCAGTTGTTTCCCCCAGACAAGGACTCCATTGAATTTAAGTCTCTTGCCTATAGCCTGAGCTATACTGTCCACATTCATTATAACACTCTATTCTTGTACTGTATGTCAATTTGATTTCCCCAGGGAATTTAACAAAAAGCATCTAAGATAAACTTTAGACGTGGATGGACTGCTTTATGACTGATACTTGCTTTCATGTTATTGCAAACTCATATGGCTTTCTTCTGTGGAACACAAAAAGTTGTAAAGACCTGTACTGTTTTCTTTCATTCCCTCTTTATTGTATGTAATATAGGGCACTAGTCATGTGTACCAATTTTCTACTGCTTTCATAGTCCTTTAGAATTTAAGGCTTGAAAGGCTCAGTCCACATTTAAAGCCCCCTGAAACCAAACAGGTTTGTGGGAGCAACAGACCAATGTTCCCCCTTTATTGTATTTGCATAGAAAATGGCTGTTCTTCAGTTTTTTATGGGTCATAAGGGTTTGGAACAATGCAACAAAGGGACAGAAATAGTTTACCCAGAAATTCACAAGTAGTTTAAAGCAACTGAAATTTCAATGAATGCTGAACTGCTACTGACCAATAACATTTTTCACTGGTTAAAGCTTAAGATTTAAATTTTTTTTTCCCTCTGCAAAACTTGGAGTTTCAAGTTTATTTCTTGGAAATGTTAATGAAATGCCTACATTCACAATACCATCCTGAAGTTGTTTAGCCTTATTAACAGTCTTATGGTTGTTTATCAGGTAACATTACATGTTCTCCTTTGGAGTTCACCTGTGCCAGTGGTCGCTGTGTGTCTCGTAATTTTGTCTGCAATGGTGAGGATGACTGTGGGGACGGTAGTGACGAGCAGGACTGTGCTCCATCCTCCTGCGGTCCTAGCCAGGTTCTGTGTGGGAACATTACCTGCATTCCTAGAAGCTGGTTATGCGATGATGATGTGGACTGCCAGGACCAATCGGATGAGTCGCCTGAACGCTGTGGCCACAACCCGACACCGGCAGCGAAGTGTTCATCCAGTGAGATGCAGTGTGGTTCTGGGGAATGCATCCATAGGAAATGGAGGTGTGATGGTGACTCAGACTGCAAGGATGGCAGCGATGAGAAAAACTGCTGTGAGTACTTCCTGTTTGTTTGACGTCAGCTGGTGGAGATTTTGCTATACCCCTGTATTCTGTGCTAGATATATTTGCACAGCTATCAAACAGATGAAGTTCCTTTGTAGTTTATATAGAACGATACATGGTGTGATGCAAAAATATAGAGTGGGGTGCCACCGGCACTCTGAGACTTTCAGAAAACAGTGACTGGTGAGCTATAAGCATTTACGCAGATATATAGGAGAACTTATTAAAATCATTTATATATGCCACATTTCCTGCAAAATCTGAACAATCGCAGAAAAAATTTAAATGGCTGACATCCTGTTGGGTTTAGAGTTTTGCTGTACAAGACTTTTTTGTAGGTATTTGTCATGTTACATGTGCCTACTAAATTTTGTACATGTACGTGAAATAGCGTATGGAGCACTTTGTTGAAATATTGTAGGTGGTGCTATCAAGCCATTTTGCCACACCTAGTTCTTAAACCTACACCACATGTAACATCTGATGTGTGTGAAAAGTTTCAGAGTTTGAGTGTGTTTAGGCCCTCAAAAATGTGATTCATTTCGAAGAAGCAGAACAATTCCAGTTGGGTCTTTGCACCTTGGTGCTTGGGCTTGCCCTAATAAACATGCATCTTTAGTGCCAGGTTAGGAGTATTAGTTAAATTACCTGGTAGAAGAGTTGTTTTTAATAAAAATCATAATAAATTTTAAAACTCTTGCAACGTTGAATATTATTTTAAAATAACAGATATTGATGATTTTAACCATGGCTTCTTATGGCTTATTGCAACGGCTTTGAATATGAGAAATTTAGATTGTTTTTAGTCTTTTGTTTAAAACTGAAGTTTCATGTAATAAGTCATTTTTGCATGCATGACTAATTTGAATATATTTGAATAACTATAATAATTTTTTTTGTTGTATGTGCATTATAACCGTAATGAGATTAGCCTGAGATTTGGGTCAGGCTAATGTAAGGTGAAAAACATTAATTAAAGATGCTATCATAACCTTTATTGTTTTGAAATGTTTTCCAAACTTTACAAAAAATGTATGTAACTTAATATATTATTTACAATCAAGGCTTGGCATTCAATGCAAACTTAACTGTGGTTGAAATGTTGTGTGTCATGGTTCTTTTCTGGTGAGGGTGAGTTGTTAAGAAAACTGATACTAGCATGCTTTGGTCTCTGGTCATCATTCTTTTAGGTAACTAACAGGTCTTTGTTTGCCATATGCAGCTGTCCGTACCTGCAGGCCGGACCAGTTCAAGTGTGATGACGGCAGCTGTATCCATGGCAGCCAGCAGTGCAATGGCTTCCGAGATTGTGGAGATGGAACGGATGAAGAGAACTGCAGAAATGGTGAGTCTGTTGAACTGGAAATTTTCTCTGATTGTTCTACCTGAAGCTTTGTGAGCAATTTGTTTCCATATTGAAGAACGTGCACAGGAATATAGAAGATACAGACATGGTTCATGTTTCATAATCTGCATGCAGAAAGTGGAAATCAGGTGGCTTTCAAATTGAGGAATAGGAACTTGACCTAAGCTAAATAAGGAAGAGGTTTATGACTGTATGTTAGGCATAACAACCCAAACACTGGACCAAAAAACTATACGAGTACATTCCATATTACTACCACCATATTATTTCATAGTTTTGATTCACAGAAAAGGCTTGACAACAATTCAGTTCATTTCAAGTTTATTTCTATAGCGCTGTTCACAATGTTGCGTTGTTGCAGAACAGCTTTCGAAGAAAAAACAGAAAACAGGAAAAATGAAGAAAATGATGATATAGAATAAATTGTATTATAGAATACCTGGTACTGTTGCAAATGTTGTCCAATTATTGCAAACAAAAGTTATAGGAAGCATTACTTCCTTTACAGTTGATAAACCTTTGTTTTGCTGTCAAACTATGTACAATGGTATAGATTTTCCACATGCTCTCTGTTAGTCTGTGCAGTCTTTTATGTTGTGACTTGTTGGTTTGGGACCACTGATCTACACTATCACTTCACACTGATTGGCTAGTTTTAGTTTATTGATTTATGGGCAGAAGCTGATGTTCTCATTGTCTGTTTGCTCAGTAACTCAGTGTAATGGCCCTGACATGTTCAAGTGTCGCAGTGGAGAATGCATTGAGATGAGTCAAGTGTGTAATAAGATTCGTGACTGCCCTGACTGGAGCGATGAACCCATCAAAGAGTGTGGTAAGTGCAGATGATTTACTGTTACTGTCATTATATCACTGACATCACTAGATCAGGTTTTCCCAAACACTCCCATTTTCTGTCATTTTATGTATAAACTAGAGATGATTCGCTCAAATATAAAACTATGCTTTTAATTTACTCACCCTCAAGGCAATTCAAGGTGTAGGTAACATGTTTTCTTTTGAAAATGATTTTAGCTGAAACCATTGTCCTTTCTCATTCAAAAAAGGCAAATTTGTGGTTGCCGTGTCTTTAGGATTTAAAAAAGCAGACAGACAGCACAAAATTAATTGCTGCAGCTTCTGATGACATGTTGGAAGTCCTATAAAGGGAAAAGATCAGTCTGTGCAAGAAAATGAAAAATATTTACAACATTATAACTTATAAGTAAATCACAGTCTCTGAAAAACACTAACAATAAAAAAAAAAGTCTTGACATGTATCTCTTCTCTGTGCGAGAGCATAAGCAAACAACACAGTTCATTTCTCTACTCCTGTTGTAGATAGTGCTGTTGTTATGGTAATTATGTGTTATTGCTTGCATCACTACGTCACCGACTCAGCTCAGACATTGAGGAATGGCTGTCTGTTGCTATGGATTAATGCTAAGAATGTTGTAACTAATTTTGTTTCTTGCACAGAGAAGTCATTTTGCTTCATAAGACTATAATGTATTTTCAGGAGCTGAGAGGAATGATTTTGTGTTGCCTGTATGTGCCTTTTTGAATCTTTAAAACATGACACCTAAACACTTTATGAACGAGCAAGGACAATGGTTTCAGCTATAAACTTCTAATATTATTTTACTTAAGAAACAGTGTTATCTACACCTTTTAGAATGTGATCAAGAACAGAGCGAGCTGAAACTGTTATTGGTAAAGTATACTTGAAACAAGGCTGCATCAAGAAGGAGAATCTGTTTAACAGTTAGTTTACATTGCAGTGGTAGTTTGTTGAAAGGGGTTGCCGAGCAGTCTGACAGTTTACATGAATAGTTTCAAGCTGGATGTTTTGACCATTATGTTTCTTGATTATTTCCAGATATTAGGGGGTGTGAACTGACCCTGGGATGCTTTCCAAGAACTCTGTCTATTGCAGGGTCAGCTTCATTCTTAATATCAGTTAAAATATTTTAAATGGAGCTGATAAGAAATGGTACTTGTTAGCTCTTATGTTGCACATTCTACTTGATCACATGGTCACATCTATTGTGAAAACTGATTTGCACTACTTTTATGCAGGTCTACACTGTTAGTCACTAAATACCTGACAGATCCAAGTGAGGAATAAGTGTGTGAATGCCATTGAATGATTAGTGCTGACCCAAAACAACAGACCCAGAACAGTCCCGCTGCTTATAGTTTGTCCGCCTCTGACACTTATTTGTATTGAATATTGAGTATGTGAGCATGAAATTGAAGATGAATGAAGTTAAACTAAAAAGTTACAAATACACTGGGGTCTGTTTTCTGAAGACAGAATTTCCTCCTAGTCTGCATAACCCTCTAGTCATAGTCAGTCAGAATTTGGCATAATGGAGTTATTGAGTGACACCCCATTTTTAAACCTGACCCAAGGACCATCTTGTTGAATACCCACAGTATTGATCCCTGTAAATCTTAGCATGCAGTATCTGGTATTCCAAATGTGTAACACTGCTTTTCTGACACTTGTTTTAGATATGAACGAATGCCTGATCAATAACGGAGGCTGTTCGCACATCTGCAGCGACATGGCGATCGGCTATGAGTGTGACTGTCCGCCGGGACTCCAGCTCATTGATCGCAAGACCTGCGGTGGTATGAAAAGCTACACGTGTTCAAATAGTCAAATGAGCTTAGCATTAATTCTTATGGGTGCTGAAAATCTGTCTTGGTTTAAAGATATAAAACTGTCTTCAAGATGAATTGGGAAATGAAATGTATTACTTTTGGGTTTCATCTGCAGATGTCAATGAATGTCTCAACCCTGGCATATGTAGTCAAATCTGTATAAATCTTAAAGGAGGCTACAAGTGTGAGTGTCACAATGGTTACCAGATGGATCCTACCACTGGAGTATGCAAGGCTGTAGGTAAGAACCAGAGTTCTTGTCTAAATATATTCAAGTTCACTTTAAATCCAACCCTTAGTTCTTTAGTTTGGCTCATGAGATTTAAATAATTTTAATTATTGGCTTTCCCTTTTTCCCATTTCCCATGTGTCACTTAATAGAACCTCATGCCACCGATTTTGTTTAGAAAAAGCTATTATTAGTTTGCTTTTTTTACAACAGTCTTGCAATCAACAAATTTGCAATGCTACCCGTTTGCATTTGTTTGTCTTGCTGTGTTATAAAATGTTAACACATTATTAAAAAAATCAGGAACTCCATAGCTATCATTAATTTTCCAATCAGTTAACTTACCCAAATCAATAACTCAGTGCTGTAAGGGGGGAAAAAAGCTTAATACAATGTAAATTCTAGCATTGTGCTAAAACGGTAAGATATAAAAAAATACAGGTCAAAGATCAGTTTACACTGTTGGTGGCCTTAGTCTGTGAATTTCCGGATTTATGGTAATTTTGCATTCCCAGGTAAAGAGCCCTGTCTCATTTTTACCAATCGAAGGGACATTCGTAAACTAGGCCTTGAGCGGCGTGAATACACTCAGATTGTGGAGCAGCTGCGGAACACTGTGGCTCTGGATGCTGACTTCACTCAGCAGAAGATATTCTGGGCTGACCTGGGACAGAAAGCGATTTTCAGGTAACCAATGAAATGCTGTTTTAAATCATGCCTCTTTCTCCCTTTTCTAACTTGTTGGATGATCTGCAATCCCATATTTGCCTGGTGACTTGATGCTTTGTTCCACAGCACAGTTTTGGATAAGCCGGAAGGTGAGGCAGGTCATACCAAGGTGATTGACAATGTTTACATGCCTGCTGGCATAGCAGTGGACTGGATTTACAAAAACATCTATTGGTCAGACCTGGGCAGTAAGAGCATAGCTGTTGCCAACTTCAATGGGACCAAGAGGAAAGTGCTGTTTGACAGGGGTCTGAGGGAGCCAGCCTCCATTGCTGTAGATCCCCTCTCAGGGTAATTCAGTAAAAATAGGCATCATAAATTATTTTGCCTGCTGTGTTGAAATGAAGCTTTTTAACCCTTTGTTCAGTTAAAATTATTAAGCTGATGAGTTTCAGTTAACTGTCCTGGTCTTTCAAAAAAAGGTTTCTGTATTGGTCAGACTGGGGTGAACCAGCAAAGATCGAGAAGTCTGGAATGAATGGAGTTGACAGACAGGTTCTGGTTGAGATTGACATTCAGTGGCCCAATGGAATCACTCTTGGTGCGTAATGCTTGGACTGATATTTTTTTCAGAACACTTGAATCAATAGATATTGTTTTTCAGTAATTAGGCAAATGTTTAGGGTTGGTGATTTCCATAAACCCCAACCCTATCCAAACATTACTTAGTATTACATTTCTCTGTAACTTATCCCACTGAATTTGTGCTATAGATGTCAATGGTACCATATTGCTTGCTTGAGCAAAGATGTACAGTACCATTATTGTCAGTGTTTGCAGCGTTTTCTTCTGGTGGATAATAAAAGTGGAAAAAGAAACCAGAGATATTATTTAGGTACCTCGTTAAATGAAAATCTAAGAGCCAGAGTGACATGGAGGCTCAGATTTTGGGCTCTTTTGACCCAGTAAGCAACCAAACTAGAAAACACCCAAAATACACTAGTAACAGCAATGTGATAAATACCACTGTAATCAGTGCCTTTGTTCTAGAGGGTTTTTGTGAAAACAGATCCTATTGTCTTTCTCAATCGTAACTCCTGTCTTTACAGATTTGATCAAGGGTAGACTTTATTGGGTGGACTCCAAGCTGCACATGCTCTGTAGTGTTGACCTGAATGGAGACAACCGCCGGAAAGTGCTGCAGTCCCCAGAGTACCTTGCCCATCCATTGGCTCTAAGTGTTTTTGAGGTACACAGTCCCTATCTAGAACACTCATAGCTTACATTGAGTTTAAAATTAAAATGTGTTCATTATCACATCGTTATATTCTATATATCATTGTAATTAATGTAATAATGTAATGTTATTTGTTACAATACAATTATCATATTCATTAAGCGTATTACAACTAATGTTTTGTTCTTGTTTACACTGTTTTTACCACATTCTAGGATCGAGTGTTCTGGACAGATGGTGAAAATGAGGCAATCTATGGTGCAAACAAATTCACCGGATCTGATGTAACTATGTTGGCCAGCAACCTCAACGAGCCGCAGGATATTATTGTGTACCACGAGCTCATTCAGCTATCTGGTGGGTCTTGCATATTTTTGGTTGGTTTGAAACAAACACACATTAACTGAAGACTGAACACAATTAAGGAGAGTCATTTACCCCAGTCTGAGAGTTTTGACATCATTAGCATTGACTCACAGGTTAACTCCATTGTCTGCTTTGATTACTGCCAGTATCTCCACCAAACACCTCGATCAAAGTGTTTGTTGTGTTCTCAATACAGGGACAAACTGGTGTAATGAGAAGGTGGAGAACGGAGGCTGTTCTTTCATGTGTCTGCCAGCTCCACAGATAAACAAACACTCCCCTAAATACACCTGTGTGTGTCCACAAGGTCAATCGCTCGCCTCGGATGGACTCCGCTGCAGACCAGGTAAGTAACTGTCACTGTGTGATTGCTTTTCCTTAAAATGCACTTTTAATTTCCAGTCTTTCATAGTTTTTAAGTATTCCCCCCATCCATTTTGTCAGTCTGTTCATTTCTGCCATTACTGCTCTGTGTGTTGATGTATTTGTTTAAATCCGTCAAGTTGCCCATTGTTTTCATTGTTTGCACGAATTCAAAATTAAAATACTCTATAGGCCTTCTGTCAAAGATAAAATGTATGGAGCAAGGAGTTGGCAGATGCTAAATTTGTAGTACATTTATGCATTTGGCAGATGCGTTTATCCAGAGTGACTTACAATACATTCAAGGTATATAGTTTATCAGTATGCGTTCCCTGGGAATCAAACCCACAATCCTTGGGGCCCTTAATGCAATGCTTTACCAGCTGAGCTACAGTAACGCAATAGTAATTAGACTGAGTAATAACAGTCAGCCAGTCTCAAAGGGCCTCCTCCTGTCTGCTAAATAGCATTTTACTCTGTGATTGTAACACAGGCAGAGTTTTAAGGAGTCTTAAGGTGGTCATTATAACATTGTCACTCATGAAATGGCATCAGTCACTGTCAGACTTGTTGTCAACTTTAGCCACTGTTCTGACTGCAGCCATTTGAATGTTTAGAAATGCTTAGCATAAAATGAATGGTAATGAAGAGCAAGTTACATCCAGGAGCATTCCGAACTGGCTAGGGGACTGTTATTGTGCTCTCTTATGACAGAGGCTTCTACTGCTGCTCCTCAAGATAGAAGCAGGGTGACCCCTCACCCCAGTCACCCTCAAGGTAAAGCTATCACGAAGATGTTAACTGCATGTGCATGGAGGTCCATGCCATTTGATTTGCATCCGACCATAACAATAGTTTGATATAAGGTTAAAGTCTGTAGAAATGGCACTTTTTTTTTCCAAACACATTTCCAAACTTTCAAGGTGGGATACTGGGTGTGAGATGACTAATATTTAAGGAAGGTTTAGGGAAGTTCAGGTGGTTTATAATTTCCTGAAGACAGCTATTCGCTGGCATTCTCAATCATAATAGCACACGGCTCCTGGAAGTGCTTGACATACATTCTGACATCTGTAGTGTATAAGTATTGGGTTCTAAACTCTTATGTGCCCAAATTATAAATGCTTTGTTAGCAATCACGCTGTAGCCTCGGAACCATACTGTGTGTCCTCACAATGCTGATAACAACAACAAGCATGCCATCCCAAATGCTTCCATTAAAAAAAGACCCTAACATATGTAAAATATTTTATACATCAAAGATGTATATTTTTATTGATGTTGCATGCAGAAGGATAATTCAGAAATAAATTACTTTGTCAGAATACACTACACTATGAGATTTTTGATTGGTTGCCAGCAGAAGAGTGTAGTTACTGCAACAATCATGCTAACCAGCCAAACCTTGATTAAACTTTTAAGTCTAATGCTAGTCCCACCTAATAACCTAACATGAGCTCGGGTTGAGGCAGTAATGATTTGTTTTGACATCACCTGTTATTGGTCGCTGCTGCTTTTTGCTGCATAGATTACAAATGCAAAAGTTCTAAGTCTACATACTAACCTGTTATAATTTGTCCATCATATTTGTATAATGCCTTTGGTAAAAGTCAACGGAGAATTAATTGTCGGTGCTTATGATACTAAGACAGTTGTTTTGTTTTAAAGTGTCTGCAGAACCAAAGGTTGCCTCTGAACCAGTTTATGCTAAGACCATTTGCCTCCTCCTGCTAACACTTGAATTATACGTCTTAATATGGAGGTTAAACTGCTAAACTGGCAATAATGGCTGTCTGTCAGAACCTAGTGGGATTTGTTTTCCTTTTTGGTCCACTTCATCCCATTGCTGTTTTTGTCTGCTTGTCTCCTTACATTGTGTTCAGAGTTAATTTACAGTATTACTTAAATATTACTTTGCTCTTTGCTACTTAGCTCTTGTTATAGCTGTTAATGTTTCTGAATCTTTTTTTCCTAATTGTAACCATTAGAAGGAAATATAAGTACATCTATACATGAGGTCAATTCATCAGCCAAAGGGTCTGCTGCTGCCTGGGCCATTCTGCCTGTTTGTAAGTACATTATAGAATTTATTTTGAACTTCGTTCTGACACTTCTGAACTTCTGCATATATTCAGTACACACACAAACAGTGCATTTTGAGTTCAAGTACTCACATATTCAGACCCCCTTTACTTTTTTCAGCTTTGTCATGTTGCAGCCTGATATTACAATGATTAAAAAAAAAATTTTTCTACACTCGGTACCCCATAATGATTTAGTGACATTTTGTGGAACAAAATTGAAGAAACGTCTTTCATTCTTAATAAATTTACATCACATTTACATAAGTATTCAGACCCTTTACTCAGTACTTAGTTGAAGCACCTTTGGTAGCAATTACAGCCTTGAGTCTTGACACAAGCTTTGGACACGTGGATTAGGGCATTTTTAGGTCTCTAGAGATTTTTGATAGGGTTCAAGAGGGCTCTAACTGGACCACTCTAGGACATTTACATTTATGCATATGGCAGACGCTTTTATCCAAAACGACTTACAGTGCATTGAAGTTATACATTTTCTTAGTACATGTACTCCCTGGGAAACAAACCCACAACCTCTTGCGCTGCTAACGCAATGCTCTACCACTGAGCTACTGGAGAACAGGACATTCATAGGGTTGTCCCTAAGCCATTCCTGTGTTGTCTTGGCTGTGTGTTTAGGGTCATTGTCATGTTGGAATGTTACTTCACTCCACTCTGAGGTCCTGAGTTTTGGAACAGGTTTTCATAGAGGATATTTCTGTACTTTGCTCCATTCAGCATTCCCTCATTTCTGACCAGTCTCCCAGTCCCTGCTGCTAAGAAACACCCCCACAGCATGATGCTGCCATCACCATGCTTCACTGTTGGGATGGTATTGGGCATGTGATGAGCGGTGCCTGGTTCACTCGAGTCATAACATTTAGAATTGAGGCAAAACTGTTCAATCTTGGTTTTGTCAGACCAAAGAGAGAGGGCTGCAATGATGGTTTCCTTCTGGAACTTTGTCCCAACTGGTGGTCACCTCTCTTACTAGGGCACTTCTCCCCAGATCTGTGCCTTGCAACAATCCTGTCTCTGCATTCAACAGGCAGTTCCTTTAATCTCATTACTTGGATTTTGCCATGAGGTATATATAGGTTATAAAGATTTTTCACTTCTTCCAAAAAGTGGCCTACAACAGTGACTCATTTGCAGTTATATTCTTTCTGGAATGAAAATGTTCCTTCCCTGCAACTAAATAGCAAGCACCAAATCATTGTTTAAGCCTATATTTTATCATTTTTAAAATTGTTTTGTTTTTTACATCTAAACCAAACTTCATCTAACCAAACTGTTTGCATAAGAAATTTGACACAATGGGAAAGAATTATTGTGAAGCCCTCTCATGGGGACTTCTACAAACATTTTCACCATTCCTAAATGTAGTACTAAAATTAACTGCTCTTTGTCTACAGTGTTGCTGGCCATGGCTGCTGCAGGTGGTTACCTGATGTGGCGGAACTGGCAGATCAAAAACAAGAAGAGCATGAACTTTGATAACCCAGTATACCTGAAGACCACAGAAGATGACTTCAATATTGATATCAGTAGACACTCTGCCTCTGTTGGCCATACATACCCCGCTGTGAGTTATTTTATGGTCTGTGGCATTTGCCTCATTGTTACAAAACACTGGAAAAAATGGTCAATAGAAAACGGGGATGAAATGGCAATTACTTTATCTATGGCTATGAAAAATGTCTAATTTGCTGTTTTGTAATGATTTTCATGCCAGAAGAAATTCTGCATGACCGAACAGCCTCTTTCTAAAATGTTGCTGTATTTCTTTGCTTGCAGATTTCAGTGGTAAACACAGAAGATGACTTGTCATAGCCAGAGCAATGCTCCAGTTTATTTGCCACTGCACCAATGACAACTACTGCAGATTCTGCAGTCTCACAACCAGATGCCTTCTGATGTGCATTTCTAAGTTAATTTTTTCCCTCAAAGAAAACGTGATTTGTGGTACAAGAGAGAATGTTCTGCCTGCGTGGAGTGTGCTTCAAAAGCATCAAGGAATTCTGGGGGCACAGCTTTTTACCTCTGCGTACAGCATATAATTGTCACAAAATGATTCAACAGCCTTACTTCATACTTAGGATGTTGGTGGTATAGCTGAAAAATCGGATTCCAAGTCTACATGGTCACTTGTATGTCTGGAATATTTAAATGAAATGCTTATTTTGGATGGTCATGTCTTTAAAATGTACATTTCTTTTTTCCTAATGAGCGTCATTTCCCAGAAATACACTCTTATAAAGCTTATTGTGTCTTTCTGGGTTAAAATGCTCTATAGGGTAAAGTGCTGTTACACTTTTTGTAAAACACTGTATATATCTCTCTTAAAAACATAATTAGGACTCCAAGCACTTTGTTCAAATGTTCCTCTGTAAATAAAATTGTACACATTTGACAGACAATTTTGCTATGGTTGGGCATTGTACCAGGGTAGAGGATAATGTATTTAAAATAAGTTTGTTAAAACTATTTTGTATGTTTGTGCTGTTTCTGTGACTTTTTATAGCAGTGTATGGGAAAACAAAATGCTCTGTATTGTGAAAAGGAAACATTTGCAAACGCAAAATAAAATAAAGGTTTAAATTAAGTTACTGTTGGAAAATCATGTCGGAATGACTGTATTTATGAGTTGAGTGCACATGAAAGTGATCACTTTCTGATAATGGTAAATTAAAAGAATCAGTGAAATCAAATTGGTGTTGGTGAACTATTTAACCATTTGCAGAATGGTTATATGAATGGTGGAAGAATGACAAAATACTGTATGGATAATATTGATGAAGTCTGCCTTGCATTAGTGTCCTAGCCCTAGAATGAAACCACTGTCAAGAAGTGACAGAATAAGATAAAATTGTCCAAGACATCCTTTTCATTTTATCTAAAATCCTGATTACGATTTTCTCATGAGTGTAGTTAAGCACATAACCCACTGCCAGGCCGTGCATCCAACTGAACTGTCATTTGATATTGGAATTCAGTGCAGGAATTGAGTGGGGATATGATCTCTACACAGGGTATGAAGATGAAGAGGAGGATAAATTGTTGTACAGCCCTAGTAAGATCTCCTCTCCAACTAAACATTACATGCTCAACATCAACGTGGGAGGTCTATCAGATCTCCTACAGGGTAGTGGCAAAGTATCTCAAGACAAGAATCGGCCATCTTGCCACATATTCGGACCACAGCAGAAAACTTGAAGATTACACAGTCAAAAAACCCTCAGTGTTCTGCACAGAGACCCAGACATATTCAACATCTTCTCTACAGAACTGGAGCTGTCTGGATTAAAGATGAATTGTGTCCATGAAAATTCTTGAAAGAAATCAACTACTGGAATTGCATTAAGAACACCCTTATCGGTGTTGCTGAATATCGTTTGAGGAGCATCAAGATGAACTTAACAGATGAAGGTGCAAAGGTAACTGCAAGCAGAGATGGAAACTAAAGGAAATGAGGACCGTTTTTAAGATCACGCAAGACCGTTTTTGGTCACACGTTTCCTCATTTAGAACATGATAAAAAAGCCCTTTTCATCAACTACAGAGAAGCTCACGGCAGTAGCATCTGGTTTCTTTCTGCTGGTATCACTTGTGGCTATGACTCTCAATACAGTTTAGGAAATGCAGTATACATCTATGACTGGCCAGCTAAGTGGTAAGACCTATTGTGAGTATACAAAGGAAAACAAAAAATTGCATTTTTTACCATGGAGTATCTGCTTCTGCTTGTGTCCACACCTAATCTTAACCACTTTGGAAGGAGCATGCTGAATGATGTGGATCTGATCACAATTCTTCCATTATATCTTTAGATGATTCTCAGGTGTTTTGAGAATAAAGACCATGGGAAACATGGTAGTGATATTGAGACTGTTGGACAGGTGGGTAAAGGTTGGGCCAGGTTCTGCGCATCATGTGCCTCATGTATCCTAAAACTAGCATGGCATTCTACTGGACTTCGAGCCTTTGGTTTTACACTCCAGCAATGCTACCAGCAAGTGGGATGCCTCTCCTCTGCCTTGGTGTATACAGTACAGCACAATGCGCATCAAACTTCACCATCATTTCACATGCATTGTGGTGGGCAGCTAAGTTGTTTTTTAAGATGTTTTTATCCCTGTCTTGTAGAACAAAATCTCAGCAAAGAAACTAAAGCTTATAAGATTCACCTTAACTATAACCATAATGCAATTAAGTGTATCCTCAAATCCACATGGAACAGCAGCATTCATCATAATCTGTGTATAATCATTTCCCTTCTGAGCTACAGTTTTCATGATGTAGAGTTTGGTTCATGATAATTTCTGAGATATTTTAATTAATTTTAATTTGCACATGCACTACTAAGGTATTGCTTACACATTTATTCCACAGGTGAGCATCTCTACTGTGGGCTATCATGACGTTTCCAGAGACTCATCTAGGCAGGAATTTTGCATTTGCCTGTATCTCATTTGGCATTATTCTCAATGGGATGCCCATCTCTATTCCATTCAACAAATTCTCAGACTACTATACAAAGCTGAAAGCTTATGAATACACCTCCATAAAGATTGACGAAAAAGTGAGGTTTGTCAAAAGAGCAGCCAAAACTTTTGCAAGACACTTTAGAATTCTGTTACCATATCTATTCACACTTCAACTTTAATATGCTTTTCAAGTGCTTTAAGATGATGAATCAATGCGTTAATGTGCACTGCAAAAAATGAAGTTCCTTAAACTCAAAAACTCTTGCATCTAATCATTTTATAATTACTTTATTAAATCTTATATTCAGAAATCCCATCCAAATTCTTTTATGCCCCTCACACCAGCTCTAACAAATACACAAGGAAACAGTTTATAAACACTCTTGAAGTACCCATTTCATTGAGATCAGAGTATTTATAACTGCAACAACATTCCATGATGTTTACTGTATAATACAGCAAATCGTTCCATGTTACCAACGCTCACACCGAAATAAACCGGGATGGAATAAACATGATCCCTAAAATAAACCTTGAACTGATTATTTTAAACCTTGAAGATTAACAGCCAAGCAAGCATAAACTCGAATGTAAAGATGGAGAAAGGACTGAAGTTGTGTGTGTTCAATTAGGAAAAGCAGATTTATAACTATAAATAAAAATCAGCTACTTTCCTCTGCTAACCCACTGAGCCCGCAAGACTGCATGAAGGTTTATTATAATGTTAAAAAATCCATCTAGATTGGCAATATTCGCAAAATCCTCTCTAGTGTTTGTGACTTTACAAGACAAAAACCTGTTGATTTAAACATTGGTCATTGCACTAAGTAGAATGCAGGGAAATCTGTAAAGTATGCTAATGCACCGAATGATTCCCAAAGATTAATCTTTGATGAATTATCAAAGGCCAGAGAAAATACTGTCTAATACTTTTACTTTTTACAAATTCTTGTTTTGCTGTGAACACATTTGGTTCCTTTATAAGAAAAGAATGTTTGTGCGCAATTACTAGGTCTGGCAATTTGTGTTTATTGTTCATCAGTTTGTCTTCATTAGTAGTTCTAATAGTTCTAATACAGGCTTAAATGTCTTTATACAAAGCATAATTTCTTTTGACATTGACTATGACCCTCATGAGATTCACCCATGCACTGTGATAAAATACATGTTAAATTCAACAAAAGAAAGATACAGGTATTCTTGTGTACTTTGTATTTACAAACATCAGCATATGATTCACAATTAAAAATACAGATAAAATAAACACTGGAAATGTAAAAACTGTTATCTTCTGTAGTTCAGGAAGAATAGATTTTAGTGCAATTTTCACTTCTTCTGCAACACTTTTATCTGCACTTTGGAGGAGGCTGTGGAAACCAATCAAAACCAAATAAGCAGAGGAAACTAACAAGCAAACACAATTAGCCAATGCAAAGAACATTTAATAGTCTAAATGTGATTAGATGTAGACAAATCTCTCTGCTTAAATACTTGGGTTGGGTACAATTACAAATGTGGAGACGGGTAGTGGAAAGCAACCATAATCCATTGCAGGGTGTCTGACTCAAAGCCTACTTCAATGGCAGCTGGGAGCCACAGTTTAGCCCTTTATTAGCATAAAGACAACAGGATGGAATAATGCAGAGGGACTGTGGAAGATTTTGCTTAACCCAAAGCTCACTGCAGGGAACTCCTCTAGCTAATAAAAATGATTTAGAGGCGGCATGATGGAAAAAGCAGCAAACTTGCTTTGACAGAGGACTCGGGATGTTACTGGATACGCTCTTTTGCAGTCTTTGTGAATTGGGGCATTATAACATATATGAATGCACAGAGATGATGTTTTCCTTTTATCTGTGCATGTATTTAACCACATTGCTTATGAAACAATGGTGGTTGCAATTTGCTTACACAGAGAAAATAAAAGTGAGGTCATTTTGTGTCTTTTTTTTCTGTATTTGTGGAGGCAATAAACTCACCAACAAAGAACTATGGCACCACGGTTTACTGAAGTCCATGTCTTGATGTTCTCTAGCCCCACCTTCTGCAGCAGAATTCTGGAAAAACACTCTGTGCACCAGTATAAGGCAAGATGTGTCATTTAATGAATGGAAAACCAGTCACTTGTAAATTTCCTGCATCGAAATGAATTGCTGCATTGAATAGGACATTTGAGAGTAGCCTCAAAAAACAGTAAGGTTTTAGCACAGAGTCTGAAGTGTTGAGTCTGAAGTGTTCATCTTCATGTTGGCATCTTGAAATCAACCATTTCAACACCAGGTGACCAGCTGGGTGTTCTGCCATATGCAACTGTTATACATAAGAGAAAAACTATTAAACTATTAACAAAGAAGTAAAGGAGGGCCCTGATGTAAGTTGCATTATTGTATTAAAAACAGCTAAATGAAGCACAAAAGCAGGGGCTCTATTTGAACCTGGTACTCTAAAAGAAATAAAACAGGAGACAAAATATCTAGATGAGGTTTAACATAACAGTACTATCAGCACAGTATTGTAATTAATTAAATAAATTTAACAATTTAATAACTAAATAAATATTAACAATTTAAATACTAATGAACAAAAATGGAAGGTTCTCAAATCAGAAATAATAATAAAGATCATGCGATTAAAAACAAAAATCTATAACAATCTTTTTAAAGAGTTATATATTAACACATTACTTCTGTGCCATTACATATAGTTACATATCATACCATTAATCAGCGCCAGTATTTATGAGTCAATTAATCACCTGGCCATCTTCTCTACCTGGTACGAAGGGCTTGGCTGCCAGGGCTGCCACAGCCTCCATAGCAGGCCTGAGGTCTCCGACTGTGGCCCCCAAAATGTCACTTACGACCACACTGCTCGCTTTATCCATAACCATAGACTCCATTGCTACATCCTTCTTACTGTAAGAGAAAAGTAATGCTTTAAAACTTATAAAACATAATCTGAAGCCCAAAAAAATCTAAATGTCATTGTGTCAAGTAGATAATGACAGAAGGATGTGTGCGTTACCGTCACTCTTCTGAAGCACCTGAATGATCTC
The DNA here is from genome assembly GCA_036877525.1 of Chromobotia macracanthus. Taxonomy (NCBI): domain Eukaryota; kingdom Metazoa; phylum Chordata; class Actinopteri; order Cypriniformes; family Botiidae; genus Chromobotia; species Chromobotia macracanthus. The sequence goes on along the minus strand of JAZGTH010000045.1, from coordinate 1,647,678 downwards.
AGGTAGGAGGTGGGCGGGGTCTCTTGGGCTCAGCAGGTAAAGCAGCACTTTTTTACCATGCTTATTGCTGATTATTTCAGACAAGGAGCTAATTAATTCCTGAAAGCAAATTATTAGAGGAAAACACAAATACATTGTGTTTAAAAATACAGATTGTGTAAGTTGATAAAACTGAACAAATGTCACTCAATACGTTGCTGAAAAGTACTTACAGAGATGATAATTTGTTTAACCAGCTTAGTGTCATCAATGCAATCAAAGGCTGCTAGTAGAACCAGATGAGCATATTCACCCTTTGCAACAAATATGCTTCCACTGCTTCTCTGATAGACTTTATCATCTCCTGTGATGACCAACAAACACAACAAAAATCTGTAAAGAAATCAGATCACATTAAGCTCTGGTATTGCTGGTCATGACACATACTGTTCTGTTTGGCTGGTGCGTGCTCAAAGAAGTCCAGAAAGACTTTGTGGAAGAGTGAATGTTTAAGTACAGCCTCCCTGTAAAGAGAAAGTATTAATTCACACTGCGTTTAACACTTGAACAATGAGAACATGATCACATGAGCAACTATACTTCTGTGCCATTGGTGTGAGGATCTGCTTCATTTCTTCCATTATGCTCTCTAGTTTCTCTGGACTATTTTCCAAAACTTTCTCTAATGTAGGACAAACTGCGGACTGAGAGGTAAAACAGCAACAATTAGTACGGAGTTGTCACATACCAGAAAAGTGAACTAGCAAACTAGTTTTCAAGCAATTTTTAAAATATGCAATACAAGGCATAACATACAATGAATTGTATTTTATGCAATAAAATAGTTTTATTGTTTTTATACGTTATATTTATTCTAAAAAGCAAATGAAGTTTTCAGGCATCTAACATTATGTAAACATTCAGAAACTCAAGAAAACAAAGCAACTTTCTAAGCAACTCAGAAAGCAACTTCAGAAAGTAACCAACTGTAAAATTAAACACTGCTACAGTCTTTACTGTATTAACCAGATATAATAAATTAACTTATTAAACTGTGCAAAGACAGACGGATGGCTGTCATGTCTGCCTGACAGCATATGGATATAGAAACCTTTACATTTGTTAGAGATTTTATTCTGTTCACTTTTGAGTGATGATATTCCAGACTTGGAATGTGTTGCCGTAGAGCTCCTATGTGAGCATGAGTCTCTGTGACAGTATGGCTTTATCGTTGTAAGCATACTCCACCACTGAAGATGCCTCTGAATGTCTTAGCAGCTGTCTGACCTTCCCCTTAAAAGCCAACATCACTTCCCCCACCTGCTCCTGATTCCTGCAGGAGAAAAGAGTGGATAGAAACAGAGCAGCATCCTTAAATCTTTAAACTTATACAATGAGCTAAGATGCTCAATTCACAGCAACAGATTTTTGTCAAGTAAATCTTAAAATGTAAAACGTGCTTATGATATACAATGGGTGCATGTTGAAAAGCAGGTTTTTTGCCGTTTATATTCTTTTGAATGATGTGTTGAGCAGTCAGACTCCAGATGTGTGCAAACAGTTTAATTGTTTAATTGTGACCGTTTAATGAAACAGGCAAATGTTACTTGGGTCTGACAGGAGTTGAGGGTTTTCATCACACTGAAGGCTCAATGTTCTTGAAAATTTCCAGAATCATAGCCCAGTTTAAAATGTAGCTGATGAGTATTGTAACAGAGGGCATAATTCCCTCATGAATTACAAAAAAGTAACTGCATTTCTTTTGCCTTTCTTCAAACCCATCTGATAAAGGAGGTCAAGAAACCATGCCCAGAAAATGAAAGTGACTTACCCATACATTAGAAACTTGTAGATTAGAAACTTAAAGAGTAAGTTAAACTAAACTGGATCTGACAGCAAATCCTCTGTTTACATACAAAAAAGGGCATTTACATACAATTACAATAAAACAATAATATGTGTACCTTCCTGTTTGCTTTGACCATCCGGTTGTTTTCTCTTCCTAGGAAACTTGCCATCAGTGGGGATTTTGTTGAATTTCTGTGGTCTTCCACCTGCACCTGATTTTTGAAACCGCTTTCCTTTATCTGAGTTGTGATGTTTGAATGGCTGTTTGCCAGCTGGTTTTCTTCCAGGTTTGCCTAAAAAAGTAAACAGAAATCAATGCATTTGGGGCATATTTCAATAGGCAGATATTTTGCCTATATGTGAATGTAAGTGCAGGATATGATCAGAATTATTAAAAAAGTAAGAAAATTCTCATGTCAACATGTCAAACATGTCAACACTCCCAACAACTCCACAACATGAGATGATATGAAAGTCTACTGTGACAGTAGACAATAAAAAAGCTGTGTAAATGAACAAAAAACACAAAACTAACCAATTATTTAATATGCATTCTTTTACCATTTATTGTACACCTCTCTACTATTTACAGCTACTTCTGTATTTAATGAAGTAAATACAAATAAAATTCCATATTATAAATGACAGCTACAATTGTTGATGTATTGTGTAAAACGTATTACAATTCTTAAATTCAACTGAAGGATACAACATAAACATAAAGCATGCTGTTTTTCTCTTTTATATAGTGAAACAAAAAATAAACTGTAATAAACTGTAAATTCCACGAGAGAAATACTGGCTATTAATGATAATAACTCTAACATATGATATATGTATACAATTGAAATTAACAGTCATGCATTAGGCATAGTTACCTTTTGATTTAAAAGTCGGCTTCTTTCCATCTCTGGGAGTGAATGATTTCTTTCTTAGCTTAGCTTCCATACTAAACTCCAATAGGAATGGCTGGTGAACTCGTGTCACTATTTATTTATTTTTTTATGTTTCTATGGGCTGAAATAATAAAGGCATGCATCTCATCAAAATAATTAAACACACTTTACAACTCACCCATGTGTATAGACAAATCACTGAACGACACCGGAAATCCACCGCAAATGTCGTAACAACACAGTCCACGTTTGCGACAACACACCAATTAAAAATATTTACCGTATGTGTTAGGTCAGAAACTACACAAGTACACAAACGCCAGGCTTAGCCAACACTGTGCAGTCATACGGTAGCATTGTGTGTCTCTAAACTCAAGGCATTAAGAGTTACCGTCATGTCACTGCTATTAAACCAGATGTGGAATTATTCAGGTAGCTAGCTGTTGACAGTCCCCATGAAAGAACAGCTATATAAGAAATCACTTGTATAAGAAAATGTGTGGAAAACACAACAATGCCAGAAATCAGGCTGGCGCAGGTAGAATACACTGCATTCCCATACTTACGTAGAGTAGGTTTTCGTCTTCATAAAAGTAAAGATAAATTGTTGTTGTTTTGATGTCTGGCTGAGTATGTACACTGTGCCATGGATGTGGAGCTTGGACACATGTAAACAGGTGATTAGCATCGGGGGAAACAAACAGAGATGGACTTGACCTGTGGATGCTGATCGGCAGATTGCTGGCATGTGGGGACGATTGGTGAACAATAGACTAAGTTGGGCTGTGAAGCAGATGATTGCTGACAGATGGAGGCCGTGCAGGAGAAGAAAGCAATCAGGTGGAAGCAGCGATATGGTTGCCATCAGGGGGATGTGAGAGAAGCATGATGTCAGTTAACAACTACAACTTAAAAGTCAAGGGGCAATTTTAAAATCATTTATTAAAACATAAAAAATTGCACCCACAAGAAAATTACACTGTAGTCGCAAAACACGCATTTCATCTTACGTTATGATTAAAATATCTTCGGTAGGTTATTTTAACAACTGTAGAGGTTTATGAGATGCAGTTTTAGTGAGACTAAAATTAAACATTCTAAAGCAATTTTGCTATTAAATAGAATGTACTTCAATAAGATTTATAAACTAATATAAAAGATATATTATTATTGTTATTTTTACAGGCTATAGCTTCATCTCCTAATGTTGAGAAATAATTACTTTATATATCTAGATTTTGTATTTTACAAAATGAAACTTGGAGATGTTAAAAACGACACTGCCTCCCATTAAATGGCGCGCTTAGAGGGTGACTGAGAAAAAAATATTTTTCTGGTACATTTTGCCACCTGGTGGAATCAACCAAAATATGCAGCAAACTCTGTAAACTGAACCTGTCACAGACTTTCAATTGAATTTGATCAGTTTTATTAAACTGATTAAACTTTAAAGCAGCTTTACATATAACGAAAAATAACACACAGAAACAGAAACTACAACACGGAACAGAATACATGGTAATATTGCAAAATGTATATTGCTGATTATAAGGTGTATATTTATAAAACTAGTTAAGGATACTAAGATTGTAGTTGGTTTATGACTTAAGAGTTGACTGATGATAACTTCAACACATTTAGACCATTTAAATAAATGGATGTGCATTAGAAATCCCTGCTGTTGTGTGTGAAGGCTCATACCTCTTTCAGTAGTCTATGAGAGGGTAATGTGTTCAGACTGCCTACTAATACAGTATGTACGTCTGAGACTATGTCACATTTATTCAATTAACATGATAAATGACAGGTATTATATTAAACAAGATATGCCATTCCAGCTTACATGGAAATGGGGCTTAGAAGGAAGATACAATTTTACAGGTATAAGGGATTTTGCAATAACACCATACAATATTTGAACATTGCATAATGAAAGAGAATGGTAGAAAATAAATAGCGAAATACTAGAGCCTTTAGAACTTTAATGAGATAATAATTAACAGTCATTAATAGTTATATGAATAATATTAATATTATTTATTTTAATAATATTTATATTATTAATATTAACAATTTACAAAACCCTAATCCAAGTTAAATATCAGCAATCTCACAATAAGCAAGACAACATTATACATCATTTATACAATGATGTATAAATGAAGAAAAAACCCTGAGAGAAACCAGGGGAACTGATAACACTGATTTATAATTTTATATTGATTAAAAAACTGGAATGTTACAAACAGAGATGACAACAGAAGCATAATATTACTAACTGCAGCTATAACATTACACTACTATGACTAGGCAGGGAACAAAAATGTAGAATCTAACTGAGTTAGGTAGGTAAGGAGGTAGGTAAGTAGATAATTGAAAGTTTAATAAAGCATCTGTCATATTCACACTGATTTATGTTGATTCAGGTTGTGGCTGTAATCTTCTTAAATTGGCATAAGAATGATCAGCTAGCTCACCCGAAAATGGGACTAGTGTCAGGTGGAACTGAAGCTGAGTCGGTCTGTCTCAGGGGTTATCCCATTTCCCCACCATCTTGTCTGAATAAAGTCTGGATATTGCTGACTACAGGACCTTGGAGAAATGAAAGACATGCAGACTTAGCATGGAGAGCCAGTACATCTGTTCTTAAGGGAAGTGTCCCCGGTTCTGGTTTACCTAAGTAATGCAGCCAACAATCTCTTAAGGGATTTGAGTAAAAAATTCAATGGACTATGTGTAGGCTAGATTAAAGAGATGAGTCTTTAATCTAGATTTAAACTGACATAGTGTATCTGCCTCCTGGACAACACTGGGAACACTGTTTTAGAGTTTGGGGACAGAGTATTTTGAAATTCTGGGTATTATCAACTGGCTGGAATTTTTAGATTGCAGTGAACGTGAAGAACTGTAATAGGAGAGGAGCTCTTTCAGGTATTGAGGAGCTAAACCATTCAGGGCCTTTTAGGTAATCAGCAGAATTCTGAAGTTTATAAAATGCTTGATAGGCAGCCAGTGCAGTGTTGACAGAACTGGGATAATACAATCATACCTGTTCGTTCTTGTAAGAACTCTGGCTGCTGCATTTTGAACCAGCTGGAGTTATTGTTCTAAAATAAAAATGTGTTTTTTTAAGAAAAACACCAGAGACAAAGTTAATACTTAAGTGAAACACAGTTAAGATCTCCATCAAATCTCCAGAGCTATGAAAGAAAAACTTCTGAGATATACCTTTTTCTTCTGGGTGTTACTGCCAATCTTCTGATCCATACTCCAGTCCAGAATAAACACACCTGTAAGTTGGTTTGCCAATGCCAACCAAATAAGAAGAAACAATATTTATTGGATTGTGGAAAGGACACAGGTTTTGAACATATGAACATGAAAGAGAGTATGTGTGTATTTCTACAGTGTTTGATTTGAACTTGTATCCTTGTATTGAACATGTTGGGACTGTGGAATCAGCATCATCAAATGAATTGTAATTTTTTTTAACTTATTTTACAAATAAAGACAGACAATGAGCAATGAGTTTTTATTGACTTTTTATTTGATTTATTTTTAATATTTTTATAGTTGGATTTATAATATGGATTTTATTTAGATTTTGATGATTAAGTTCACATGGGGCATAACTGAAAATAAATTATGTATTGGCCATCTTTTTTATTTATTTATTTTTTGTGTTTATGCAATTGTGGTGGGCCAGTCTGAATGAAGTGAAGAGCCAGTTTGTTGCCCCAGTCCAGCACAGAGTGCTATGCCTTCTGAACAGACTGTACCAATGTCTTTCTAGCTCAGGTATTTAATATTGTCATCTTTGTGATTGTATAATACTATTGTACTACTATTGTATTGTCTTGTAGAACCACGCACAAACTCACAAACCTGCAAGCCTCCATCCATCACCCATGTTAATAGAAATGTTAAAAAATGAAATAAACACCTTTAATGCATCTGCCGCAATTTGGCTGAATTCATTGTTTTTCTGTTTCCCTTTTGCTGCTTGTTAATGTCATTATTAGTTCTCGCCTGAGTTAATTAATCTCAATTCTGTTACGTTATTAATAGTCCCTCCTCTGTTTCCGTGGTTACTAATTATGTTTATACCCATATTTGTTCTGTTCCTTGTAAGTCCTTATCTGTATTTTGGTTTAGGTTGGTGTTGTTTAATTCTTTGTTCTAGTTCAGGGGTTTGAGAACCTTTTTTCACCAATGAGGCATTTTTAAGTTTTTGGCGAATGCATTTCTACAAAAGAGCCATTTTAAAAACAACATATTACTATTTTCAATTAAATTGAATTAAATTAAATACCTTTATTTATCTCCTTGTACAACTCAAAAATGTACAAATATGAAGCATCACATGTTGAGTAAGTTTCAAGACACGTTTTGAGTAAATTTCAGACACAGCACGGTCATGCACTGTTCGGGCTGACAAGGACACTTTTGTTCTTTTGTTGGTCCTTTGTTTTCTGAATGATTTGATCTTTGTTAGGAAAATCCACAAACAGTTCAGTTGCCATATTCAGCATGCATGACTTTACATATTTGCTATCAGTAGAAGTTTTCCTTGCCTTGCAATCTCCAATGAGCAAGCAAAGCTGGCAGCATTTTAAGCTTCCAGATGCTCCTGTCCAGGCTTGCAGCTGTTGCCATCCGGCTTGCAGTTTACGGTGGAGCTCCGCACGCGCCTTCTTTCGGCTTTCACCCACTGCAAAAGGTGCATGGGGGTTTTAAAATGTCTCTGAACGTTTGTTTTTTTAAAAGAGGAAATACGTTTTTTGCAAACCAGACAGAGCAGAGCACCAGAGCTTTCAATAAAAGCATGTGTTTCTGTCCACTCATTTACTACATTAAATTACTGCAAACTGGTGAGTAGGCCATCTTATAACTAATACTATTACTAATTATAATACTAATACTATCTATTGTAGTGAATTCAGTATCACACAGAACCAAATGTTTTATGTTACAATTGAAACTATCGAATAAATGCTCTATTTTCAGACATCCATATTTAATTTATTAAGTGTCTGATAATATATAGTTTACCAAGATTTGGCAGGTCATGTGATCTCAACACACCTGTCCTCATAAGATAAGATGACTCACTTTGTTAAAATTAAACAGATTGTATAAGCCTACTGATATTACTTGACTCTTCATTTCATGTACATGAGTCTAAACGTTTGCAGAAGTTATTTGTTTTTAATTAGGAAAAACTTACTGAGTGGACTGCAAACACTCTGGTTATGGTGGATCTGTTGTGCCACCCTGTAACACAGGTTTTCATTAACCTGAATAAACACTTTTGAGTCAGTCTGGCTATCTAGAAATGGGTTTAAAAGTTCACCTTCAGTTCAAGTGCTTAAGAAAGCTTGTACACTGGAAAAGCTTTTTAAACTGCATTGAGCCCTGTTGAGCTTAGCTAACTATTGTACATATACACTAGACCACTCAACAGTACACAACACTGTTGTACCGTTGAGACAGTAATGACCTGATACATGGCTATGTGATCTTAGACACTGAAATTCCTATTTACACTCTGATCTTTCCATGACAAAGAACATTCTATGAGTCTAATAGGCATCAATTTGCAACCATTTACTTTTAAATAGGTGTAAATCATTGCCTTTCTAAACAATGTAGTAAGCCTATATGACTGCAGCTAAACAAACAGTTGTTGGGTGTATTACACATGTGTCACATTGTAATTACAAAACCTAAGCTGTTATCAAGCTCCGATATGCAGACATGAACTAAGGCCAAATGAGGTAATTGAATTCTTAAAAAAAATGTATGGTGCAACAAAGTATTGTAAACAATATAAAATGCCTCTGTTGTACAATGTCAGCATGGCCTTTATATACCAATAAGCAATCTATTAAGGGTATGAGTTTGTACTACATTTTACTACATATGAGTTTTGTTCTAGATTGTTTTTATGTTGCTTTGGTAAAAGGCATTTGTCTCAATGTTTATTGTCACTGCACAAATAAGTGACCATTTTCTTAGGATTTTAGCACAAGAAAAAAATATATATATCATACATTTCTTCCAATTAAAAAAATTATATATTATATATGTATATCATTTATATATGAATACTAAATAAACTACATTAAAACTTAAGAAAGCTTTATATGAATGCTTCATGAGAACATACAAATTTGCATAAAAATATAGACATTCTTTCTCTGTCTGTAATGCTTAATCAATTTAATTCACAAAAAAAGAAAAGTGCTGGATCCAAGGAAGATAATGAAGATGCCACATATTTATTGAATTTGTATTAAAAGGAAATATTGTATTCAAGTTGTTCTCAGGTTTAGTTAAAGTGTTCGTAAATCTTCACCTGTTAGTAACAGGAAGCTGAATTACGCACAGAAAAGCTGTAAGTGTACTGTATGTGTACTGACAGCAGGCCGACAGCTTACAGCACTAAGCAGATAAGCCTTTATTTTCTCTTTTTGTGTACCAGGGCACATAAGATGCACTTACACACACTCAAATATACACGCAACTCCTCCCTCTTACTGACTCATTACAGCAGTGAACGTCACACTCCCTCCACCCTCTGTGGATGGACGTGTATGGAGCATCAGGATGCGTCATATATTCCTTAACTTCATGGCTTCAGTTTTTTAAAACCGTCTTATTATTCACAGCCTCGCTCATTCTTTCAAAGAACAACCAGCTGAAGACATGGATATCTACTTCCTTCTATTTGTCTCCTTCCTCTCTGTGTTTCACCTCAGCCAAGCTGATCAGCCTTTGGAGGAAGCTATCATTGTACCAAGTAAGCTTTAATTGCTCTAATAGGATTATTTATAAGATATGTTTTGATTGTGTTTTTTGTGTATTATACAAAATCTTTTAAATAACACTAGTTGTAATGGAAATAGAATATTGCTATAAAAGGATATTATCTAGCTTGTACATGGTATGATGATGTCAGATAAATTAAATAAGATGTGCAACAGTATTTGCCATGGAATGATTTAACATTATGTACTTCAACTAAAAACAGTTTTAACAGCATTTTGCTAATTCGTTTATTATTGTTATGAATGCAGAACAACATTTTTAACTTTTTAAAAAGAAATGGTGACCTGTCCCTTTGCCAGATATTCACTTTTTCTTATACTGTCATACAAGTTACATGTCAAGGTACCAAGGTGTGATGTTATCATGGTGGATACCCAACGTAACTATGGTAATGCTGGGGTACAATTTTAACAATTTGGGTGAAATGAACATTTTTATTGTTAGAAGTAAATGTTTCCATTAATGTGTGACATTTTTAATAGCATTATTTCAAACTTAATGCTGTCCTATTTTAAATGAACTTTCAGTATAGTCCTGCTCAATGGTGTAAAGATAAAGCGTCTGTTTTTGTCCTCTCACAGGAAAAGGCCCGTTTCCTGGAGACTGGGCTGAAGCCAACCCAGAGAGGGAAGACATTAAAGAAGCTGCAAAGAAAGCTGTGGAGAAATTCAACATGAAGTCCAAAGCAAAGAAATATTTCAAACTTATCAATATTACATCTGCTCACACACGGGTAACACACGGGTGATATTATGCCATGATTTTAAATAGTAAAATAATTGTTTTAATACACAATAAACCTCTGTGAATCTTTACCTCTTTCCAGGTTACAAATAAGGTAAACTACAGAATTGAGGCCACTATTGGAAAGACTAAATGTCGCAAATCAGAAAATGCAGATATTGAGTCCTGTGTCATGGCAAAAAAGGTAGATTTAATATTATTTCTAAAATGAATTTTGTAGACAGTTTTAAAAATGTACACATGCATACTACCTTTACTGTACATTTCATATTCATTTCTTTTTCAGCAACTGGCATGCACATTTGCAGTAACCCTCAACCCCGGAATGATCGACATGAGGTGGAGAGGATGACTTGCAAAAAAAACTCATGAATTTCATATAGACAATTTTTTTGCCGACATTATCAGACATGCTGGAATGTGAAGCTTGTGGAGTTTAGAGAGTGGGGCATTCTTTTATTAACATTTACATTAAAACTGATATGTAGGTCAAAGTACATAGGCTAAGGAACTTTTGAGAAATGTATTAATATGGATAAAGAAAATCTTTTGATAGGATATGTTTTAACTTTAATAATTAGTAAATAAATAAGATGAAAAACATCTGATTTTGTCCAAACTTGTAAAATGACATATGCAAACAACTTCAAAATATTTAGCAAAGTGGCAGTTGAAGTGCTTGCCTGAAAATTACAGTTTAACCAGATGGAATCTGTCCAGTTAAGGGCCAAATTTATTTTACAAAAGCAACATTTTTATAAGAATAGTGTCCTTATTTTTCCAGTTACTGTTTTTATAACATTTTCAAGAAGGATACCTTGAGAACAAGTGACAGTCCAAATGTTTAGCAATGTAATCATTCACAAATAAACTGCAACTGAAATACCAGAGTTTTATTTGGTTCATCACATTATAAATATTATAATTTACACTGAAGTAAAAAATATTTTAAACTATTTACATTACATCCTCAAACATAACAGTAAAAAAATGTTAAAATGTACTACAGCACATGCATATCTTAACATCTCAAATCCTGAAGTTCTGGTATCCTTGCAGTGATGTCATTCTTTTCCATCTCCCTTTTACTCAGTGAATGACGCCAAGTGAAAAATAGCCTCCAGTTGCCTTAATCTGTCTTAAGTCTCAATTTAAACTGTTGTTTCAGTCTTAACTGGCAACTTTTTATGTAAGCATTGGAGTATAAGATTACGTTGATATTCATACCTACAAAAAATGTTAAAAAAACTATAAAAGTAAAATGTAAGTCTAAACTACAACTATAAACCATAAGTCTAAAGTTTAAGCCCTTTAAACTTTACAGAATGTGTGAATTTTCTATTACAAAAATCTTGAGATTTAATACTGTCTCAGGATTCATGTTGACTAAAAGAATCCCAGTGTGACCAGAGCTGTAATTAAGTCAGTTTCAGTGGCTAGTTTGAAAATGCTAAAATATAAAACATTACATTATTTCCTATCACATTTTTGGTTACTGCATAATTCCATACATACTTTTTACTTTATACTGCCTTTACTATTATTCTACAATGTGGAAAGTAGTTAAACTTTGACAGCATAATCATTAACAAATAGGAACAGTAATGGAATAATTGTCAAAGAAATTCATTTAGAAATTTAAACAGACTCACTTTAACATTATCCTTTGTATTTCTTGATTCTCTTGCTCCTCCAGTTTCTGCAGAACTACCTTCAAAATGGGCAGCTCTAAACTGAGGTATTGAGCTACCTATTAAACCAATGAAAACAAGACATCAGTGTGGTTTTGAGTAGGAAATACTCATTTTTGTAGGTTATTGAGGAGCAATGACTTACATCAGAGCTAACTTCCTGTTCGGCACTGTCCATGAGGAACATTCTCATTATGCTGTCTGATGGTCCTTGTAAAACACGTTCCCACAATGGCCGGTCCAAACTGTTTAGCTTTCTTTTCTCTGTAAACAAGTAATTTAAGGAATATAATGATTAGAAAATCTACATTTAGATACTTCAAATGTGAATACAATGTAATTGCACATATGTTCACAATTAGTTCCTTGTATCACATGTTTTTTTGTATGTACTGTAAGTACAAAGTAGTTTAAAGTCACCATGAAACAGAAGTTGCGACGGTCTTTTCTTCCCTATGCTGATGCATATCTGAGTGAAACGGCTTCTGGAATGAGGAAAAAACATAGTATGGGACTGGGAATTTCGCCCTTTGTAAATTGATTGAATTGTTAAACGTTGAAAGAGTGGAAGCTGCCTGGCCATTCGACAGTCAATATCAGTCCTGTCATCGTGTAGAGATATGTCATCAAGACGAGTTGTTTCGTGGGGGAGGTTTGTGTTTTTAATTAAAGATTAGGGCACATAAATAAAAAATTACAATGACATTTAATAAACGCTGCAATATTGCATATAATAATATGAATAGTATATTTTGATTTCATGGTGACTTTAAGACACCCACCATAATATAAAAGGAATCTAAAATGTTTATAAAGTAAATGTGGCAATGTTTGTGGTGTCTGTAGGTTGTGCTCGACTTGAATTTCAACTGCAAGAATTTATTGCATAGGCTACTTGTACACTTGTTTACTATATGCTTGTATACTAAGCAAGGCCAGACAAACTACTTCTACAGAAGGATCTTCCACAGAAGGAATGTAGGTTTATTGCTATATTTGTCCACATATTATTCCAAGTTTCACGGTTAAGCTTTCTACATACCTCCACTTTGATGAATACAGTAGAGGGCAAATTCATTTGGACTGTTTTCTATCTGCATTGAGAAATGGTAAGGGCAAATGTAAAAAAAATGTTTACATAAAATTAATGTAAGCTGAATCAGTCAAGTACACCAAAGTGAAACCAGAACTAAATAGTTTATATTAGGTAGAATCACTAACTTTAAATTTGTGAAGAAGCTGTGTTATGACTTCCTGTGTTGTCATCTTGCTGTTGATGTGGACATTTGTGGTTGCTCCGTATGATGGTGTGAAAATAGATGTCTGCATAAACAACATGACTCTTAAAATATCTCGAACGTTCTCTGAAATATTGTTCTGTGTTCTCAGAACTAAACTAACCTCTCACACTGTAGGAGAAGGGAAATGTGTAGTTTTTACCTTAAGGTTCTACTTTACATGGCTCTTTTGTTGATATAACTCCATATAGTCAGGTTGATTTAGTTATCATTTTTTACTTTAATAAAATAATTTCCCTTTGTTAAGGTTAACATACAAAATATTTTTGTACAATAATCCTTCTTTTGGAAATATATGGATTTGTTTGTCAAATGTTATGAATTATATAAAATACTCTTTTTATTATAATTTCACTTCAAAAGCAAATCCTAAATCCTGCAATCTAATTACTTGAACAAACACTCTTTAAAAACGTGTTTCACAATGGCACAGAGGAATCACTTTTGGCTGTATGGTTCCAAACCATATAGCCCCTTTAACATCTGTAGAACCTTTCTATTTCACAAAAGTTTCTTTGTAGTGGAAAACGGTTTAGAGTATAAAACGATAAGAAGGAAATGGTTTTAAAAAACTTTGACTGAATGATTCTTTGGGGAACCAGAAATTATTCCTCTATGGTGTCGATGTGAAGAACCTGTTAATTACCTTTACTTTTAAGAATAAAGGTTCTGTATCTACGGTTTGTAATACAACCTTGTAGTTTGTGACTACAAACCTTGTAGTTGTAGAAGTGTCCATTGATGGAGAAACGATAGTTTCTGTTCTTCTGTCTCTCTGCCATCTTATTCTTCACCCTCATTTTCACAAGCGAGGCATCACTCATGGTTCGGAACAGATTTGAACTCTCATCACTGACTGACTTAGAACGAAAAGGCCTTAGAGTCTTGCTTTCATATACAACATAGTCTATAAAGAGATTTATGATTTTGTTACCTACAGTATGTAAAATTTACAGGCAGAATTAAACAAAATGATTTCTTAATATTAATTGTTACTATTAATAATTAATAGTAATTAATGTGATTGATGTTTATATTTATTACTGTTTGTTTTCTTTTGAGATTTAAATCTACGATCGCCAAGAAAATTAATAAATAGGTGTGTTTACAAATACATGCTACACTATTAGTTTCACTGTTCACAGATCAACGTAGCAAAAGTATCTGAACCTTCAGTAAGACAGTCAGGTTTCTTCGATCCATCTTGAATAACTTCCTCTAGCTCATCAATATGATGAAGATCATCAAACTCTCCCCAGCGTGTCATACCCCTGTCAGTGATGAGACATGCTATTAGATCATCAGAAAACCATAGTCTATTTTTAAAAACAGTCTATTTTTAAAAAACAGTCTGAATTTCATGTAAGACAGTTTGTTTAATGCACATTTGCACAAACACTATCTTATTCAAACCTAATACCACATTTAAATTCTGTCTGCAATCTATGTTTATTTTTTTCCAATTCAATTCAGGTTTATTAGCACATATATAGCTCTTTTTACAATGTTGCATTGTTTCAAAGCAGCTTTACATACAATGAAAATTAAAAACACAGAAAACAAGAAAAATTATGAATCATGTTCAACACAGAATACAAAGTACATGGTATAATTGCAAATGTTATTGTCCATTAGTAAAACTAATGGACAATAAACTAAAATTGCAATTGGTTTATGAATATAAAGTTGAAATATTAACATGTTATGCACTGATCATGACATGTTAGGCATATGATTACATACACTTATGCTAGTTCATTAAACCAGTGGCTCACTGCAGATTTTGTATGTAATTTGTATGTTTTGTATATCTAGCCTGCCTAGTTCAATCTGCTAATAAGGTTATGATTTAAATTTGGTGTGTTAAATACTCTCTTTACAGTCCTGAGGACCAGAATTAAGAACTATTGCAATAAATAGATTAAAAATGTTTCGAAAAAGAATAATAGTGTTACCATAACGCTTTACTGGAAAGAGTCACTCAGGGACACCAGGATAGTGGTCACACAGGGAAGTTGTCACAAAGGGTTATTTCTCAGTAAGGAAAGTCTAACACAGGTGGATGTTTCTCTATCAGTGGTTTAATATCTCAGTATCTTTCAAAATGGCCTAAAGTCAAATATCTGATTTTTTGTTCTCTCTTCTGAACTAAAATATCAATATCATCATGTTCTCTAATAGTTGTTGAATAAAAATATGCTAGCATATATTTAGGCAAGGGTGAACTGCAAAATGATTTTATTCAATAAACCATTATTTTGTGTGTGTGTATAAACTGTGTTTACTTTAATTGTTATTTGTTCTTTTTCTGAAAAGTTCATAACTTGAGACCTACGCCATAATGTGTGACAACATGCACTACTGAATCTGTGCGTTAAAAGATTTGTACCTTTTCCCTTTAACAACTGAAATGTCCAGTTGTTTTTTTAAAGACTCTATGATATGTTAAATTAAAAAACCTGCTCTGTGATATATTCACTGGAGTAATAAAATTAAGTAAAAAGTATTGGTCTCGCCTACTGCACACATCACAGCTCTAACTATTACATGTATAACTGGAAAACAGTAGATGTTAACCTTTTGTTTCCAAGTGGACTGATGAGGTCTGGGGATTTGATTGGGGCCTTGCTTGTAAAAATCTGTTTTTCATCTTGTATTTTTAGATGAATGGGTCTTTTCAGGCCCCAAGAGATGACCAGGATCCCTTCGAGTGTCACCTGTCCTGCATTCTGTAAAAGCAGAAGATAGGACTGTACATTAGTGACTTGCTGCAGAGGGCAGCAAAAACTGCTTATGGCCATAAAGATACAGAGTATTAAGATCCACGAGGAGGCATCCTCGTATGGAATTAAAGCTCACATATCTGATATGCCATTGTTTACAGAAGCATATAATGAATGCATAATCATCCATAAAGGTGGAAGACTTAGGCTTTACCTCATGAAAAGTGAGCTGCAGGTGAGTTTTGTCTTTCAGAAAGCAGTTGTAGGTGTTCAATAAAGAGAAAAATTCAGCCCTTAAAAAAATGAATTTAGTGAGAAAGAGACAAAACTAACATGAAATCATTTGATCTGTATTTCTATCTGTACATATGTAATTGTGTTTTAGTTAAATATTTTCTCTTATTTGTATTATGTAAATTTCATTTCTAATGTACAAAATGGAATTTGTGTAGTAAATCTCTCTGTAAATGACAAATAAAAACTGTCTTGACTAATAATATGTAAAAGACATTTAAGATATACAGTGAAATCAAGAATTTTGATGATTATTGCAAATACTTTTATATTTTACATTCTTTTTTAATTTAATGTAAACATTTTATACTACAACAATATAATTATTAAATATATTTTGTTCTTATATGTTGTCATTTGTTTAATGAAAAATTTACATGAATTTAAGATTGTTTTTTTTGTATTTGGCATGTCCCCCTTTTGCTTTAATGACAGCATGCTGGCATGTTTTTGTGCAAAACCTGATTCTAGTGTGATATGAAAATATTCCAAAAGCATCTTTTATGCCTCAATGGAAGCAAACAAATCTGACCTTTTGTATGAATGCTTGTCAAAAATTTGCCTACATTTGCTTATTGACCTAGATATTGTGCACATTCACAATTCTTTTTTCATTTCATCATAACTTTTTGATGTAAAAAAAAACTCATTTTACATTTTTTTCAATAAGGTCTCAAACATGTAGACATCCCTGTAGGTTATGTCCTGTTTGCCAAGACCATCACTTGTTACTCTTTTCACTCATTAAACAGATAACTATAAAACACTGAAATCAAAATAATTACTACTGACCTGGAGCAAGATTTTCCAGCACTGATTTGAACAATAGAGGTTAACTCCCCTGCATTCATTTCAACAAACCAACCGAATCTACAAAGAAAATACACAGTTCATGCACAAAATCCTCATTTACTGTACTTGTCATATCTGATACTGACACTTACTTCAGGAATACAGGTATCAAGTGATTCAAACTGTTGATCTCAGGATATTCATTTAAAAGTGTTCCAGTTGTGTCCAGACATGTTTTTGACTGCATTAACAGAATCTCTATTATGTGAGTTAAGTCTACTCAGTCTATACTAAATGTGTAAGTACCAAACAGACCTCATTGGACCCCATGCCATTTTTTGCTAACATGCTAGAGCTGACTGTCAGATAAAGACTGGTCTTGTGTGATTAGTATTGTTTGGGTTGTACTTTCAGTTTGCTTGCCCAGGACTGGAAAATTCATTGTATTTGTGCTTTGAGGGAGTGGTGTGGTTATTCAAGTCAGTGCATGTTCTGTGAAAACCACAGATACAAATTGTGCTCTGCGGCAAACACAGCTTTAAAAGGTTTTTGACTGACAAAAGATCTGCATCTATATGCAAATACATCTGTCAACAGCACTGCTTTCAGCACAATGTGGAGTTAATGGCCTTATGCAATCATAGAAAATAGATAAAACTATGAAATGATTGTTTTTGAAATATAAAACCACTGAGAGTGTTAAAGTAATATTCACACTCAGTTTGAGAAACCACCTCAAAACACAAACTTATTTAAACTTATTTATATATATTGCATATTAACCCATACTGTTTCTATGACCAATTTGTTCAGATTTGAGGTCTACGCTTCATTAACTACTGTGATCATTGCCTAATATGCTTTAGTTCAATCACTTTTGAATGAAGGCAACTACAGTACCAGCAACATAAAAATAAAGAACACCACTCACGGACAAACCTGATGTAACTTTTACATAATCATGCAGTAGCACACACAAACATTAGCACACCAAAGTTTACACACCTGTCACCTTCTTAGATCCAGTACTAAGAACTTAAAATGAAACAGCCGACATATCTCTCGATGAGCTGCAGCTGTAGAAGAATCAGGTAAGAGGAACCGGGCAATGAGGGACAGAATGGAGAGTCCCTGTCAGGTGTTTTCCTGGAGTTTGTCACACTGTTGTGCTGTAACTTGATCTAACTCACCTCTCTAAAGTGCATTCTGGGAATGCTCAGCAATGCAGTGAATGTATGAACACACCCATAGGTATGAATCTTTCAGCTTAAATACCTCACTGGAAAAAGAAAGGGCTTGTTTTGGTATGTAAATGATGTACTATGATAAGAAAATCTTGATACGCTTTCCATAAAAGGTGTTTTAGGTTTATAAGAAATAAATGTAATAATTCAATTACACTAGAAACGCATTACAAATGGGTAATTTTAACATTGTTTTAATGCTCTGTGATCAGCTACAGCCTTTTAATAAAAGTTAAATAGTTAACAGTAAATAGTACTCAAAAGTTAAATAGTAGTCAATGTCTTGTAGCTGTCAAGTAAAAAGTGAAACTTTCAGGTACAGCAATAAATTAAAAAACAAATAAAGTAAACAGTGATTGAAGTTTTTTAGGTATCTGACAGCAGTTCAAAGTTTTTAGTAGTATTTTTTAACTGAATTATACCTTTCATTATAACATTCTTGAATGCTTTTCATTGGACCTTAAATGGAATCTTGCCCTTGAATTTCCTGTTCTCTGTTTATGTGATAGCAATGCAACCTCCCTACAACCGGTATGTACACAGCTGAAGTCTTTTAATACGCACAGTAAAGAGACTTTTACAAACTTTTACAAACTGGCAAGAAGGTCAGTTCCACTCTGTTTTAAACTCATTGGTAATAAGCCAGTGAATCAATGTACAATACAACATGTTTTTAATCTCACACTGCCATGTTTTGCCTAGACTCTGTTCTCATGATTTCTTCAGCATCAACTGCATTAAATGCAAGCTGTTTATATTGCTTATATAAATAAGCTGGGCAAAAAAAGTTGCAGATGCTAAAATGTGTAAAGTCAAAATGTGCAAAAAATCTTTGGAGTTACTAAACAGGAATGAGCCTTACTGAGATTCCTGGGATCTGTTGAGGCAATTCTCTTACTACACAATAGATGGCAGTATAAATCAAGTAACAAGAAGTTAAAAGCTAAGGCCCTGAAGCTGTTTGGGAGTGTCTGCATTCTTGTAATCACTTCCTGAATTCAGCCAATAATGTACAGCTGGACAGACTGACAGACACAATTAAGACAGATACAGAGTTACAGAGATACTTAAATGTAGATTAAAAAGAATAAATAGGTTTTGACTTGTAGTTTACACAATATATGCAGTATACAAACACACAAATCTCAAATAAATATGTAATAATTCATTCTGGCCTTCGAAACTCATATTTACTCCAAGTCATCATGACCATGCATAATAACCCCATGAAAAACACAAGTCTTTCCAGCTCTGTTTGTACAGGGTCATTATACAGTAGGTTTGATGTCAGACTGCTTTGTAGTCATGGAGACACGTTTGCTTCACTCATATTGTGTTGCACAATACTCATTGGCCCATCACTGAATGCAATGTCTCAGTGTTTGCCAGAGCACGAGGTAACACTGTAAGAACAATGGAGAAATCACAGCTGTCTTTTGTATTGCACAGCCTCATGTGACATTAATTTAGTAATACAATAATTCATTCTTAATACTCTATAAAAAGTATAATTATAGCTGTTATTTGATTTGCCATTCAATATAATTCATTCATTTTAAGGAGACTAAATTGATAAATGCTTAATTTTAAGCAGAAGTAACAGGGTTGTCTATTAAACCATTTTAAATGGAAAACAGCTAAAGTCTGCTTGAAAAGTTGCTAAATGTTACCTGGTGATGTATATTTATGACATCACTGCTGGGTCATAATTGTGGGTTGTTTGGGATACAGTAGACACTTTGCTGGGTTGTTCATGCTGGGTCAAATGGGTTTTGAGCGGTTAATTTACAGCTGAACATCTGGATGGGTTATTCTGACCCAGTTACTGGGTCAAAATTGTTCATTCTTCGCTGAACTTTCCAGATTCTTCACTTGCCTTCAGACTTGACGTTCTAACAGCTCACAGCAGTCAGGATTTTATAGTAAGTTAATAGAAATGTTAACCTATACTTATTTTTTTTGTCAATCATTCAGTAATTCATTGTATATGTAAAAAATAGAAAGCACTTTCCCATCAAAACATGGATGCCTCACATGCAAAATCTGGCAGTAATATCTGATTGTGTAACAGTATGAGGCAGGGGCTTTGGTTTTTTTTACTGAATATCGCAAGAGATATTAACAGAATGGCAGCTTGACAGCCTAGACAACTTTAAAGGTAAGTTTTCATTATTATCTTTATTATTATTATTATTATTATTGAGATATAATGTAGAGTTGTTACTATTTAGTAAAATACAGTAAACAGTAAAATATTCATCCAACTATATCTAACATGCATCACATTAGCTAGGCAATGAAAAAAAAATCTTAGGAAGCTGGAGAATTAAATATTATGGGTTTTGTGAGTTTATTTTTTCCTTTTAACCAGTCATTTACCTAATTCATTCAAACATGTTTTTGCCGTAATTATTAGCCTGACTGTACCTGAACACTAACAATTATCTTTTTGTATAACTGTTAAATTATATGTAAGTGAACTTTATGCTAATATCAGCATTTTTTCTTTTCATGTCTCAGCCATGGGTTCACAGGGACAACTGAGACAGACAGACCCATCTCTGGTTTAGTCAGATGATCAGCCTCATTCCACCTACTGATTATCAACCAGAAGGTGATGGGAATCTGCGATGATCATCACCTGCACCTTTGTATACCATGAACAATAAGACATTGACAGATCCTGCTCTCTTTTCAGAAACATCATCACACATCAAAAATAAATGGATGCAGTAAGCACTACTAACACAAACAATGTAAGGTGGACTTCTTTAATACTTTGAATGATTTAAATGTCTGCTTAACTGCCTGATTGACTGTTTCTGTGTTGCTTGTGTGAAAAAAAAAAAAGGCGTGTTGTTGACAGAACAACAGTAATTATAATACTGCATTCTTTTGTTATTTTTTGATTTCTGTTTATTAATAATGTAAAAGTAAGATGCAAATGTAAAAGGAAACAACCCAATGTATAGATAATATTTAACCCCGCAGGAAAGTTAATTTCACTCACTGGTTGGGTCAAATAAAATAACCCAGAAATCTGGGTTAAATGGTAAAACCCAGCACCCGGGTCAAACCAACCAAGTGAGTGTTCTGTCTAATAGTGGCCCAGCAGTGGGGTTAAGATTGGGTTGTTTTACTGTATTTTAATAAAAGAGCTCAATAAAGCTGTTCTCGTTCACATATCTATTGTTTCTTCATCAGACAATGGAACCACTATGAAATATAGTGACTGCTTTATCATCTAGTGAAAGAAGCTAAGGTCTGTCCAAAATTTGTCACTAGTTATTTTTTAAGGATGTGTTTTAAACATTCTGTAAATTCAGATGAATGAGATGAGTTCCAGTTGGCTCTTGCCTCAGTGGTCATCTTACTCTAATAGTGGCCCTGTACATGACTTTCAAAATCCACAGCATCTAACTCTGCAGTTAAGATGGTTTTCTAATATTTTAGACCCATTGACACATTTGCTTGCATAACTAAATAAAGTTATAACAATGTAAAAAAGGTGTCAGAACAATGACTTCACTTGATGTTAATTAGTTAAAACTAACCGTAATGCTTTAAAAGCAGAGAGGGCAGGGCATAAATAGTCACTTGTCAATTTCCATTAAATTAAATTAAATTTTATCTATATAGCATTTTTTACAATGTCACATTGCTTTAAAACAGCTTTACATTTAATATAAAAAAAAACAGACAAAATGTCAAGCAAGTTCAACGCACAATACATGGTATTGTTGCAAGTAATATGTGTGAGATGTATATTATTAAAACTATTTAGGGATACTAGGTTTGTAGTTGGTTTATAAATAAAGGGTTGATTGAACGAACTGAACAACACATTTGGACCTTTTGAATAAATGGACGTGCATTAAAAATATCTGTCATTACATACACAGGCTCATACCTCTCTCACAAAGAGGTATACGAGAGGGTAATGTATTCAGACTGCCTACTAATACAGTATGTACTTCTGAGACTATGCAACATTTACTCAATTAACATGATAGATGATAGGTATCATATTAAGCAAGGTATGCAGTTCCAGCTTACATAGAGATGGCACATCTTTTGGGAAAGGGTATAAGAGATTTGCAATAGTACCATAAAATACACAGCATAAAATACATACACAAAATATACACAATACAAATACTTGAAAATTACACAATCAAAGAGAAGGAAAGAAAATTGGAGACAGAGAAATCACAAAGTAGTAGTCTTTAGGACTGTAATTATACCATTTGGCTAGAAGCAATATTAACAAAAGTACATAAGGACCAGTGAGCAACATGTGGGTAATTCCATGCAAAGGCGACTTGAGATCAAAGGATGTGCCTGTCATACTATTTCTATGAGAGAGGAAGGACTGGTGTGTGTTTCTGAGTAATGTCCAACACGGTAGAAAAGAGCACAACTTCTTCATCTGGCTTTTAGAAAGGAAAAGCGATAACAGGCAATCACCACTCTGAATCTGTGCATGTCACGAAAGTGCAAAATAACCAATTTCCACGTATTAATTAAATTAATGTGCTATTACTGTTTTCAGCTGTGTGCAACCTGTAAATATCTGTTAACATCTTTAAAAATGTGTTTTTATGACCATCACTGTGTTCAACAAAGGAAGTTCAGCGGTGCATTCAAGCCTATTGTTCAATTTTGAGACTACATTTTGCATTTGTAATGTAGCCATAATAAAGAACAACTAACAAAAGAGTCTTTTGTTGAGCTGTCCGGATGGGAACTAAATTACTGTTTTGGAGCTTTATACTGAATGGTTCAAGGTCACTAAAAAGGACACATTACATCCTGCACTCTGATGAGTGAGGCTGACCCAGAGGGGACAATGGGTCAACTCCTCAGAGGCAAACAAATCCACTTCCACTCAGCCATACCTCTGCTAAATGGTCCACCATTTGGCAAAGGTGGCTGGAGTTTTCACTCTCTGGACCTCAGCCCATGTCTTGACAGGATATCTGCTCTCATATTTGCATACCCTGGGATGTACATCGCTCTGATGGAGAGCAGTCTGGTCACCCAGAGCAGGATCTGCTGTTCCAGCCAGAAAGCGAGGCACAAACACAGCCCTCCCTGGTGATTAATATAAGAAACCACTGTGGTGTTGTCGGTACCGACTAGAACATATTGGCTATTGAGATGTGGCAATTTATATACCGGGAGAGATGAGGGCCCTCCCACAGACCACGGACTGGGTGACCATCAGGGACCACATCCCAGCCCATGAGAGAGGCGTCCGACATAAGAATCCTGCAACGATATTGCACCCCTAGAAGTACTGAAGTGGCAGCTCCTTGTGTTATGAGAGCAACACCATGTTGACCCAGTTCACTGCCCTACTGGTTCAGTGCTAGAATTCCTTCAAGAGCACACCTCTGCAGGGTTTGCTCCTGCTACCCTTTAGGTTTATGTGGTCGGTGTTTCTGCTAGTCATGAACCTGTTGATGGAACCTTTATTTCATTTTCTGTGTGATGCCAGATGACTGAGGCCTTTCTGTCACACACGCGTCCCCACTTGGGACCTTACTGTACTTTTGAGGGACTTATCGAGGACTCCATTTGAGCCTCTAGAGTCAGCCTTAGAATTTTTTTTTATTCTCAAGGTGGCTGTATTAGCTTTGAAATTGCTCAAGGGGGTATGGGATCTACAGGCTCAGCAGGCTCAGACCCTGCCTGTTTGGATTTTGCCCCTGGCTTTGTTAAAGCCATTTGGCCCCCTAGACCAGACTATATCCTGAAGGTGCCAGCTACTGCTACTGGTTGGTTACCTATGTAACCTGCTCCCCTGAAACAGGTCTTGCCTGCACTGCCTTTATTCAGCCTTAGAATCTAATGAATATTTTGCAGGCACCTTTTAAAGGCTACGTGGCTCACAACACTGTCACATGACCTTGATCTGAATAAGCATGATTTTACACATGTTGAGACACTTTGTGTAATGCATATATTGCTTGTTTTCCTTATTCCACTTGTATAGAAAACCTTGGTGTTTCTGAACCCTCATAGCACAATGTTGCCGTAAGGCAACAACCTGGTTTGGGGGTTGGGGGGAACACATTTTATGATTTAATAGATATATTATCAGGGACCCCCAAGCTCTCTGAAACAGTTTTTCCCCTCAAATTAAAAATGTATGCCATAGAGGGCTAAATTAATTTCAAAGGGCTGGCAAGTAACGTTATAAAGAAACATGTATACATTGAACTTGTTTTGGAACCTTATGAGCTAAGGGGACATAAATTAAACTAAACTTTATTAGTGACTGATTTACAACATTGTATATGTGACAATTTGCACAAAGGGCGTTTCTCAAGCAAAACACAAAGATGTTTGCAGCTGTGTCCACACTGTTATTTCTATTAGAAACATTCTCCCTCTGTAACCCTCTGTGAGATCAGCCATTTGTGGTGTGGCAAGGAGTGCTCAGAAACTATTTTGTTGAGAAAAGGTAGTTTCACAACAGTCAATGCATGACACAGTTATTTAAGGGTCAAATGCTAAAAAACAATTCTTGCCAGTCAGTCCTCATTCTGCATGATTAAGGTGTGAATTGTCCTTTGCAAAAATTGACCTCCATTATCCCAGTAATTCTCAACATGTTTTTCTTCAGGAGACAGATTGCTTTTATAATGTTAGAGTATGATTTCTAAATGTTTCTTGAATTTTGATGCTTTAATGCTCTCAGCTGCCAATAAGTCATCACAGCAAACACATTGTTCTCAGCGCAATCCATGATTATAACAGCATATTTGTAACAGTTAGGGTCATATTTTCGTTTACCTGGCATGGTTATGTTCTTCGTTTTAAATATAAAAGCATGTCATGTATTCCATCCATGTTGGCATCTGCCTACAAATAACATCTTGTCTTGGTGTATCTTGGCTTGACATTAACATTATGGGTAACATAAATTTTGGGGCAAAATCCTAAAAGGCTAATTTGATGCACTATAGAAATTATGGGAACTAATTAGTTTACCATTCTAACAATTAGGTGTAAATTACATTTCATTTACATTTAGCATTTTGTTCTATTGCTGTATGCACAGACCTGTGTCACATATTTTGGCCTAACTATGGTTAAATTAAAACATTTTAAAGTGCTGATATTTGGCATCAATGTAACTCTGTATTAAACAACATAGTAAAAAAGACTCTTCTACAGTACAGTTCTACTGTCACACAGGTTGTGTGCCAAACAACGCATTATACACTACGCACTTTACAGTCAGCTTTCGGTATGGAAAGAACCCAGGTGCAGACGATCTCAACAAAAAACTTTATTTAAACAGAATCTCCCACAAGGAAGCAGAAACAAAAACCAAAAAGACACCCTAGTCAGCATTCTAGCCAAAAAGAAACAAGGCAGGATACAAGACACACAGAAAGAGAGCAGCCACAAGGGCATTAAATAGGGAAGGCAAGCAAGGAGGATAACAAGTGCAGACAGGTGAGGGGCATGAACTAATAATTGGATAATTAACAAGGAAACAAGAGGGCAGGGTCAAGACTCACAACAGGAGTCTTTTATACTTACTGCAAGTTTAAGTAATTTCTTAGACAACATCTTTGATGTCTTTAACATCAAACACAATGCGAATCAATGTGAAGCTCAATCATACTAATATTATGTTAGCATCATACTAAAATATGCCATAATCATGTTGCAATATGCTATCACATGCTAACATAGAACTAGATAATATTTAAACCTGTTAGCATTAACATGTTAACACATGTTAGCAACATGTTAAAATGTTCACATCATGCTTATCTGGCTGTAAAACTATCACACTGTCTAATTTCAATTTAATTGTTTTATTTTAGGCCAGACTTTATCAAGCCAACATAAAGTTTTATTTACATAAACATCTAGTTATTATTTCATCAATCTTTACTTTCATTTCAGCACTCAAAATCACAACATTGCTTGAGACTGTGGATGCATCCCTTGATCATAATGCTACGTTTATCTGTAAAGCTGATTCATACCCTCAAGCTGATATTACATACAATGCGAAAGAATTATCCAATACCATATGAATCCGCTTCATAAACCACATATTTTAAGCAATACCCATGGCACAAAAACATTTAAAATATCTCAATTACTTCTTCTAGTCTGAAATAAGATTAAATGGAGTGCGGCAAAAAGCCTCCTTTCTCCTGATTAAAAGATCTCAGAAATCTCATATGTCTCCTCTGGAGTTTCAGAAGAAACCTCAGTAATGTCTCAAACTGTGCTCATGTTTAACAGGACACCAAACTCTGCAATCAAAAGTCCAAAAATGTAAACTCCAAATGTCTCTCATCTCATCTGTTTATTTGGTGTCTCTATACGCAGATGCCTTCTAATGCAGCATCCTAGAAGAATTGAAACCACTTATGTGTCTGATTTGGAACACTACATATGAAGCAGTACACATAGCATTCCTCATGTTTGTGAAATTCTATTAATGAAATCTTAAAATGAAAATCCTTACTATTTAATTATGGTAGGCATTACAATCCCAGATATGCTATACAAGAAAATGGCCAAATGCTGATCATTCCTAATGTAAAGGATTCAGACAATGGAGAATACTGCTGCCTTGCTAATAATGGGGTTGGAGAACCAGCCCTGTGGAGTTTTACAGCTGACGATGAGTATGTATTACAAATACATAATGTGTGCAGTCATGATGTACAATAACTGTTATTTACAAGAGAAATGCAGCTGAAAACGTCAGTTTATGCTTATGCATCTTTCAGATGATTATCCATTAATTCTTTATGATGTGATTATATGTGGTGATTATATGCACATTCTGTTTTTCAGTGATACATTCTGTGCTTAATTTATTATTAATTTACATTTTAGCAAAGGTTGAATGCATACAAATTTTCTTGTGGGGTGAATGCAAACAATTGAATATAGAATAGTGTTTATATAATATGTAGTGTTCAGAATAAAGACTCTTGACATAAAGATTGTTGCTATTGCTGAACATTGTACCATGGTGCTTCATAGAATCCTCTGTTACCTTTTCAGAGCATCAAATCAAAAGGCATTCATATGCTAGATGGAATTTGGTGCACTAAAACTTAATAACAACAAGAAAGAGGATGATGTGTGTTACCATTGAGGTACAAAGTATGTCATACTAAAGCTTGATCATCATTAAGTATACTTTAAAAAAGTATTCAGTATGTACTTCATCACATTAACATAGAATGTTCCACTGTTTGACCATCAGAACATTCTTTGAACACTTACTGTAAATACTTCATTATGCATAAAACATCTATTTTGTTATTTAAAATCTAACAATAAAATCTTTGGTAACCCTTTATAAGTGTTCATAAGAGTTAATAAGAATAAAACACTTGCTGGAAAATGTATTAAGCTACTGCAAAAGCTACACTATTTAAAAGCGACTGAGCCACTGTCAAGCTACTGAAACATGTAGTTAAGTTAGTAGCGTCCCTACTTCCCAACACTGCAAGTGATAATGCAGTGATTAAGAGTGGGTGTATTTGTAGACAGGTGACATAAAAGGTTAAATGTACTCTGACAACCTCCTGAAAGTAAACAAAAATGTGTTAATGTTGTATTATTAATAATAAACAGGACCATATATGTAATTTTTGGCTTAATTTTTTAGTATGTGACTATTAATGAATGATTTATTCTTAAATATAGTTATTTTAAAAAATTCTTAAGAAATAGTTATTTTAAATAAGGCTCAGTTAATGTATAGTTCTGCAGGAGGCATGCAGCTTTAAGTAGTTAATAAAGACTATTAAATAAGTTATAACTACTTACCATAAACGTTAGTATGCTATTACCTACTGACCAGTTACTCACTCATCGTTATTAATTATCAGTCGCAACTACAGTGTTAATGTAGAACTAACCATTTTTTCTGAACTCATTCCTGCATAACCATCTATGAAGTAAGAAACAGTATTCTAAAGTGTTAGCAATTTTTTTGTAAGATGTTTTGCCAATGTTGTGTTTACAATATTTATTTATGTACATGTATGCAATATGTTGCCCTATGGCTCCTGCCAAAATACTGGAAATTCTCAAAGAGAAAGTTCAGATTGGATCAGAAATTGTGTTAGAATGTAATCCCACTGCAACCCAATCCTGTCAATAACCTGGATTGAAAATGGCAATATGGTAAATCCACTACTTTAAATAAAATTTACACTTATTTTTCTTTTCTTCCAAGTTGTTGTCTTTTCATTTCTCCTGCTCCTCATGTTTGCTTTGGCATTGGAGAAAATGAATTGTACTTTTATCTCATCTTACTGGAACAGAGAGCAGAGCACAGTACGTTCATGTTAAATGTCAGGCTGTTGGTCTCAAATGCTTTGCCAAAAATAATGACAGGAGGCCTGCGTTCTGTAAATACTTCGCTCTGAACTACTTTTACCAGGATTGGAGCTTCAGTCATTCCTCAGGGCAATGTTCGGACAGAAGCAATAAAACATAAGCTGCACTGAGATCAAGAAAGGAATTCAAAACACCTCAGCACTGTTATCTTGACTCTGCATCATTTTTGCATGTGGATTTTGGTAACAAAGGGAACCTGAAAACCGATCAGCAGTCTTATGTGAAGATGTTGTCTGAAAACAAGCATTTAACTCTTAAATCCATTTAAATCCCACATTCAAATTTCTCTGGCAATTTCTTCTGTCAGAGGGTGATAAGGAATAGATCTAAACAGTCTGTGCAGCCTTTGTTTCTATTTGGATAGCAGTATTATATTATTTTGTATGCAAAAATGATTTTGAGCATTATTTTTTTGGCTACATTATTGGTTTGGTTAACTGACTGTTTAAAGCTTTCATTTTTTGTTGTGATACACGCTGTATTATTGTGGGCAGTAAGTACTACAACAGAACATGACCTCTCTAGCTGTGGCTGTTCAAGGCTAGATTAAAAAAAAGAAATACCTATTCATGCCATCATGTTAAAAATCTCAAGCATCATAGATGAGCTTAAAATCTCTTCAAGATCCCCAAAATGATTCAGCAAGCGTTTTAGCAGTGCCTAAACGAGTGTATTTTTCCACTTTTTACTATTGTGATTATTCTTAGAAGTGATGTATTAATTTATTCATTGTCTAAATTCCATAAACATTGTCATAAAAATGTTAATGTATATATATTTTGGGTCATGGGTAAGCAAGTAGGCATACCATGTTACATCCAGTTAACAAGCCACACATGTTTGAATTGGGTTGGTCTCACTTTGTGCAGTCCAGATCAATTTTTGAATGGAATTTGGACTGTGCTTTAGAAAAAGGTGCAAGGGAATACAACTGAAACTAAACAGATGAATCGATACATAGGTATTGGTTTTTCCTGTTTGCTCAATTGCAGTTGGCTGGTCTGGATGAACTGGAATGTACTAAGATGATGTTTTGTAGAACAACACTTCTACAAGGTGTCTTTTAATGTTGGTTTTAACCTTGTGCTATTTTAATACAGAATATTTCAGGAATATTTTTGGTAACTACCTAGTAAAACTGTATTGTTTTGGAACTGTATTGTGAGATTGACACCTGATGGTATTTGAAGATTGAAGGGCTGATGGGGCTTGAAGGTTTTCATTTATTGTCCATTTAGGTATCAGTTTTGAGTTTATTTTGTCAGTTGTACAGCTATTAAATGAATGTAAATAGCACCTTGACAGATCTGACCACATTATTGAGAACTCTTCTGGCACCCGAGAGAATCTACGTGTGATGTTTTAAAATTATTAGCTCACATTTATATTTATGTAGGACAAAAACATAAGCACAAAATTACAATGGTGTGAGAAAAATTTTTCGACTAATTGAGAGTTTGAGCTGTCATAGTCAAACACTACTTAATAGTCAAACGCTAATTAAAATGACCCCATCTAAATGATATTTTGGCAAGACTTTCAGATCATTAGTTCTGTTCAGCTGGATAAAGTATCTTCCAAAATCAGCTGCACAAGCACTTTGTCAAATATATCGCTGTGATTGGACATTCCTACAGGCTCTCATAATGTATACATAAATTTAACAAATCCCAATAGCAGAATAGCTATTGCTATGAGTTGTTGTGGCCTACTGGTTAGTGAGTTGGGCTTGTAATCAGAAGGTTGCTGGTTCAATTCCAGTGCTGGCACGTAGCAACTGAAATGCTACCCTCTGCCTCTGGTGTGTGTGTTCACTCCTCACCAGTGATGGGTTAAATGCAGAGGTCACATTTCAGGTATGGGTTACAATATCTGACAAATATGTTACCTTTACTTAACCCTATGACTTGCATATGAGCATCACTATGTCTGTTTTGTTGTTCCTCACATATACAGTCAAGAACACTGCTAGCTATTATGTAATAATTACAAATACAAATAGCCATCAGTTACAGTACATGCTATTAAAATAACATTATACATAAATAATAACATTGAACATTGAATTCATATTGTAGTTAGTGACATTTTCTAAAAGCAATGTGAGACAGGCCATATATTACAGTTATTGTACCATGTTTAAGAGTGTTTGTAGCAAGTTGCTTTAATTTTGCTGTAGATATTGAAACTCTGTTCTATGTGTGGTGGTGCATAAACCAGCTCTGTAAACATGTCAAAATATCACGTATTTGCAATACATGAAATAATTGGTAGGGTTGATGTGGTCAAAAAATACAAAACAAATAAGTGGTGCCTAGTCGCAGGACCTATAATTATACTGTTTCCTTTATAAATTCATATACATTGTAACCTTAAATCTTTAGGTAGTTGAAAATAAAAAATGTCCATGGACACATTATGTAACTAATAATACCAACATGTGACATACTGTGAATCTTCTGTTAATAAAAGCCCATGAAACATTTTTTATAAACAAACACCCACTCTGACCTACTGTTTTAGCCATATGCTTGTCTGTGATGTGACAGCTCTGTTAGTTTCAGGAGCTGTGCCTCTGGTGACGTTTTGTCAATTAGCTTCCCTTATATTTGAATAGCTGTTCTTTTGCCCCCTAAAAATGCATCCCTGGGAGACATGACCCAAATGCTTTTTTGTGGTGCTTTAGCTAATGCAAAATGAAACTTAAGCAGCTATTTATTGAAAATACACCTGTACCACACTGACATGTCTAACCCCCAATTGTCGCTCCACAGTCTAAATTTATTTATCCACAGTTTAACTTTATTAATTTAAAAAATCCTTGTTCATCTTTCCATAGCTTTGGTTATATACCTTGTACTTGTAAACATCACTTTGTAGACTATACTTAATGTTGGCTTTTTAGACAAATGTTAAATGCTCTCTCATTTGTAAGTCACTTTCTATAAAAGTGTCTGACAAATGAAAAAAGGAAATGTAATGTAAACTAAATGAAAATTATATGTTCATAATTAGATTTTTAGGACTTACCAAATATGTCCTGTTATTTCATGACTCTGTAATTTGCAGTCAAGTATTGCATAATGACTGCTAAACTACGTAACCGTTTGTTACAGGCAATCAATTTCCATGTGCTATTTTCATGTGTTATATGATGTCATTCTCTGTTTCTACTCATATACTAAAATAATTTAAACATGAACGTCATCATCTTTATTGATTAAATAACTTGTGACTTGTTTTCATGTCATTTCAGGTCATTTTTATTTAAACATTTAAAATTGTTTTTGTAGTGCTTGTTCTTGGTTATTGTAGCTCTGTTCTTGTTACCTTGCTCTAATTGTGTTTAAATCATATTTATCTGACTGATTCCAATTTGTTGCTGAGAGAAAAGGTGTCATATAGTTTAGTATGGAGAGCTGCAGGTCTTAGTGCTTGGGCCTCTGCTTTTCACCCTGTATATGCTACCTCTGGGAGCAATAATTAAGAGACAAGCATTGTATAAACTTCAAAATTCTTCTGATTATCTACAAGGTCCTGAATGGTTTAGCTCCTCAATACCTGAGCAAGCTCCTGTCTTATTACAGTCCTTCATGTTCACTTTGATCTCACAATTCTGGCCAGTTGATAATGCCCAGAATTTCAACCAGAGACACTTCCCATAAGAACAAATGTACTAGCGCCTGTCTGTCTTTTATTTTACAAGGGTCCTGTAGTTAGGAGGATCCGACTCTTTTATTTTGCAATTTCTTTTTCTCCTGTTCTCTTACATTATGCAATGTTCTGATATTTTATGGTATTATTGCAAATCCCTTATACTTATGTCCTATAAAAATAAATCTTCTTTCTAAGGGCCATCTCCATGTAAGCGGAAACGGCACGACACGCCCAGCACCTTCATGGCTCATGATCACACCTGCTCTCCTTTGGTCACAGAGTTCTCCAGAACCATGGGCGCTTGCCATATTGTGCCCCAGTGCACTGTTCCCTGGCCCATCCATCCCACCCCTAAACTCACTGATATGTTCATGTTTTGGACAGCACAAAAAAGCAAGTTATTAGTACAATAATAATTAGTTTACTAATAATCTAATAATTTACTAGTAACTAGTTACTATTAGTTTATTAGAGTACCCACAATTAGTACTCACTGATATGTTCATGTTTTGGACAGCACAAAAAAGCAAGTTATTAGTACAATATATATATATATATATATATATATATATATATATATATATATATATAGATTTATATATCTACAATTTTTAATGCAGTTTTAGCAGTTTAAAGGCAAAGTGCATTTGTAATTAAGATCATGATCAAACATTTTTATGTACTACATTACTGTGTCACATTGCATAAGGCCTTATGTTTTGTCAACCCATAATAATTATAAAATAAACATGACGATCTTAAACTTCACACCTGTTGTATCGCAATACCCCCATTACTCTCTGCCCCCTCATTCACACACATTGAGCCAGGAACAACATCACAGAAGTATTCTAAGGCCAATAGAGTGGATGTGTTACACTTTGTCATTATCAAACAGATATTGTTTGTACTTATCTCTGTTCTTTAACTTGTTCCTGGTGGTGGTCCCTGGATCATGCAACTTTTGAGAATGGGGTTAAGAATGTACTTTAGCCCTATTATGTGGTATTTAATTATGCAGAACAACACTGTGTCATTGGTTTCTTTATAGAATTCTATTTAGGATTTAAATATGTCAAAATCTTTCGTAACCATATTTTATTAAACAAACAAAAGAAATAAAACAGAAAAGAAATTAAGTAAGTTTAATTTTAATCTTATTTCTTGATATAATTTATGACAAGCATGTCAAGCAACATTTCCCCCTGTGATTCTCATTACTATAATGCAAACTTTTTATTTTGCCACATGTATTTGTTTATGAGTTTGCACACAAAGGTAAGACGTGTTTAGGGTAACAGGGCTCTGGAGTACTTAAATGTCATGGAAAATAACATAAATAATGTTACCCTGCAAAATCTAAATCTTAATGGCTTAATAAAATGTGCCCTGGACATGAGATTTATCCAAATAGGATTAAATAGTGAATCTCATGTTAATATGCATAGTCATTCAACATGACATCTTTGGACTCAGAACTATATAAATAAAACTAATAAGAGAAAGCAATTAAACAAATGAAACACAGACCTCACCACATAAGGTCACAAATGAAACACAGAACTCCTGAAGTTGGTTCAAAAACTTGTGATCATACTGGACTTCTTTCTCTGCAAACAGGAAATTGAATTAGTATGTCTCTGTTGATTGAGATCGTAAATGTGAACATATACACGTGCTGGGTAATGCAGTACACTCTTGCCATTAAAGAACTTGGAATTTGGAATTATACAATCCTGCATATTTCAAACAAATGTTTCATAAAGATAGCTTGTGAGATACTTTACTAATGCACAGAAACAGTAAGGAGTGAGCCCATTTTGCAGCTGACTGCAACCCTTCTAAGTCAGGGACCAGCACTTAAACCTGTCTGCAGGTACTGGAAATTATGTGTTCTGTAGTGCAAATAGACTACATGGTTGGGGAAATCTAAACTATAAACAAGAACAGCCCAAGCAAACATGTATGGGTTATTCTTTGTGTGTCATGTCTTTTCAACACAATGTTTAAAAGGTTGTTTTTGTCAGATTTCTTAAGATTGCATCAGAATAAACAGATGTTTCTTGTTCAGAAAACATCACTGGTTGATCTGTGCACAACAGCCCTGTTGTTTACCAGGATAGAGCCTTAATTTAAATGGTAAATTAGTGGGAGATATTGTGACATTGTGCTGGTGTTAATGGCTGATCTTGAACATCTCAAAGGTGCTTCCAAGACTTTAATCAAGGCTTTCTGAGTTGAATTTCATTCAAATTACATCATAGTTGGGTTAATCATTTCAAGCTGCCATAAGTACATGCCGAGAAAGTGGAAGGCATTACTAGGGACAGAAAATGTGCATGTTTTTAAGACAATTGGCAATTCAAGGCAATTAATTAATATTCAATTAATAAACTTCTTAGATAATGGATATTAGAAATTATACATTTTATAATATTTCCAGACAGAATTTAGAGGTGACAAAAAGCACCTAAGAACTTATGTCTCCTATGCCTCTTCTAATATGGAAGTGATTTAAATGTTGTAAACATAAATTTGTAGTATATTGCGTACTACACTTAAAACAAACATCTAGGAAACAATTTCTTTTTATGTTTTAATATGATATGGGAAAATGTTCCTCATTCAAAAAGGCACGTCATACGGACCCATACGACTATTAAGTAAGTAGTCATTTAGTAGATGTTTTTTATCCAAAGCAACTTAAAATGCACTTGTTATGAGAAGAATTCCTGTGGAACAACCGATTAGAAAAGAGGGCACAATGGTGGTAGTTCATGGCTTGCTCCCTCCAGGGGTTAAATCGACAACCTTCCAATTACCAGCCATAAGCTTTAACCACTACACCCCACTATACCCCAGCTTATTTACACTGTATACTGTACCTTGTTTCACAGAGAGCACTGTCTGACAGTGAGGGAGCTGTACTGCCATAAAGAGTGGCGTTCTGCTGAGGAGAGATCTTATTGAGGGTTCCCACACAGCTTCAGCATCACTTCCAAAATGTACCACTCTACTAAGCCAGCAAACAGACCCATCCTCTTGCACAATCGTTTCTTACACTGGTGAGAGTCAACCACTATTATGTAAACTTACATCTTCCTGTGTGTTACTAGCTCATTTTTGTTTAGCTGTAAAAGTCTGCAATATTTTAGGACAGATTGACAATCAGTTCATTCATCCTGTGAAAACAATGGGTGTTAGTGGAATTCAGCACATATGGTTGTCGGCTGGACAATGCTGTGCAGTTTGTTTTGTTTATGTAAAATGCCTTGTAAGGAATGTGATGATAGCTAACTCATGGATGGATGAGATTAGGATGCTTTATAGATCAGGGCTGAGGTTTGACAGCTGAGAAAATGTTTCCATGCGAAGGTTTATCTTACTCGTGGGTTGGCACAATACAGCTGTAGGAAACAGCCATCACATACTGTAGAAGAGTAGCTATGATGAAACCTTAATAACCAAATGAAAGAGCTGCTGAACATTTTAAATAAATCAAGATGCATTGCCAGGCCAGATGTACTCTTCTTTATAAATGACCCTTTTTTTTAGTATATAAGCGTTAATGTTTGCTTCTATACTTATGAACATATACATTTATGTTTCAATGTTTTTTAAAAGCTTACTATTTTTATTTGTATAGAAACATGTTATAATGACAAAGAAAGGTTTTACCAAGGACTGCAACATTATAGCATCAGCTATTCCCTGCCAGAAAAACAATCTACAGGTAAACATCTGTTTTGAAATCAACATAAAATATAAATCCACCCTAATTACTTTCTTGATACACACTTCTAGTCTTAATGTACATGATTCATTAAAACAAGTTATTCCAAATGAAAAAATAAATTTTTGTTTACCAGTAGGCCACAACTTCCCCAATAACTGTGCTTTATAGGCTAGTGAGATTTTGACGGACAGCTCTCTGACTCAGAGCCAGACTTAAGAGGAGATCTGGAGAAACCAATGAAGAAGAACAGAGTGATCTGGATACAGTTATTTGTACAGTTGTACTGCCTGTCCTTTCTAGTGACTGTAAATTACTTGTTTACTTACGTTGACAATGAGAGCTCACGCTCTCACTCAGCCCAAATAAATAACAAGCCAATATAAAGTAAATAGTACATAGCCACAGATCTGCTCTTTCTCTGTTTGGATGTTGTTTAATGTGGTTTTAAAGTACACCATCAACACAGCCTTAACAAAAAAAAAAATGTATTTATTAGTGTAATTACAGTAATATCTCAACAGCAGAGAAACTTAATTTTTTAAAATGTATTTTCACTGGGCGAAAACAGAATAAAATGTTTTCATGTTATCTTTATTATTTTACCTTTTAATGTATACATTCCTTTTAAACGTGTTCGTACAATGGCAAGGTTATTTGCAAAATGCCGACAAAATTAATAAAACATTCTTTCTAAAGACCTCCAACTGTAAGTGTCACCTTATAAATTTGTTTTGCTGTAGCAGTATTTGATATATGTATATATCGTAAATATTGTATATTTGATAAATGTAAGTCATTTGGACTGGAAGGGAAGACTAGGGACAACATATGTTCATAATGAGTTTAAAAAACAAAGATAATCAGTTTATGTTAAGGGTACCTTAAACTAAATTCTTAAAAAGGACCTCACCAATTGTACTTTGGAATCACTATACAATTACATTTTGGGGAAAAAACATTCATTTTTTCAATAGTAGGCATCGAGTAAAACCTTAATCACAGGAGCATCACAAAGCATCATCATTGTGATCCTTCTCAGCTAGACACTCAAATCACCCTATGTAACTGCGATAATCAATTTAATCAATAAAAGTTACATTTCTGTACTGTATGCAGCAGTTTTGTCTTGGTTTATTATCTCATTCATTACATTTCGACCTGGTATTTCCTAAAATTATCTGTTTTTATCTTAATTGTAACATTGTGAAGACAATTGTTAATTGTCTTCTTGTGTATTGTATTTCAAGTGTTATTCCCATTTAAGAACAGATTATACCTTTGTGATTGTCCATAAAAGATGTAATTAACAAGTTAGTAAAGTCAGCAATGCTACTGTACAGGAATAAAACTCATCTGAGTTTGATTGATTATCTGAATTACATTAACTTACCTGAAGGTGACAGGAGTACAGCTTAGGAGAATGACAACAAAGATGCTCCGTGATACTCCTGAAAGCTCATCTCATAGAAATAGTTGTATAACACTACCTAAACCACAAATATTATTTACTAACTGAAATGCGCATTAAATAAGTAATTAACAGTCACTACACGTAAGGTTTGTGCCAGAATGGTGAATGTAAATTTGCAGATTGAAAATGAAAACTGTGAAAACATAAACAAAAACTCTGTCAGCGCATTCATAAACCATGATTTGCGAAAAAGGAAGATTGGAAAACTTTTTTAAA
The DNA here is from genome assembly GCA_036877525.1 of Chromobotia macracanthus. Classification (NCBI taxonomy): domain Eukaryota; kingdom Metazoa; phylum Chordata; class Actinopteri; order Cypriniformes; family Botiidae; genus Chromobotia; species Chromobotia macracanthus. Next base: position 1,609,857 of record JAZGTH010000045.1, on the reverse strand, counting down.
ATAATATGGTTAGTTTGAAAATCATGCTACATTTGTGCCATTCAGTTATCAGACCTCTACAAAAGTAAATTACAGACCCATCTCAAATTTACCTTTTATTTAAAAAGTTGGTGTCCTTACAGATATGTTCTCTCCTGGGAAGAAACTGTATCTGTCAGAATTTAAACCATATTAAAGTACAGAGACTGCTTCTCATCAGAGTGACAAATGATTTGCTCCTGTCGGCTGATCATGGTTGCATCTCTCTTCTAGAGCTACACAAAATTATCGCAGCCTTTGACACTATTGAACACAGCATTTTTTAAAATAAGCATTGGCATCAATCGAACTGCACTGGCATGGTTTAAATCATATTTATCTGCTGTGAGTGAAAAGGTGTCATATTGATCACAAGTTCAGTACAGCATGCCACAGGGCTCAGGGCTTGGGCCTCTGCTTTACAGCCTGTATATGTTATCTCTGGGAGCAATTATTACGAGACATGGGATTTTCACTGCTACACTGACGAAACTCAACTGTATATTTCTTTGAGACCCAAAGACACATAAATTCACCAAACTGACAGTGTCACAGACACACACCACCAGCCCTGAACACGCCACTACCGCCAGCCACGCTGTCACGCTCCCAATCACCTGAATACTGATCACCCACACCTGCCGCTGCCAATCAACTAACCTACTTAACCACACTCACTCCTCTCACTCTTTGTCTGGTCTCACAGTTCAACTTTGTGACTCACCCGACTCCCTGTTTAACGTTTACTCACCTGAAGTTTCTCCATCTGAAGTCTCTCCAGTGATCTCTAGCATCTCCACAGCTCCAAGCCCAACGTTAACCTGTAATTCAAAGAAGGACTATCAGTACACTTAATCTAAGTTCAATATAACTTTGATCTGCCATGTGCATACATACCTTTAACCATCCATCTTGTTATCTCTGCCAATAAACCTACTGTCTTTGACAAGCACCTGCATGTGCTCTTGTTTGTATGTATGCTGACAGACAGAATGCATAGTTGATATTAAAACTTAATTTTAATTATTGAACCACAATCTTCCAGATATAACAACCTAGAATACTGTCATACTCTTGATGGATGCTTTATAAAGCCTTATTCATCAGCTAAGAATCTGGGTGTCCTAGTTGGCAATTTGTACTATGAAAGTCACATTTCCAATATTTGTAAAGCTGCATTATCATCTTTAAAATATATCACAATTATGGCAGATGATCTCTATATCAAATACTAAAATGTTAATTCATGCATTCATGAAATCAAGACTTGATTATTGGAAAGCTTTACTGGATGGTTGCCCTGCAGGTTTACTACAAAAACTCCTGGTCCAAAATGCAGCAGTCATTATGAGCAATTCTTACGAGAACAACAAATATGACAACATTAGCCCCGTTCTGTCAACACTGCACTGGCTGCTTATTAAGCATTGTATAAACTTTACAATTCTTTGAATTACCCACAAAGCCCTGAATGGTTCAGCTCATCAGTACCTGAGCGAGTTTCTTTCTCATTACAGTTATTCACATTCACTGTGATCTCAAAATTCCAGCCAGTTAATAATACCTAAAATCGCAAAATCAGATGCAGGTGGTAGATGCTTTTCATACTTGCATGCTTCCCAGTGCTATCTGGGAGGCAAATATACTTTGTCAGTTTAAATCTAGATTAAAAACCCATCTCTTTAATCTAGCCTACACGTAATCCTATAGATTTATTATTCAACTCCCTTAAAGGATTGTTAAGCTACATTAATTAGGTAAACTAGGACCGGGGAGAGTACATCTATTCTCACTTTCCATGAGAATAGATGTACTGGTCTGTCTGTCTTTCATTTCCCCAAGATCCGGTGGTCAGCAATATTGGGACTTTATCCAGACCAGATGGTGGAGAGATGGGATGACCCCTGAAACAGACCAACCCAGCTCCAGTTCAATCTGACAGCTGTTCCATTTCCACTTCAATCAGATGCTCATCTTCATGCCTATTTAAGAAAATTACAGCCTTAACTTCGATCACTCAGAAGTAGTGTAAATGAAATGGACTTTATTAAACTTCCCATTATCTATTTACCTCTTTCAAACTGCAATGCTGCTGTTTGGTAGCTTCTTGTTCTGAGAGATCTTCTGTCTCAGGTGCAGGGGTTGAATATTTTGTCTCTTCTCAGAACAATGTGGAAAGTCTAAATGCATGTACTGGGTTTCAAATTTGACAAAATGTATCGTAAATAACTAGGATGATTGGAATATTTAGTCATAAATGACCAGGTCTTGGATAAAGTTTCAGACTGACAACTCTCTTTTTACTTTGTTAAACAGGATCCCTATGAGCATAGACTCTTCGTAGATGTGATTCCTGCATTGGGAAATCCAAAAAACTACTATAGTAATCTAGGAGGAGAGAGTGATGGGCCATGGTGCTACACCATAAACTCCAATGTATGCTGGGAGCACTGCTTTGTGCCAAAAATGTGGAGAAGGTATCATAAATCTCAGACCTAAATTGTAAGACGTACATTGTGAGACAATAAAGAATAAAACTCTATAACACTTACTTTAGAACATATGATAGACCTCACAAACTTGTCTTTCATGTGCCTACCTAGAGATAATTGTAAGATGTTATAGACAAAGACAGTAGGCAGTAACATTGTGTTACTGCTTATCTTTGCTCAACATGTGATATGGAGGCATGCAGTTTGTGCAGTTATTTACAGCTTCGGAATAACAGACATGAGAACAACAGACAAATGGCTCCTGAAGACCAAACAGCTGATGACACGCTCTACAGGTGCCCTAACATACTTGCAGGTGCACCCAATGCGCATCAAGCACTGCCGTGACCCAATTTTACTGACGTGATTAGACATGAGATTTAGACACCAGTCACACTGGAGGTGTTCCCCATAGTGTCAAACCAGACGCAGCGTCAAGTTTACCCGAAAGGGAACTTGGATTATACAGCACAAGTTACATGGAATTTTTTTGTGTGACTTAGTGTATTATTAAAGCTTGTGAAAATATTTTCACAATCCACTGCCAACTGAAAGAAAATAAAACAGAACAATAGTTTTTAAAAATACAATTTTTTCTGAATCATTTTGGTACCAAAGAACAAAGAAAGCCATATGGGGCATTCTAAGTAGCTGCCATTATGGCTCTGTTTCCAAAGTTTTCCAAAATTTACTTTAAAACCAATTAATTAAAAAAGCCAAACATAATTTAAAGCATAATTTAGGAAAGCTTTACTACCTGTCTGATGCACTAGAAAATGTACAAAGGAATGTTGTCTGAGATCAGTGAAGGTGGCCTTTTGTGGCCCTCTGTTCTGGTGCAACTACTGTCAAGAACCAAATGTTTACAGTTACTGTACTTAGTGTATATACTGGCTGCCTGGTGCTGCAGCCTTGTGCATGCATGTAACGATAACAACACTTTGGCTGTATGGTTGTTTAGAAATTTTGTAACTACATAAGACAGAGTGCTCTGTCTAAACACATTAATTCAAAAGCTGGGTAGAAATGACAGCTGTAGATTTTTTTCTTGAACACAAAACAAAGATTCTGCCTAAAGAGCTCATCAAATGATTGCTTGCTCAAGCTTTGTTTTGCAATTAATCTTTTGGGAGGATAAGCAAATTTCAAGGAGAACAATTTTATCTGAGCTAACTATAGCTACATATTAACTAGTTCCAATAACAAAGTAATCTTTTCAGTGTGTGTGTGTCATCTTTTAGAACCCCTGGTATTTTGTCAATGGAGCCATTCACCATGGAGGCTGTAAAGATGTTGAAGGATGAAGCCTCGGTCGATATGCAAAATGATGTTCAAAGAGTTGCTCTCATACACCCGAGCATTACCCGCCCCTCAGCTGCCTTGAACAGCTTTCTATCTCCAAGCAGGTGGTGAAAGGCTTGGCATTCCTTTGGGAAAACAAGTTTGTACACCGTGACCTAGCTACACGAAATTGCTTAGTTGGAGAAAACCTAGTCATAAAAATTGCAGATTTTGGTCTCTTGCACAACATCTATGCTGCTGATTACTATAAAGATGGCAAGAATGATGATATCTGTATTTGCTGGATGCCACCTTAGTCCATCTTCTACAACTGCTTCAATCAGTGAGTCAGATGTATGGGCTTATGGCATGGTATTATTGGAAATCTTCTCATATGGCATGCAGCCCTACTACAGCATGGCCCATGAGGAGGTCATCTACTACATGAGGAATAGAATTGTTCTTGCTTGTCCAGAAAATTGTTCACAGGAGCTTTATAAAATGTATCTGTCCTGGAGTGGCCATCCCACTGACCAACACAGTTTTACCAGCATTTATAATGTTTTGGAAAGAATGCATGACCAGATGTTCCAATCTGGCCTTTTTGAGGAACTTTAAAAATGCTGTTTAAAGAATAACAAACCTTAAAAATTAGATATTCAAAAAACCTTGAAGGATCTTGAAGATGGATAAACCACTTTGAGAAATCCACAGAGTTTCAGCAGAAACCTCATTTGAGTGTGTTCCCAATATTAAACTTCTCACAAATACTCCATGTCCAAGAGGAACATTGTGGAATCTAAAAGAAGCCTAAAATGATTGAAAATGCTAACTTTAACACTTAAGCAATACTGACCCCTTAAACTATTTGAGGATGGCCATTTAATGGCTGCATATAGGAACCCAATTGTTTTCATGCAGTGGCGCAGATGTACTGTATAATAGACATCAAAATTTTGATGTAGTTAATATAAGCAGGATCTGTAGTAAAGAAGATGGTCAATGTCTAGTAGTAAGTCTGATGTTGTGCAGTAATAACATGAACCTAGGTCTAAAATCTCTGCAAGCAGAGACATACATTCTATGTTAAAAAAAATTAAAAAATTAAAAATTAAAAAAAAAGTTAAATAATTTTATCTGTTTTGAGTTTAGTTTTGGGAGTACTGTGTATTTGTTTATTAATACCAAAAGACATTTAAAATAAAGTCTTAATAGACATTCATAAAAACATAATATAGTGCTGTATGACAATGTAACATGTTGTTATTATGACTTTTAAAGTAAAACATTTAAGTAGAATGGCATATTTTAAAGTGGCACATCACTTTATTTTATAATGTAATTTGAATAGTTATTACTTTTTAATAATTGATTCTACAAGTTTAGACATTTGTCTCATATTCATATTTGCTTTAAACAGAAAAAAAAAATTTTGTCTGAATGAATAAAAGCAGAAGTAAAAAAGATAAAATAGTTATTTATAAGATCATGTCACATTATTGATATAAAATTGTGAAGTATAATAAATGTGCTTAAAATTGCCAAACTAATTTGGTTTGGAGGGGCAGGTCATCTACCAGTTAGTTTATTGACCCATATAATTATTAACAACCAATTATAACACTTTCCATTTTAGAAGTTCTATTTTCAGAAAAAAATCTTTTGGAAATATGTACAAATAGTGTGATATTTTTAGTGTTATTGCTGCGTATGAATCTTTGTTTAAAATAAAATATTAAAACTTTGACTTCGTTTCAGACATAGATGGCTTATATGGCTACTGTTGACAAAAACCTAGGTAATCATAATTTGTTAAAACAGCAGAATGTTTTAGAATAGGGTACCATATTACGTACTTGCTTGAGGTGACCGGTAGGGGGCAGTGTCATAACACAGCATCAACTGAAGTACATGAGCTCATGGAACAGTCATTTATTACACTACTCCTCTACTTTTGAGCCAATTTCTGCTCTAAGCATTAAAAACAGGAACTTACTGAGACAGTATTAAATCACACTGGCATTTACTGAAACGGGATGATGAAGGATTTACTTTCATTGTGTGTGGGACAATCGTTGCACTTATGTAAATATTTTAAATCATATCTGATAATCCTAGAAACACATTCTTTTTGCCACCACTTTTTTGTACTGTTATGGAAACCAAAAGGAATAAGCAAGATAAGCCACAGATGTCAAACCACTAGGCCAAGAAAAACAAGTGACGACTAGGTTCACGCACCATGGCTTCTGCCAGCAAGTTTGGAACAGAGGTCGCAACACAAGTGAGCAGGTGAATTTGGTTTTTAAGTGGTTAAAAACACAGTTTTTAGGATGATTGGACAAGTGGTCTTTAACTGTACACTCTTCCTGACCCTTGCAATGTAACTGTGAAGAAACACCAATTCCTGATTACCTCACAAAACACTTGGAGGAAAATAAAACCTGCTGTTCACAACACTACAGAAGAAACACATTGTGAAGTTTATATTCAGCACAATTTCATAAGGAAGACAAAGATATTTTTACTGTCTTCATCACTCTTCACCCAAACTATGTAAGATAACAGCTTTCAGAGAGTAAACCTAACAGAACACTAAGTTCTGTTAATGTATTTACATTTACACTAGAATCGAAAAATTTCATTAAAAAGTCTTATTCTACATAATGATTACAAACATTTTTTTCCTATCAAAGAAACAGGGAAACAGGCTTTAAAGTTTTTGGGTAATTGAAAACGGGGAGATGAAATCAGATCATTATAGCTTGATCTAGTGTTGGTAGGTTGTGTTTGTGTACCTGAGTAGTGGAAGGAATTTGGGACCATCCCACAAATTTGGTGTTTCTGTGATGTATGGTATCTGACGTCCATACACTTCTTCAGGGCAGAAAAAGAATGACAAAGATAATCAGTACAAATACAAGCTAAATACAAATGCAATACGAAATGTAGCCGAAATTAATATTTCTTAAAATAATATTTAAATGTTTCTACTTGTATGTAATGTATCCTACATTTGTATTTTTTAAACTGTGGCACACTGTTTACACAATTTTTTTTTACATATTTTGTATATTTAATCCTTTTTAATACTGAAAAATATCTGACTGCTAATTGTTTCTTCTGTTTGGGCAACTTAAAGTTAGTTTATTTTGTTCTTTTTTATAGTTTTTCTCTCAAGGTTGACACAGGGCCTTTCAGTAAAAGGGTGGAGTGTTATGAACCTGTAAAATAAACTAAGTTTACTGTTCCCATTTTGGCTGTTTATTTTAGACTTGGTAAAAAACTTGGTATAGCTGTCTCCTAAAGTTAGAAACAGAAGTTCTTGGACACTTGCATTTTGGAATAACAGCTTACTGAATTATTCAACAGATACCACATTATGCATGCATGCATAAACTTTTGTATATCTTTAAAGCGTTATGATTTGTAAGGTATGTTGTAAATAAATGGTGTGTATATTTCAATCAGCTACAGTGCCTGACTTTTTGATCTACTGCAGGTTTACATACGTACATTACAATCATGATCCTCTTTTGCCCCCTCTACATAAACTATACACAAGGCAAAAGACTAAGAAACTCAAACAGAGTATCTGGTGTTCATATTGCTAATAACACAAGCTTGTAAATAACATGACCGCTGTCCTCTGTCACAGTTTCATCAAAGTAGTTTGAAATACACCATGTCCAATATCAGAAATTACTGAAGAGTAACAAACACATAAACACAAGAAATTCTGACCCTGGCTGCACTAGTTTGTAGTTTGTAGTTTGATTTCCTACCAGTTTGCAGGAAATGTGGAAACACCTTTTTTGTGGTTATAATGAAAAACTGTCAGCTAGGAGACATTATGCAGTAATTAACACAGTATTTTTTTATACTTTTTTATATTATATCCTTTATAATCTGAAATTAACAACTTCAAATGTATATTTGATATAATATTAAATAAAGCATGTAAGATGAATATTTGACTTATACACAGATTTATTTTAAGAAGGTTCACTTATTCCATGACATTGTTAAGTGAATGTTATCATACAGAATTTCTGAATACAGGATTCAGAATACATAGAATTCAATAGGAAACAAGTGAAACCAAGTATAATATTTGAATATGGTCCCATTTCCCGTAATGAACAGGAAGTACACTGCAGTTTTTCAGCCAAGAATAAACCAATGGCCCATGACCTGTAACGCATAGCTTGTTTGGTTGGCTCCAGTTTGGAGCACAACACTGCTTTAAACTTAATTTCAAAACAGTGAGACTTACATTGGACCATCAGGTGCTTGGTAACAAAGCTTGATTAAAACAAGAGGTTTTAGGTTGTTTTCCTGGTAAGACAAATGACATGAAAAGTACCTAAAAGTCCAAACCATATATAATTTCACCATAAAACTTAGGATAATGTTAGTATTTATTTACAATTTATAATACTGATATGTATAATAACAATATAGTATCCCGGCTAAAAATCTTGCATTAATCTCAGAGTGCAAGTCTTCAGATTTCAGCCTCATTACAGAGTGAAGTTCATTCTCATTTCACGTAATACCTTTTTAACATGAGTAAAATAACACTGTTATTGATCAGTCAGGAATTCATAGTTGAATACTGTAGGTACTTTTGCTACAATTCCCATTTTGCATCAGTTTTATACAGAAGTTTATTGTCTAAGAATGTTTTCCTTTCTTTATAAACAACAGATTATAAATCAGTTACCTTTAATTGTTCTTTTACAAATGTTTTTTGTACAGTTTCCCAAAACATATTTTATTGTATTAGGTGACAAAATACCAAAGTGAGTGGCAAACAAGTGATGCTAGATTTTCTCAGAACTAATGACTCTTTTCTGAGGCATTTCTGTGATTATCTTTAACTGATGTCAATGTAATTTTCAGTGTTCTGGCCCCCTCAGATTCACACAGCTGTTCGTAGAGTAACAACAGGTGTAATTTATCAAATGAAAGTCTGACAACCAAAAATTGTAATGGAATAACATTCAGATATTTTTAAGACAGGTGTCCTAACAATTTTGGGGCCACTGTATGAATCACTGAAACATAGCAGTCCTTCCATGTCTGCCAAAATGTTTTACATTTTTCACTAAAAAGTTACGTTTCAATTTAATTTCACAGAATATTTTAAAACAAAAAGGCCTAAAATACCTATACCTTGATTCAGTTGTTTTAGCTCTAAACAGTAAACATTCCCTTTTTTGACTAACATATATGAATATATACACATATTACATACATACGCATATATATATATATATATATATAAAGTACAGACACTCTTTGATAATTTAATTAAAATTCTTTAAGAATGATTATTTAATTTGAATTGTGGCCATGACACATTATGATAGGTCATTACAATGACAGGCCAGTTCTGTATATAAAAATAATCAGTATTCTAATTTTACTACCTTCATTTGTACTATTTTTATCCTGTGTATTTTAGCAAAGTGGCATCAAATGCAACCTGATAAACCTTTAAATATAAATAATAAAGGTGTTAGAGACTGACTCTAAATCCCTGAAAACACATTACAAAAAATAATAATATATTAAAAAATATTGCCTCAAGTGTGAGACATGTTATCATGGGGACACAATCAATGTAACCAGGCAGTTGCAAAGTGTCGCTTTTAGGCACAATGATGTTCCCTGTTTTTTTAAATTGTTGTGAAAGATATGACCAATTATAAAAGACTATTTTGTGTAGGGTAAAGTTGTGTTAAGTAAATTATTTTATGATTTACTGAGTTACTGTTCTGCCCAGTCTACCCGGCTTCACACAAATATTTAAGGGCCACTGTAAAGTAAAATTCCAGCCCTCATCTAAATTAGAGCCCCCCTGGACCCCAGAACAACTTGTTAGTTTTTTTGGAATTTTCTTAAAAATGCCTGTTTAGAAATCCTGAAGCTTGTTGTACGTAATCTTTGATATCACAAATAATATCTTTTAAATTTTATTATATTATGTAACTATATTAAATATCACATTATAAAACCAAACCCTTAAATGTCAATGTCAAATTAAACATTTTTTAGTGAGTATAAAATTAGCCTGCTAAGTTAGCATAGCATAAGCAGTTTACTACTACACAACTACACAAAGTAAACTTTTATAGAATCTTATTTTTATTGTTATACCCAATTTGTTAAAATACAAAAACCTAATCAAATCATAAAAATTGTGATATCCAGGAAAACTGTATTTGCATTATCTACTGAAATAGTTTTAAATTCATCATAATGTAAAGATTTAATAGGGGTTTAGAATTTTGATGGGGGCTTGAATTTTGCACACTGCTATGTTTTAATCTTGACTAGTTTCTTCAGTATTTGATTCGGTCAATCAGATCCGTCTAGAAAGGCTTTCATGCACAGACTGTACACATACTGTATTTGCTTTCATGGTAAGCATGGCATAGGATGAAACTGCAGTGCAAAATAAACTATTCAAAAACATAAAAAAATCAAGCCAACAATCAAGTACTTTGCATAGTTCACCTAAAATTATTTCCCAGTGGTCCCTTGAGTGCACTGTCTTTCTAGTGTAACCTAAAAGCTCCACTGGGTACTTACTGTAACTACATCCTGCACTTTAACACCTGCTGTACAAGACAGAAAAGTCACTCAACACATTGATTTACAAACTTGGGCATCTAAAATACTCATTTACCTTCATCTTTATAAGCATTATACGAACAATTACAGTTTGTGTTAAACTGGCTCTTTAAACCCTCTAGGATTAGCCTTTAAATAATTCAAAATAGTCTCAAAACATCTTTATAAAGACAATAAAACACTAAGACAAAATTAGTCTTTTGCTGATGAAAATGCCTTCACAGTCACTTCCTTGCTTATACTAAGTAGAATGTGACACCTGTTGAACCTCAGACCGTTGAATGGTCATTATGGTGAGCTCCACTCAGGACGGTATGGTTGATGGAGGATGCAGATCGGTCTGAACCCTCTGCTGTACCATTCACATTCTCCTGCCGTTGACAGCACAAAATCTGTTTGAATGTGATACTCATCTCCTTGTCCCGATAGGAGTATATGATAGGGTTCATGGCAGAGTTGAATTCTGCTAAAAGCAGAAAGAATTTCTCATAAGTCAGGATATTGCATTCAGAACACACCACATCCAGCAAGAGAAGAACCAAACCAGGTGTCCAGCACACAATGAAAGCACCTATGGAAATGAGAGAAAATTAAGATAATTTGTCAGTATTTGGGATTTATTGTAGGGAAATTATACTGTACAGTACCATGGCAAAACCTCACATTAATAGGTTTCTCAGCTATTTTTCTATAGTATTTATATTTCAAGTATATAATAGAATAACTATTCTATGGCTCTGTTAAAAACCTAGTAAGCTGCCCACATAAGCCACATTTTAAAGGACTATAGGGCTTTTCCAAAACGCCCTATAACATGGGCTGTTCCGAAAGGTAGAAAGCATAATTATAGACACAAAAACAAATCAATCCCAGCATCTATAGAGAAAGGCTCAATGAAGAGTCACGCTTTTCCTTTAGTCAAATGCAGCTGCTCTTTGACATCACTAGAAAGATATGTGGAGACTCTCATGAGTTAGATAAACTCCAGCAAGCTGTTTTCAGCATGGCTTTGCCACATGTTTTTCTCTCTCTGAACAAGCTCACCAGAAACAAGATGTAATGAACTTCTTGGTTCAAATTAAAGATTTTTGTACATCAAGGACAACGATTTAATTTTCTCCATAAAGACCCCTGAACCCCATTTAAAAAAAAATTAAACTCAATTGATGCCACTTTAGATACAATGTTCTCCTTAGAACAATTAATCTAATTAAAAATATAGAGAATTGAAGAAAAGATGCTTTGTCAATCTTTGTAACAAGCACTTTTCTGTGGGTTCAGGAGAAGCTGTGACAATGCCTGCACCATGTGAACCTATTCATACAAACAGCTTAGGAAGCTAATTTGAAACAGAGGTTAGTCAAAATCTAGATGTTTCTGAAAAGAAAAATCCCAGAAATGTCGCCTCAAAAAGAAATCAGCAAAATGGAAGAGAAAAGTTGAGAACTATCAAACTATCATTATGAACTATGACAAGTATGTATATAACCAGCAGCATGCTAATGCCATGTGCTGGAATGGCATACATTTAATACATGTTGTTAGGTAATTAATTATTAAAAATTCTTAAACTTCTTTCAAATTACATTATAAAGCTAAGATTGAATGCTACAAAACACAAGTAATGCTACAATACACAAGGCATTATCCTTACCTGATACCTCACACATATCAAGCTTACACCTAGATAAAATATTGGACACTCTAAATTTAGAAAATTGTGTATTATGTAATGGTAATTAGTTTAAGTGATAACTCTCTATATAATCTGTGTGTTTTGGGTAATTTGAGCCCTCCAATTTCTCAGATTTGCCATTCAGGAAAGCCAAAAAGAATTTTAGAACCTTCAGATAATCTGACCAATAGAAAATCTGAACCAACAATTAATTATTATTAAACATCAAAAGGCCACAACAGCTGTGAGCTGGACCTTATAAAATGTTGCTGTGATGTTTCCTGAATTCACCATGACTAAGATTAGCTTATTTAAAAAATAACTTATCAAGTAGGTTTAGATTTTATTCTGTGAAAATGTCCTATTGCAATGTATATTTTGTAAAACATGGCATCTACAGCATACTATTTGTTAGGTACTAATAAAACTAAAAAGGCCCCCCATCCTCTATTAAAGTTCTGCTTCACTTTCAAGCTGAGTAAGCATTTAAATTGGCATCTGCTCAAAGCTTTGCTTCATCTTAGAGCAAGATTTCAATTTATGACTTCCGCCAAACATCAGGCATCATGACGGGGGTGTTTAGACAAGCACTGCAAGGGAAACAGGTAGGGAGCAAAATTCTTTGAATGTTGCATTTGCTTATGTAGTTTAATTGCTTTCCTTAATTCAAAGATTGTGCCTAAATAAAAAAGGACTCCTAAGCAATACATATTTTACCTACATACATGTTATATCTAATCGATTTACAGCTAATATAATTCTGTTGCTTACAGTACTACTAAAATAAACATGATTTACTGTCAAACCTTGACTCATCCGAGATAAGCTCTCTCAACAAACATCATCGTTAACATTAACAGCCAGAAACATTATGCACCCAGCAGCACAATCCCTGCAAAACATGCAGATATTTTGGCAAAACTGACTGATTTTAGATGCTTTAATGCTATTTAGAGCATTGGGGTTTGTCACATATTTACTGTGAAAACTCTACTTGTGAATAACATTTTCAATTGTATCTTTGTGCTCATAGAGTGATGTTAAAGCACTTATATTATCTTTAATTTGTTTGAATTTGAAACTGACAAAAGGTCATCCCAGTTGTCAGAATATTAGCTAACATTCTCTAAAAATTAAACATTCCTGCAGTAATGTTAGTAGATAGTTTTTCTAACGGTATATATCATAGATCAAAAACGTTTATTGTAAGTAGTGGAACATTTTTAAAACCTTTCCAGAATTAATAAAGTTTGAATAATGTTCTTATAACCAAGCAATAACATTAATACGTCTAGAATACTGGTTGTTTTTATAGTTACTTAAAAAAGTTTTAAAACTTTTAAAGTAATGTTATTGTTACTTAATGGAAACATTATGGAAACATTCATACAACTTAAAATTGTTAGCTGGGATGTGACATGGTGTTTATTCAATGTATAAAAAAGTATACAATCAAAATTAGTTCTATTTAACCTCCAACAATTCAATTCATGAATTATTACTATGTATAACAAAGAAAAAACTTCTTATGACCACATCTACAGCCCTTTACTTTACACACATGCACACATATGGACATGTCCACTTTGAGAGTCTATACTTTTTCTATATCCTTATTGTTTGCTTTTATGTCTTATAATTTATGAATTAAAATTTGTAGTGTCCTGGCAAAACTGTCTGTTCTTTATAAATACTTTTACAGATGGTCACAGTCCCATAAAAATGACCAATGAATCAATAAACCCTTTATTTTCCTTTAAAATAAAACTACACAATTACACATATGTTTAGTTACTAAAATAAACTACAGGGAAAAACAATAATACTTAGCTCTCTCAGAGGTTGATATTTAAAACGCAGCTGGCACAACCATTTTGGATTTATGTTGTCTTAAAAAAATATGATATTAAGAAAGTCACATAAAAATATGAAAGGACCAGTGGTGATTTGGTTAAAATATCACACCATGAATGCTTATAACCAGACAGATGGCCTTCATAGATCTGTCTACTGCAACACAAAGTATATTTTCTTCAGCTTTTTTGCCTATAATGCATAACATGTTCAAAGTATATATATATATATATTTTTTTTTTTTTTTTTTTTTATTTAAAAAAAAAAAAAAAAAAAAAAATTTTTCCAAAAAAAAAAACTGCAAAACTGTCATCGTATCATAATTTGTATACAGTACTAAGGGCAAAACTATATGAATTTTTATAAGGAATTTTTTTATTGTGTATGAATATGACATTTACGTGATGCAGTAATGCTGAAAAGGCAAATGGTATTCACTGGAATAGAAGGTCAAGATGAACTAAAGTGTATTTAGAACAAAATACCCTGTAATTTTATACCACATAAGCATGAAGGTATTTTCGTGAGGAGTTGAATGGAAAATTATTTAATGATTTCATCTTCCTTTTCACTGTTATTCAAATACACTTCATACACCCTTGAGTAACTCTCAACAATGTATGAGTCATGCCTTTGACAAGCAACAAAAATTATATCATTTTACATTGTGGAAGTTATTTGTGACACAGTGTGACACTGATTCCTGAAGTCAGGACTTTTGGTTTGCCAAGCATTAAAGCCCCAGAAAGCACTGCTATTATAATTTTACAATTGCATGTTACTTTACATACTTTACGAAATGTCAGGTTGACGATGTATGTTCACGTCAAACTGACATTTCCCGTGAAATCCGATCCAGCAGCTCGAATTATAAATCATTATTATAAACTTACCATTGTGAATCAAAGTAAGGAGACCATTTTTAACACTGATCTGTTATGTACTTGTTCAGTAACTGTTTTTTGTTTGTTTTTAACCAAAAAAAGTTGCAGATTGCAGCTATAAAGCAAATTACACACTTTTATTCACACATGAATAAAACCACACAATGGTTTTATATCTCTCTTTTCTCCAGGATGAGGTCACAGTCTATAAACCATGCTTTCATGCAGATACAACCCCCCCAAAACTATCCTTCCCAAAGCTTCAAGATAAGCTGTGCCCGATCCAAACAACAACAGTACTGTTTCCTTGCACAGTGCTAGTGCAGTGGGACTCTACACAGTGACTGGGTTCCTTTTCTCTGGGCCAGACTTCAGTGGGGGAGCCAGCGAGGCATGACACTGATGCAGTGCATGGCAAATCCTGGAACTGGCCATAAGACGGGCACTCAGCTGTAGACAACTCAAGGGCTACATTGTTTGTCAACTCAAAGCTAGCAAAATAGGGTGAAGGGTAACATATTATGTAGCAATTGGACATACTGCTTGTAAGTCCTGTTTCTGATTCTGAGGTACAATTCTGTCGGTATTGGGGTGTTGGGATGAACTACAGTAATTTCTGTACATAATCAGGAAAGGATCTCTCTTGACAAGTGTGATCAGCAATGCAAGGAAGTAAACTGATCCCCAGAGCAAATTTTCAATTTTCCGTATGACATAATTAAAGGACAAATTCTCACAGAACATCCAATTTGGCTCCATGATGCTAATATCATTTGTCATATTACAAGGCGGACCTTAGTTGTACACCAACAAGATTGGATTATTGTTTCATGTGCTTTTCTGAAAATGATGTGGTTGACAAGAGAACTGACCTTCAGGAGGTTTCCCAGCCTCCTAAAATAAAATTAAATATGAGCTGGGATAGTTTGTTTGTTAAACAAGCCACTGTGGCTCTGGACCATCTGCTTATGATTGCGCTATTGTAATAAAGAATGAGATAACATCTGTTTATAAAAAAGAAACAGTGTGAGAATTGCCTTATGCTGGACACTATGGCTACGTTCGGACTACAATACAGCTTGTACTATGTCTGCAGCACGCAGTATAGATACTTTGTTATGTTGAGTGCATGGAATGTACACTCTCTGTCAGTACTTTCACAAAACTCTGAGGAATACTGCAACCCACAATCCAATGTGTTTAATTCCAGTGTGCAGTGTGACATATAAACTAGATATAATTAAACTTACATTTAGCAAACGCTTTTATCCAAAGCGACTTACAAGGTGAGGAAAACAACGAAGCGATAAATCATAATGAGGCAATAACATCAGCCGTACATAATTACAATTTTAATCAAGAGTACAACATTTCAGTGCTTGAGAGGCAATACCTGTTGAGAGAGAGGCAATTTGACATACTGCATAAGTAAACACAAGTTGCACTTAACAATGTAGTGTAATAACAGCACACTGCTATTATTGTTGTATAACGTTTTGTCTTATATTTCTTATAAATAATATATATTTATATTATTTTTCCTGTATTTCAAATACAGCTAAAATAATTTTACTATGGTCATGGAGGTCTACGTATAATCTAATGGGAGAGCTATCCGTTAGCATTCCATTTATCTATTTATTTCACTGTTACTTACTTTGCTATTAGGGTTTAGTTAATGATATAGGTCAATGTGTCACAAATCAGTTATACTAAATAACTTTAATGACAACTGTAAGTTAAACTTACCCAATACAATCACGACCGTCTTCAGCAAGCTCATCATAGTGTCCCTGTTGCGCCGTTGACCTGAGCTGTGACGTGACATCCTCATGGTCCGCTGACGTACATACATGAATATGTGAGCATAAAGAACAACCATCACCACAAATGTGACCAGGTTAAAGATCGCCCAGAAGCCCAGGTAGGAGTTGCTGTAGAGAGGTGCCATGTTGGAGCAGGTTTCAATGGCACAGATGCAGTTCCAGCCCACACTAGGAATTGCTCCCATGACTATAGACATGGTCCAGATGATTACAATAACTACAACTACTCGACGATTACTCATGCGTGTGTGGAGCTGCATGCGAAACACAGTGATGTGACGCTCAATAGCTATTGCTAGCAAGTTAGCAACTGAGGCTGTTAGGCTTGTATCGATGAGGCCCTGGCGCAGCAACCACGTGCTGACCGTCAACCTTCTTGTGTTGGGTCCCGTGTTAAACATCAAATAGAAATAGGCAAGTCCCGCAAAGAAGTCTGCAGCTGCTAGGTTAGCCATTAGGTAGTATATTGGAAAATGAAAGCGTCGGTTGATGTATATGGCCACCATCACAAGCAAGTTAGCTAGCATAATGAAAATACATACTGTAATCCCAAGTCCCATAACTAGCTTGCTTACAGTGTTCCATTCTGTAGCAAGATACTTCTCACTCCGATTATAAAAAAAGGCTATGGTTTCATTGTAGTAACATTGTCCATCACCCATCCTGAAATGTTATGTTCCTGCAAATAAGCAAACAAAAACGTGTCAGAGAAATTCACAGATTTTGTCATTTGTCCATTTGATAAAGGCACAGTTTAAGTTTCAGAATAATTTATGGATTGTCATTGGTGACATACTCAGCAGAATCAGTACACCTACATGTATTAAGAACAGTTTATTTAGGTGTACAGGCACAAAAAAAATCATTTACTATTTTGTTGCTCCTTTAACAATTAAAAAAGAGCACTTGAAAATGCATGGCAAACAATTCTAAAAAAAAATAACTGTTAGTTCTCCTTTGCTCAGTGGTAGAGCATTGCGTTAGCAGCGCAAGAGGTTGTGGGTTTGATTCCCAGGGAGTACATATACTAAGAAAATGTATAACTTCAATGCACTGTAAGTTGCTTTGGATAAAAGTGTCTGCCAAATGCATAAATGTAAATGTAACTGTTAATAGGCCCCCAACAGCTTTTCCATTATGCACAGAAAAAAACAGTATCATTGATATTGAAACGTAAAGTTTCATAAGCTTTAAAACTATGGCATTCCAGCAGGTAAATTCCTTCTGGTCCTTTTTAATTTGCATCATCATTAATTTGCATACCTCATAACGCTGGCCAGAAAAGACCTCTCAAACAAGCAAATGGTAGTGACTCGCATGAACACACAGACATGGAGAATGGCAGTCTGTAGCATTAACTTCAAACTCTCAAAGTGAACTATTAAGCACATCTTATGAGCAATTCTTCCTTCCCAAATACACAGTACAGGAAATACGCCTAATCTTACAAAGAAACTGAATGTGTTTCTGTAATTTATTAAGTTTTATATTATGCGTATGGTAATTTTGGTGTGAAAACTGACTCATTTTAATGCAATGGTTTCTTTTACACTTTACTGTATTTTAAAATCCAAACTGACCCTTCTTTCTACTGTCATGAGAGTTGTCTCAACCTCTGCCTATCTGCTATCAATTGTTTAGAGTTAAAATGCCAAGCGAGAGTGGATGACCTTTCCACAGTTATTGTGTACTTCTAAACCTATCATCACCACATTGGTTCAAAGTGCTGGAATACAAGCAGACAGATCCTGTCATTGTATGTGATTGTGTTTTATAATAAAGCCTCAGGCCTCTAATCTCCCTGAACTTGACACCCAACAAAAGTGGTTTGTGCACAAATGTCTATGAACTTCCTCTCCCAATTGAAGCAATGCTCAAAGCCACAGTTTTAACAGTATCATAGCAGCCATGCTCAATGGATAAAGGAAATTCCAGTTAGTCCTTGACTGAGTGACTTTGATGACATTGTATCTTCATAGCGCTGTATCTCCTGCTTAAACCACAGTTCAGAACTGTTTACTCAAGTAAACATTTTATGGCAGTATATAATCTGTACAATATAGCAATATAATACATAAAATGTGTTCTGAAATTTGTATTTATGCAGAAGTGGAATAATTGAGAATGGAAAGGACTGCTTTATGTTATTTTATGTTATCTGACAAAAAACATGGAGGAATAGAAAAGTCCTGAAGTCAAGATGAACAGAACTGTGAGTAGAGAACAGTACTTACAAACCCAACACTGCAAGTTTCGCATACATGGGCCTGTTATTTTAGGGATATCACTGACAATATTGGAAACATATTTAAGTAAAGAGTTTATTGGAACCTTTTTCCCATTCATATTTTTGTTTAATCAGAACAAGATCCCAATTATCAAATGGAATTAAAGGCAAACATTACAAAGCAAAATAAAAACTATACAGGAAAATGTTCTCAGACTTTGGTTGTGAAATGAGCAACAGCACCAGCTTAGATCCATTTCAGCACTGGCCCCCTGCCTGTCTAGAGTACAATGCAGCCATTGTTCCACACCTGTCAAAAAGCAATGAAATCAGATTGTTACAATGAATAAAGTGTTCACATTGGTGCATAGGCTCCATGAAGAAATGCTGCCAAAGAGATTTAGACCAAAATAATGCTAATTTATGCCCATACTGCCTGACTTGAAACAACACACATGTATACATCCACAAAACATCACATAACATAATTTATGTCTGATATCAACATACAGTTTTCCCCTTAAAATCTGAACACAAGTGGTCACAGGAGACAAACCTTAATACCTTTTTTTGCCAGACAGTAAACAGTGGAGATGTGCAACAAGAAGCTAAAATGTTTCATCCACTTCTGTCACAAATTTCATTGGGGTCTGGTAACTTTGTAACATTGTGGACAAGAACCAAAACCTGGTTGCCATAAGATACTCCTGCAATAAACTAGGTCCTTCAGTGATAAGCATATCTTTCTGCCACATCTTCTATATTCCAACAACCTGACCTTACCCAGCACAGAGCCTTCACGCTGTTTATGCAAAAATTACTTGGCAATAAATCTCTTGGCAACTGAGCTGCTTCATAGAACTGAATTAATGATACCAATAGTATACTGGAAAGCTGCAATCCAACATCCCATGCTGCCCATATTGAAGCCACATAAATGAAGCATGACTGGTGCGAAAAATTGATATAATATGGTAACACTGGTAACATTGGAAGCTAAAATCACCATTAATGTTACATGGTGTTCTTTACTTTCTGTTGTAGAGACTCATCATGACAAGCCTGGGAGTGTTGGAACCATCAGAGAATTGTGGAAAGTCACAAGCTGTGGTTCCCAGGTCTTCTCAATTTGTTTGCATTATGACCAGAACACAAAGAATTTAGTATCTCAGCTCTTGATTCTTCTCTTTTGTCTCTAAATGTTCATCAAACAATATTTCTAAAATATAGTTTGACTTCTAAAACCGAATTTGTATAATAATGTAACTACGAATAATGTAACTACAAATAAACAATGTACAAGTAATATAATTATTATAATTACATTATTATTTATAATAATAAATAATAATAATAATGATAATGTTACAGGTTACAGCTCTCATTTTGAAATCCAGCCATATAAAACATGATCTGAAACTACAAATCTTTGATAACCAGCCACAAATACTGCTATACTGGCTACAGCAGTACAGCAATGGCAAGGCACAAAAATATATAGAACATTCCAGTTGTCGTACTCTTTCCACAAAATCGGACCAACAGTTTTAAAACAATATAAATTTGCAAATCATATAAGCTTTCCATTTAAGTTTCTCCCAAGGATTTTTTTCTCCATTTATCACTCGAGTTTTGGTTCCTTGCCATTGTTGTCCTGTTGGCTTGCTTACTGGAAAACTGCTGACATTAACTAAGGACAGGGTTTTGTAAATTCTGTTAATATAATTTTCAATATAATATAAAACTATAAACGTTTTCACTGTTTTTTTTTTATTTATTTTTTAATTCTAATGCACACTTCATGGATTTTTTTGCAAATTCTGCATGTATATTATAATTCTCTTGTGTTTTTTGCTTTTTATGCTTTCTGTCAAAGGGCCATTCTTACATAAACTGGAAAGGCTGGTTTGTTTTAATATTAAATGTGTCATTTATCAAGTTTATCATTCAAAAGCCATCATAATTTTAGTATCATTAGTAAGTATTACTAACCAAAGAAAAAAGGAGTGAATGGAACAACAGTCACTATTTAAGGGACTTTAAAATCAATTGTACAGAAAATACTGACAATATGTGTAGTCCATCTTAAATGGATAGTTTACATACAGTCATACATGTTTGGAATGACTTGAGGGTAAGTAAATGATACAAGAAACAGTAGCCAGAAAGAATGAGAAAGAATAAAATGCTGATTATATCATAGACATATATAATTATACCATAATATATATAAGTTATATATATATATAACTTGCTGTTAGCTTATGTACTTTAGTAAGTGCATCAATAAAGTCACAAGTTACAAACTTGGCTTAAAGCAATTAGCTTTTCCTCAAAAAAAGCACTTGTTCAATCAACCTGGTATCTTGTAGGTGCACTGTTTGACACTGCTCCTTTAAACAATTTGACATAACATTTAAAAAGAAAAACTGTATATAAATACCATATACTCTACTAAGTCACAGAAAGGCAAAGACACACAAGTCAAACTGATACATTATTATGAACACATTTCATAATGCTTGGCTGCCACAAGTATGAATTACTTAGCTTTCACCTCTTCCATTAATTTGTAACTTAGTTGTCATTAAGAAGGATTACATAACTTTTAGACATTTCTCACCAAGTACCAGACAGACATTGGCATGGCCTTTATTTAAAGTGCTTTACAGATGTCTGTTTTAATGACCTAAAAAATGCAACTCTTTACCTTTCACTTCTCAATGTTGTTGAGACATCTGTCAAAGTAGTCTTTTCAACAGCCCCTGTCATGCATGTTTTCCTTACTGGTAAAATTACTGGCAAATTACCATTAAGAGAATGGGACCTTTAAAAAATGTTTGATAAATAGATACCAGTAAGAGAAGTTGTAACATCACCAGTTTTTTTACTGGTAAGGTGCTATGTGTGAGTGCAGAACAGGATTACCAGTAAACTCACAGAACACGCTAACATAAAAGTCTGCTTTGAGCCAGTCAGAACATTCTGACATGGATGACGCGTTTACTCCGCCCTGTTTACAGCAGTCAAAGCAGAGATGTTGTCCAATGTGATGTCATTGGGTCAAAAACATCTGTATGAATGTAAATGTTTGCAACCAAAATACAGGCTGCATGCGTTTGGAAACAAAGTCAAACCCCATATGTCATTTCAAGGTGCTTTTGCTGAATGGGTTAGCATGTTAGCTGGTTTGCAAACAAAAGATTTGTCATGATTGATGCAGTCTTAACACAGACTATTGTAACAAACTATTCTTTCATATTTATCTATTGATATAAGAATAGCAGGCTTTTTAAAATATCACCATATTGGGCATATGTTATGTTTTGGATGCCAGGGCTTTTTAACTAGCTAATCAAGACTTCTTTGGAAATTCATACTGGGCTGAGCTAGCCATTTTAGCAGGGCTGGACTACACATTGTAGTATATCACACCATTCAGTTCTTAGGAAGAAGGGGGATGGAAATGTACATAATGATTAGATTTGACCATGGTGAATAATACAAACCAATAAACAAATGTAAGTGTGGTTTTATCTTCCTGGAATATGTGGCAGTACAGCATTTTCCCCTGAAAGGATGCATCAGGTTCCCTTTTCATAGGCAGGTCTCCCTTTTTATAGGAAAATCATGTGACATAGTGCAATCAGGAGTAGTGAGAGGGATAATGAAGATATTAGTGCAGGAAGCAGCCAGAGGAGAAAGTAATAAAAGAGAAAAAATGAAGACGTTTTAAGAAGTTTAAGAACTAGGTGCCACTCTGCTCAAGCTGTCCATCTTATTCCTGCCCAACTATCTCCTGTCAGTTCTATGATTCAGGTAGACAGGATGCAGGTAGAGAGGTTAATACCTCTCACCTGCCCAGTGAATCCCATGGCTGCTGAATAGAGTAAAGAGAGGGTACAAAATTCTGTTTGCCTCCTGGCCTTTGCGTTTCAATGGTGTTCTACAGACTGTGGTGTCAGGAGAGCAAGGGGGTTATAAAACACGTTCCCCCTCCAGTTGTACCAAATTTAGTCCAAAGACTGGTTGTCACACCAGATCTTAAGGACGCATATTTTCACATCAAGATTTTACCACAACACAGGAGGTTTCTCAGGTTCGCTAGTCATGGCCAGGTCTCAAGACCTAGCTGCATGGCATCGAGATATCATGTTAGCTCATATAAGATGCTTAGGGATAAGACTCAACTCCAAGAAGAGTATGCTTTGTCCAGTATAGAGAACTACTTTTCTAAGGTTATTTAGGGTTCCACTGCAATGCGGGCACAATTGTCTCCTGTACATGTGGAGTCATCCTTGCTGCTGTGAGCAGCATTTGGCTAGACCAGCATCTCCAGATTCAAAGATTGTTAGGCCTTATGGCAGCAGCATTTCTATGTGGATCAGATCCCAGTTTCTCAAATTGGGTCCCACTACAGGGGCCATTGCGGGAGTTTTATGATAGACACCTCTCTCACAGGTTGTGGTGTGGTTCTTGATTGATGCTGGTCTGTGGGAGGGGTCTATTTCTCATAAATTGCATGGAAATGAGGGCTGTGCTTCTGGCATTGAAACACTCCCTTCCACATCTCAAGGGCTAACATGTTTTAGTCCAAGTGGACCATAGTGGTCTTATATATAAAATCGCCAGAGAGAGCTTTGTTTACTTTCCCTGTTCCGGCTGACACACCATATTCTGCTCTGAGCAGAGGCCAGACTGCTCTCCATTAGTGTGATGTACATTCCAGGGCATTCAAATCTAGAAGCAGATATGAGGCCTGGGGAGTGGAATCTCACCCAGCTCTGTTGGGGCTGGATGCCATGGTATAATGGCCATGGCTTTTCCCTAGATAGCCTTGAGTCCTAGCGATAGAATTAGTGCCCTCTCAAGAGTCCTAGTGAAGGTTTGCCAGGAGTGTTTGTCTTCTCTTTTGACCACTGTTCTGACTGACCAGAGTTTGGAAAATTAATTTTCCACATCCTTTTTGTGGGGTTAATTCCTGATATTAACCCAGGTATTAACAAGGTTTATTTGGCCACTGTTTCTGCTAGCCATGAGCCTGTTGATGAAACCTCTATTGAGAGACATTCCTTGGTGTCTCATTTTCTGCATAGTGCCAGACAGCTATGTCCTTTCTGTCACATGCAGGTCCCTTCCTGGGACCTTACTGTAGTCTTAAGGGGCTTATCAGGGGCTCCATATGAGCCCCTAGAGTCACCTTTAGATGGCTCTATTATTAATATTGACATCGCTCAAGAGTGTACGGGATCTATACATCTTTCTATTTACCCTCCTTGTCTGAACTGTATCCCTGGATTTGTTAAAGCCATTTTACACTCTAGATCAGACTATATTACTAAGTTGCTGGCTACTGCATGACTTGCTGGAACAGGAAATGCTTCCCTTGTTGTGTCCAGTTAGAGCTTTGAGGATCTGTGTCCACCACTTAAGCCAGTGACGTAAGACCCCTCAGCTCCCAGTCTGTTTTGGTGGTTGCAACCAAGGTAATGTGGTTATCAAACAGCACTCATCTCATTTCTTATCACAGATGTTATTAACCTGGCCAATGAGGCCTGTGACCTAGTGCGCCCCTGGGTATGAGTGCCTATTCTACCAGAAGTGTAGCATCATACAAGGCACTCTCTTGGGGTGCACCTCTAAGTGATGTTTGTGCTGCGGCAAGCTGGTCCTCTCCACACACATTTATTAGATTTTACAGCTCCTGGTGTTCTCTGTACCAATGTTTTACAGCATCTAGGGCAGTCCTTCCTTCAGTTTGACATAGTGGGCATTTATGTTCCTCATAGCGTCAAGCCATAATACAGCATCGAGTTCCCTCGAAAGGACAGGGACAAGGATGCGCAGACAATGAAATGAGACACTGTGTCAAGTTACCACACCTCAGTCATGCCTGCCAGCCTTCTTTCAGGCTTAAAATCTGATGGCATATTTTGCAGGCACCTTTAAAGGTTACATGGTGCACAACACTACGTCACATGACCTTGATGCCTTGAAGTTAAATAGCCTTGTAAAACAATCATCAGAATTAATGACTTCTGCAAAGTGGCTTCCTGAATCATTCAACATGAAACGCCAACAATGTTTCACAACTGAGAACAAAGTAAGCATTTTATCATGTAATGGTTCTGTTTTTTTTAATCCTCATATTTCAACATTTATTGTTCAGCTAACTATTAAGAGCAGCATAACATTTAAAAAATACCCTGTTATCACACCTAAGCTCTCTCTACACAACAAGACATTTCCTGTTTCATTCTGAAGAGCCCCAAACATAACCCGACTTACTTTAAGAGCAGTGTTGTTAGGCTGACATCAGTATTTCATTTTCTGAGCCATAACTAAGCCTATTAGAACAAACAAACTAGCAGTTACAATTATATTCTTTCACAAACATTGGTACTGTCTATTAGAAAGTAATGGGGTTACTACAACAGGTACCACAGGTTGTATATGCATTACTATGACACAGGAAGAAAACGCCTTTCGGTTATGTATGTAACCTCGGTTCCCTGAGAAGGGAACAAGACACTGCGTCAGGCTTGAAGCTATGGGGAATGCCTTCGGTGTGACCGGTGTCTGAATTCGTCTAATCACGCTAATGAAATTGGCCCACGGCAGTGCCTAATGTGCGTAAGGTGCGCACACGAGTATAATAGGGCACCTGTAGAGCATGTCATCAACTTCTTTGTCTGAAGGAGACGTAGACAGGTGCCCGTAGGCAAGGCAACGAGACGCAGTGTCTCCAAGGTTACATACGTAACTGAGAGACGTTCCCTTTCGAGGGAACTCGACACTGCATCAGGCTTGATGCTATGGGGAACGCAATACCAACTATGCCATGCCAAGGTGAGCGACTGCCACCTGGTTTGTGTTGACGCACAAATCACCATAGGCATTACTCAACCCTACTCATGCACTGGGGTGACAAAAATACCACTCTCGGGGCCAATGCCCAAAACGCAAGACCACACTGTACACTCAGAGAGGTGTTCGGTGTGGGACTTGAACCCCGGTCTTCCATGTCAGTGGCAAAACACTATTCCAAAGCACTAATGGGCCAACCCCGTAAAAGGCTTGGCAATAATGGCTCAAGGGCCTATGCCTTTGAGAGGGTAGGCTAGCGCAAACAAAGGCTGCCAGCTTGTCACTATTGGAGTGGGGGACCCTCTGTAGCGAGGGTACTGACACTCAACCCTGAGGACGATATCCAAGGGAAGCAAGCAGAAGAGTTGGTTTCTACACTCAGAACAACGTTCTTGACTGAGCTCTAATGAGGCCAGGCCTTCCTGTCCTGTAGGATAGAATGTCCTAATTTGTGCATGCCAGCGCACCTCAACCCAGCACCCTGCTGAAATAAGCATAGGAAGGCATTCGGGCATTCGGAACACCAGGCTCCTATGTGCAGGGTGCAAGGCTACCCATGGGACTCAGTCACTCAGACCCCGAGGACTGATGCTCAAGGGCAGCCGGGGGCTTCAGCCACCCAAGCATTATCCTATGGACCAAGCACTAAGAGACAAAGCCTTCCTGCAGTGAAGGCACCACCTAAACACAGAGCCTGGCTGTCAGATACAGCGCACTAACACACAGGGGGTGTAAGAGCACCAATTCCCTGGGTCATCATTCAAGCGTTCCCCGGGCCGACTGCATAAAAGTAGAGCTTTAGGGGGAGCGGAGCTTTACTCTAACTGCATCCTGTTCTGTGTTAGAGCTCTAGGGGGAGCGGAGTTCCACTCTACCCGCCTCCTGCTCTAGGGGGGAGGGCAGAGGACACACTGTAGGATACTACTCTGCACACAGCCCAGGAGTCATAGTCCCGAGGTGAGCTTGTGAACGATGGCCACTGCCACCAGGAACTAACAGGGAGTGGAGGACCCTCAAAAGAGAGGGTGCAACTCGATCCCAACCCCAGAGAACCAGCACATAAGGGGGGCTAGTGACAGCTAGCTACTCTTATATCCCCCAAGGAACGCTGCTCTCTCCAGCGAGCCCCACGGGGAGCATAGGGCCCTCCTACCCTGGGTGTTAGCCCAGCTCACCCTGGGCCAGAGCAGCAGAAAACTGCCTGCAGTAACTGGCTCTGATGGGGCTCTGGGGGGAGTGAGAGGGACATATCAACAAGCCCGCTCTATGCTCACCTGTGCCTCAGGAAGGCGAAGCTCTCGTGGGGGTGGAGGACCTACTGCAGTGGAGGTGCAAAAGCCACCTGCCACCTTCTCAACCTGCACAGATGTGCCAAAAAGTTCAAAGGGTGAGACTGGCAAGTGGAAGAGAAAGTTTCTTTCTCTCTCCCTTATGTCAGCCAGACTTATCCACAGATGTCTCTGTTGCCACCATAGCTGCCATGTCTGGTGGTTCTGAGAGCCAGAGTCATGGAGCGGCGCAGCTCAGCCACCACGTCAGGGGAAAGGACCTGGATCAAGGGGAGGGGCTTAAGCAGGTCAGCTTGGTACACCTGCAATACAGAGACTGCATGCTTTGCAGCAACAGCCTGGCTCACCTGGACAGACAGCCAGACGAGAGTGAAACTTCTCCAGCGAGAAGCCTTGGCAATATGCACCCACAGCTCCTTCGAGAGCTGAGAGCTACTGTTCTTCAGCCCGGCAAACAACACAGAATTCATGTGTCCTCAGGTGTCAGAAATCCCTGACACAGCTAGGTAGGTCTATCAGCGCTTCGACACAAGAACAACAGACAAACAGCTCCTGAAGACAAAAAAGTTGATGTCATGCTCTACAGGTGCCCTATTATACTCACGTGCGCACCTGACACGCATTAGGCACTGCTGTGGGCCAATTTCATTAGCGTGATTAGACATGAATTCAGACACCGGTCACACCAAAGGCATTCCCCATAGCTGCAATCCAGACACAGTGTCGAGTTCCCTCGAAAGGGAACTTGAGTTAGAAGTCAAAGGCTGATTTAATGCACCCTTCAGCACTATTACTCCAGTACTCATGAGCCCTGCTTTGTTTCATGTCATTATTATGAATGGGAGTATCCTAAACACATATGGACTGCATAACCCAACATTTCTAACAATACATTTGCATATCTGGCAAAGTAAGACATTAAGCACAAAAATCTTAATAGTCCTATTTGTTTGTTTATTCATGCAAAATGTGACTTCAATGTGTTCAGAAAAGATAAATTAAGAAGGGTCACCACAAAGTCTACAAAAACTCTTTGAAGTAAAACAGATTATGGGCAATAAACCCCAGTACGGTTCAAAAGACAACTGTTTTACACCAACCTCACAACAACCTTTATCAATACCAAACGAGGGCAGTGTATTGTTACAAAACTGAGAGCTAAATTCAAAGCATTGTTCTACAAAATTGCGAAATTCAACCACACAGATCAAAATAGTTTATATCCACCCTGCACACCCTCAAGAATTAAAATAGCATAGAATAGAACACAGCCATCCACTGCACTAAGGAACCTCCCAGCCATGCCCATGGGGTCCATTTTTTTTAGAAATCACCACTGCACTTAACTGAAGGCCGCTTAACACATTTTAGTGTTTGATATCTCCCTTCAGCAGCTTTGACACACAGCAGGAAGGGCAGTAACCAGCACTGGCTGCCCGGCTCTGCCTGGCTCCACAGCTGCACCCAGTCCTGACCTGGGAGGTGATAGAGCACCATGGGTTTTCTTTTTTCTTTATTTTTTGAAAAGGGGAGTTTCCTGTCTGCTGTCTAGCTCACAACAGACCAACCATTTGATTGTATTTTTGGCAATGCACTGTATGTTTACTTTTCAAATTGTGTAAAGTGTTGTTTCATTACAGGAGGTAATGCAAGTTCATTTATATTTAAATGCATTTGTTAAAATCAAACTATACATTTTATCAGTATATGCATTTCATGGAAATTGGACCCATGACCTTGGCTATGAAAGCACTTTATCAGTTAAACCACGTCAAGTAAATTTGACACTCAATGAGAAGTTGACAGAACTTAACAACTCTCAATAACTGACCTTGGTCTCATTTTGCTTGCTTAAGCTTTGTTAAAAAAAAAGATACTCTTATTTGTGTAAAACATTTCAACTACCCTAGTGGGACTAAATTTGAATAATGATTTTAAATTAAACTGTCAATAAATCAAGTGTACAGTCACCATATAGCTTAATTCCTGTGGTTACATTTGGTATTTTACTGTTATGTGACAAATTCATGATTCAAACCAAATAAATGAAAATAAATGAAAGAGAAAACTGTCCTTGAAATGGTATCTTTCAATTTTACAGTACACAGTGGGCTCAAATAGAGACTAAACATGCCTACCCTCCTGAATTAACAACAGCACAATAGTATGATGTCAGAGCACTTTGGTATGGTGAGTGTTGTGTGTTAATCGGAATCCTGAAAGGACTGGAATACGGTATTCCAAGGCATGATTTTTGGGAGCCCGCCAGAAGGGCCAGAAATTTTTGACTGCTATCAATGTGAATTTACAACAATGTGACTGGTTACAATAAAATCTATACAAAACACAGTATCTGACAATTCCTCTTTTTGTGAGTGTTTAGACTATGCGAGAAGAGTGGGGGTGGTATTATTGTAAATTGGGGCAAACACAAAACTTTCTAACACATTCTGGGAACAGCGTGGCACGCATGTATACACTTTACAAATACATACTCAATGAAAACCTGATTGAAATTAGGAGCCTGATTGGCCTTTATAGCATATTCAAATACATGCAAAACGAATTTATAATAGCGGAAAGCTCTAAGACTTAATAAGATGCTGAAGTAAACACAGTGACCCTTTCTAGCCCCTCAGCATTATTTGTCGAATACTGCCACGCGTTTATGTCTGAATGTTGCATAATCTTGCGTTTACAGTTAATTCTGTTAAACCCAAACCCTCATTTATAGTATCACATTGTATAAGAGCAAACAATAATTTACCGGTGAGCCAACAAACCGTGGTTGAATAAACAGTATGTATTTAGTGAAAGCTTAAATAATTTGGACATGTCTCATATTCACTTTTCAGATTTCAAACCAAAATACTTACTTGCTGTAGTGACAGTAAAATCCAACAAAGTTATTCCAAAACTGAACCGTAAAACCCCAAAAGTTTTAGAGCTTCAGA
The DNA here is from genome assembly GCA_036877525.1 of Chromobotia macracanthus. NCBI lineage: Eukaryota > Metazoa > Chordata > Actinopteri > Cypriniformes > Botiidae > Chromobotia > Chromobotia macracanthus. The sequence continues at coordinate 1,579,848 of JAZGTH010000045.1, read as the reverse complement.
AACGCGCGTCTGTTTAACAACAATGGCTAGACTGTTCTTTAGCGCTGTTTAGTCCACGGCTGTGTCGAATAATCATTTTATTTCCTTGCGCGCATATACTGCACTTGAGCAGAAACAATTCACCTCCGTCCTGTTAATGAAAGAACTCCAGCAGTAAGACACAGCAGCAATACCCGAGAGAGAGAGAAAGAGAGAGAGACAAACAGAGAGAGAGAGAGAGAGAGAGAGAGAAAGAGAAAGAGAGAGCGTGACGTCACAGTCACAGACGCAAGCACGAATGCAAACACGCTGTACTGGCGTGTGAATAATCAAAACTTCTCACTCAACATTAAAGATGAATTTTATAACAGTGAGTGAAATACCTTTCTAATGTGTGTGGGTTTGCTTAGATACAGTTTTGGGAATTGTGTCCAAGAAGTAAATTTCCCTTTTTTTCTAAGAAGCAAAACCTTTTTAGGCTTAGTTTATACTCAAACTATAAAAGCACTTTTTAAAAGCACTTTTTTAATGTATAATATTATAGATATCAATATGGTGTGATTAAAAATAAATAAGAATAAAAAGCAATGTAAAAAAATAATTAATTTAAAATAATGAATTAATAATAAAAACTCCTTAAACTTTTCCAGAAAAGTTCCAGAAATTTATGGCAACAAACTAACTTTTTTAACTTTTGTTTTTGGTGTATGAGTAGAAAAAAAAACTCTTGGTTTTGCACTAAAACAGTCAAACAACACAATTCCATGACATCCTTTCAAAAAATGATGGATACATTTTGCAAGTGAATCTGTTGTTTTCTTGAAGCTGAGGTTAAGTTTCTACTAAAGTTGGCAAAACAGTATACCAAGAAGCAACATCTGAATTCCAGATTTTCTGAGTTTAACAAGTTTTCCATAACCTGTCAGGTTTCGAGCTAATACGGCCAATGTTTTATCCTGCAGAAAACATTGTTAGATAGTCTGTTCAAAGGATTTGTAAACATGAGCATGTCAACATTGGTATGCTCTGTCCCATGCTGTTTATATTGCAAAACAAGTAGTTCTTCTGTTCAAGCACAAACAGAGTCCTTCATGCCTTGAAACATGTAATAACTCAAATAGCTTCTTGGTGCATATTTCTTGGTGGGAGTAGGGACATTTCTAAACATGTTTTTGGAGCACTGAAGGGAGGCCAGGGGAGTTAACAGGAGACCTGGAGATTCTTATTCCTTCCAGAACAGGCTGGCTGAACAGTTTGAACAAGAGTTCAGGAGATGAGGGTCAGAGGAAAGACAAGGTCATATGGCAGAAGGGTTGGCAACCTTTCGAGCTGCTGTCAGAGCAACATTAAATAAACTGGAGATGAGCTATAGTGTCTTTGTAATTTCATAGCAGATGAGAGGGGAACTTTGATTGAACAAAGTTACAGACAGCTTTGATTGGAAAGTGTTTTACTGGCGTTTGTAGTAAACACACATTGTCAAAGAACTGGGTAAAACAAAACTAATGAGACTATTCCCACAAATATGCTGTAATGACTTTGTCAGACTAAAAGAGGTGATGTTCTGCTAGCAAAACACAGCAGCTTATAGTTTATACATCACAATTTACTTCCAGGGGCGTTGCAGCCCATTCAAGATTCAAATAAGCATTGAATCATTGAAGAATATTTGTTTGCTGCTAAACTTTTGTCAACTAGATCTTCAATTTTTTTAATCAACATATAAATAATTAAGTTATTAAATGTTATAAAAGAATATCAGCTTTATTTTTTCCTGGAATACATGATGAAAAGACCATCTGGTTTAACTGGTGAACTAGAATAACGTATCTAGTGAAGTTACACAACTTATTCTGGTGAGGTTATGGTGAAAATGATTTTCCAAGCCAAGGATGATTGTCAGTTTTTTTTTTTCTAGTAAGCATACACTACACAACATATTCTGCTGACTGTCTAGGGAAAATATCTGCCGATGGATAAAAGATTCGTGAAAATTCCTTGACTTTGTGGGTCTCATTTTATAACAGAAATGGAATGTAGCCCATCACAGAAACCTGTCTGGCATGACACCCCCTTTTTTCCACTTGAACATTCCCGTCAGGATGTGAGCTCCTCTAACTGGAGTGTTATACAAAGTTGTTGGGTAACTCACGGGCAAGCTTTACACACATCTTTACAGATGTGTGTCTGTTATTGTATCAGTGGTCGGTAATCACATATTCACTGTTGTGTTAGCAATACTTACTGTGGGTGTGGCCTGGGGGTCAATGGAGGATTGGCAAATCCCTTTGAAGCCAGTCGGAATCCTCAATCCCACCATCTTGTCAGTTTACTCACATAGTCAAAGGAATTTTTGAGGTAATGTCTTCCATATAGACTCATAAACTGGGGCTACACAGACGTTTAACAGACGTCTGTGTAGACGTATCTTAAAAAGACGTATCTTTTTTCCACACATTGTTTTTGGTGCTTTTTTGTAGCTAGTTTTTTTGTAGCTTTTTGTAACTGGTTGCTTTTGTGCTAAAGTGACAATATATTGTAAATTCATTAATGCAGTCACTCATTGCAATGTGCAACGTTAATGTAGACGTTAGTAATGCCTGCTAACATCACTATTACTATGGCTCAAACTTATGGTTGGGGGTTGTTAATATCCCTAAACTAACAATCCCCAATATTTTAAATTTAAGTGCCAAGCAGATAATAAAACAGACAAAAAATTCCTATATACTTACATTAAAGGAGCAGTGTGAGCCATATTCAGACAACAGAATAGAAGAGAGAGACTAGAGGATGGGCCCTTTTACCTTGAGGTATTAAGCAACCACCCAAAACAACCTAGCAACCATATAACAATGTCCTGGCAACCACCAATGAAATTTGCACAGCCAAGCAAAAGTCACATTTTCCTCACTGAATTTTATAATCTAGTTTTACTCTGATCACACCAAAAATTCCTAACCTGACAAAAAAGCATGGACAAGCAATGTCCTAATGTCATAATGACTCTGTTCCTGAATTTGTTGATTCACCCTCTACCGGCACAAATGGAAAAAGATGGAAAAGCCATTATTTGAAGAAAAGCCCTGTTATTTAGAGAAAAACCCAGTGTAGCTTTACATCAGGAACCAATTAACCCCCAGCCCCCCCACAACCCCCTACTTCAGTCTCAGCCTTTTGAAGTACAAGAAACTTGCTGGCAGTAGACATACCACCAGATTTTGAATATCTGCCCTTGTGCATTATGGCTTGATAAAAATAATGTATGAGTAATGTGTAGAGTGTATTATAAAATGTATTAATTAATTAAAAAAGTGAAATATCTAGAATATAACTTTTTAAATTCTTGAACAAGTATAAGTAATTATATTAAGTATATATTATAAGACTAATAAGTTTTAGTTTTATACTAAATAAGTCTTAGTTTTCGCATGGACCCCTTACTATAGCTTATTCATTTAGTAAAGGTTGAAGATTAATTAAAGGTTGACTGGATTATTTCCTTAGAATTGTTAAGTGGGTTCTTTTGAGACACATTCAGATTCCAGACAGACTTACGCACATACCTTTGTGTGCACTCATGGATCAAGGTCAGATCAAAGCAACCTGAATCATTGGCAGTGTACTGGGTTTTATATAAAACATCACCATAATTACAGATAAGACGCTTCAGTTAAAACAAATCTTTATTGGTCCCCTTAACAACCCTTACAGCACTTTATCTTTTTAATACTGTAACATTTAAAAACAAACTGAGGAAGATTGTTAAAAGCTTTAGCGTGGGAACTTTTGTTTAGTATAAAATCAGAACCTCTTTACTCTTCAACATGTGTTATACAGATGGTTCAGCACACATTATAAAGCCCCATTATTGTTAGTTAAAAAAAGAGTAGAATGAGAAAAAGTGCTAAATGCACTTCCTGTTTAATTAATTATTTTTCTGACAGACAGTTAACCAAAACACTATTTACATCACATTTTGTTCTGATTTAAGTCATTTAAAGGCTATGATAACAGCTTGTAGTGCTTCTTTGCTCTGTGTAGTCCCACCATAGTGTAAATGTATGTGGTTAACCTTGTTTTTTTCTCACGTAGCTAAATGTGTTACTATTAACATACATTGGTGTCTTGGAGACAAAGTTTATACAACACTACAAAACTACTGCAAAGATGAGTATTTCAGCAAATCTACTCTGTTAGACTAGTCTGTGCATAAGAACATTGTAAAGTTAATGCTGTCATCTTGTTTGGCTGCTTATACAAGTTATAGATCAGTTATATATTTGATACATAAATAAAAGAGACAAGGGAAGATTGATGGTTAGAACATGTTATTGGTTGTTGTGTGGCCAAAGATCTCGACCGGGAGGCCTGTTCAATAAAAGCTCTGACAGTATTTCATGTCCTGGATGGCCTGTTCAGCCTGCATTCATGTTCATGACAGTTTGACTGTTACACTTACAGTCCTTTAGGAAACTTATTGTCTAAAAGTCTTGCAAAAATGAACAGAGCTGGATATCTTCCCTTGTTTTCCAAGACAGCATGTCCAGTTGTGCATATCCCTTCAGATAAAGGTCTGCACTTTAGTTTTAAACAATGACAAATATTTTCTGCTCTAAAGGATTAGGTAACTCAAATATTAAAATTCAGTCATCATTTACCATACATTGATTTCTGTCTTTCATGGAACACATTTTATACACATACTTTTTCAAGACAGCACAACCCCTTCACACATGTAGGCTTTAGTGATAAATTACCGGTAAATTGTCATTAGGAGATCATACGTGAATGGGACGTTTTAAAATTGACTGGTAAATCAGTCCTTGCAATTTCCCAGTATGAGAAGCTGTATGCACACAGAACGCGCTGACGTAAGTATCTGCTTTGAGAAAGTCATATCATTCTGACGTGGATGATGCACTGTCTTGCTCTGCTTATGGAAGTCAAAGCAATGCATGAATGGAAATGTTTGCCACAACAATTTAAACATCACAAAAATACAGACTGCGCATGTTTGGATATAAAGTCAAACCCCGTTATGGTTTTAAACACAATGCCAGTGTTAAAATTTTAGGTACTCTGTGCCAACATTCTAGTTTTATTTTATGTGCAATAGCAGTGGATTATCACAGTGTTGTGGAAGCAATCCAATAAAACATGGAGATAATCTCAAAATATATTCTTAACAACAAACTCTGTAACATAGGGGACCAGGAAAACTCCAAAACACCATAGCCAAAATGAGGACTGACAAAAAACTGAATAAAACCAGGGAGAATAAATGCACAAATATACAGACACAGGTGACTAATTGGTAAGTAATTAGAAACTAAGAAGAACTCAATGAGGAATGGAAATCAGTGAGGGAGGTACTACTGATAATTGGTTAAAAATAAACATAGAACATAAAAAACAAGAACACAAGGAAACACAAACGGAAAATAAACCAGACATGGATGCGTGGGCATTAATTTGCATTATTTGTATGTATTATATGTGAACTGGTTTAACAGGTTAATTGAAAAGAACCAGCTTGTTTAAAAATCAAACATCAATAAAAAGTATCATATTATGCTTTAAATGTAGTTAAGTATCTCAAAATAAAAATTCTGATTCTGATTAAACACTTTTATTACATTTTTAGTTATTCTGGAACTTGACAGACACTGTTCCCTTTGACTTTCATTACTTGGAAATGACTGACAAGGATATTATTCAATAAATCTTCTTAATAAACCTTCAAAAACCTGTTATAATACTTTTACAGTGGTGCGATCCACAAAAGAAGTCATGCAGTTTTAAATGACACTTTAAAAGGGTAAGTAAGAGTTTTCATTTTTGGGGGAAATATGCTTTTAAAATATCTTAAAATTCCTTAGATCACACAAAGTATATCCTCACACATGTAAGTTTAATTATCATTTCTGTCGTTTATGAGGCTGTACAGTATTAGTCAGTCTTCAAGCAACTCCAAGGCATTTAAGCACATTTAAGCACATTAAAGAGAAGGTGAATGGCTTCATGTGTCTGAATTTGTTTAGAGACTCTTTGGGGAGGTCGAGGATTTGACCAACCACCTGTTGTGATGCAATGCAGAAGTTGACCGCAGTATTCCCTAAACTATAAAACTATGGGACATGTGTGAAAGAGGGCTGAAGCAGAGAAGGGTGGAGTTCTCTACAGAGTGGCATACTTCCAATTCCTTTTGCAATCCATGTAAATCACTCCAGTTTTTTCCGCCTCCTTCTCATTTGTTCGCCACTGTGCATTTGGAACACAAATTCTTGTTCTGTGTTGTTCTAAAACTTAAGAAAGGTTTTTGATAAATAAAAATGATTACTTGACGATTATTGAGGTTGACAGGGTTATAATCTCACATCTCCATGAACAAGATATAAGGTTGATGTTATCTCTGGGAAGTCAGCTCCCTTTGCATTCCTGAATATTCTTGAAGACGAGAAATACCTTGCATTCTCCAGCATGCTCAGCAGGAAGCTCTGCCCCTTGCTAAAATGTCCTTTGTTAACCTCAGAAAGCCTGGTTGTTCAAATGTAACCCTCTTATAGCTAAGGAAATTTAATAGACTTTTTTTTTTGTATTTGAACTTTGACTAAATAGCACTGTATGCTTCTGGGAGTTCCTCAAAATAAGATGTAATATGTAATATGTATCCATATGGGCAGTTCACGGGCATACCATTTACATTTGTATCAACCTTATGTCAAATGAAAGAATAAGACACATACGTAGTTGTTTACATAGTTTTCAGAGTATACAGTTCAGAAATTTTTTTTTATTGGATTTGTGTTCCCATGAAAATCTTACATTTGACTGCTAAGTAGTGCTAATAACTTTCCTATTTTAATCTCATTGCTGGTTCAGTGCTGTTAATTTTCTTTCCTATAGTCCTCTGTCAGGTTTTTCACTGACTCTGGTAACATGCTTTCTCTCATGCCTCAGTCTTTCACTCATCTTTTTTTTTTTTACTGTGCCTCTCTTTGAGGTTTGCCTGTTTCTTTCTATTCCCTACTGCATGTGTGTGTTTTCTCAGCCCTTGCATTAGGTCTCACTCCCCCTGCCCCCCTAGACACCCAGTAAATAGTTTATTTGATTTATTGTGGAGTTGCAGAGAGACTCAGGTTACGTCTTTGAAGTCAGCAGTGACTGCAGGACCCTTGGCTCACAAATGCGCCTGCAACATTAGCCAGATGGACTTCACTTGCAGGGAAAAGAGAAAGGAAAGCCTTGTTGTGCTGCTAAGAACTAAAAAGCAAACTCAGGTTGTTCAGGGGTTTCATAAACTGGGATATTGGCAGTCTGAGGTTTTGTAGAATCTGGCCCGTTTCAGTGATGTGGACATTACACTATTTGGAACACATCAAGTGCTTAACTCAAAGTTTAGTTTGGAACACTATGTAGGTATTTATAAGGGAACATTATGAACAAAAACAACATTCACTTGTCAGGATACCAAAATTTATTACCAAAGTGTTAATTAGTGCAGTAGTGCTAATGGAAAAACAAACAAGCATTGTAAACATTTTTCCTTGTATTTTTAGAGAAATTTTAAAAACATATAATGGTATTATGAAATTATCAAACATTCCATGATAATAAAATGGTGATACCATGGTATTCTTTTATGTAGCCTGTAATTATCATTTTGGAATAATATTATATAAATTTGTCAAACAGTATCCTTAAAATGGCAATGTTTTTTTCTTCCTTTTGTATTGGACATTTTCATAACATGCACTGCATAGTAAGTTGGAGTTTAAAATGTAACGCTGAGGTTTGATATAGAATTAGTTTACTTAAAAGGGAAAGCTTTGAAAGCTTTGTTCTTGTCATTGTTGACATTGTCAGTAAATAGTATAAGTGATCTTTCAACACTTCAGGCATTGTTTTTACATCAATGCTTTGCACCCAGTTGTTAATAAGCTATCAGTGAGACTGTAGACATTCAAACATCTGTGGTACTAGTGGAGTGTGAAGTTTTAAAGGAGACTGGCATCACTGAAAAAACTGACTTCCACATACACCTTCTGAATAGAGTTCTGGCCTGTTTCACTTCTTGCCCTTTCCCTTGACCTAAACCCCTTCCCCTCTTGTTATGATTTAATTATAATTAACCTATGAAAAAATTGTAAGATATTAACTTTTAATTAACTGAAACTCTTAGGACTATAACCACACATTTTGGAAGTGGGTTGAAAATACTTTAAAACAATTTAAAAAACATACTTTGTAGGGTGGTGATTCACTTTCCCTTTAGTGTCTAATAAGAAGGACAGTATATTGTGAATCTGTCACCTCCATTATTTTGAGTAAGCAGCTAAACTAAACCTGACATATAGAACACTATACTGTCACCAACAATGCTAAATATTGACAGCTTAAGCAAAGACGCCTTGCACAAAAGACACCTTGCATTTATACTGTTGACTGGAGTGGCAAACAAGACAAATGAAGGGATGTAGTGTAAAATTTGTCTTCCATCCATTTGTTTGTGTGCATGACATTAAATTGTTGAATAGCAAACAAGAGACATCTCTCAGATATCAGCCAAGTATACAACACAGTATATGTTAGTTTTGTTGAGAAACAACAAAGAAAAGGAAATTTGCATTTCCTGACAGAAATAGTAGTGTTTGCAAGGCAGCGTTTATGTAAGTTTAGGTTTTGAGTTTGTGTAAATGAAATGATAAATCAAGTACACACAATGAGCAAACACTTTGTTTTTAGCTGTGCAGGAAAACATATAGCAACTCCATCTTTGCGTAAAGCCTAAAGAATATTTCAGTTTGTACACAAATGCAAGCTTGTGCATATACAGGTTATGCGGTGAGCGAGCTAATTGTCTGTTGCCTTATTCAGTGGGAGAATTTGAGAAAAGTGCATTGTCAAAATTGCAACATTGATAGCCCCAGACAAATTAAAATTGTTCCAATGTCATTCTGTTCCATAGTACCCAGACTGAATTATGGACATGGCACATTTAGACTGCTATAAAATAACAAACATATCAAATACCGTCCAGTCTGACACAACAGATCTTCTGTCATTGAAATACATGACACTAGTTTTTTTCCTGACACTAGGATAGTTTACTGATAAATGAAAATTCATCATTTACTTACCCTTACGTTTTTCCAAACATGTTTAAATTTCTTTTTTCTGCTGAAAACAAAAGAAGATATTTTGAAGAATGTTTGTAAATGAACAGTTTTGGGGCAACATTGGAAAAGTCAATGGTTTTGGAACAACTTAAAGGTGACTAAATGATGACAGAATTCTGATTTATCAATGAACTTTTCCTTTAAGAAACTAATTTCAGTGATGCTCCCTAGCTGTCATTTAAAGTTAAGAGGGCTTTCTACCCATGGAGCTCCAGCTATGGTTTGTAAAAAAAAGTGTCATCAGTGTACATCAAGAGAGCCGGTGTGCACAGTTGTTAACGCTAAACAATGTTACTCATGTCCCTAGAACTAACCAGTTCTCACTGGTCATAATTGGCATACAGTCACTGGTAATTTCATTGCACTAATTCATATGCTGCATTTACACTGATCTACATCTGATCTTAAGTCCATATCCGATTTTTTGACCTGCCTGTTGACACGTCATTCACTAATATGAGCGCCATGATTGACCCTCGAATTGTGGATGGACTTCATCAGCTAATTCATCTGTTCAAAAGTCGGCAAAAGCACACCCAGCAGCAATCAATTAGACAAAAAAGCAAAACATTTTTTCAATGCTGCTTTCATAATGACTGCTTTCCAAATCCGTGACACGACAACTCCATATATCCTTATAGCCTCCTCATATTTGAATTTAATGCTCTTTATTTTGCACCAGCATTGCAGCCAGGTTCGGTACATGTGCAAAATGATGACGTTCAACGCAATCCGTCATGGAACAGTGACGTTACAGCCAAGGTGAATCGGATATGTGTTTTTAGACCTAGGTCATATGTCTGGAAATCAGATATGTATCCGATTTAAATCCACATTTGAAAGTGGCTCAGATCGGATACAAAAAATCAGATGTTGTGTGTTTATACACGTGCAGTAAATTCTGATCTGTGTCAGATGTGAGTAAAAAATCTGATATTTTGTGCAGCCATATTATTTTAACAGGGAAGTAAATCAAGAAAATCAGAAGCTATATCATAAAGTATATTTATCAAAGAGAAAATATTGGAAAATGTTTGTTTAATGACTAAATGTACCGTTCAATAGACTAAACTTTAAAGTAAAGTCTAAGACTATGACGCTGAAGATTTCTAAAGTAGGCTATTCCTTTCCTTAGCCTGAACTATTGCTGAACTTTGTACTGACAGTAAAAAACTGGTTTATAGCCCACTTAGTGGAGACTTTTTCTGCTTCCATCTGCTCTAGTGTTTATTTTGTCCATTTGAGTAGTAATTATTTGTCCAGAATCTTTCCTGGCCAGTCTAGATGGTGCCATTGTCATGTTTTTCATATCTCTGGGTATACCAATTTTGTATGGTTATAAGGAGCCACATACAGTTTAACTGGGAGGAATCTGTGACTACCAGGCCGGAATGCTAGACATTGGATTACTTCTAATTTAGTAACTATTGTATGCATAAGTGAAGATGTTGTTTATAAACTGAATAGAAGTGCAAGTTGTCACATGCCATTTATAAATTGTTTTGTTTTTACTAGAAGGAAATGCCAGGGTAAAGACAGCTATAGACGCTTACTGCGGAAAGCCCAATAATTCATGATTTAAATAAATGCAAGAGAAAGGTCAATTGCAAAGCTGTATGCAACTGTTAAGCTGATGTCATTATTGTCAGTGAATGTTATTGTGTCAGTTACTTAAATTAAACTAAACAGCCATTAATATTATCATCTGAATTGATGATAATTACAACACATTTGAACCATTTGAAAAAATGAACATGCATCAGAAATACCTGTCATTGCATGTAAAGGCTCATATATCTCATTGGGTTATGAAACAACATTTAATCAATTAATAATCAACATGATAGATGACAATTACCATTAGAAAGAAAATATAATTTTACAGAACAGGAGTATAAGGGATTTGCAATTAAAGGGATTTGCACATTTAAAATCACAGCTATTTATAGGCAAGTAAAGGCAATGTGACATAGTGTTGCGTGCCACAAAGCTTTTAAACGGCACCTGCAAAATGTCATCAGATTCTAAGCCTGAAGGAAGGCCATGCAGGTAAGACCGAAACCGGAAACCGGGTTACATACATAACCTGAGACATTTTCTTTTCGAAGGAACTTGATGCTACGTCATAGCTTGACATTATGGGGAGCCTTCATGCCCACTACGCCACAGTGAGGGAAGGTCTGTCCCAGATGCTGTGCGAATATCAGGAGAAAACAATAGACCTGTCAACCCAGGAGCACCTGAGTGCCTGAAGTTGAATTCCAGTCTAAGCTGTAAAATCTAATGAAATGTAATGTAATGAAAGTGCAGAGAGGACCAGCCTGCCGCACCACAAACCTGTCCCCTTAGACAATGCCTTACATGATGCTGGTAGAATGGGCTCTAATGCACAGGGGTGACACTAAGTCACAGGCCTCATAAGCCAGGGTAATAGCATCTGTGACCTGGAGAGACCTTGCTGAGATAAGCAATGTTTTTGTAACCGCATTACCTTGGCTGCACCCATCAAAGCAGACTAAGAGCTCTGGGGGATCTTACACCCCTGGCTTGAGTGGTGGACATAGATCCTCAAAGCTCTAACTTGACACAATAAAAGGACACGACTTATATGGTGGAAGACAGAAGGCCTGCACCACCAGCAAGGGATATAGTCTGATCTAGGGGACAAAAATGGCTTTAACAAGGCCAGGGGCAAAATCCAAACAGGCAGGGTCTACAGTAAGAGTCTGTAAATCCCATACCCTCTTAAGATGTAAGAGCTAATAATAGAGCCATTTTAGGAGACAGAACCTTATCTAGGGCTGACACTAGTGGCTCAAATGGAGCCAAAGATAAACCCCTTAAAACAACAAGGTCCCAAGAGAGGACCCGTGTGCGACAAAAAAGCCTCAGCCACCTGGCAACATGGAGAAAACATGACACCAAAGGATGTCTCCCAATAGGGTCTCCATCAGCAGGTTCATGGCTAACAGTAACAGTGGCCACATAAAACCTGAGGGTAGCCAAAGCTAACCCTACAGACAGGTGCTCTTGGTGTTGCTCACGCCATGACATGAAAAGCTGCCACTTCATGGCATACAATCTCCTAGTAGAGGGTGCTCTAAAACTCAGAATGGTCTCTCTTCAGTTAAGAGACTAGCATCTAAGATTGGCTTTTCCAAATGTTCAGCCAGGGATGGAAGATCAATCCCAAGCCTGAGACAGAAGATCCCTCTGAACTGGAAGCTCCAAGGGACTAGGTCTGAGAACCAGATTAAAACAAGAGTAGACAAACTTGGTCCTGTCTAGGAATTCTGAGAGCAAGGTTATCGGAGGAAAGTCATACAGACACAGCCTTGTGGCATCTAGCCTCAATGGAGCTGGATGAGTCAAGTCAAGTCAAGTCAAGTTGAGCTTTATTGTCATTCCGCTATATGTGGGGACATACAGTGGAACGAAATGTCGTGCCTCACAGGACCACGGTGCTACATAAATACAGACATACAACAATGACGTGAAACAGTATAAATCTAAACACAAATACTAACAGAATTAGATTATAAATATACTATATGTAAAGTTGCCTATACATAAACTAGAAAATGCAAACTATACAAATGTTTCACATAAATATTGCACATAAGGAAAAAGAAAGTCAAGCACTGTTCCTGGCTGGAGAACAGTACAAGATGATCTGTAGTGCATGGCTTGTAAACATACATATGTTATGAGTCTTTTTGTGGGATTATGTCCCCTCGGTTGTAAAAAGTGTCTAGTGCACATGGAGGAGAGTGTGTTACTACAGGTGGTCTGTGCGGCCTACTCACCTGTGTGTAGCACACTCAGAATTGCACAAGGGAGAAAAAAAAAGGAGGGGAGAGGGGCACCGATGATCTTTGCAGCTGTGTTCACTGTCCGCTGGAGGGTCTTGCGGTCTGCGGCGCTGCAGTTCCCATACCAGACAGTGATGCAGCTGGTCAGCACACTCTCAATGGTTCCCCTGTAGAACATGGTGAGGATTGGTGAAAGGAGACTTGCTCTTTTCAGCCGGCGGAGAAAGTGTAGGCGCTGTTGTGCCTTTTTGGAGAGTGACGTGGTGTTGGTGGTCCAGGTGAGATCCTCTGTGATGTGCACCCCCAGGAATTTAGTGCTGCTGACTCTCTCCACAGTCGAGCTGTCGATGGTCAGTGGGGGGTGGTCAGTGGACTTTCTCCTGAGGTCCATCACAACCTCCTTTGTCTTCTCCACATTGATGGTTGTGGACTTGAGACACGTGGGGACGACTGCCTGGCTCAGCAAGATGTTGAAGATATCTGTTACGACATCTGTCAGCTGTGCAGCACAGTCTCTCAGTACACGGCCAGGTATGTTGTCATGACCCGTAGCCTTGCGTGGGTTAATCCTAGACAGGGTCTTCCTCACTATGGCTGGAGACAGACAGAGCACCTGGTCGGTGGGAGGTGTGGGCAGTTTTTGTGCAGGTGTGTCATTCTGCATTTCAAACCGTGAATAAAACTGGTTAAGTGCGTCTGGAAGGGATGTGTCGTCATCACAGGCCTGTGGCAGGGGCTTGTAGTCAGTGATGGTCTGAATGCCTCGCCACAGGCTCCGTGAGTCTCTGCTGTCTGTGAAGTGGTTATTGATTTTTTGTGCATATGACCGTTTTGCATTCTTGATGCCACAGGACAGGCTGGCTCTTGCTGTTTTTAGGGCTGCTTTATCTCCTGATCTGAATGCCTCATCTCTGGTCTTTAGCAGCCCACGAACCTTTGCTGTCATCCACGGCTTCTGGTTGGCACGTGTGGTGATGGTCTTTGTGACTGTCACATCATCAATGCACTTCTTGATATATGCACTCACTGTTTCAGTGTACTTAGGCAGGTACTTAGGCTGTTGTTGTAGGTGGCTGCCTCTTTAAACATGCTCCAGTCTGTAGTCTGAAAGCAGTCCTGCAGTGCTGAGGTAGCATCATCCGGCCAGACTGTGATGAGTTTTTGAACCGGTTTGGTGAGTTTCAACAGTGGATTGTATGCTGGGATTAGCAAAACAGAGATGTGATCGGAGTACCCGAGGTGGGGGCGGGGTTCAGCCCTGTACAAGTCTTTCTGTGTTGTGTAAACAAAGTCCAGTGTGTTATTTCCCCTTGTAGCAAAGTTTACATGTTGGTAGAACTTTGGCAAGACTGTCTTTAAGTTTGCGTGGTTAAAATCCCCGGCTATGATGAAAAAGCCGTCGGGGTTGTTTGTTTGTTGATCGCTGATGGCGCTGTACAGCTCGCGAAGCGCGTCCTTAGCGTTTGCACACGGGGGGATGTAAACCGCGACAATAACAATGGCCGTGAACTCCCGCGGCAGATAGAACGGTCTGCACTTCACAAACATCACCTCCACCAGTGACGAACAGTGTTTAGTCACTACCGTAGCATTATTACACCATTCTTTGTTGACGTACACACACAAGCCGCCCCTGCGAGTCTTACCAGACAGTAATGAATCCCTGTCCGCTCGGTAGCAGGTTAGTCCGTGCAGCTGAATGGCGGAGTCCGGGATGTTGTCGTTTAGCCATGTTTCAGTGAAAACAAACACACAACAATCCCTTGACTCATGCTGTGTAGATCGACTGAGTTGAATTGAGTCCAGTTTATTTACCAATGAGCGAACGTTTGCGAGCGTTAATGATGGGATCGCTGGTCTGGTGGGGTTAGCCCTTAGCCTAGCTCGTACACCCCCGCGCTTGCCACGTTTCTGTCCCCTCTCACAGCGCCGGCGGCGTCGGCTTGTGCGGGTAGCATCAGTGGACGGGCCGCGGTCTCAGGGTTCGGCTTCAACAGCAGGCAGAGGCCTCGTAGCTTCTCGGTAGTCGCTGGCGAAAGCTGATGTTTGTACGCACTACCGATTTCCAAAAGGCTCTGGTGATCATATTTGTGTTTCCGAGTGTTTATCTGATGATTTTGCGTAGAAATTAAACTGTTTGAAGACGAAGAGACGAGACTAACAGACATAAAAACACCATCTTTTGGACCCGGAGTAGCCGCTGCGTCCAACCGCACCGCCATCTTAAATTATCGGAGTGAGGCTAAACCAGAGAGGACAGTGGGTTGACTCCTCAGATGGGAACAAATCTACTTCCACTCGCTATACCATGGACTCTGTGACTTAGAAGGAGTCTCCATGTCCTGGGCCTCAGCCCCTGTCTCGACAGGATATCTGCTCCCAGATTTGCATCCCCAGGAATGCACATTGCACTGATGGAGAGCAGTGGTCTCTGCCCATAGCAGGATCTGGTGCAACCAGCCTGAACAGGGGATGCGACGAAGCCCTCTTTGCTGATTTATATAAGAGACCACTATGGTGACCATAGTGAGACCCTTGAGATGTGGGAGGAAGTGCTTTAATCCCAGAAGCACCACCCTCATTTCAAGGCAGCCATCAAGAACCACACCCCAGCCCACGAGAGAAGTGTTCAAGATGCGAACTGAAAAGATCTCATGCCTCATATTTAAGTCCAAAATTGACCCCAGAAAAGTAGTTCTCTGAACTAGAAAAGCATGCTTTTCTTGGGGCATCTCGAAGCCTGGGAGCTGGCCATGACCAGCCAGTCACCTATGTAATGCCCTGGAGTCGCTTCACAACTGCTTGGCAATAAGGCTAGGTGGACAGAAAACACTCGTTATTGGTAAACTTTGCTCCCAAAAACAAACCTTAGAAACTTCCTGTGTTCTGGCAATATCCCGATATGAAAGTATGCATCATTAGATCTGCTGTGACAAACCAGTCCTCTGGCTGAATTTGACATACGATTTGTCTGAGTGTTAACACCTTGAAACTGTATCTCCTCAGAGACCGATTCAGCTGACACAGATCTAAAACACAGACAGAGCCCTCTGTTCTTCCTGGGAACTATAAAATAATGGCTCAGAGGGGGGTTTGGCACAAGGTGGTGCATGCACAAAAAACTCCTTTGTGGAGCTGGCCTCTAGTATAATGCTGCTGGCATCAGGTGTACTTCTTCTTCACAGCCTTTGAGGAAAGAACATCAAACTTCCTCTTATGACGCCTGAATATGCTGTCCGGCCCCCCAGGTCTCTACAGAGGAATTCGAGCTGCTACACTGGCCTTCTGCTGCTGCCTGTAGGCAGAAGAAAATTTGAGAGAAGAAGAGGTGGATGGAGCACCTAAAGCAGAAGCTACCTGGCCCCGGTGGGGGAGGAGCTCCTTGAACACATTTGACACATCTGAGCACGGGGTGTCTGCTTGATGGCATAAAGGATAAGATCTGTAATTTGCCCGTGGTCCTGAACCACGTCTGGTTCTAATCCCCCACCTTGATCCTGGTCTTTAGGCAAGTCAGCCAGGTATGCCTGCAAAACTGCCATAGTGTGCGGGGACACACCAGCCTGACCTGTTGCTGCATATGCGTTGCCCACCAAACTAGATGTAACTCTACATGACTTGAAGGGCAAGGCAGATTTCCTCCACGACAATGTCGTAGGTCTGCCATAGCCCGCAAGCATCCCTTCTACCTTGGGCATCGCTCATATCCGTGTTTGTGTAGTCCCATGATGGAGGAGTAATTACTCATTGCGGGAGTAATATGTAGGCACAAACTTTGGCATATAAATTGTTTTTACCAATGCTAACATCTCCCTTTCTTTCCCCTCTGCTCGCATGCATTCTGAGATGCACCCTTCACCACTAGGCTTCCTGTCACTGCCTGTGACTGAAATCAAAACCTCAGAGAAAAAAGATCAATGAGCTCACTATCATCCAGTGGCATACCTCTTTGAAACATTAGATCATGTAGCACAAAGTATACCATTTCAGAGCCGTTGCTTCTGCCTCCCTCTTAGTCCAAGATGCTGAAAGAATTGTTCAATCACACCCTCTGACTCTTTACACCACACATCAGGTTGTTGAATATATACAACCTATTTTTACATAACCTATATAATTTATGTATCTAACAAATAATTAATTCACATGAAGCAAACCACAAAATGTTGTATATAACAACATAATAAAAATATAGCACTAAAAATTGAAAACCCCAAACTCACACTATTGGTTGGGCCAGTTGCAGTGTCAGGACAGCCATTGTCAAACAAAAAGAGGAATGTTTTGACTGCTTTTAGAGATCTACCAGTGGCTTACCTCTGACTCTTTACACCACGCATCAGGTAGGAGCAATCCTGCACAATTTAAACATAACACATGACAACTCAGTGATCTTGTTATGAAACCACATTGTTAACTACTTCCAATCGCACTACAAACACATCTGTGGTAAATACAGCTATTGTGGCAATACGTCAGCTGCTCAATTCAACGCATCTATCTAAAACTGAAACCACAATTGCCTAGACACCATTCAAAATTAAACTGCATGTAGGCCCGATCTTGCAGATATGGCCCTAAAGGAAGGGGATGAACTATTTGTTGATGGTTCATGTTCAAAACCAGTCAATAGTGTATATTTTTGTAGTTTCTCAGTTGTAAGATTGCCAAATAACACTGTTGAAGTCTACACACTTCAATACAATTCTGCCCAGGCTGCAGAACCTGTTGCACTAATCAGAACCTGTGAATTATCTAAAAGATAAACGTCACAATTTATACTGACTGCAAGTATGTACATGGCGTGGTGCATGACTTTGCTTGTACCTGGAAACAAAGAGATTTTAGATGGAAGATGGAAAATCAATCTCTCATTCTAATCTAACAGCATAGCTCATTAATGCGACACAATTGCCCAAACAACTGGCAGTAATCAAAATAAATTTATGGGAGTGGCAATGATAAATATAACGAAGGGTCAGAAATGGTAGGATCCATTCACAGCACTTTATTTGAATAACAAACAGGCAGGGCAAATACCGGCAAACAGATATAACAAGGGCAAAGGCAGATCAGAATCAAAGACAGGTCATGGCAGGCAGAAATCAATCAAAAAGATACACAATCCAAAGAGTAACAACAAGAAATTCAGAAACAGGGTAAACACTCAGTAATGATCACCATGGCAAATCAAGACTTCGCAAAAAAGTCCAATAGTTTGCACGAGGCTTATATACTTGATGGTGAAAGGGAACAGGTGTGATCAATAATCAGTCCCAGGAATGCAGCCTCATGGGAAATGTAGTCCGAATGGAATATTAGAACTCGGGTGAGGGTTCCCTCTGGTGGTTCGGAGGAGGCAGTATAGGCGCCTCCACCGTAACAATAAAACTGCTGTAGGAAATTGTTTAGCAGGCAGTGGCCAAAGACGCCACAGCAAAAGGTGGAACCTTTAATACGACAGTATCACTGTGTTTCACATGTCATGTATGTATCTAACAATAATTAATTCACATGAAGCAAACCACAAAATGTTGTATATAACACCATAATCAAAACATAGCACTGAAAATTGAAAACCCCAAACTCACACTATTGGTTGGGCTAGTTGCAGTGTCAGGACAGCCATTGTCAAACAAAGAGAGAAATGTTTTGACTGCTTTTAGAGATCTACCAGTGGCTTACTTATAGCTGTCTTTGGCCACCACAGATGCTCATGCACATCAGATGACTATAACAAGCCATGAGTCACCATCAGCTAATACATTTAATTACTGTCTTTCATAACCATGAAAACACCAAACTTTTAGTCTCCAGTGAGCACTTCACCTTGTTTTCAACATTGTTACTAAGTGAATTATCACATTTATTGTAATTATTTACGTTTTATGAGGAAAATTTCAGAGAATTCCCTTCCTGAATGATCAACTGTGGAATATGTTTTGCTGTCTATAAACAACTTGGTTGGTTGGATGGTAAACACAATATAAACACTATAAACACAATATGGTAGGCCTCCACTCTTGAAAAGCAAACACCCTACTGAGAGGTTGTTGTTGAGAAACAAGGGCTGTATTACTTAAAGATATACTAAGAGGAAGAGAGTCACCATGCTTCCTATATGCAGGTGCATATGGCCAAGGTTTTGGCCATTTTTAAAGACTCTCTAGGGAACAATATAGAACATTCATAGTTAAATAACCTAACCTTTAACAGAAGAGTAGTTACACTTCAACCCATGGCTTCAACATTTTCTCCCATTGTGTATGAAAATTCTCTCAAGTTTCAGCTGGGCTATTTGGACTAGGGGTCAAAATATCAGCAGATGGTTGGATGGCAACTGCTCCAATGCTCTTTTTCTGGACCAATACATTTTCATCTTTGTTTCCTATGCCTGAGGGGGAAAAATCATATGGCACATAGGCACGTTGACAAAATAAGTTTCTAGCAAAATATCAATGTGTCAGTCTTAGTGGGAGCTTGCCCATGTAAATGCTTGCCTATGCAAACTTGCCACGATTTTAGGGTGCTGTGGATTGCCAGGACAGTTTTTTGCACCATGCCAAATTAACAAAAAAAGTTTAAAAATCAAACACCATGCCCAAACTCACAGCAGCGAGTGAGAGAGCCAATCAGAGGACATTTAACAAATATCAGTAGATATTTAATATAAAGTTGCTTGCCTTACTGTACTGTTGCTTGCCTTAGCCAGTACCACTAACAAAACACTGTTTTCCCCCTTAGCAATGAGTCAACATTTAAAAAAATTAACATTAAAACTGAAATAACAAATCTTCTGCCTTGCATTTTCATCAGAATACTCATTGACGGTATGTCATCTGTTTCATACTGTAAGTTGAGTGGTAGAATAAAAGGGATAAACTTGTTAATGATCTGTGGAGAAGGCCAATGCCATATCATCCTCCCCTGACAATAGGAGTTCCCCCACATGCACTGCTTTTTTCCATAAAGTGTCTTTCTGACGAGGAGTGTTGTTCTCATTGACACTGGCTTTCTTTCCACTTGTGTGCTGTAGCTGATTGGGTGGAGGCAGAGTTTGGTTTGAGCATGAGCGTTGTGCCGTCTGTTCCAAAAGTGACTGCTGGCTATATGTGAGGTCTGCCTACAGATGATAAATTTTAGTTGTAAACACACCTTGGCAATGGAACTTTTTTGTTTTTTTGTTTTTCATGACTTGGTTATCTTAATTATTATAAATTGGTTATTTGTATGCATATGAAAATGTGGCTTGTAAACTTTTTACTGCATTAAATTTTTAATGCATTTCTACTGCACATTGTTCATTGTGAATTGTGCATGTCTTAATAATTTCTTAGTTATTTCTATTTTTCTGTTATATTATCAAAGAAAAGTTAGAATCTGTCATAAATCTGTCATATAATCTGTCATAGGTCAGACCTATGCAGACAAAACTAAAGAAAAACTCCCCCCCAAGGTATAAACACCGTGGTTCATCAAAACACTCTTGCTATCAGTTGTTTGTCTGAGCATCCTGACAGCCACACACTGCAATATTTGTTTTCATTGGGCCAAATGTGTAGAACTGTGAATAAATGTTTGGTATATGAACATGGAATATAGAAACTGGAATATTCAATAATATTGAAACTCCCATTATGGAACCATTTTTATTGCCTTACTGTACCTTACTGTATCTGTTACTGTACTGTTGTCTTTGTTAAACTTAGGCATGGAACTCAACCTGGAATTTTAGATTTTACAATGCATTTAACCTTGAGTATTATTAGGTCAACATAATCTAAATTGACCCATCTGTGCATATTGATGCATGATGATGAATTTCCTCTGACATTTTAGTACATTCAATTACCTGGCTCCATTCTGGATTGCTATGGCTGTTTTGGCCCATGATCCAATCAACTCTTGTTGCATAGAAGTCTCTCTTATTCATTAAAAATCCTGTTTTAAAAAAAAATTAAAAAGGGTTCTCTATTAAAAACAAAACCCAAGGAATAATGATAGAAAGTAATAAACAATAAAGCAGGGAGTAAAAGCACTTTATTCTAATAGTGAACAGTGTGATTGTTTAATTCCTGGGTGTTTGCTTACTGAACAGGAAGTTCATATTAGGGTCATCAAGGAATGATTGGCTACAGGCATGTTCACATCTGTTAAAATAAGAAAGACCTTTGAATTTGAGAGGAAACTAAAAAATCTGCTCCATGCACAGAGTGGGCTTTGTGAAAGCCTGTCTGATCAAACCTTTCCAAGTTAAAGATTATGGATAACACTGAAGGGGTAATAGACAATTAAGTTGAACAGTGGCCTTTCTGAAACTTAATATATGGTAAATCACAGTGCTACACATTATATTTTAAATGTATAATTCACAAGAAGTGCAGGGGGTACATGTAGTAATACATTAAATAACATCAATTTTCAAGTACACTTTGACCCAGAAAGCAAAGCATGCAATAATGCTAGCAGGATAAATCACATTCCAGCTCAACCAACAAATTCAGAATCACTGTACCACTTGCCACAGACTGGCAGATGCTGTTGGCAATGTGTTGGCAAGGTTTGATTAAGAATCATCTTTTCTGAGCCTTCTAAAGTGTTCTAAACAGCCAACATTTCAGCTGTTTTAAGATGCTAGACTACTTTTCCATGAAGCTTCTGTTTGCATTTGTATTAACTTTGGCATGTGTGAATAGAATAGAAGGTTAACAGCCCCTACCTCACACACTATATTACAAATTACAGTGTTAGACAACCCATGAAGGATCTGGGCTGTTGACACAAAGTATCAGTCCTGCAGAGAAGTGACTCAGGAACTTGGAAAAATAAGAATCATAGTTCTGCTTCATTGTGCCCTTGAGCACAGGACTAAACCCCAGGTTGCTTGAATAGTAAACATTTTATCCATTAATACATTTTAGGAAATTTAGTTTGAGAAGTAACTGCTAAATGCTGGCAACCAACCAGCTAACACCAAACAAATAATAGTAGTTAAACTAACCGAAAATTGACAGGAACTGGTCCACCTTTTGCTATTAAAACACTTTGTAGAAGGTTAAGACAGACACTTGCACAGTTACCTTGGTCTTTTTATGGAAGTCTTTCAGATTAATTTTCTACTACACTAGATAGGCCATACTTTTTAATGCAAACACTTTTAAACTAATTCAAATTGTGCCTCAGTCACAATTACCCAACAAAGTAACCCAATCACTTGATAAAATTAACAAAGGTAGGTGGTGAAGATTAACATTGAGGTTAGTTGACCTGAGAAATTTTAAGCCTAAAAGTCAGACCACAAAGCTTAGCAGAAATTCACTTAAATGAAATATGTGAGCAGAGTCAAACCATTTTACCATTGCGGCACACCTGCTGTCTCAGAATTCACAGAGCTGACCATGAATTTCTCCAAGAAACAGTTACTTAGACAAAGAATGTGTTGTATGTACATGGAATAGAGGAGTATTGTCTGTCCATGTATTTTTGGAACAACTGCACATCCTCTGAAAAATGGACTTCTGTATATGTGTATAGAAACACAATATTGAATTTGTTTTGTTTGTTACTTGTTTTAATGTTTAACACACACAGTTTTGTATGGAAATGTTTAAACAAAGACACATTCTCACAAACATTTCAGTTCTGACCAGTGACAGGGCTCAGTTTATAAAGTTGTATATGCCAAAAAGTAAATGTTTTAGATTCTGTCAATACATTCACATTATGGATATATTTTTTCAGTGTCTAACCATATGACACTGAAACTAAAATGAACTGTTATTGGCCCCTTTTCATGCCAGTTAGAATATTTCACCCCAAAACTTTTCTCAGATTCAGTTTTACTTTAATTGTTTATTGGTCACTGCAGGTGTACTTTTTACAGAACTTGAAAAGAACAGAAAATGTCCTCTTAGTAGAAACATCCTCAAACACAAATAACTGTATGCCCCATTACAGTGTTTAAACTATCATGCAGTTACACTGTCTTAGTCAACACAGTAAATCAGTGAACATTTGTTCACTTTTCTTTGTATTGCATGGATGTGCCCTTTTAATAGTCACATGCCTCAGAGAATAATCAATTCAGTTTTAACTGTGGTTAGCATGAACAGTATTTACATGCATATACAGCCTATATGAGTCATGTTTTAACACGTTTTGTGTAATAATCCTCCAGTGTAGTTCAGGCTGACTTACATGGCACAAACACATCCCGCACGTTCTGTTTTTGTGCTCCATCTAGTGGACCACACAGGACAGACGCAACCATGAAGAATCTTACCTGCAAACAAATGCTCCCATATAAAAGATTTACAACATTGTATATATGCATACTCATTTAAATTACCAACATATACCAAGATTTTATAAATTTGTTAGCCAAATGATATTTGAGTCATTATTTTTGTACAGTACATTTTGAACTCTCTCTTCCTCTCTCTCACTCTCCCTCAATTAACAAAATCAAGAAATTTGGTTTAATAATTTAATATTCACTTAGTTTATTCCAGCTACATTTGGCATTAACTTATTTACAAATTATACAGGCTATTTAGGACTTAATATTCTTCACAAAAAGTTAGTGTACAGTATGACTTGGAATTTAGTTTGCAAGTCAGATAGAACTTTAAAGTTATGCTGCTTTTTTGTCCTTTCTGGAGTTTTACAGTTTCTGATCCACATGAATTTTGATCCTGAATAATAAAAATATTAAAATCAGAATTTTTAAGAAAAGCACTTTTATGAATATTTTTGGTAAAGATTATTGCCATACTACATACGTTTTAATTCACATTTCAATATCAAGTCACCCATTTCTAATCAGAACAATAATGCTTGTAGAATGGGTGGCATCTTTTGACTGGCAAATAGTCTTTAATTATCACCAAGGCAACTTTCCAGCCATGCCCTAGCAACCATTTAGAGCACCCTAGCAACCAACATGAATAGGCTGTATCTCAGCAGTATATCTGTATCTCTGACTGCAAATAATCATAATTGCTGGACAACTATGAAAAGACATCAACAGTCCAGCACCAAGAAACGAAAAAGAAAAAGGCCCAAGATGAAGCCCTTGCATCCAGCAGATGACGTATTGATTTGATTATTGTTTATTTTGATAACATTTAATCTTTTGAAATGTTTTATTTAATATGTGTATTTTAGTTTGTATTTTTTTTGCTGTAGAGCTACAATTGTAATTTGTTAAAAAAAACAATTTAAATACAATTTATTTATTTATTTACTTTTATATTTTATTAAAGTTTTATTTTGACCCCTGTAGTAGTTGTTTTTTTTTACTTCCATAATATTTGGGGGAGGGGCACAACAGTACAATTCTGCTTAGGGCATCCATTTGGCCAGCAGCGGCCCTGCTTTTAACTACAACCTAGCTGGCAGGTTGTCTAGCTACAACAATTTTTGGTACTCTAGCAACTGTGTAATGAAATGAATAAGCCATATATCAAACATTAAAACACTGTGGAGACGTGGATGGGTTTATTTGATTCAGGCTGTCAGTAGGCTTTAGGTATTGCCCAAGAACTTCCAAGCAACCGTTTAGAGGACCTTAGCAACCACATAACATCATGAATAATCCATATTTCATTATATCTGTCATCTGTTAACATGTTAGCATTATGCTAAAGCATGTTAACATCATGATAAAGCATGCTAGCATCATGCTAAATCTTGTTAGCATCATGTTAATTCATGCCAAAACATGCTAGCATCATGTTAAAATGTGTTAGCATGCAAAGCCATTAAAAACATGCCAGCATAGGCTTTGAAATTCTAACATTTTACGTTTTGAGGTATCCCACTGATTCTCAGTGGAGTTGTTTTATTTCATCTGGAAATGTTCAGGCCTTTGGGGGTATTAACACAAGCCTTTTGTGGGCTGTGTATGCAATCTAACATTTGCAGAATATTAACTAGGCTAATTAAAGTCATCTACCATATGCTGTCTGGTACTTCAAGAGAATGCATATTCCAAAGTTTCAGATGTAATCCACATATGTAGTTTTTGGCAAAACCAGTACCTAAAGCATCTATGAATATTTTTCACTGCAGCCTGCAGATTTCAAAATAATGCAGCTCGAATTCCAATTCAATTCCAATTCCATTTCAAATATCTCACCCTGTGGTGAACTCCCAGAACTGGAATGAGAAGAACATCAAGTTCTGTTTATACTGCAGTATCAGTATCCTTTCAAACCAAGAAATACATTGTAAGTATTTTTGCTTTCTCATGTAACAGCTAAGTGAAAAAGACCTCAGAATGTGAGAATGGTAGGTTATGCTGACGCCACAGGCATAACCAGGCATAACCACAATTATGCTGACACTACAGGCAGCTTTTCATTATGTAGTTATTCCCTTTAGAACCCACCTGCCATCTGTTAATTGATTGCTCTGTCGCAATGCTACTGAACTGAATGCTACTGAATGCTAACTGAAGTGCTCCATTCGTCTCACGTATGACCAGACTGGTTAGATTAAGATGTTTCTCTTAAGAACCATGAGAAATGAGGAGTCTCACAGTGGAGGAGATAATCTGAGTACAAGTAGACATGATAGAGGGGGAAATGGAACTTAAGAGAGTGGACAATGATTTGAAGGTTATGAAGTTCAGCCTTGAATGCTCTCTAATTAAGTCAACTGGGACTGTAAAGCTGAACACATCACCCAGTTTTTCTGGGTCAAACAGAATGGCTAAAAAGTGTTGTATTCAAGGCATCCAAAACGAATCCTAAATGTTTTATATTTGTTTGACACCAAATGCAGCAATTTAAAGTATACCTTTTGAGCAAACAACTCCCACGCAACACAATACAGGCTTTGAAATATATCTGCACAGCATAATTAATTAATTAAAAATTATAACTATCCTACAGGAATGAGGGTTTGTGTGCTTGCCAGATATACAAATTACAGCAGTCAACAACGCTAGGACAATAGAGCTTTGCCCTAAGTTACTAAAAGCCAATGGTAATAGCATTGTTTAAAGCGTGGTAAAGTATGTAAGCTCCACCACAGTAGGCACAAAATGGAATTGGAAAAATATTTTTCAACAGGTTTTCCGAACACTTGTCCTTTATAAACCAAATAGATAGTCCAGTCCCTTCCCAAAGCCACAATCTTGCTTAAAGCAATGTTGCTAGATGCTGGTAGGGAGCGCTTAAATAAAGTTCATGTTCAGTGTTTTGAACATGCCACAGTTTTTACGCTCATAGGAAAATCAATTTATGGATGGCTTAATTACAGTTCACCTCTGTGCTTCACCTCTTCACCATACTTACATTTCCGTTATTTCTTCGTTTTGATGATTTTCCTAGTCAACAGTTAACATTATTTATATATTATTTATATTTATAATTAACATTATACTATTTTCCACATTTAAAAATAACAATAGTGTATGTTTCAAAGTGCTTT
Source organism: Chromobotia macracanthus (assembly GCA_036877525.1). NCBI lineage: Eukaryota > Metazoa > Chordata > Actinopteri > Cypriniformes > Botiidae > Chromobotia > Chromobotia macracanthus. The sequence goes on along the minus strand of JAZGTH010000045.1, from coordinate 1,553,438 downwards.
AAACATGCTGTAAGTAAATCTAGAGAGTTATATTTAGGTAGGTGGATGATCATCTGTATGATTTTTTGAGGAATATACAAACAAAATATGGTAAAACAAAGTTTCACCATATATTCGTAATTGTTGCAGTGGCAGGCAAGGAACAATGAAAATGCTTTGTGCAGACTTCTGACACATTTCTTTTTCTTTCCTCCGGCGTTTCTTCTGGAGCACTATCTCTGGAGGGCCACCTATAGTGCAGGTCTGCAAATGAATATCTCAGTGTCTTCAGAACACTTTCTGGCATCTTTCTTATTCCGTCTGTCAAAAGTTTAACTGATGCAATGAACTTACTGTGACCTTTTCATTTTGTCAACAGAAACAACAGAAACAATACACTCATTGACTCCTGTGGGACAGGTTTGTATGTTGCCATACGTGCAGCTATTTTTATTTTTCAGTGAAGCAGACAAAAGGGAATAACGACGATGTAATTCCCACTCATGACATAAGACTTCACCACAGAGCCAAGATCACAGGAAAAAAGGTGTTTAATGAACAAATTATAAAGCCTTTCAAAAGTTCCCACTGGAGTTGGCTGAAAATACTGTTACAAATGCCACTGCTACTCACATGCACAATTTGAAATAATTAGGATCCGTGGTGAAGGTACATAATAAAAAATGAATTACATCGATCTTTTCACTGTTGTGAGCGAAACAGCTCATTTACAGATGGTAATTCCCCACCTGCTCAGCCAACCACCAACAGCTGAGCAGAGCTCTGCTATGCATGCGAAGGAAACAGTAAAACAGATCAATATTTCTAAGTGTGTTTAAGTGTGTTTAAAGTGAGGAACTGCACGTCAATAATATTCAGCAAAATTGCACTAAATTTAGAATACAGTGTGAACCATTTGGAAATTATATAATTCTAGGATGTTATATCAAGGGGAAAATAGTAAAAATAAAATGTGTGCATGCAGTTAAAAAGAGTTCCTACACTCTTACCTAGACATGACAGTAATGTCAAGACAGTCAAAGTGTCAGTCACTTTTTTTTGCTGTCTTGTCAATACATGTGCCTTGGACACGTTGAGCTGCTGTGTGGATGACACGGAAATGAGTCCACACAACCTGGCTGAGTGTTTCTGCAAAGTGTACAGTAGGTCCAAATCCCAGGTGTTGGCCTGCACAAGCACTGGTCCCCACAGGCAATGGTCCCCAATGTGTTACCAATGGTGTGTCCAATGTCTAGGCTTTTCCTGTCTCCTTTATTACATCTGTTGATCTTTGAAGTTCAGTCCTTGAAGTTGAACTGTTTGACAGACTGTGGACTGGTGTGCTTTATAAATCATGGCATTGCGAAGGTCAGTGATGGGCTATGCAGAAGGCACATCTGTAAATTTTACTGAGCAGAGGATGATAAATGTACAGCAGCAAGAAGAACACAACCTCTCTGACATATCAGTGCAGGCAGGCTGTTTCTTTCTGCTTATGTTTGGTGTCTAGAGAAGTGCTGACGTGAGTTTCGTTTCAGTCTGTGCATACAAAATGCTTTTGCTTTTGTGAAAACAAAAGCGAACATGCAGTATTTTAGATGGGCAGTGCATTGCAATAAATAGAAATACCAAAAAGCTGGGAACATAATAGTTTTACTGTGTAAAAACCAGAACTTAAATAACAATGTACATTTCTGAACATATTCCACAAGGGTTACGTGAGGACAAATATATTGTAAAGGTGGTTTCACTACAGTGGCTCAAGCTGTAGGAATGCTGAAACTACTAGAAAAATGTTAACAGCAAGATGGTATAAAACTGTGTATTATTGTAATGTATCATTGTAATGACTTATATTGCAATAGGTAGCTTTAAATTATTTACAATGAATCAAAGCTAGTTGGTACAGAATTTCTAGGTGAAAGAATTTATTAACACTACTAACTGGGGTTATATATCAAATGGTTACAATGAAGATGCATATAATGGTACATAACATATACAATTAACTTTGTGTGTGTGAACAATAAAACAGTGTGTGTGAAGAATATTACCTTATAGATAAAGAGTAGAAGACAGAGAAAGAAAGATAAGAGAGGGCTATTGAGGGCTATAGTTAGGCCTAGAGCTCAGATAAAGAAGAAGAGTGCAGAATCCAAAAGCAGAGCTCAAGGAAAAGTATCCAGAGAAAACAAAAGCACAAGGAAGAAGAGTGCAAGGGAAAAAGAGAGCAAAGAAAAAGAGACAAAGCATATCTTACATTCCCTTTTTATTCTTGACCATATAACTGAAACCACTCTAACACAATCCAGACACCCTGCATACAACACAAACATCTCAGCCAATAGCCTTTGATCTCTGTCAGCTCAACTGTGGGCTCTGAAATGCCCTTTAGGCAATGAGATTGGATTGCAATAAAACACAGCAATAAATGCCATTTAATATTCAACCCTACAATATAACTTGACATTAATTCAGTGCATCACTTTACAGAGACACCTCATTTAATTGTTACTTTAAAGAGATCTCATTTACATGTCTTCTCTTAACATGCATTCTGGCAAATATATAGAAGTGCCAAATACACGGTCCAAGATGTTTTCAGTCTAATAACTGAAAAAACAAATGAAGTCAGAAATGCGTGTGACAACAACACGAATCTAACCAGACAAGGTCAAGGACAATAGACAATTTACCTATCATTCATTACTTAAAATAAAAGTTTCAAAGGGGTCATGGTTTTTTTATATTTTATTTTGTTCCCTGAGGTGTAATTATAATATTACTAAAGTGTTTTGTCCAACAAACAGTCAAAATTATGTAACGTTTGCCTTTTTTCACTCTCTTTTTCACTCTGTGATTTAAATAGTCAGATTTGAGTGTTCCACTTTAAGAAACTTCAGGCGTAATAGTCAATGTTTATGATTGGCTACAGTCTTAGTCAATTAATTTGCAAAGAAGTTTGATTTCCATAGGAGGGACAGCATTTGACTGGCATCTTACTGCTATCACAATCATATCACGAGTGTAACACAGCTTTCAGATCCACTCCCTACTGAAGTATTCTCTTCAGACTGTTGTGTGATGTTGTAGTGGATTAATACCAAACAAAGAGGACTTTTTCTGCTTCTTTGTGACTAGATGACCATGGGTAAAGCCAACAATGCAATGATGTAAAACATATACATGCACAAGACTTCACAAAATATGGTGAGTGACACTGACATCATGAGTTATGTTTATAGTCACACACACTAGTTAGAAACCCTCTACTTAACAATTCTGATCACAAGCAGTCACAGGACATACTACTAGGTATATTAATAATGTAGTACCAGGTGTACAAAAGGCAGAGAGAGACAGGGAGAGAGAAACTCTTTAAACTTCACAAAATACTTATTGAGAAGTGGGGCTGCTAGGGGCAGTTGTGGCTTACTGGTTAGAGAGTCAGACTTGTAACACCTTAGACACAGTTGCTCCTCTATGCTTAAAGAAAATAAAGGACAGCACTCAAACGCTGTGTTGTAATAACCATATGTGCACCCTAAAGAGAGCAGCTCAGAAAATGAAGCGCAAAACTAGAGGTATTCCAGCATGACAGGACAGCATGAAAGGATAGTGTTTCATATTACAGAAAAGCCTTAAAAACTCCACATCTGCCTACTTTTCAAACCTTTAAGAAGAAATTAACACAACCCTAGATATTTATTTGATATAGTGGCTAAATTAACAAAAATAAAGCATCAACTGCTTAAGACAGCTGTCAATATCATAGCAGTAATGATTTTATAAATTTCTATAATAACAAAATAGACACTGACAGAGAAAATCATAAACATGCCTTTGGGAGCAATTATTAAAGGTCATGGAGTTTGTTTTTATTGTTATGCTAATGATACTCAGCTGTACATTTCTTCAAGGCCCAATGAGAAGCATAAATAACCCAGTCACAGTCTCAGAAGTACATACTGTTTTAGAGGGCTGTCTGGATACATCACCCTCTCAAAAACAACAGAGATAGTTGTATGCCTTCACATGTAATGACAGGGATTTCTGATGCATGTCCATTTTTTCAAACAGGTCAAATGTGTTGTAGTTATCATCAATTCAGTCAAGTTTATATTTATTAAAACAATTGCAATTTTACTATGCCAAATTAGTTTTACTAACACGCATCTTCTCGAGAAGCAGGGCAAAGCAGAAGTGGTAAGGAGACGAGGACATTTGTTAAGTGGAAGGAAGTAGATAATCAAAAAGGTCACTTGAGTGTGAACCCGACAGTGAGAATTCCCACTGTAAGGGTATGAAAAGAAAAGAGTTATAAAGAGGCATAGCATACATTCTTCTGTCAGAGGTATAATAAATAAGGTAGCTGGAATAAACTCCACATAGCTTTCTAGTCATTTCTGTTACAATTCAAAGTCGGCCAAGTCACACTTGCTAAACTCTACAACTAAAAACCCAAACAGATTAAAAAGATCAAAAAAGGATCTTTTGAACCCTTTCTTACAAAATTTATTTTTTTCTATTTGAAAAATGCTTTCAAATGCATTAGCATGTGAATGGCACATAAAATACACATCTTTTGGACTTTCCACCTTTTAAGAATTTTTCTTGTATAAATCAAAGGGAAATTGATTTTTTTATGGCTAAAAACTCATCCATGCTTCATTGGGTGCCAGAAGCAAGACCTAGATAACAGGATCCCTATCAGAGGCACTTGTGTTTAGTGCTCCACAGATTCCATCTTACATCTCACACATTAATAGGCATGCTACTTACAGGAGGGTTTAGAGAAAGTGTGATAAATGATCCACTAAAATATTGATTTAAGTCTGGTTAGTTTAGCTGATTTGATCTAGTTAGAGTACAATCTAGTTAGACTACAAGATGTTCACAATTGCAAAAGAGCTCATAATGACAGCAGTAAACATTGTAGAAAACTTGTGGAGCATTACATTATTCTGCTCACACACTGGTGATGCCGTAAGCAATAGAGTGACATTGAATTAAACATTGTGCATTGTATTATAAAGCCCAAAAAGGTTGTGGAGTGCCTACAAAAAAGGGTGGTTCTATTTGTTTGTTTGACCAAAGGCAAATGTTGGGAGTGACCAGGACACCTGTTTAAAACCAGTAATTGCATTTGCCACTAGTACTGGCAGCACATCTCTTTGGTGTCCAAACCAAATTAGTTACTAAATGGTGTCAGATCAATCAATCAAACAAGTAATACCATATTTGGCAGAATAAATGTCTTTTAGTATTCTGTGACGTAACTCTAGTCACCCTTAATTTTAAGTTAAAGGACAATTTGAGCCAAAATACAATTTGACTGGCTGCCCACAACCCACCCATCATTTAGGGTTCATACTGCAGATTAGTATGTTTTCAGACAGTTTTCAGCTGTGGCAGACTAATAAAAAATCTAAAAACTAATCAGAAAACTAATTGATTATAAAAAAAATGTTTAATAGAAATTTTTACTAGCACTTGGTTGGATGCCATTATGCTATTGTGGTAGCATTAACTTTAGATTTTCCAATCCTCCTATGGCACATAGAAAAGACTCTAATTAACAACAATTATGCAGCAGACAGAAACTCAAAGGTCATGCTTATTGAAAGAGTATCTAATGTCATTTTCAGGAAACAGGGAAACATATAGGAAACAAGACAGTGGCAAGTTAGACTAAATTACTTTGCTCATTGTTTTTTTGCAATGCCATGGTGTTACGTCTGCTTGTTTTCAGTTCCTGTTTTTGTTGTTGGTTTATTTCTTGTTGTAGGTCTGTCTTTGCTGCCCCACGCTATTGTGTTCACCTGTATCTTGTTTTCCCTGATTAGACTGTGCATTTAAACAGTGTTTCCTTTGCTTTTTGTCCATTATTGTTAATTTGTAGGTTGTTTTGTTGCATATTGTCCTAAGACTCTGGTCCAGTGTGTGTTAAGTTGAGATTATTAAAGTAGGTAAAGTTTTTAATTTAGTTTTAATTAAAAACCAAGTTGAACCCTACCTCCTTGCCCTTTTGATTCAACCCACAGCAATACAAATAGTAATGTCTCTCCTATTTTAGAAGGTATGTCTTAAATGGACAGTTCTAAATGGCGTGTCTACTTTTAAAAACTTGCATATTTTTGTAATATTCATCCATTTGTCATTTTCAAAAGACAAATCTCATGGAAATCACCAAGTGATTCCCTTAACCACTAAGGTTTTAATGTCATTGTTTTTTTATTTATTGCATAACTTCATTGCATTATTGTTTGTTTTTAACTGACCTTTTATACAAGAAATAGGATTATTGAACATAATCCTGCAACGCTCCTCTAAAATATGAATTACACAGAATGCCGTCTTTTAATGCCATTTTTAAACATAATTGTGATTCTATGCAGATGATTTACATCGCTTTCCTGATTGCTTTTGAAAGTGCTCCCATCTGGAATCCGCTGACAGATGATGGAGCGTCCTGGACCAGTCTGGCTCTGAAAACTCTCTTCGCTCATCAGTATAATGGGGCTGATCATTTGTGAACTCATGCTGTGGCTTATGGCTGCTATCGTGGCTCTCAAGTGATATCTGCTACATGAACGTCCACACAGCTCATTACTTTGAATATGTCTGCATACTGTAACCAAGCCTGAGTGTATCTAGGTAGTGAGGCAGAATGAGTAGGCTGCATTTGCCTTACCACAGGCAAAGTGCTATGACATTCAGAAAAAAAACAGTGTTACAAGCATTTATATGCCTGTGTTTAATTCAACAGCAAAGAACACTGGGTTATTACAGATTTTATAATAACATATAATAATAGTTCATCCAAAAAATTACAATTCTGTGTTTATTTACTGTTATGTGGTTCATAATCTCAATTATTCTACAGAACAAAGAGTTTTTGAAGAATCTTCAAAAACTCCAGACAATGACCAGTTAATCAAGATCACATCTGTCAAAAAACACATAAAGAGCACAAATAATTCAGACTACTTTTGTACAGCTAGACAGTCACTATTAACATGTTGAATGTAAAAGAGCATGAGTTATGGAACTACATGAGGCTTAGTAAATAAATAATGACAACATTTTGGCATTTGCACATTATGGAATAATCAACCCACCAGCAAGCCTTTATGATCCACAGAAAACAAGTTTAGAAACAAAAGTATTGCTGTACTGCAAACAGACAAGCTCAGAGAGTAGACAGCAGCACTCGCTGTGCCCTCTGAACACCAATGACAGTGCTCATTAGAAAGAAATAATGGAGCTCCTTTCATGCATTGGCCATCATTAACATGCCTTGCCTTGTGGATGTCACAGGTTAACTACTATTTTTTATTTCACCTAGGATGACCTCCAGCTAAACATACCTAATAACACTGTCAGCTCCCCTGCTGACAATTGCAATTTAGCAAGGCTGTGCTTACTACGAGGATAGCACTCAGCAGAGAGTTCTGCTGAAGTGACAAACACATTGACCCTTATCACACACTCGTGCAATCTATTGGCCAACACTTTTCAGGACTCTCTTGGGCCTGTGCCCGTGGGCTCTTATGAACACCACAGGGGCAAGCAAGCGTGGCTACTGACAAAGGGTGGAATTATAAAGATGACACGTCATGGCTGAAATCAATATGAGGACAGTGGTGGGAAATTATGATGGAAATAAAGCAGGAGCCTGGAGCAAAGAAGCACATAATTGCACTTGCTGTTTATGACAGGAAGAATGTTAGCCACAAAGGCAGATTAGCATGCAGCAGACAAAAGGGCTGTGTGATAATTGCTTCAAGATGAATCTTGCAGGTTATTGGTGCTTTAAGTTGTGGATAATATTGTATATAGGAATAGCCTATAGAAAACTAGCTTTTATGTACAGCTTGGAACTATTTTTTGTGTTGTTTTTTGTATTGTTTAATGTAAACAGGTATTTAGCAAATGTTTTACTAAAACACATGTTCAGCAATTGCTAAACTTATGCTTGCTGACTTGTTTGCAGACATATTTATTCTAAGCAATTAAAAGTCCATGGAAAGCTATTAGTTAAGCTTTAATTCACGCATTTTCAGTTAAAGAGATAGTTCACCCAGAAATTATGATTTGGTCATTATTTACGCAAATCAATCAAATAAAATCACCTTTATTGTCACATCACCAAAAGCAGAAGTGCTGTAATGTGGAAGTCTTGAGAACGTGCTTTAGAATACAATTTGACATAATTCACAGATTTATTCACACATTATAAACAACATACATATAAAATACACACACAAGCACATCATCTTGAGCACACATATGAGTTAAGCCACTCGAGTTTCTGGGCCCCCAGAATTGTTGCGCTTCTGGGCCCCTTCACCCAATTGGTTCTGGGCCGATTTACGGCCTTCTGTGTCAGTTGTGAATTGTGTATTACCCCCTGTTCTACACCCCTGCTGGACATGACAAAGTGAACATTCTAAAAGATGATGTACACAGACAATCAGTTGCCTGTATAAGTGAGAAGACAACAACAGGAAAATGGGAGAGTAATGCATTGGTTTACTGTCAGGAATGTTGCAACGAGTCGAGCACCATTGATTATAATGGGTGAACTAACCCTTTAAAAACATTAAATGTTTTTTTTAAAAAACAGCTTAAAAACACATAACTTAAGTGACAAAAACCTTTATATAAATATAAAGGTTTTTAGAGAGCATATGAGATCATATGAAGAGAATTGAGAAGAACTTTTAAGTAAAAACGTGTAATATAGACCCCCACTCTGGTTTGACCAGAGATGTTCTAATGAAGGTCAGAAGATTCAAATCCAAATGATTCAGAAATGACTCAAGGGATTGTGGGTCCAGCTCAATACAAGAAAATTGCATTACCAGTCAAAGGCACTGCCCTGGGACACACATTCAGCATTAGTACAGACAGCTTGTGCCCGCAAGCTATGAGCCATCAAAAGAACAATCAAATCTGATGCTAGCCAAGGCAGCACTAGCAGATAAATGGTACAGGAGTGTTTCTTGTATCACTAAAATTAAATTTTGGCCATTTCGATATTTGATATTTAATATAATATATTATGTTGCCCTTGAGGTTGAAAAACATGAATTGATAATTAAGACTCAGGGTAATATTTAGCAATATGATTTCCCAAAAGAATGTAATGTTAGATGAGATTTTATGCCATAGCAAACAACTGCATAAGTAGGAAATATGAGGTGATATTAATACACTCTTCAGCCGCTTTATTATGTACACTTTGCCTTACATAGATTCAACAAGGTGCTGGAATCAATCCTCAGCAATTCTGGCCCATGATAGCATAGAGTTGCTGCAGATTTATGATGTGAATAGAAGTCTTTTTGGGTCCAGAGATCTGTACCTAACCTGAATTGACCCAAAATCACTTTTTCCCCAAACCCGATGTGCATAATATAATTTTTTTAAAAGAAAAATCGACCCTGACAGACCTGAAAAAATTATACCATAGTCCAACCTTATAGTTTGACAAAACTTACTGAGATACATCAAAATGAAAATTCTTTCTTGTGCTATCCTGTACATGACTTTGATTCTTCAGTTGAATCCTAATGAAGATATTTTTAAAAAATATGCCTTCACCATATGTCCTTATATGAGACCAACATGTTGAATCTCATATAATCATACAAACATCATAACAATAATCCACACAACTCCAGTGGGTTAATACAGAAAGCAGTAAGACCAATACGTAAGACCTGTAAAATCCCTATTAATTCCAATGCTTTCTACATTGTTAAAAACCAAAAAGTAGTGTCATTAAAATTATACTTAATGTCATTCAATTCTATTGTCTGAAGGAAGACTGAGGTTTGACAACAAGATGAGGTTTTGACAAACAGCCTCTCGTTTCCTGTCTCAGGGAACCAGGTTACATACATGAGACATTCCTTTTTGATTGACCTCAACACTGTGTCAAATTTGTTGAGGTGATGGAGAACAAGTATATCCACTATGCCACATCGAGGAAAAGTGTATTCAAGGTTGTAAAAACTGCACAGATAATACAGACAGACAGGTCAGCCCTCAAGGACATGAGACCCAGGAGTCAGTCCATATCTGTCCTGTAAAACCTAATGAACATGTGCAGGGAGGGCCAACATTCTGCCTCACAAAAAGAGCCTCTAGACAGAGCCTTAGAAGTAGTACAGTGGGCCTTGACCCCCAGAGGCGAAGCCATACCATGCACCTTGTAAGCAAGGGTAATAGCATCTGTAATCCAACGAGGCATATGCTGTTCCTTGACCACATTATTTTTATTGTGGTTCCCAAGACATAAATTCTCAAAGCCCTAACCGGACACAGTAGGTGAAGACTTTCATGCTCTGGTACATTATACAGTCGAGAAAAGTAGACCTGAAGTATGACTGGGTGACCGGCAGAAGGTGGCACTTCATGGAATATAATCATTTCTAGAGTGGCATTTCTTAACTATGGCAGGGCAAAATCTAAGCAGGAGGAGGCAACTGACAGGGTCTGCATATTTCCTACAGAAAGTCAGAGTCTCTGAGCCAGACTTTAAGGGTTTGAAGGTATGTGGCTGTCACATATACCTTGATAGTAGCAAGGGTTAAACTTGCAGTGAAACGCTCTTGAAGAAACTCCATCACTGGACCAACAGGGCAGTGCACTGGTTTAAGTGGCGGATGTGGCACCAGAACACAAAAAACTGCCACTTCAGGGCATACAACTTTCTAGAAGGAGATGTGGATCTCATAATTGTTTCAACAACCTCTTGAGAGACCAGAATCTATGAGCTGGGACACCTCAGAGGCTAGACACAAAGTTTTCAAATTTAAAGGTGGGTAGGAAAGATTGCATACAGACAAAGCCTCGGCTACACTGGTACCACAACATCCAGCCCTAATGGAGCTGAAGGAGTGAGAGCAAACCAGAGAGGACAGTGGGTCAACTGCTCAGAGATAAACAGAATCACCTCCCGTGACAAGGTTTATGACTGAGGAGGATAAATAATTGATAAAGTTTGATAAAGTATATTTTTTGTAAAATTCAAAAATGTATAGATGGAAATGGAAGTTGAGTGGAGATCAAAATGTAAATTATTATAGCACCACCCAGTGTCCGACGTATGTGTGCAGACGAGTAGTAGGTGGGATTTATGGAAGTAAAAGAATAAAAACAATGAGGAGAAGAAGTGGAAAAAGAAGTAGTAGAAGAAAATCCTTACAAATACAAACCCGTTCCAGCACTTCATGTTTTGACCCCTAATAACATATGTTTTATGAAATGAATTACTTTACATTTTGTGGCTAATGTTGAAAGAACACATTTCCCTGAATTCCCCAATTTACTTCTTAAAACGTCTTAAAATAAAGCTAACTCCGCCCACTTGTTCCCTCTCACCTAACTACTGATTCTCTGCACCTGCACAACTAATCAAGGACTCTAAAATCCACTCTGACACTCCAGTTTTGTCTGGTCCAGTTGATGTTAACTTCTCAACACCCTGACTTGTGTTCATTTACCTGTTGGATTATTTCCCTGTTGGATCTGTCTTCCTGGTTTCACCATTGTACGCTCCACTGGGTTTCTTCAAAAGAGATATGACTTTTTGTGTTTAACATGTTTACTATCTGCTAAGTTACCGTTCATTCATCTGTGGATTCATTCTCACCTATTGCTCCTGATTCCAGTTCTGTGTACCGTCTATACTTATCTGTTTGAACTCACCTCCATTAATAAAGATTGTGCTCTTTACTTCCTTGGTCTCTGTTCCCCTGTGTAGTGTGATACAAACAATGTGAAGCAGATTAACAAAATGGAACCTGAAATGAAATACGATATTTGTTTTGGACCATTGTTGTTGTGTGGGTTTTGTGGAGTGTGGCTCAAGAACTCAAACAGAACCAATTTTAGATTTTTGCCCAGCCATGCAGTGTACAAAACTCAACAACCAAAAACAAAACTTCAAAAAGTTCTCTCCAAGTTGTCTCCAATTTATTAAAAAATATAAAAATTTATATATTACACTACAAAAGACATTTACACAACAAAACACAGTAGAAGGTAATAGATGGAAAAACTACCACATAGAAATGCCAAATGTTTACTGTGCTTTTCTAAATTTTTATCCAATTTATTGGATCAAATACAATGCTAAATACGATGTAGTTTGTAAGAATTAAAGAACATTTTATATAGATAAAATGCATCTGTTGTTCATTAACAACACGCATACAGTTTTTGTATTGTGTAAACCTTTTAAAATTTACAGGTCTCAGAACAAAATATGTATGCACACCCCCTTCACCCAGGACCAATGTGTAAACTATTCCTGGTTGTTTCCCCAACAGCCCCCAAAATAGTTTAACAATTATATTAATACAATTATATGTTCATTGTCGAGTTTTTTTGTATTTTTATTTTTGGGGGGGTTGGCTAGTTCATGAAAAATGATCAGTTAGTACATGGGGTTCAATTTTATTATATTGTGCTTGATATTGTCCCCTTAAAGTTCAGTAGGGTATATAAATATTTTATGTGCTAACCAGGAATTGTCTTAAATATAACATTTCCATGAGTAAATTAGAACTTTGTTAATTAGAACACAATTATAGATTTCAAACAATGCTTGTCTGTTTTTATGGAAGTTATGCAGACTTTACATATTTAAAACAATCATTATGATGATAGGGAATCATGCCGATAGGGAATCATGCCTGCAAAACATGATGAATCTGGCAATTAATTCTGGAAGAAATCAATGGTTATCAAGAAATATCACTTTACAATAACTTTAAAAAACAGCCACAAACACCCAAACATTTTAAAACATTAAGCTAACAAAACAGTAGGATTGGTTGTACTACAATGTTTTTCAATCTGCAGTATGATGAAATAAAACTTTCTACACATAATCAGTTGTTGCCATGAGGTTAAAATGTAACAGATAACAGGTACTCTTCATCATTGCTGTGTGTTGAATTAACCAGTGATGTCATAGTAAGCTGCTCATAATACAAGGACAGCTGTGACCACCACAATATATGGATACAATATTCCACTTAGCTTTCTCGTCATACAGGGTTGCACTAAACATTTTAACAAATTTAATTTCACTACAGAATATAGAATATTTTCAGAATGAAGGGAAACTTTTGTGAATAACACTTAATTTACATGTATGTAAATTAACATTTATTGCAACCTATAGAAAGTACTCATTATTACAAACTTTAATAATATAAACAGGTATTTGTTGCAAGTAAGCATAAATTAATACTGGCTCAATTTAATCTGTTTAATCTAAAAAAAAATCCATTAATTTTGACCATTAATATGCTTATCGATAACATAGTGGTAAATTCTTTGACTTCTCTGTGATTTTATATATTTGTATGATGTACTTATATAATCACAGGCACTTGAGTGCTAATTATGTAGCGTTTTTGTTTTTGTTTTTTTTGTCATGGCAAAAACCTATTGTCTGTACTGCATGTGTAATGCGATCACAGATTTAACTCAGCTTTTCTTTTGGAAAAACAGTCCATAAAAGGGCATCTCAGAATTTGCAGCATAAACAACTTTTAACTGTTAAATGAAAATACACACTTTACTAAAAATTAGTTTTTTTTCTGCTTTTAAACCTTCCATAATAAGTGTATTTACTGTAAACTTTCATTCATAATCTGACCTAAAAAGGTGTGGGTTTTATTCACTGAAAATTGATTGCACATTTTATACCAGACCTGAATGTTGCGGTGGATTGTGGCTATTGCCCTCTTGAAACACAACTGGGCCCTTACATTAAGAAGACTTCTGAAATTAGTTCTACGGTTTTCTATTTATTACGCTTTACATAAAGATTATAATCAAAAGCATAACAAAAATAAAAATAACATGCACTTTTGAATTGTGCTCAGTAAACAGGGACCCTTTTGCTTTCATGTTGACATTAATATACACCTGACCTGTGATAAACTGTAAGAGACTGCACAAGGCAATATTATGAAATCGAGAATGTTGTATAAGTGAGTTCACTCATGAATGTTAAAACAATTCGTTCTACCTAATGAAGCACTGAGAGGCAATATAAACATTTATTGACTGGACTGAATATACATAGTATGTTAGCCCACCCATGCAATATATTATTAACCCAATGTGAACATTAATGGATGCTTTTAAGCTCCACTTTATCTACGCAACTCTACACTTTATAAAGGTCAAACATAAAAAATCAGTGGAACTAAATAAATTCGTAGTTTTGAAATGTCACATTTTCAAATACAAATACATTTCCCCTGCTTTTTACTACACACATATTTGTGCCAAAGAAAATGTCAGATTTTTATCCTCTTACTGAAACAAGGAAGCATTTTAGATCCTAATAAAATAAACACCAAGCTTGAAATCTACTATTGCTTTGTTTAACACTGACACTTGTTCCCTCAGCCCATGATATGAATGGAATTGTACTGCATAAACTTTGCCCCAGGTTAACGTATAAGAGAAACATCAGCTAAAACTGACCGTGGCCTCTCATGGCATTCTGGAGGTAATAATATTGTTGAATGAGGTCATGGAAAAATGCTATACATTCAGCCCAGAGACACCTGATACTAAGTCAGTAGTCCTACCTGGAGATGTGCCACACTTCCAAACGTCAGCTCAACATTTCAGTCAAGGTCCTCCTCAGAACTCTCCCAATTAGTTTGGGAATTTTGAGCAAATGAAAAGGCAGTAAACTGCCTGTTCATCTAACTGACAGTGATATTCCTTAGTCATATTCCTTTGTTAAATAGTTCGAAAAATAGGTGTCCATGGTAAAAAGTGCTATGTTAGTTCCTGGGTCTCAGATGGGTATAGTGGCATTCATCATTTGGACTCGCAACTCCTGAATGCTGTTGAGAATCTTTTTCTGATGACCAGCTAAAGTGACTCCAACTCTCCTAAGATCTCTGCAAAACAATAAAAATAAGTGATTTAATAAGTGAAAATAAGTGATTTTAGAGATATAAAAATAATTTTGCAGTTTAATTTTTGCTTGAAGAGTGTTTAAAGAGGTAAAACAAAATAAACCAAGGTCAACAAATGCTCATTTAGCTGTAAACTTGGTCCTTTGTCCTTATTGGCATAAAGACTCAACACGTGAGAATCAAATGCAAAATCTGCTTGTCACTGAATTTACGTAGGTAAAGTATTAGCTATTAGCTAAAGTATTAGTTCATTTTCATACGCCTCCTCATCATCATGTAAACTAAACAATTAAACAATTAAAAGTAAGAAAGTGCATCCAAAAGTGCATCCAACATTTTTTTGATCCAGTGAGGTCATACTTTCAGCAGTCAATTCTGCACTATATGAACAATGGCTTTAGCAGCACATGACTTACTCCAAGGTCATCTGAGTGACTGCTTCCAAAGAGATGTATCCACTTTCCATGAAAACCTCTGTGTATCGACCCATTTTTATGGCCTCTAACCATCCCTTTACCGATCTGAATACACAGCCCTCAGGGCTCCCATGCTCCACTAATAAATTGGACACCCTGCAGGAAAGACATACAATGGTAAACAAATGGATGCATGAAAATTACATTAAAGATCAGAAGGCTGGATACTAAAAACATTTACCTATCTGAGCTGACTCAGATTTTTAAATGAGGCAAACAAAAAAATTTAAACCTGGAAATAGAAAAGGTTTAATAAAAAACTGGAAAGTTTGTTTATTTTGAACAACTGAAAAAAGTTATGATGTAAAATATAAAAGAAATGTTTATGGTTCAGCACCATTTCTAGGGCGGTAATTAAACATGACAGTGACTCTTTTCTACAAAGGTCAGGTTTTTTTGCATCTACTGAAGCATGCCAAGATACGTTCTGGAATATTCTCAAATCATGATGGGATAACATGGATCATCAGGTTTTTACAAACATGGAGGCTGGACCATCTTGAGACCATGGTATTATTTTAAAACAAAAGAGGGACATACCAAATTAAAAAAAAAATCTTTGATTAAATCTGAAATTCATACACATTTTTAGTTCTTTTCATTGAAGATTTTTAGGCTGAAAATATAGTTTAAACAGAAGCATTTTCACTAGTTGTCAGTTTCCACTATCTATTTGAGATACTGTATGACAAAACAGCATTTACAGTTTGCATATTTGGCTAGTTCATAATTCTATTTTCATGGGCATGCTAAATTAAATCTTATTATTACAATAAACATGAATACAATCAGTGATAATCTGGCCAGAGATTTAAATATTATCATGGGGAAAATTGCGGTGGAATAACAAAATTCCCAGACCCAATTCAAATAAATCAATTTATATTAAACCTGAACATAATTGCATAACACAGATACAGATAATAAACAAGTTGTCCCCCGTCTCTGGGTTGGACAGAAGTATAATAATCAGAGCTGCAAGATTTCACCATTTTGAGGGATGGCCAGTGTAATAATAAAATTTATTCACCAAGGTGTTTTCAAAAAATAAATCATTTTTTAATTACAGTATACTGTAATTCAGGGGCAGGTGAATGAGCTAAATTATAAATGTTCTTTATGGCTTAAATACAAATATTCCCCTTAAAATAACACCTTCAAAATGATTTTGCTCATCATTCACTTCACTTTGGTTTTGTATAGAAATTCACTTGGACTATGCAGGATATCCTCTAAAATGACTAAACCAAGCTCTGAATACTGACAATAACACTGTACAACACTGTACACATGTCATATGTCAACATGCAAATTTAATTAATATAACCAAGACAAACAATCATTACATCCCAACAACACAGCACTACTATCTAATGCTTTTGCTATTTACTAATCCTTTGCAGTTTAACAACATATATCTGTAATTTAGTACAACAACGTTTTAGTGAATTCTGATGCACTCTCTAGGAGAAGTACGAAAAAGTTTGTATTTTAAAATGGCCGATTCCTGTTGGGTGGAGCTAAGTCAAGCAAAATAATAATATGTTCAACTTTGAAAAGCATGTCCATAACAAAACTTGAAAATGAAACGTGAAAACATGAAAATTACAAGAACTTTGGGAAAACTATGATGATAAAACAGAATCAAAAATGTATGGGGTGCTGTGGAGTTATCTAACTGCACTTAGGTCGAATACATTTTCAAAATTTTGCCTACAAACAACAAGTTTGACAAATTGACCTTATGATTTTTCGAGCATTCCAAAGTAGTACTACAGAGCCAATGAGGACTACCTCTTCTTTGTTTTGTGTGTGTGACGTGTGTGTAAAATTTCATTATATTTTCAGCTATCACAAACACCTTCAAACACTGTCGAAAAATCTGAAAATCCCACATTCCATCCAACTTGGCTGACTTCCTGTTGGGCAGAGTCAAATAAAACCTGTTAAACATGAATCTACATGACAAGGACAATGATCATAGCAAGTCCTGTGCACATCCTATTAACCTGCGTTTGGGGGCACTATTCAGCTCCACTGTTTTTTATTTTTACCAGGTTTGACAAGTTTGCAAAATTTCTTGACTTTTCAAGCATGTTAAGTGCTTCAAAAATAAGTGGAATGTAGAAGAAAAGATGATAAAATGTAGCTGCAATCAGAAAAGGGCCCAAGCACTACGGCACCATTGCCACCTGATGTTTCTCAAAAAACTTTACATTTTCTTCAAAGTAATTTTGATGTAAGGGGCAACTTTTCTGCTGCCAGATGGTGGCACTATGATTGTTACTTACAATAGCCACATATTATTAACCCACAACACCAAACATATTTTACAAGTTTAATGTAAATTACTCGCAGAAGATATGAGACAGTTCCTGTTTATCTTTCTGCCATAAATTGATTGCCTCGCTATGGCCAGGAATTGTCAGAAAATCAACATACAATCCAACGCGGCAGACCTTCTGTTGGGTGGAGGTAATGAATGTAATTCTGAAAATTCAAAAAAAAAAAAATACCAAGTTTGGTGACTGTAGGCAAAACTAACCCATCTTTTTAGTCAAAAGGAGGTGCTACAATTTCTCCTTTGTGCAGTAGTGTGCTTCCCACTGCTCTGAGTGTGTGTGTGCGTTTACGACTTGCAGTGTGTGTTTCACTTCTGACCATGACGACTGGCTGACCACTATAATGTGTGTGCCAAATTTCATGCCATGTCAAGCATGTTAAGCACTTCAAATAAATCTGAATATAATTTTAAAGTTTGATGCGTTACCATGGCAAAATACAAAAGCTAATGGGCGTCAGGGAAAAAGTTGTTCGAGTTGACAAGACCAATACACTTACATTGGTGGCATGTACCAGGGGGCAATACTGAACCCCCCTGATCTGCCTGTGTAACAGCCTTTGCAAGGCTGCCTAAAGGCCAATGATGTGTGACAAGTTTCAAGTTTCTGAGCATGGGCCCAAAACCCACAAAAACCCAAAAAATCCTAAGGAAAACAATAGGGCTCTGGGACCCTCGGGCCCTAATGATTCCAACATGTGAGAATACAGGCCACTTTACATGCAGCAGATGTATTTGATACCATATAATCTCTATAATTGGAAGCCATTTGCACACTGTCACTTCTGTTCAGCTCAACATTAAATCATGAAATGTGAGCGCGTATTTGTTACAAGTGTCATTAAATTTTGATTTTCTGTGACAGCTGTGTACTGGAGTGGTTAACCCTCCATTATCAGCATTTCACAGATGTGACACAAATGTGAGCACAGTGTGCTTTAATAATATTCCATAAATAACAATATAATTAGCATATTAAAGAGAGAGAATAGTGAATGGAAATAGAGGCAGACAGGAACAAAAAACAAGACAGTGAGACAAAGACCCAGTGAGCAAAGTAAACATTAACGATTGGTCTTCTACCTGTTTGATGGGTTAACAAGACTCTTCATGCTGCTGGGATTCCGGATGAATTTGTCCAATAAACTGACAATTTCCTCAAATTTGGGTCGGCTGTTTCTGTCCTTCTGCCAGCAGTCCATCATGAGGTGATAGAGGGCAGATGGGCAGTCCATAGGACCCGGGAGTCTGTAGTTCTCCTCCACTGCCTTTACCACCTAAAACAACAGCAGCACCATTACATCCGATTTCACAATACAGACTGTATATGCTATGTGTTAGTGTCTAATAAATCATGTTTTACTGGATACCATGTATTATAGTCAACAAATTAAGTAACTTGTTAGGTTACTGGTACTTTGATTGCTGATCTGATGTTACAATAATAGAGATAATAACAGTTATTAAATGTATATGAATTACTGTGTATCTTAACATACCACATTAATACAGATGAATTACTGTGTGGTCTCAGGTGTTCCTTTATTGGTTAATTTAGAACCGCTTTGAATCAGGATCTTCCGATCAGAATTTACAGTTAGAAGTCAATTTATGTTAGTATTATTGTTTTAAACGTTTTGTTTTTATTTAAGTGTTACATGGTGTTTTTGGTTTGCTTCCATCAAATTCCAAATAAAGTGAGAAAATAAAGAAGCTTATTTGTAAAGTAATGTACAGTAAAGTTAATTTGCTGAATTATCCAATAGTCATGTTTTTTCATTGAATCTCCATTGAATCAATATTAACTATATTGTGATATATATTGTCAATGTAATAAAGTTCATACTGTAATATAAGACTTTGGTCATACCACCCACACTTTTTCACAAAAATGTCCTAGAACAGCTTTTTATTGCTTAAGCATTCACTATACACCATTAAACAAATCATCTGTTTATAACAGTTGATGTTAGTTTTTTTTAATTACCAAATATTAATACATTATTAATGAATTTTGTCAAACAGGGTTAATTTAAATAGATAATAAAATCTATAATACAATCTCCTTACGCCCACATCACAAAAAACAACACTACAACAACAGCAGCTCAGAAAGCAATCCCTCAAGGAAAAACTAACACAGAGAAGAGAGAGACAGAGAGAAAAAGAGACGCTGAGATCTGAGGGGAACTTCTCAAAAATCTCTTAAATAAAACATCAAATAACTTTTCCTTCCCAAGTGTGTGTGAAACAGATTAATGATGGAGCAGAGAGAGCCATGTGAGGAGCAGATGAAGCTGTCACTGGTAAACTGTAAAGGAAGAAAAAGGTCTGCGGTGCTTGATAAAATCATGACTAGGAAGTGCACCTCCTTCTGGGACATGCTGGGAAAACTAAAGGATTGCCTTGTGTTTAATCTCTGTCTGCAAATATACACAACACGATAACGTGCATTAAAATAGCTTGTATACACATTTTTTATATGTGTATAAATAATATCCTAAAGCATTGCTAGGTGGTTGCTATAGATGTATGTTTACTTGCCTTAGTTGAAAGAACCCACCCCAAATAGCTATGGTACACTGCACTTTAGAATGTGGCCTGAGTCCCTCCTTTAATTTAAGTCTATAGGATTTTTTGTTCTGCCAGACAAAAACTTTGAGTCAGGATACTTAAAGAATTGCAATAGTACACCTCCTGAACAAGTTATACAATTTGCGGTATGATTCTTGTCCATAACATAAATGGTGCAGTGTGAGTTAAGCATCTAAGTTTAATACTTAGGGTTAGAGGCTTAAAGAAACACAGGAGTTTTTCAATGCTTAAAATTGATAATACAGTACGGAACCAATGAAACCAATTACCATAAAGATAATAGCCAAAAGCGCACATTTACACAGAAGTCTCACTTCAACTTACGTCTTGATTGCTCATTTCCCAGTATGGCCTCTCACCATATGACATTACTTCCCACATAACAATGCCATAGCTCCACACGTCACTGGCCGAGGTGAATTTCCTGTAGGCAATGGCCTCAGGGGCCGTCCATCGGATTGGAATCTTTCCACCCTGCAAGACAAACAGCAGACTGAAGCTCACATGTTGAATCAGAAACTTCTTGTCAAAACATCTTAGCAGGTGATTAGTGCTCAGAAAGAATAGTGCCAGGCTGTGAAAACAGTGACAGGAAGCATGCGGTCTGTGGATGGCTCTTACATGCTAATCACTATTTGACTATTCTAGCATAATTTACATAATACGTAAACAAAAGACATAATTTACTCTGTTAACAGTTCACACATATCCAAACACACATAACACTCTCTTCAGTGCTCCTCTGACATAGTAAATAAAAAATGCTATTTTAATTACAATCAAACCTCTAATTACCCTCTTTCAACCTAGAATTATGTAGCTCAATGTTCAGGGCTCGGCAATAAGGATTAATAGTACAAATTTGTATTTGCTCTGACAATATTTTCACTGACCCTGAGGCAAAACATATTTTAAAACTGACAAATAATACATAATGAAATTCATAAAAACTAAATTGACAAATAATAAATAATTTACTTTTTTTTAAATATGCATAACTTTGATAGGGATTCATAATGTTCAGTAAAAACTGTAGTGCAATTAGTATTTTAAAAACAATTTACCGGCCACAATTAATGTTGCACTACAACCACCAAAGGCAGGCAGTGACCTATAGTGTTACTGGCAGTAAATTCTGAATGCAACTCTTTGTTATATCTGTAAGCAAATATGAAAGTGAAATGGTGGACTGATACTGTACAACCCCTGCAGAGTATGCTAGATTGTGGTAGTCTGCTGCAATTTACCTCATCTGCAAGACTCAAAACTGACCTATACAAATTGTGTAGCACTTTTTTCTGTTTTGGTTATTACCAGATTTGCATTATTTAGTAAATCAGATGGTAAAACATCACAGACAGCATGTGCAAATAAACACAGCTGTGCAACATATTCTCTGTTATTTCTCCCTATAATGTAATCACATACAGCACACATGACATGAAACCATAACCTACTGCATTTTCTACCAGTTATACAAAGGTGCAAAAATACATGTTTGATGCATAATTGTCTCCTCACTCAACAGGAGCATTTTAAGATCAATGAGCTGTAAAAGTTGGCAAAAGTGTGAACAAGTGCTATGAGCCTTTCACTTTAGTTCATTTTGAGAAACTTCCAGCTCCATACATTACAGAATTATCAGACAGCAGAAAGAGAATAGTAGAGTATTAAACAGGATGTGCTGGGTTTGAATAAAAATTACAAACAGAGGCCTGCTGAGAGGAAGCTAATAGACGTGAGGGCTAAGAGGTTCAGCATTTCCGCAGTGAAGCACATACACGAGTTGTGTAGGCCGCCTCTGGATCATCCTCCAGCACTCTCGACAAGCCGAAGTCGGACACCTTACACACCAGGTTGCTGTTGACCAGAATGTTGCGGGCAGCTAGGTCACGGTGCAAGTATCCCATCTCAGAGAGGTAGTGCATGCCTGAAGCGATGCCACGCAGCATACCAACCAACTGAATGACTGTAAACTGGCCATCGTTTCCCTGTTGAAGCAACACAGACATTTATTATCTGCAAATCTGAGAATAATACAGTGACATAAGCAGGGCAAATACTTTCCTAATTGTACAAACACCCATTACAGCACAAAACATATGTAGCCATATGTAGCCATGGTTTCTATATTGTACTGAATTAACTTCCAAAGATAAAAAAAGTACCTTCAAAAAGGTGTCAAGAGATCCATTCTCCATATACTCTGTTATTATCATCACTGGTTTACCTTGCAAAAAATAAATTAAACACATTTATTTCAGCTTTAAGATCATTTGTGTTACCCACAGTGTTTCCACACCTACTAGCCTATGCATTTTCATGACTCTTCAGTTTGTGATAAAAGTTTCATATGAGTATGGTCTGCTGAGACCATCACAACCTTCAAAAAACAACTCAAAACACACCTGTTTTGCAGACACCTGTCTGAACCCTAATACTCTTCTATCCTATCCCTCTATCCTATCCTTCTATCCTTACAAAAAAAAAATTCCCTGTCTCTAGTCCATCTTTCTCTCTAGTAACAGAATACAATGTCCACTTGTAAATGTAGCTTTGTAGACTTGGCTCGTTGGCGTACAAGACAAAATGTTCAATGCTCTCGTCCTTTGTAAGTCGCTTTGGATAAAGGCGTCTGCTAAATGACTAAATGTAATGTAAATGTATGAGTACATAACAATAATTATGACAAATATATAGTTAATAGAGATTGTTCTCACAAAGAGCTTTTTATCTAGAGTATTTTAGAGCTGTAGAGCTTTAGATAACAAGGAAAAATATTCATAATAATGTCCATGACTTTCCTTATAACAAAGCAGATTTAACCATTTGATGGTCTTCAAGCCTATAGTCAGGCTGATTTTGTTTGCTTGTTTAAGAGGGATTTTATGCAATTGGCAGGTGACCAGCACACCAGCTACACCAACCTAAATCAGCCCAGGTGGTTTAAGCCATTTCCCCCCATATATTTCCAGGGTTTCCATGAAAATTAAGGTAATAAGACTAAGCTATTATGAGCTGATCTTTCAACATTTTTCAGCAGTTATCATTGCTGTCATAAGAAGACATATGTGGACTTACTCTTGGTGACCACCCCCTTCAGGTGGATGATATTGGGGTGATTAAACTGACCCATTATGCTGGCTTCGCCCAAGAAGTCCCTCCTCTGTTTCTCTGTGTAACCGGCTTTTAGAGTTTTAATGGCCACTGGGATCTCTCTCTTCCCTGGAAGCCGCAGCAGACCGCTGCACACCTCACCAAACTCCCCTGCAACCAGGAGGCAGAGCCATCAATGACCCAATGCAGGAAGGAGGCAGACAATGTAATACCTCATTGTGTTCAGGCAGACCTTCCTCACAAAGCGTCAAAGTGTAAATCTACTGAGGTATGAACTTGCTTCCTACTGAATGAATAGTCTTGCTGAGCACACCAGTATTTATAGTGCAGTAGTTCCAGGGCAACATTTTAAGCAGAATACAGCCTAAATAAATCTGTTTACAGTTACTGTATAAAAATATTTCTTACAATGTTTATTTTATATTTGTTAATCACAATTAATAAAATTACAAGGTGCATTTTATTTTAATCAACGGACTGCAGCAAACAAAAAAATCTGTATTTTCATTATTCAGTAAATTCTGCATTAAAATTCATTACTTTTGTCTTTTTTATAAACCTGTAAACATCCTTACAAGATAAAAGAAAAAAAATTGTGTAAGATTACTTATTTTCATAGAACAACATTTTACAGTGTCTGTAAACATTACATGTACTGACTATAGTAATAACAGTACATTATGCAGTTACATGCGACTAACTCTAAACCAAACAATTTTTTCAAGTCGTAGCCTTTTTTCTTGTTTAAAACACAAATCTCTCTAAATGTTGTTAGTTTTATGCTCACAACAAGAAAACATTTTGTCACTGACTTACCCCTGCATGTCGCCGGCCTATGCTGCTTGCAGTCACTCAGTTCTTTACATTCAATTCAACATAATTAAAACAATAATATTTTGCTAACAATTAAAATAAAAATTGAAACATCTCGTTTCACAAATGAGTCTATTGACAACAATGTCTAAACAAAAGGATTTCATTACATGCAGTTAGTCCTAAAAATCAAATTGGACAAAGAAAATCAGAATTCTGTGCAATGTGATAAAAGCCCAAGACAGTTAAACCATATCCCGTTTTCCTTTTGGGTTGTGAACACTGCTTGTAACCAGTCTGGGGTTTGTTTTGTTTTACTTATACATAACTCACTCACCGGCTCCAATAACCCTCTCAATGGTAATACAGGAGACATCAATCTCCCTGGCAAACTCATGGACAGCCTGGTTGGGGTCTTCGTAAGTGTGGGGATCAATATATGTGCGGACCGCTGGGAATTCGACTGCGGAAAAATTGAGGACAGAAAAACAGAGACAGAAATGAGAAATTGTTGCTTTGTGGCACCTCACGGCTCTTGCAGGCATTGGATTATGTTATGTGATGCAATCTAAGAAGATGCATGGAGGGCCTTGAGAAAATGTTATTTGTGGTTTCACCTCCTGAGACTGTTTGTTCTTTTCTCCCGTGCATTCACCATCATATTGATGGATTGCTTTCACAATACATAATATCATAACCCCAACCCTGAAATACACCACACTGTACTGTTGGGTAGTTAGTGTGTTAGTAGTCTAATGGTTGAAAAATATTACAGGTGACATAGAGATTGCAGATCACAGATCCTGATCACAGTCAGGAATGTTACATTATCTGGAGTTACTAGTTATCTGGAGAGTTAATACTGGCCTTCAACTTCAACTTCATTGATGGGCCAATATATTTGCCAAATGTTTCCATACAATGATTGTTATATACATGCAGTACTAGTTTCATAGCAGTTTAATAGCACTGTTTTTCCATAAAAAAAACTTTATTATGACATTATAATGTCCATTTATTTATTTTTTTGGTGGGATAATGTACAGTCAGCTGCTCAGTTTTGCAAAACATATCTTGGTAGGGTGATGTACAAAAAAATATACTGACTGATTTATCTCTGACTGTACTGTATTCTTTGGGCTGTTTGTTTTCACATAATCATAATAATTAGATTTGTGCTTTTTCACACATTTCACAAGAAAAGTGATGTTTGCAAGTACCAGTAATAATTTTAAAAATCAAACAGAATTTTTACCAGTTTCATTTTTAATTATATTCCCAAATTAGTATAATAATCAACAGATAATGACTGTATGATCAATAATCATAATACATAAATAACTAATATTAATAACTGCAAAAAGAGACGTCATATTAAGAGCAACATTTGTTTTTTTTAAATGTGTATCATAAGTAGTCATGGGGAGTTCAACTTCAAAAGAGTTGATTTCTCGACTCTCAATAGTCCTAAAGTCAAATTTCACTCTAGGACAGGAATCGACTCTCATTGTTGGCTCCAGTCAACTTCTGTTTTTAAATATGTGCTTTTGTGACTGGCTTTAAAAGGTGTACAGTGATGTACTTATAAGGTAAACCTGTGGGTTGGACACCTGAACAATTCCACGTGCATCTCTGTGCAGCTTCTGAGGTGAGTTTCGAGACAAGATGATGAAAAAATGTTAGCTCCAAACTCAACAGTGTGGCAGTTCAGCTTGTTCATAATATATCTGTTTATTTTGTAGTTGTGTGGTTGTGTCTCCTTGATTTCTTATTCATGCTCTTGCATGTTGAACTAAACTCATCTTGTTTCTTTTTAACATGGAAATAAGGTCTGTTGTTAAAATTAAGCAATGGCAGCAACCAGTGAAATGATGTTAGTGTTACAAAATGATGTGTTTCTAAATTAGACTAATTCTAATTAGAATTTAGTCAGCGCCTAAAAGTATGCTGTTATAGAAGTTTCCTGCTTCATGTAATACTTCTGTACTTTGTGTTGTAAATCCTGGAGGCAAAGATTAGTGTGCCATAGAGACTGCTATTTGTTTGATTTTGCTGACCCTGTTTTAATCTAAATTAGATGGAGGAGTCAATTCCACTGACTCCGAAATTGGAAATCGGGAGTCAGAGGTGACTCCAAAAACCCTGAAATTAACACAATCATAAACATATTGTTTCTAATAAAGTGTTTTATTTTCCTCAGCTAGGAAATTAGCCAAATCTTTTCTGTATATTGTGATATAATGAATAAATAAACCTAAAATGCTGGAAACAAACATTAATGATCTCAGGTCACAGTTGCCTAGAGCGTATGATAATGTGGCACTAGCCTCATGCCCTCTGAGTTAATCTGAATGTGTCTGTCTTTCTCCTAGACTTACTGTGACCATTGTGGAAGTGCATCTTCTCCTCATCTGGATCCTGCTTGGCTCTGCTGTATCCACAGCGTCTATGAAAAAGAAGGCCTGTGTTTGTGTTTATCCACCACAGTTGCTTTTACAAAGACATTTCTCTCCCAACAATCATGTGCAGTGCCATTTATTAAATGTGGCTGATAAATAAAGAAGGGCTAGTAACAGTGGAACTGACTTGGTAATGTTTTTATGGGCTCTCAACACAAGCAGACTCCAGATGTAACCATTCACACATATACACACATGCAATATAAAAGCAGTCTTAAGTGAATTCAGGGCATCACTGTTTTATCTGTCAGCAGTGTATGTGTGTGTGTGAGTGCGAGAATCCAGCCACAACACTGGGCCACTTGAGCACTTAACTGAGTGCTGTGATGACCCAGTGGTTTTTCAGGGTCTGTAGGGAAGAACAGCAGAAATGGGGCTTTTATCTAGTACAGAACTAAAATACACATGACAGAATAAAACTAGTGTAATATCTGATGGTGTGTACATGATAACTGTATTTTCTTTCTTTTAATTTGTATTTTTAATTTGTATTATTTTATTTTTTTTACTATTATCCTACTATTTTAAACTTAAACTTTAATAATAATAATAATATTCTAATCTAACTAATTATATCTGGTATGTCATATGCAGGGTTCTCCAATCCATGTTCCATGGGTTCCACAGAGTTGCAAAGTTTAACTTCAACACTCCCATAGACTTCTGTTGTAAGAATTGAATGCAGAAGTAACTTGTGTCATGGAGTAACCAAAAGTTCCAAACACTGAACAGTTCCAGCACTGAACCCTATTCATTCATTTCCTAAACAAACTCGTCGTTAAAATATTTGCATTTTTTGACATTTTAACGTATTAGCCGACATCTCATTAATCTAGTCAATAGCGGATAGATAATTATGCGGTTAGCTAACACGAGCAACACTTCACTACCAAAACAGTCATATTTTTAACACTTGGATACACTACAGTAATTTTAAGCACAACACAACTCATATTTATGGCTCATGCTGTCAAGAACCGAGAGAAAATAACCCAATCGCAGAACAGCTTTTCACGAAAACGTATTAAACAAAAACTCCCTTGAAGGGGCAGAACTAAAACCAAAACAAGACTAGAATTATACTGAACATATACTAAACATACAGGGATAATTAATGAGGAAACAAGAGGGTGGGGTTGAGACTCAAGACAGGAGAGCACATGGCACAAAGTAAACAAACAATGGCCATGTGCTTCCACAGATCACAAAAGACACAGAGCATGAGTTTAGATCCTGATTCTAAGATGCAAGAACCAAGACTGAATAGAGTCAGGATCCAAACATCACGCTCTGACATAAAAACCAGGGCTGTCAGGATCCTGGCAAAAGAATTTATAAAAACAGGACCCTGACACATGCACTGGTTTCCTCTTAATTAGGACAGGATAGAAAGGTCTAACAGAAAAAAAAGATATCCCTATAGGCATTGATGCAGTAAGTCCCAAGTTCCAGCTGTTATACTGGATTTTCTTATTTTTTTATTTTATTTATTTAAACAGGAAAATAATACAACATAACCACACCCATATCAGAACAGTCTGTCATTTATAAAACATTAAAACTTTCCTTTTATATTTTTTCTTAAATGTGGATTTGTGTGTTGTTTGTTTGTACAGTGATGACCAGATGGAGCTTACCATCCCTGTAAATGGATGAGGAAGCTGGCTAATTGGGCTATAATATAATATTGTCTAAAATTAGTCAAACTTGTTTTCTGTCAAGTGCCAAAGCTACCACAAACAAGGTCACACATTTTTCTCAGATTCCCTGAAGCAGATATGTTATGCTATTAATATATGAACAGCATATAAACAATGCGTTTTAGTTACTACAGTTGAAAAGCCTGCTTTCCGCCATCTTCCCTGTCAGAGGTTTCTATGATGACTGCCCATTTAAATAAAAGCTTATCTGACCTCACACTGGATATATTATATAACAAAATGTTTTGATGACTGGAATTGGTTGCCTTAATTCTTTTGCAATATTGACCAAACTTATTTTTTGCAATTGAATGCATTCATTGATATTTCAATATTCATTGTATGTTCTTATGTGATTGTCCTAACATAACACAAGGATGTGAGAAATTATGACCACAAAAGCACAAAACACATAATAATGCATGCATACATTTGCATTATACACAGAAAATGATTAATGCTGTCTTTCCATCACTCCCAAGACAAAATGCAACAATAAATGTGTAATCAACATGGTAATCAATGCACATGGTGCATTCATATTTTGTGAAAAATGCTGTAAATAGTCTCTGTTGTTGTCTGTCCCATTTACACTGGTTGATTGCACAGATTTGTTTTGAACTATTGAGAGCTACACAAACCACATGACTGCAAGACAGCAAAATTAAAGTGTGTCGAACCTCTCTTTATCAACACCTCTGGCTCCAAGCTACTCCAACATACCTGCTTGGACGTTTATAGTAGTCCCAAAGACCTTGATTAGCTGGTTCATGTGTGCTTCTTTAGGGTTGGAGTTAAACTCTGCAAGTCTGTGGAACTCTTTGGAGACCTGTGTATGTTCAGCATACAGTACTACCATACTATATTTGCATGTATATGCATATAGGGCTGCTGTGCATAGTATGGCAGCAAGCTATATTGTGCACGGTATGAATGATATATACAAAATACCTACAACATTAGCAAAAATGAACAGTAGACTGTATACTGTTAGCAGGCAGCATACAGTAGCTATATATTATAGAATGAAATGCACAGTACACTAAAATTTGATTCAGAACACTTTTATCCAGTCTTTTTTTAAACATTACGTGTACTTTCTATAGTAATAACAGATAATTATGCATAATTATATGCAAATAACCTTAAACTGTAACAAAGACACCTTAAATAAAGTGTAACCTAAATACCATTTAAGGATGTTTACTATGCATGCCTATTCACAATATCTTATTTTCTAACAAACCACTTTTTACTTTATACAAGGGCCCCTGCTCTGTTTAAGTGTATATATAGTAGCCAGTTGTTCCTGTGTGTGCAATCCTATGGGATTTGACTGTATAGCTCTAGCGCTGGGGGAGGTATCCATGTCTCTTTCCATTGGAACAAAACTGTTGAGTTAAATTATATGTGACTAGCATTGCAACCCTGAAGCCCTGCCTCTTCCTTCCGCCGAATCTGATTGGATGTCTATATCAACCCGACTAAGTAATATTCAAAATTTTCTATTTTGAATAGAATCTAGACCTATTCAAAGGTCTACATATAAAAAGGCACATACTGTATTATGCTCTTGCTGTTTTGAAATAACAGAACAGTATCCTGACACTAGTCATATCCTTTATGCTCACACTGCACAAGGCCCACTTCACATAACTGTATTTTTACCATGAAATATTCTGACTGGCTTGTGCTCTGTCATTCACATGTGACACCATCATGAATAAGTCTTGGCCTGGTTAACAACTCCGACTGCTTCCTGCAGAAGAGCGTGCTTCAAAATCATCAGAATGAAATGAAAGGTGACAGAAGTGTCAAGGCTGTGACCCTATGATACATTGATATACACTTTTAGAGTAATTGCTTCAAACCATCGTGCCCTTGAGGGGCTTCCTAACCTTTGCTTAAACAATTGAAACTGCCTTTTCAAATGGCAATCTTGGAGGTTGTTAGCAATTCCGCCCCCAGTGATTTTTTTGAGCTTCTTACCTTATGCCAATCGTAAATCTCAACATGAACTTGACAGTGTCAAATTAAAGGCTGTGGCTCTGGTCAAAGGTTCAGGGCAGGTTTTTTTTTTTACAAGACCAAAGGTTCAGGTTTTGTCTGGTTGGTTAGCTGGGAATAGTTAGCTGCTGCTTGTAGATGTCTTTCAAAGGTATTTTGACAAAATATTAAAAAGCAAGATATCAACCATTAAATTACTATTTTGAGTATTTTCAACAAGTTTTGGGGGGTCATAAAAGTAAAATGAACTTTACAGAGTGACTAACTACATAGTCTTAACAGCTCAGGTGATTGGCTCAAAAGTGCCAATGAGCGAAAATGGCAACCTGCAAGGTCACATACTTATGGGGCTGTATGTGGCATGCAACTGCCATCGAAATAAATGGGAATGCTAACAGATAGCTTTCTCTAGTATTATAGAGCATCTGGTTCAAAAACAGGCTCTTCAGAGAAGAGATGTTTCGATGTCACAGTCCCATCTTCAAATTATTCTCCAGGCAATCTCTCTGTTAATTTTAAACTCAATATTTCATCTACTTTTATAAACTTTGCATTTCATAAAGGCAAACAAAAGATAAGCACATCTACACCCTCTGCACATCAGTGTAATTCCTTTAAATTGATCCTGTAGATCTCTGTATGTTTCTGTATGTTGGTGAGGATAATAGCATACTTTACTGTCTCAAATTATATTTCTATGACCTTTAAAAAACATTTCTGCACTTTGTGGCTACTGTGAAAAAATAATAATAAAAATAAAAATGATAAGGGATATATATCTAGCAAAATACTACATTAATCTAGTTATTAATACTTAATGAATATGCAATCTAATTCAACGTTTAGAAAGCTTGTAAAATATTGACAAGCTCTGTTTAATTTTTATTAATTAATTTATTTCTTTGGTGGCTAACTTCAAATAACCACAGCTTTAATTTAATAACAATTGGCAGTGGAGGGGAAAAAATGATTTCCAAGAACTGTGACAGTATCTCATGAATACTGTAGTAATAATAGAGTATTTTAATATTTTAAAGGCAAATAACCGTAAACACAGTGCAAAGCATGGAAGTCTGATGCTGATAAAAGTAATAGATTGCAACTTATCAGTTGTAACTAACAACTACACACTAAACAACTGTTTTCATATTGTGATCAATATACTGCAGTAACTGCAGTCATTTTACAAGGGTTGATGTATATTTTTCATGCACATTTTGTTTGATATTTACAGTACATTATACTGTACCTTTATAATATTATAGATTATGTGTGGTTTTATATGTAAATGTTATATATATGAATCAGGTTGATTCCTACCTTCCACTCACCAGGAAACCTGTGACCAGTGCAGTTAGGATAATGCCCACAGTAACAGCTACAGCGACAATGGGCAACTGACCCTGTTCGCTGGATGCAACTACTGCTACGACAGAGAGAAGACAATGACATGGGGAGGAGTCAAAAGTTTATTACAAACTCTTCTGTCACATTTCATAACTATCATAGTTTCTTCCCAAATCCACATAATTCATCAGCCTAGCCAACACATACTCTGCACAACATAAATGCAGGCGTGCTATGCATGTTTGATTTTAACAATACTGCATGTTATGCTCACAAAGCATTAAGCCAGGCACACATTGTGCAATTTCCATCTGAATTTGAGACAATTTCTGAGTCGTATGACTCTCTTCTGAGTCGGTCCGAATTTCAGCTTTGCCCTGCATCGTGTAGTGTACAGGGAGAAACAAGAGGTGATCAACCTCTCCTGACCGGCAAAAGGATGGTTGGATGAATTTCTGACATGTCCAAAATTTTGCTCACCCCTCACAAGGGTATTTCATAGTTGAAGCAGAGCTAGGAACAGAAATTAAACCATAGCAACACACACTTTCAGGTTCAGGGGTCAAACATGTTGTTAAATATTATTGTGGCTCTTATGATTAAAACAGAATACTAGGGCCTATGTGACCTGTGTGACTTACCTGTGTGAGCTCCTGTTTACTTAACCTAGCTTTTATATACCCAGTGTATGTCTGTACTGTCTGTTCTGATAACTGATGGAGAACAGCTGCCTGTTCTTTGATTAAACTGCTTCGTACCAGTTCCCAAGGACATATCAAAGATTATAAGTCTCTGTTTATACAATAATACATTTAGAATCCTCTGATGTACCCTTGAATGTGTCACTTATTTGGTTCTCCAGCTCGACAGTCAGACTGTATGGTGTGAGCGCATAAATCGTGGGCTTTTGGCTTAACATCGAATAGGATTTACTCATACACTGATAACATGGTGAATTCACCTAATCAATGCATGGATACATAGAACAAACATAATTCATCTGATCTGCAATTAAATTTTTTCAAAAGTTTTTTTTTTCACACATTTTTTCTATTAACAGGAGAACTGGTCCTACCGGTTGAGCCTGGTTTCTCCCAAGATTTATTCCCAACTATATTCTATATTTTTTCTCCATTGAAGTTTTGGTTCCTTGCCACTGTCGCCCTGTTGGCTTGCTTACAGGGAGACTGCTTAGCTTAGGGTTTTGTGAATATTTTTTATGGTTCCTAGCAATATGATATAATTACAGTCCAGAATACTCTTCTATTTTGCTACTCCTTTGTCTCCAATTGTCTTCCTGTCTCCTTCACTGTGTAATCTTTAGGTATTTTTATGGCATATATTTTATGTATGTATGCATTTTACTTTTGTGTGTTGTGTGTCTTTCATGGTACTATTGCAAATCCCTTATACCCCTTTCCCAAAAGATGTTATCTCTTTATATATGCAATTTTCATGTAAGCTGAAACAGAATGAATCTTGCTTAATGATTTTGTAGTTATAGGTTCAGTCAAGCCTTTATTCATAACCCTACTATAAACCTAGTATGACTAATTAGTCTTATTAATATGCATCTCACACATATTATTTGCAATAATACCATGTATTCTGTGTTCAACATGAGTGACATTTGTTCTGTGTTTTATTATTATTATATGTAAAGCTGCTTTAAAACAATGTAGCATTCTAAAAATTTAATGTGGCTCTTCCAATCAGAATGTAGAATTGTAACTACTTTTTATACGTGCATTAACATGTTTCAGTAAGTACCGCAAACTTACAGAAAGGGCTGGTTTCAAACTCAAAACAACGGCTGAATCCTCCATAGCCGGCAGAGGTACGTGCTCGGATTTGAAAGATGTACACCGACGATGGTTTCAGACCGTCCATCACAATGTCCGTCTCCTTTGACTTTACAATGGTGTAGCTGGTTTCCTGATCCTTTAGAGCACCCAGAAGAAAAAAAGTACAAAAATCATTAGAAAAATGAGAGATAAGGTCCGTATATCCCATGAGAGAACAGCAAAGTGTCTGTGCTAGGGATAGTAGAGAGGATCAGTTTCACAGTCTTTATTGCCTTTGTTTTAAAGCCCTGTGTTAAGTGCTCTGTCCATTAGCTTCCATATGAGCGGGTGTGGGTCATCATAGCCTTTCTGCTTCTAAGTGCCTCATATCAGTGTTTCCTAGACCGGTCCCAAACACAAAGGTAATGGACCTAAGGTTAGTTTTCAATGGTATTTAGTCTTTAAATGGTTCAACAAAGCAGACAATTAATGCTGCAAGGTGAGGATCAATCAGAAATGGCAATCAATTCGTTGCCAGTGGGTGGTCTGCGGCAACTGCCCCTAACGGATCTGATGCTGGAAAAGCCACTACAATAAATGCTCCTCAATGTTCCTTGCACATGTAAAACCAATGGGGGGTGCTTTATTGTCTATATGCAACATATAGTTATTCTGGGTTTTTTTTTGTAGCCAGGGCATATTTTGTGAGACTGCAGTTACCTTCTCAAAATACTTGATCTCATACTCCAGTATAATGCCATTAGGTCGGTCGGGTTCCTGCCAGGACAAGGCGATGCTGCTCTTTGCTGTCTGGCCTTTCTTCACCACAGTTATAGGAGATGGAGCTGGAAACACAAGAATTACATTCACTTTTCACCTTAAACCAAGCAGAAAATATATTTTCTTGCATGATGCAGTAAGTCCTGATGAAGTGTTCTGTAATTACCATTTGCCAAGTTTCCAAGTCTGTATGCTTAAAGCTTAATTTTTGACAAGTCAGTCCCCTTAGCTATTCCTAATTAAATGAAGATATTGTGCATATTGTGCGAGTTACTTTAATGTACTTTATTCTGTGCAAGGAAAACGAAGTCCATAAATGTGCAATATTCTACTATATTCGAACATAAGGGCTAAATACAATTAAGCAGAATTGTTTGAGGTCTTCTTTCTTTGTTAGCTGACCAATCTAAGAAATTGCTGTGAACACAGATTCAGGTAATGACATACTTTAATGTTTATGCAATCTAATTATTGCCAATAAAAGATTACATGATGAAATATGTCTTGGATTTACCTCATTCATATAAAGTCTAGAAATGATAGTGCATATCATTTCACCATAAAACATTAAACATTTTGATTTTTGATACTCTTTATGATGTCTTTATGATGCCTTTATGATGCCCCTTGATATGTCTTGGATGTGTCTTTCTGAAGTCAACTTTTTTGTCCATTTTAAAACTGCTTAGAAAAGTAACAGCACATCTCCTCAAAAAGCCATACAATGTATTTGACCTGAGGAATTGTTTATGTCAAAATCATAAACAGACTGTGCACCAAAGTTTTATACTCAGGGGTTTGTTTAAATCAACAATCAAAGTGATACTTGCCTAATTCTGTCCTTATTGAATTTCAAGGTAAAATTTAATTGGAAATATTTTTCTTTCTCTGATTTTTTAAATAGTTTAAATGAAGTGCTTTAAAACTATTTTAAAAATATTTTTTTATAAATATAACAGTACTGTAGATAGCACTTTGTAATTAGTAAATACTAATGGAGGAATGTCATAAAATCTCATAAACCCCCCTCCTATTTACAATATATGCCCATACTAAAACTTTAAATTCAATTGTTGATTTCCCCAAATTTTTCTCTCTTTCTTTTCTTACCCTTCCTCCCATACAGTCGTCTTTGGTGTCATGTATATGAGAACACATAGAATGTTGAAATCAAACCCAGTTTTATATTCCTTGAACAGAAGTGTTAGACTGTGCCCATGAGATAAACAGTGTTTAAGTTTTCCGGACGATCACTCAGGCCCTGATCCAACAGCTCAAAAGAGACCAATGATAGAAGTCTCTTTTTATCATCTTTTTCCCAAGGAAAGAGTAACTGTATCCTTTTTGTCCAAACAAAACTGTAATCATTCCTATCTTAAAAGCCTGAAATGGTATACTTGGAAACCTGATCCGCAGACGACAGGAAAAGAGCAGTATTGTGGAGGGAGTATGGTCCACTTATATGGTGTGGAAGCCTGTTAAATGTCTGACTTTTAGGCAAGTGGAATACATGGTTCTTTTTGTTACTGATTCTCAATAATCCTTAAGGTCACCCTGGGAAAAACCATCTGTATTAATGATAGCATGAAACAAAAGCATCATAGGGTGTGACAGTGCTAATAGCAGTATGCCCACACAGTATCTACACTCACTTACTCACTCACAGAATGCTCTGTTGATTTTACAATCTGAGAACCTAAAATTCACTACATTCTACACATCTTACAATACTTTCTGGTTTATTTGCCAAAAAGATTTTTATTTTAAACACATTTTATTAAATTGGTAGGTGCGACTTTAAATTCTGATTGTGATTGATGGTGTTGAAAAATAGGACATGAAAATCAATTGCATGACATAGTATATAAATTAACCAAGTTGCCACTACTGGATAAAATGTCGAAAGCATATTTAAGCGTATGTTAATGCAGCACTGCTAGCTACCTAAATTCAATCTTGTGTATTGCTGCATTCCAAGATTCCAAGAAGTCAAATCACAATTTATGACACAATGCAAGTAGACATTTCATTTTTATTATTACACATTATTTTATTATTGCATCAGCATTAGCAAACTTTTCTTCTACAATCACATTTCTCTTTATTACAGTTTTTCTTTGTTAAAAGCAAACTACCTGAAAAATCACAGTTAAGAAAAATCGCCCCCTTGGGTACCAAGGTTTTTTCCCCTCACACCAACATAAAATTATACATGACAGTAATTTAGCATTCATGTCAGTGTTTCATACTTGTGTAAATATATTTTTAGTTTAAGACTAATGATCTTTATTAAATGCATGAGCATGAGTGTGGTCGAATTGTGCTTCCACATGGCCACTTCAGCCAGGCCACATTTTTGCCACATCATTTGCAACATATTTCTGAAAAGAAGATAAATCTCTGGGTTCATATGCTAATAATCTTTAATATGGCACAATCACTGGACCAGCTTTTTACCAAATTTAAAATTAGGTCCTCTGATTCTCCCTTATAATTTAACTGTGCAGATTCTGTGTAGACCTAGATATACAAAACAGCAACAAACATTTCCACTGTATAAAATTTCACAGCCCTAATTTTGGTTCAGTGAGGCTTTGCAGCATTATAAACTGTGATCAATCTAATATATGTGATAATTGCTGCTTTCATCAATGTCCATTACAAAAACACAACACTGAAACACTGTTGTAAATTACAAATTAAATACTGTCAGCACAGAGCTATAAAATGCAATGGTAATAAAGTCCTCAACAGTCTTGTCACCAATGACAACCCACAGTGCAAGGATCCCATCAGAGTGCTGCCTCTGAGTTCAGTAACAGACGGAACACCAGAATTCTCCAGGAAACGTGTCAGGGAAAGTGTGATGATAGCACTCTAATTCATACCTCCACATAGAAAGTGTTGCCTCCATCTAGTGTGAGAATCTGCTAACTCAAACTTTTGATATCTGTTCAAGCCATGGAATTACACAAAACAGCAAGAAATGTCACTACTTCCACATTGAACTTGATTAAGCAATCTATTTTAGCCTTTATCATGCAGTCTTTTGCCTAGTTAATTCGCCTAGCTTAGCTTGAGCAGAATTTAAAAAAAAAAATCACTTTATGGTGGTATAACAATGACTCCAGGCAAACTGTTTATTTGTGCCTGTGAAACCTTACAAGCAAATATTTGCATGTAATTTATTTACAAGAATGTATGTACGTGTGTATTGAATGTAATTACAAGTTAGCATGCTGGCTGGTGGTTTTCATCTGGATAAGAAAGGTCATCTCCTTCATGCCGACATGCAGTGTGTTTGTAAACAACTGTTGTTTGTGGAGCCCTGCTGAGGAACAAAATAAGAAGACCCTGGAAGAGTCAAGCAACTCATCAGCCAAATTCAGGCCTGAAATATAGCTCCTGCCAACAGAGGCCTGTGTCAGCCAGAGGTGTGGGCTTAGAACTATGAAATATACTCTAGTATCTGCATCCACCCTTTTAAAACAACATATCTCTCCATACAAGACTACAGATGTACAGATTTACTTTCAAATAGCATGTAGTTTTGGAAAACAATTGTACTGTATATAACCCCATTTCAAAAGACAGAAATAAATCTTCATGTTGAGTCCATGTTAGTAGGAATAGTAGACAATTATTTTGAAACTCTCCTATTTATTGCAAACTGACAAGGTACAACCCTTTATCAGTAACCTACAATCTTATATTATGGTTGAAAATGTATCACTGTCGCAAGTAATGAACCCACTTGCAGACAGCGGAAGAACAGAAAAAGTCTTTAATAAATGAACAAAACAAGAACCCACGAGGGGGCAAAAAGAGAAACAAAACAGGCTTTAAACAGAACTCAAAAACTGTCAAAAAAAACGGAGCAAACACAGATCGAAACACGGAACAGAAAACCACAGCAAGAGCCCGACAAGAGACCGACAGGACAGGTAACAGCGACGTCAGAATTTTCTGAGAAAAACTAGGTACGATCCGACACAAGACAGAAAACACAAGGGCATTAAATAGAAACAAGACAATGACAAACAGGTGAGGGAAATGACCGATAACAAAACTAACAGGGAAACAAGCAGGCGGGGCCAAGACACGCAACTGGGACGACCCAGAGCATGAGTTTAGATCCAGACAACATGCTCTGACACAGAACACAGGGGATGTCAGAATCCTGGCAAGATAATCTAGAAATACTCAGAACAGGAAGCCAGGACCCTGACAATCACAGCTAAATGTATAAATATTAAGGTTATGTAGGCTAAAGAAATGACATTAAGTAACTTACATTAATATGAGTAATCAGGTCACCATCTGAAAGCCTCTTTTTAAGGCAAATGATCCACTAGCGGATGTGCTTGGTAAAGTGCAAGTACTCACAGTCATTTGCCAGAAGGGTTTTGCTGGAGGGTTTGAGAATACTTAGTGTCGCAACTTAGCTCTCATTGAGCAAATAGCAAAACTTACAAAATAATTTCTCAAAAACAGCTGCACAACTGCCTCCACTCATAAGTCTGTCGACATTTATCAGAAAAAGCACTTCACAGGCATGCCAGTACAAAGTGCTAATCACTTGCACCTGCAAACTATTCAGTCTGTTTTGAAATGCAGCTCACTTAAAAAAGCTGAAAATTAGTGAGCATTTGATCATCCTATGCAATCTGGTCCCAGTTGTAAAAATCTCACCGCTTCTAAAGTAAAAACAGAGTTTATATCATCTACGGCTTTGTAAAGATGCACGTTGTTCTGCACACAAGCTTTGTGTGGCAGCCTGCCTTGTGCCGCAAAAAATGATAATTTTGCTTATTATAATTAATAGTGTTTTAAAGAGCATAATCTTTCTATTTATCTTACAGTTACTTAATGAGTTAAGCAGATGTTGAAGTTATCTCTTTAAGGGAAAAATACTGTACCCTTATAGACCTAGAGAAATACATTAGCACCCTAAGAGTGTTTCACCCTTAAGACTGTTTGAATGCCTCTTAACCGCATCTGCAATGCTTTTGTGACAGAGGTTTATTGGCACAGAAATAGTTGCAAATTTTATGTTAAATATTTCTCCCTAAATTAGAATGCATCAAGTCTACATAAAGATTACATGAAAAGGTCTGGGAGTTTAAGATATTGGAGTACGTGAAAAGGAAAGTATAAACTAATTTTTTAGCCTTGATGGCACCTGCAACACCTGTGTTAGTTACTGCAGCTCAGTGATGCTGGCCTGGATGTGCATAGGACTGCTCAATATTTGAGATTTTAATTATAGATCATTTGCATTCTAGGGTTAGTTTTTGATGGGGTAAGTGTAGCTGTAATGGTCGCTGTATTCAATACAAAAATTAAAAATTTCATTGGGCAATGCTGCAAACAGTCTGAATTTCATTTGGTAGATGGGTCATTCTTGTTACAGAGCATTTTGAATTCTGTAACTTTTAAAATATATATGTTTTTTGCAATTTAAGGATTGTTAGGCAAGTCTTAAGCCGGCTTTTAGTAAGGGATTAGTTTACATATGGCTTTTCAGTTATGTACATATTTTAACCATCTTTTACAATCCCTCCCCACAGTCTCTAGGCAATCCCGTGCAATTACAGACCCTGTTTTAGATAAAAGCAGATTACTCTTCAGTGTCTACTAGGATCATCATTAGCTAATCATAAGTCAATAGCAGTCAGGAGAGGTGCCACTACATTGCAGATTTAGGATAAGTTAATGTATGTTGCATATGTAACCCAGAAGTCACATGGCAATCATATAGTTAAACACTTATACATACAAATTTTAATCAGTATCAAAACTGATAAAAAATTTAAACATCCTCAAAATAAAATCTATTCGCTTGAGAAAGAAAAATTCAGAAGATAAAGATGAATGCATTAAGTTCTAAAGGGAGGAATACACTCACCTGCTTGGTTGGTGGTGACATTGAGTGAGACATATTGGCGCAAAGGGGCAGTTAGTTCTGAAACCCCATTTACAGCCTCCACCTCAAAGGTATAGTTAGTGTGAGCCAGAAGGTCCACAACCATGACAGAGGTGTTTCTCAGACCCATACGCTGGGGGAGGAATCGGACATGATTTCCACATGGCTCATAATGGCCCATGTCTGCACTGATCTTCCTGCACAGAATGTTGTAGTGAACATCCTTCCTACCACCCGTCTCCTCCGGGGTGCTCCACTCCAGGAAAACGCTGGTCTCATTTACATTAGAAATAGCACTACGAGGGGCAGAAGGGGGCTCTGCAAGATGACAATTTACAAAATGAGCAACATTAAGCCAAAAATGTTATACTAAAAATGTTTTATGTTTAACACTTTCTTAACTTATTAGTCCTTGTCTTGTTGTGAATGACACACAAAACCTCTTCATCACTGAAATAACTTTTCTTTGCAGCTGACCTCACAAATTGCTCCTTTTACTACTTTATCATCACTTTATCATCAAAAATGATGGGAAAAATCAAGTCTCATGGTAAACTTTCTTGGAATGTCCTTTTTTTGGAAATACATATGGGTTGTGAATCCTGTTTCATCATCACATTAGTGGAAATTTGTGAATGGAGAATTAAAGGGGTATTTACTCGTGCAGGCCATGTTGGCAGGGTCAGATTCAGTCCTGTAGTATCCCTTCTCACACTGACAAGAGGTAGATGATTCCACCATGGTGAAGCTTCTGGGGGGACATTTACTGCAGCTTTTGGTCTGAAGAGCTGATCGGTAAAAGCCCGGCTTACACACTGCAGAAGAAAGAGATACCAAGCACAATGCAGAGGTGATTACATTACTAATGCAATAGATCAGTGCCTTTTGTACTACATGTTTAGAGCTGATTAGAAAATCTAGTCATTAAAGTCAAACATTTATCAACTTCATTAAAAAAAGCAGGTGCTTATATCAATAGCTCAGTAATGCTATTAAGACTCAGTGTTAAATGAATACATCATACTTTTATTCTTGTAATGAACCCAAAATGCTTCATAAAATTATAAAAGCACCATTTAGGTTGCCTGCACTATAAAACACTAAATAAGTCTTAAACCAAATCTGAGTAGAATTCGCATATAATGTTCCTTTTACCCAGATCTGCAGTTCAGTTTCATTTTTTATTTACATAAGATGTACTAAGTTGTACCAGGTTTGATGTCACTTAATAACTTGACTTAAATCGTCCAAGCTATTATTCAACTTATGCTATAACAATTATACAATGGAACTAGGCAGGCCAATGAAAGTGCTAGTATTTAAACATCATTTAGTTCAAAAGAAATAAATAAAAAAGTTAAATGGTACGCATATGAGTTATATGGTCTGCGTTTTTGCCATTTTTGAAGTTTGATATGTCACAACATATTTTTATTGTATTGATAAACAGCATCCTTCAAAATGTTTTCATTTGCATGGAAGAAAAAAACACACAGGTTTGTTACAACTTGATGTATTACTTTACAACATATTTATGTTTAATTATACTCATCCAACCTATAATCCAGCGACATACTCTGAGAGTATAAAAATCACAGATAAAAGCATTACACCAAAAAATGGTTGCATGTGTGAAATCAGTATATTTTGTATTTGTAACTACTTGCTTCTCAATTTAGGACAGGTGCTTATGGACCGCAGACAAGCTGTCAGCGTGAAATTCATTTAGATAATGAATTGCCATGGAGAGAGATAGAGAGAGATAGATTATCATTGGCCTCAGCAGTCCAAAGTGCACACAAAGACATTAATTACAGCCTCCCTGGTGTGCACTAAGAGAAAACAACAGAGGTTCTCTGTGAATTTAACCTACACTGCAAGCTAGTCAAGCTGGTGAATAGTGTAGATAGACAGCTAATATACAATACAACCATATATAATATAACTCAACATTAAATTAATTAAATAGTCAGCATTCTTTTTGAAAGTCCAGTTAAAATGTAAATAATATCTGCTGCCAAATCACCTGATCTAAAAACGCGTCAAAGTGGTCCATCACTCTGCATGACTCACATATCTGCTTTTCCAGGGTGCCAAAGCCACAGCCTCTAGGCGAGTTTGCTCATCCAAAGCCATCTGTCTGCAGCTGTAAACAGATCATTCTTGCCCTATTGGTGGCACAGTGATGTTCTCCTTGCGTGGGCAGGAGGTTCTATGGTGAAACTTGTAGTTCCCTTTCG
The DNA here is from genome assembly GCA_036877525.1 of Chromobotia macracanthus. Classification (NCBI taxonomy): domain Eukaryota; kingdom Metazoa; phylum Chordata; class Actinopteri; order Cypriniformes; family Botiidae; genus Chromobotia; species Chromobotia macracanthus. The sequence continues at coordinate 1,510,905 of JAZGTH010000045.1, read as the reverse complement.
AGGGAACTCGACACTGCGTCTGGCTTGACGCTATGGGGAATGCCTTCGGTGTGACCGGTGTCTGAATTCATGTCTAATCATGCTAATGAAATTGGCCCACAGCAGTGCCTAATGCGCGTCAGGTGCACACGCGAGTATAATAGGGCACCTGTAGAGCATGTCATCAGCTTTTTTGTCTTCAGGAGCCGTTTGTCTGTTGTTTTCGTTTCAAAGAGCTAATAGACCTAGCTGCGAATAACTAGCTGCAGAAAATGCTTCCCTCCGTGTAGGGGATTTTTGACACCTGAGGACGCGCAAATTCTCAAGGGAGGTGTGGGTGCATATTGCGAAGGCTTCTCGCTGGAGAAGTTTTCACTCTCGTCTGGCTGTCTGTCCAGGTGAGCCTGGGCGGATGCCTCGCGGATCAGCTCTCGCCGTTTCTGAGGCTAGGCGGAGGCTCTTTCACGGGGTCCGCAGGAGGCGTTCTCGCTTCCCATCTGAAGGGGTGCGTGTTCCACCAAGTCAGAGAAGCTTTCGTCGGCGTTCTCTGATCTGTCAAATGTTATCCTGCTGCCAGCGAGCAAACAATGCAGGATGTGGCTGGGGGGCAAGATCATGGGTGAGCTTCCCCAGCCGGCCTGCTTCGCATGTGTGGAGCTGTGGCCAGTCCATATTTGGCTGGCGCGAGAAGCCGGCTATCACTTGTGACCGGCTTGACGAGCGGCTGAACTGTGATGCTCCCGTGAGCCTGCCCTTTCTCCTTCTTCTCACGCTGGGGCGGAGTTTTTGGAGCTGTATCTCTCTCTTCCTGGGTAATTCGCACAGTGCGCAGGGTAATTTCTCAGTGGGTGAGGCTTGGTCCCGGAAGGCTCCGACTCTGCCAATCGGTTTGTTTCGGTCTCTTTGCGTCCGAGTTGCAGAACATATGTGACAGTGGGTCAGGCTGGTGCTGCAAGCATGCAGTATCTGTATTGCAGGCGTACCAAGCCGACCTGCTTAAGGACCCGGATCAAGGGGAGGGGCTTTCCCCTGACGCAGTGGCTGAGCTGCGCTGCTCCATGACTCTGCTCTCAGAACCACCAAACAGACTGCCACGGCCATAGGTCGTTCTATGGCAGCTATGGTGGCAACAGAGACATCTGTGGACCAGTCTGGCTGACGTAAGGGAGAGGGAAAGAAACTTTCTCCTCCTCTCGCCAGTCTCACCCTCTGAACTTTTTGGCACATCTGTGCAGGTTGAGAAGTTCAGAATGATGTACATGCAGTCCAGGGCCGTCCGCAGGATTATACCGCACAGGTTCAGGTCCTCGTCTGGCATCCCCCTGCCCGGTCCATCTACAACCGAAGGTCGTAGGCGAGGCCAGAGGCAGAGCGTGGCTGATTGTGTGTCTCCCTTCCTCTCAGGGTAAAGTACGGAGGAGGTGCAATGCCAGACACAGGAGGCAAAGGACACCCGAGCTGGGGCTCAGGCAGGAGTATAGTATGATCACACCATCCATTCTCCCCCTCCTGCCCCATATCTTCCGTCCTTCACAGTGACACAAGCACCCACATTAAGCATTGCGGGTGGGACCATGTTATAATCATGGTGGCCCCTGTTTCCGCCTGTTCTGATGGTCCGGCTAGTGCCCATCTAGCCCAGTGTTACTGTTTAGTGTGAGCCGGGCTCCGCCCCGGACATTGACGTTCGGTAGGCAGGCAGCCTGTATACAAGCTCACCTGACTGAGGAGCTCACTGCCGGTGGGCTCCTTCTTAGCTAGCAGTTGAAAGGTTGAGCCCTAGTCTCACTTTCGGTAAAGTACACAGGTCTGTGAGGTTCCCAGTCAGAGCTTGTCATGGCAGGCCTGTGGCGCAAGCCGGTTACATGCCATTACTAGAACTGAGAGACCCGGGTTTGAGAACCACCTTGAACCACTCTAGTCGGGCCATCCCAGATCCCCACAGATCAGGGAAAGACCATGTGTTTTGGTTCTCAGGGTTGGTTTTGATGTGGGCCCAACAACCCTGGCGAACCTCTTTTCGATTCCTTTACTCCCCTTGGGGCAGTGCTTGTTGTCAATGTTTCAGCCCTCCTCGTTGTATTACCTGGAGTTCTGGTATTGGTTGAGACCGCGGTCCAAGGGCCAGAGCCATTTCGGCCCACCTTGGATAGGGAGTCAAGAGGCTCTCCTGTCCGGGAGAGCGCCTCGAGGGTGGGATCCCCTGGTGCTATTTTTCAGCCCTACTGCTGAGCTCTCAGGGGTTCTGCCCTCTTAGCATTAATATGGGGATATGTTTTGTCAAAAGTGGCACCCTCACTCTGTGGTGGAGAGGGACTATGTAAAGCTATGTAACACACTATTTCCTTTTCCACCTCCCAGCTGGCAAAGGAAATAGTGTGTTAGACAGTGGCACCTAGCGATCAGCTGGCTCCTGTCCAACTGCTATCTTCCGGGCGGTGTGCAGTTGTACCTCCACTACAGGAGGTCCTCCACCCCCACGAGAGCTTTGCCTTCCTAATGCACCGGTGAGCATAGAGTGTGCTTGTTGATACGTCCCTCTCGCTCCCCCCAGAGCCCCATCAGGGCCAGTTACTGCAGGCAGTGATGGCTGTTTTCCGCTGCTCTGGCCCAGGGTGAACTGGACTAACACCCAGGCTAGGAGGGCCATACACTCCCTGCGGGGCTCACTGGAGAGAGCAGCATTCCTTGGGGGATATAAGAGTAGCTAGCTGTCATATTACATATTATCTGTCATTTGACCATGATCCATTTAAAAGAGATGCCCAGCTGACAGATATAGATCACAACATGACAAAGTACATTTTTCACACTTCACTCCATGCATCATAATCACCACAAATGACATGCAACTATGATATAAACGGCCATCTTAACAAATATGAGGAGTTTTAATTAAATAAAGGACCAGAGCTGGGCAGCACTAATGGGGCTTGTAGGAAGTGCTGATTGCATTACACTCAAGACTGGTGTGTAATTGTTTAATGTAATTGTTCTACATTAAATCGACAAACCTCACATGACAGCATTATTCAACAGGTTATCTGCATAATGAAGTCACTAGACAAGTACACATTAATTCTGGCATGTTGCACTAGTACTGAAGTAAAATGTATTTAAAATATCTTGAAAATTTGCATATTTCATGAAATTAGTTAATAGACTTGGCAAAAGTTTCCAAGAAATAAATATTGCATTCTTTTAACAAAATTGCTAAAACAATGCTAAATGGATGTTTTATTTTGTGTATTTATTTTTGTATAGAGAGCATTCTTCATATATTTCCTGTTCCATTAGCCCAACTGGAGGACAATAGCTTAAGCAAAGCCAAGGTCATGGGTTCCACTTCAGGGACTGATAAAATGCACTAATATAGATGTATTATAATGTTACATTTTAAAGTGCTTTTTAAAGCATCTGATTTACCTCTGCAGAATCTTGGTCAGTTGTCATGCCACATTAGATGAGAGGAAATAATGTTAAGACCTTTTGTCATATGGCCAAGAAGCTTTTTGGTCAACTTCATTCTATTTTTTAAGCATAGATGACAAAAGCAATCAAGTGTCTTTTTATTGATTTCTCATCTGAAAAAAAATCATGTTTTAACACAGTATCATTTCATTGATTTGTTAACAACAGCAGCAACATAAAGCAGAGACAAAGCTTTTCCAGATGCAACTCCAGATGTAATGAAATTATGAAATTTAAAAATTTGATTTTTGTGTTATATTGACACAATGATAAGAATCATTTTCAGTTTGTTGTGACACAAACAACTAAAGTTATTAGTTGTTTTGGTGTTTAGGTATAATAATATCTTGCCTACAGCTTTTTTATTAACTTACACAAGGTGACAGGCCAATTTCTGTGTCACTGATGTGCAAAGATGGACAGTTACGTTTTAATGCATCTATGTAACATCATAACAATTTAGAATGAGCACTTTTTTGCATTTTTTTAATGAATTATGTTTTTGGACTGGAGAAATTGAGTTGATTTTTTGAATTATGCAATGAATGCTGCTATTTCTAAAGATAAAAATAATTAAAATCAAATTCTCATTATATGCTCTCTTTAAATAATATGAGTAAGAATTCAAAGAAACACATATCAGAAAGTCAGACAGATTAAGAATCTTTATGGCCCAGATACTGTATCTTTGGAAATATACTCCTGGCAGACTTCAGGAAAATAAGCATCTGTGTAACTGAAAAGACATAGACACTCACAGACCATAACCCCAGGGTGTTACCTCTCAACGGCTCAGGATTCTGTGAGACCTGCTTACAAGCACGATTCATCACTGTCACCAACCTCCTTTAATCCTGACGCACAGACAGGGACACACACTGAAACACACACACACTTATCACTCTTTCAGCTGGGTGGGAATTCAGTCATCACCTCTGAGAGCCAAATGTCACAGCAAATATATGTTGTAGCCTGTGAAACCAGCAAATACTTTCATTGTGTTCATTTGTTCCATCAATACCTTGCTGATATGCTTTGTATTTTGACATTATTAAAGCAATGCAGGTATTTCCATATCATGACATTGTAGATCTTAGTTGTCATTATTACAACATACAAGTTTTTTGGACTTATTCCTTTTTTTTAAGAAGTACAGCATGCAAAAGTGTACAAATATAGCAGTATTTTGTACAATGTAACCCTTCTTTGCATATCATATAAGGGTAACAAACGTAGTTAACACATTGCTCTGACCTGCTTTAAAATACATACATGCTGTTAATTGAGTAGGGGTAGTTTGAATTCCCACATGGTTACTTTGTAAGCCATTTTTAAAAATAGTAGAACTTGTAATTACATAAGAAAAATTTTATACAGTGTAACTATTGCATATATACATGTTGTTAAATTCTACTTATATTTTATACTACTACTTAATATATTTATTGTGTCTTCATGTAATTACACTATTGACACTATTCTTTAACCCTAAACCCACCCCTAACCTAAACATACTACAGCATTGTAAGCGCAATGTATCACATGCTTGTTTTCTTATGCAACTGTAGATGCAACTTATGCATGTACTTATTTTTAATAAAGTGTGTAAAAAATGTGTGACCAAACTTCAAATAAAAGTAATAAAGATTACACAAATAATAACAAAAAAAACCCAAAACAGATTTAAACAAGAATAGTTATCATTTTGCAATGGGTACCAATAGTGTTTTAGAAGTGCAGTAGTCCTTTCGATTCACTGCAAACTCACTCCATTCTGGTATGGAACAGCCCACTTTTCATGTTGCCATCAATACCTGATGGATACAATCAAGTCCCAGTCTGATTTTTATTATTAAATATTATGTTTTACTCCTGCTGAACATCACCTTTTGGAGGTACAATGGGTTGCAAATGGGCTGCTTGATATTACTCTAGAAAAACACTAGTAAGTCACTTAAGATGCATACTTCCGACAATAAATTCTTACTTACTGATCCAAGGTCAAATGTTGTTATTCTCAATTTATACAGATATAGCCAACCACTCTACCAGTCAACCATGTCAGGCCAATTCAGATCTGCTCCATTACATCTTAACTGCCCCAGGCATTAACCATCTCCAGACATTCACCTTACCCAGAATTCACGTCAATGAAACCCTAACAACACCCCACCAAACAATGACAGTTGCTCAATATGATCTCACAATACTTTCAAGCGAACAGTCAGTCAGTCAGAAATTTAAAAATAAGATCATCCAAGTGCACTTGGCCTTGTGGCATCACAAATGCATTTGATTTTGACATGCTCGACATCTCATTGTGTATGCAGAGATGATTACTGCTAACAGCACAGGATGTCTTTCCAAACTCTTAATACATTGTGCAAAGGCTTATAGGTAATTAATATGCAGCAGGTAATTTAATATGTGCATCATTAACAGAGGAACAAAAGAGGGGAAAGAGTCTCAAACAAGCATTGATGTGAGTAATGTCCGATAATTGAAACCATGATGCTCGGATAAAACGCAAGGCAGAGTAGGTTAATTAAAGATAACTGGTTGGAGAACATTCCAATGAAAGAGATAAATGCCCTGACAAAAACATTTGTTTTAAATTAGAAAAGGAAGCTGAGAGTTTGACATGCATTTGAAAAATGTTAAATCGAGATAAACTATTAAAACAGATCGTCTGTTACTTAATTGTATGTGCTCATTTGGCCTTTTGATAATGAAACCGAACTCCAATAATGTGTTGTTCTGTTAAAATTAGGATTAGGTTGTTTTTCAGATACTGGAACTAAATGACTTTAATGTCATTCAGTACCATTTGTGGTTGTTGAATGCCTGCATTCTTCCACAGAAGTGAACAGAAAACCATACTAAAATACTCATTATACTTTTTATTGCAAAACTCTTCAGTGGCAGAGCTGAGGCACTACTTAAACACAGCAACTGAATGTGATGTGAGAGAAAAACTGTAAAAAATAATATAAAGATAGATTTTTGTGGTTTCGGTGGTTGCATGCAACAACAATATACAAGATTTTTGTTGTCCAACTTACAAATAAATGCCTCAGAGCTGATCTTAAATGAGTAATCATTTTAAATCTGTCAAGTGACTCAATTCATTGGTCAGGTCTTGATTTACTTGAAATTTGATTTATACAAATTTAAATCATCATTTAGTCCAACTTGAAATGCGCTAGGAACTGTTTACTGTTAAAAATATTATATGCAGAAAAAGTACAGAAAAGCTAAAGAACATAAAGAAACATAATGAAAGGTTAATCATAAGGTTAAGCATATACATCTCAAAAATAGTGGGATTAAAAAACATATACATTGATTTCATGTAGCTCTGCATGTCACTGTTACATTGGCTAGGCCAGTGGTGTGTTAGGTGGGACTGGGACTATCTGTTTGTTTGTTCCTTGGCAAACAAGAGATGTGGTTTGGAAACTTATTTAAAAATAGTCATTCAATTTGCTGACACAAGTGGTACAGACATGATATACTTCACCTAGAATCATTACTTCACCATAAAATCATTTCAATGGAATTAAAAATTGTTAAATATTTTGTGATTACATCCCCATCTGAAGTCTGTTAAATATTATTCAGAATAACTGTGGTAAAATTAATCTGAAACATTACCACTGTATTTCTATGAATGCATTTCAAAACCGAAGCAGACAGAAAAATAAATCATAATATTGCCCAAGATGGCTATTCGCCGCTGCGGATAAACATCCTTTTCCTGTTTAACCTACCATGAGTAAACTGATTATAAATGAATGCATACAAATGATAATACACAAATGTGATTGGCAGCACCTGATGTTAGTCTTTGTGCTGTGCTATTGTTGGGCCAAACCTGTGTATTTTTGCTCAAGGCTCTGTTAGAATAGTGGGAAGGCTGATGTTGATTTACTGCAAATCTAAATTCCATTATGTCAATGACATCTAGCTGGATGTCTGCTAATAACCACAGCATGTCACATCTAGCTAAACACCTGATGCAGACAGGCCTGAAAACACACCAGAACTATTAGGTCTTGCATAACATTGTTAGGTTTCTTATTTTGTCATTAATCGAGACAATATTTATAAAAGGTTTGGACAGCATGTAATGCTAAACTTTTGCTTATACATTTGACAATGTCAATTATCATTTACATTCCATCCTTTACACAGTGCAAACAGTATTAATAAAGGTATCTGAAAAGCATAAAGTCCTGCTGTAATGATGGACTTGTCACACGAGGATCCATTTGCAGCATTTATTAATGTAGTCAGATAGGCAGGGTCAAATAACAACAAACAGGGTGCATGGGCTAGGCAAAAGCAAAACGGTAAACAGGCAAGGGTCGAGGCAGGCAGCAAACAATCACAAAATCCAGAATAACAAATCTAATAATGGGGGCAGGCAGCAAACAGGCAAGAAGGTATTAACAATCCAAGTCAAAAACAGGTAATCCAACACAATCAAAAACCTGCTCAGAACTGTAGCTAGGGAAAAACAAGACTTTACAAAGAATGCATGTTTGCAAGGGGTTTATATAGGGAAGGCTAATTGAGTTCAGGTGTGAGAGGGAGTGGTCAATCCCAGGTAAGAAGCATTATGGGAATTGTAGTCCAATTAGAATTGAACACTGGTTAGAATTGAACAACTCCAGTGAGGGTTCCCTCTGGTGGCATGGAGGAGGAAGAGCAGAGACCTCCTCTGTAACACCTGCTATTATCAAGCACAAATTAAAATACATAACGTAATCTGCCTGATTGTGAGTGCTGTGTTCTATTCATCTAATAACATCAGAATTTCCATCTACCTGTCTGGGAAGGGACAGAATGGCAAGTGTCATTCTGTCTACAGCAGAATGGCACTTGATTTCTTATGAACATGAAAACACGCAAATCAACACTTCTGATGCAGATATACTCTGACCTCACCAAGTGTTACATAACAAATGCTAGAATTGCCATTTTGTTTTTTTATGCACCACCTCCATCCATCAGTGCCAGAGATATGTGAGAAAAATTCCACATCCGAGTTCAATTTTATGCTGCATATGTCAGCATACACACAAGAACACAGGAGTGTAAACTTTAGGAGTTTATTTGAGAGTATATGCATACTGAAGAATATTCAAAATGCAGATAAACATTCTCAGTTAGAACAGTCTAGCTTTAAAGTGATATCTTTGTCAGGCACTGGCAGAGGAATGAAGACAACTAAATACAGGTAAGTTTGCACGTAGCAGATAAGAGTTTTGTGAACCTAGCTGTAGTGTATATAGAGTCCTCTTTGTTTAGTAGATATTACTGGAGAATGGGATGGGAAGAGTGTTGGAGATCAATGGAGAGATCACTAGAGAGACTTCAGGTGAGTAACCAACAAAAGGGAGCCATGTTAAACACAAAGACTAGCTGTGAGACCAGACAAAGGAAATAAGGAGCGTGGTTATATATGCCTGTTGACAGCAGGTGTATGTGATTAGTAAACAGGTGATTGGGAGTGTGTCAGAGTGGCTGGGGGTGTGGGTGTAGAACTCTAAATTAGACAAGCAAAAGAACAAGTATTATTAAAATAATACATGATCACTGATGAGTGAACAACAAATTAAATTTTATTATGTACCTCACACAAATCATACAGGCTTTTTAAGTATTTACATTAATAATAAAAGGTAAGAAAACAAGAGATTGATGATATGTATATGAACAAGCTGAGAAGTTTCTCAATGAAGCTGTCATTTACAAATGAATTAATAAAAAATCCTGTTACATTCTCATATTGACAGCACAAAAAAAAATAAAATAAATAATCATTATAAAATCATCATCCTGCTGAAGGAGTAAGCCATTTTTGAGCTGTATGTTCAAATATATCAGTAATCATAACTGCTCTTCTGTTCTTGTATGACATATGCTATACAAGTGTGTGGAACTGTCAGTTTGTAGAAAAAAGAAATAGTTCACCCAAAATTCAGTTATCATTTACCTCCTGCCAGGACAAACCCTTGTTTTAGGTTCTGGAAGATGTTTATGCTGCATTTTTCTATTATGTAATTATAAAGTCATTATTTACTAAAATACTCTATAAAATCGACTTGAGAGCTACAGTGCAGGGCAATATGCATAGTAACTGGATTACCGTCAAGGTACTTTTTTCCTTTTTTGCATGGGCACTATGCTTTCGTTATTAAGGATGCTTATTAAGGATACTATGCTTTTATTAATAAGGAAGCTTGAACATTCTGTAAAATTATTTTCTTTTGTTTTCAACAGAAGACGATCACATGTGGTTGGAATGACAGTGAGTAAATGTCGACAGAATTTTAATTTTGGTTGAACATTTCCCTTAAGATCTCTGTAGTTTTATCCTACTTTGACATAGTATCATCTGTATTATCCAATAAGAGATCTGATATTGTCAGATGACAACAGTGGAAACACAGTACCTTTGATATATTTCCACAGTACCTCAATACCTTAGTATGTAGGGACCAGATCGAGTTTGACATTCGCAGTAGTAACTGCTGACAAGAATAAAAATAAAGGGAGATCACTGTACTATATGCAATAATGTCATACATGATGGTATGTTATGATACTGAAGCGCTAGATAAATAAAATGTTTTACAACAAACAAAGAATTGAGGTACAGATATTACCAAATAAGCTGCAATGTGGACCAGACTTGCCGCAAGTCAAAAGTCTGGGAAACCAGACAAGATGAAATGTGACCTACATTCATAAAGACACATGAAAGCATGCTTGACTAGAGACGATTCATGTGAGAATTATCATTACAGTCCAACTGAGAGAACAAAGCTAAAGAAAGACATCAAATTATGACAGCTTTAAAGGTATTTTCCTTCTAGGTGATTGAACAAAATTGCACACTACACACCACACTGTCATAAGTTTGCTCAGTGATTCTATTCTGTTTTGTTCTATTCTATTTTATTTTATTTGCAAAAGCATAAATTCTTAGCTAAACCATCATCGACCGCATTAATTATTTGCTACTCTGTCAAAATGTATTTAGCATATCTTCCTAAAGAGCAGCCAGACAGCCTCTTTCCTGTATCTCAGGTGACTGTCATGTTTACATAATTTTTATAATTGTTAGCATGATACATCTGAATAGGAACAGCGTTGCTCACACACCCACTGCTCCACTGCCATTTTTTTCAGTGAATCATCTTTTTTGCACTAAAACCAGTTCTGTCATTTTGTTGCCTTGTCTGCTGGACAACCTTGTCAATTGCACACAAGCATACATTTGTAAAGGCAATGAAAATTATCAATTTTATTGAGCCAATATCAATTAAACTATTAATATCAAACCACACTCAAAAAGAACCCTTATTGCAAAGTGTCAACTCCTCTCACAAAGGAAGCAATCTGAGGAAGAGGATAAAGGATCTGTTTCATTCACAGGACACACTGCCCTCTTCCTGGAGTGTGTACTGGAGCGTAGACCCCTCAATCACTTCCTGCCTTTTCTACCCAAACTATCATATCCTTTGTGCTCCAGTGTTGTAAAAGGGGGTTAGGTACGGCCATCCTAACTGTGTCTTCAGACACAATTACTATTATTTAGAATAAAGAAAAGAAAAAAATTTCTTTAGCTTAAAGAAACTTCATAACATAGCAGCATACGGCCTTAAAACGATATGAAGGTAAGTAAATAATTACAGAATTTTCATTTCTGAGTAAAAAGATGCAAAGAGCACAAATAACTGAGTGCTAGAAAAATCACATTTGGATACTCGACTGCTCTATGAAACTTCTTTCTGAGATGAAACAAGACACCACTAAGATCTTGTTCCCATGTGTTACCATCTCAAGGAACATAGTAAAGAATAGTAAAAATGTAGTAATAGTAAGGTTATAGTAATAGTATGGTTCATGGGGCACGAAATCCACCAGTACTTTCATCCTCCTTCAATTTAACTTGCTAACTGAGGGATCATTTAATATCGTTGACTGTCAATGACTGACTGTGGTTGCCATAGAAACACAGAAGTCAGAATGAAGGATTAATTTACTCACATTGTTAGATGCTAGAACAGAACAACAGAAAATTCATGTTTAGCATGTGAAGTATTTAGAATTAAAGGTTTGAGGGCAACTAAAGGAGGAACTGTTCCCCACACTGGGATAAAGTGAGGTTAAGTTCACGTTTGAGAGTTTCTAAATATTAACCAACATTAAGACCAACATTCTTTGGTTTAAGATGGTCTAGTTGGTCTCGCTGACCATTTAAAAAGTGCCTTAATCCATCACTGAAAACCATTAATTCTGTTTTTGTTTCATAAATGAGACCTACTGCTTGAATAAAGGCTACACACTCAAAATTGCACATTAAACTTTTTAAAATGCTTTGAAACAGAATGAAACAAACTGAACCTTTATTGTTTTATTTATGTTGGAGCTTTTTGGAACACACTGAGCATAACCTCAAAAACTGAGGAAAAACTTTTTAATAAAGCTTTAAAGATGTGTCCTCTGAACAGTACATATTATTTCACATAGTTTTTAAACTAAGTGTCTCTGTCTGGTGTCATTTTAAACAATAGACACTATAGTATCTGGCTTGAAGTGGGCTGCTATCAAATTGGACTCATTGTCATGTCCACATCAATGAATCATCTGCATGTCATTATTACGCCTTCTGACATCTGTTACACTACCAACCCACTTCTTTCATTTCCTAGATTATTAACGTCGCCTCTAACTGCTGAGTCACTTAAATGCTTTCTAACTATCTGTCAACAGTATCTTAAATACCTACAGAGTGTTTTATCCAAAATGTAAATGCAACCATTAGGAACATTTGAAACACAGTCCAACACAATAAAAGTTTGCCATTAAACATTAAAACCTAAACCATAAAATCACTAGACTGTGAAATAAATGCTACCCACATCATACAAAAGGGTCAGGTTCTCATCAGTGTCTTTAACATTGAGAGACAGTTCGAGTGGATATATCACACATGTGCTGCATTCTCCAGCCTCTGCTTTTTTATAATAATAAAGATGTTCACCAACCTTGACAGGAGTTATTAACTTCCTCACGGCCCACCTGGCACATGCACCTCCCAATAGGCACTAGCCACTCCCCCTCTGCACTGCAATGCATTCTGGGAAGTTCTTCAGCCACTGAGTTGTTGACACAGGTCCCGGACACTTCCAGTAACTGGGAAGAATCTGCCCCAGTTATAGTATCTGGGAAGAAGGCCAAATTGCTGACAACGAAAGGACACTTTTTGTAGAAGACACGGACGGACACAAGAGCAATACATGCACCCAGGTCTTGGAAAGCCAGATAGAAGCCTTTCTTGCTCAAGGGACCAACATCCCTAACTTCTGTATTTAGCTTCATGACCCTGTCTCCAAGATCAAGCTCTGTGAAACTCTCATCAGCCGCAATAGTGTCAATCTTTATATACTGGCTTTCCCAAATATTCCCCCTCTCCTCATCATTGGTTTCATAGAAGTAGACATTGAAAGTCTCCTTGCAGGTGCCCAGTCCTCCGGGAAGGCTATTGCAGTCCCGCAGAGTGAACTTGAGCTCCACAAATACTCTCTGGGCACCTTGGTTTAGTATCCAGTTTGTTTGCAACCAGTTGTTCTGATTGTGTTCCATCACCTTGCACACCTGATAAGTGTGGATAGGTGCGTAGTTCTCATCCACCTCTCCAATTTCTTCCCACTAGAAACAAGTAGAGAAAAATATAGACAGAGTTTAGAAGAACAGAGGAACATAATTTATAGTGCACTGCGATACTTAGTTATCTCTTAGATACTTAGTGATCTTAGACACTTAGAGACCAGAGGCCAGCAAGTAAAAATGTATCTTCATTTTCATTTGCTGATACAATGTAAACAACAACCAGTTATGCGTAAGACCTTATATTTTCATCACCTCATTCAGTAAGTTCTGGTCAGGTGAAAAATCATTTTTGTTTTCTAGCTCAGTATAGTGAATTCAAACATGTTAATCATTTTAACACACAAATGCATTTAAAATCTATAAATGCTTATGTTTATATGCAAATATATGTTCATGTGCACAAAAACAAGTAAATAATACAATGAAATCTTGAGCCAAAGTCATTTGTCCTTTGTGTGTGTATGTTTGTATAAACACTTTTAGTGTCTTTGTTTATGGGTGTATTAAGTCACACCATTTATAAGCCCTTAACACCCTTTGTCTATATTGTAAATAGGCTTATCCCACCCCTAGATTGTTCTGATTGTTTCCTTGTTTAAAAACAGACATTTATCCAATTGTTAAAGCATTAATTGTCAATTTGACACAGCATCTGTAATGGCCACGCTTATAATGAAGGAAGCTGAAAACAATAAGAAACAGCACAACAAAAGAGATGTTTGCCTAGCATAGACGGATGTTTATATGCAGCAGACCTAAAATTAAAAAAAACTGTTAACATCACAGATTTAATGTTAGAATGCAAGTTTTCCATAAAGAACATTGTGATGATAAATGAACATTGCTGATAACATAGCAGTTAACAAAGCAAGACCTCAGAATGCACCCAGAGCACCCGCATGGCCCTTCAGAGCTCTTCAAAAGCACAGTCAATGACCAGAGAGACCCTCCTGAGGCCTCATATTACCTCTGCCTGACGCTCTCTGAATGAGAGAGATTGTGAACTGTGTAGATAGCAGTAGAACTAAAGTCCAGACCATCGGGAGTGATATAGTGTGTGCGACTAGAGTCACAGTTCAGAAACTAGAAACAGTGTCTGTATTTATTATGGTTATCTAAGATTTAAGAAACACAAAGTGTGCTATTAGTTGGCAGTAATTCATCATTAATCAAAGCTTCTGTTTGAAGCACTATTTGTGGAAATGGGTGTGTGGTGGAAATAGGAATGTGTTCAGGGAATATTTTTACTATTATTGCAAGTCTTCGTGCAAATCAACTTATTGTAGAAAATTGCAATGAATGTATGACTTAAACTGTGTCAGCAATGTATGCAAGGTGTCAGCAGTAAAGTTGGTAATACATTTAGCTAGATATTAAGGTTTGCAAACAACAGGATCTGTGATATAAACATAGTTTCAGGAATTTTATCACTGTTAGTATTGCTAGTAATTTCCTTGACTTGTGTATGTTGACACATATAAACTCAAAGGGAGGCCATTGTTAGTTTAAACATTTAGTTTAGCATACAATTAAATATATGGTGATATCCTAAGGTTCACTGAGATATTGACAAGCTAGACTCCTGACTATACCATGACTGTTATAACTTTCATGGACGTTAGATTACTGCTGCACTGTAAGACCAAGAATAGCATAGCTAAGGGAAGGGCTTAAAAATGTTTTTAAAGATGATTGCTACATTTCTGCAAAAATATGCAGTTCTTAAATACAGATGTAACGTGGGAAATCCCTAAAGATAATATTGACAATAATATTGCAGTACAGAAATTAAATGTTAATGAGGGTTTAACAAAGACATCTTCAGAAATCAAAAATTAGACATGCATCTAATTTCCAACAGTTAAGCTCATCTCCTTCGACAAAGTGGACTGAAAACATTTTATTCAGCATTATTTTCTGAAAATTATAAGCATTCATGTTACATTTTCATTTAATTCCGACTGTCCATATTTCTAGCTCTGAAAACTACTAAGACAGAAGTGATCATGTTCAGCTAAGAGTCCGATGATGGTCCGAGAAGAGTGACACAGAAGAGTGTGTTACACAGGAAATACTTTCAAATTTCTCTAATGTGAGCAAGTGTGGTCATGATTTGGTAAATTGCGTTGGCACAAATGCAATTTAGAGAAAGCCACCACTGAAATGAAAATGGACCAGTACACATTTGAATTATTCAGATTTTCAGCTCCACATGTAAAAACAGATGGATGACAGCATTTCTGACACATTGATAAAGATGAATAGGATGTTGCTTTAATATAAAAATGCATTGCACAAGGATGTAATATATGATACAGCTATGTGTAGTTCATAACGTGAATCATATCTTGATAAACACTGAAATGCCACACCTGAGCAGAAGCCTTGTGAGGGCATAGTAAAATTTCACAATTCACAAACTGTCTAAATTCTACAATATGTATACCGTAATCTTGCAACTGACTGTCACAAAATTTGGACAATTACTGTAATTTACAGTTAAATATCTGTAAATAACATTGTAAAGATAACAAAATAGCAGGCACATTAGTGGCAAACTCTTTTTCTGAGACGTTTTTGAAATTAGTTTCAAGGCTCTGTTCATAAATGTGAAAACATTTTTTGCTTTGAAATACCTTCATACATTTTTAAACATATTTTAAATGTATTTACTACAGTATATATTGTATTTTGGCATATTAATTAGCCAGAGTTTATGTGCTTGCTAACAAAGTAAATAAACAAAATAATATTGATTGGTTGACCTTGTGTAACTGCTTATGTAGCAGGTTGTGTAGCAGAAGCATGGCTTCTTTGTTACACATTACATGTACTTACAGTAGTATTAACAGTTAATTATCCATAAATACATGCAATTTTAAACCAAACCTAATACTAATGCTAACCGTATGGTACATGTTTTTAATTAATATTACTCAATACTTAAATGTATACTTGCACTATAACAAGAACACCTTAAATTGTAACCTAATACTAATATTGTTTTTTCTTTCTTCCCTTCTTTGAACTTTCTCTTAGGGTGGATAGATATCATCCAAACCTAAGTAATAATTAATTACAAACTTAAGTAATTACATATTTAAAATATGAAATAGGTGAATGTTACAACAACAGAAAAACATCTTGGATATACTCAACTGTTGCCATAATAAATAGACACTTTCACTGTGTGCAGTAAACAAAAATGTAGCAAAATAAAAATCTTTTTGTCAGTCAGTGAGTTTACTGTTTGCTAAATGACTTCAACCGTTTGTCTACTGCACACCATGCAGGTTTGTGACAGGTTATGAACCATAACATTTTTAACTACATTTAGGATTATTTTTGAGTTTTTGTTTAAAGAAGTTTTTTGTTTGAAGCTGTCTGTGCCTGGATTCTCTCCCTCACTGATCTTCACACCTGTTCTATATTGAAGAGCTCACCCAAAAATATTAATAAAACGTCTCTCGTTTACATATGTAACCTCAGTTCCCTGAGAAGGGAACATCTGGTTTGTCGCTATGGGGAATGCCTTCGGTGTAACCGGTGTCTGAATCTCATGTCTAATCATGCTAATATAATTGGCCCACAGTAGTGCCTGATGCGCATCAGATGAGAGTATATTAGGTCGTCTGCAGAGCATGTCATTAACTTCTTTGTCTGAAGGAGACATAGACAGGCGCCCATGAGGAATGGCAACGAGATGCTCAGGGAACCGAGGTTACATACGTAACTGAGATACGTTCCCTTTCAAGGGAACTCGACACTGCATCTGGTTTGACGCTATGGGGAACGCAATACCAACTGCGCCATGCCGAAGGGAGCTTCATTGAAGCACAATCACCATAGGCATTACTTAAACACCCTACTCACACACTGGTGGGGACAAAAATACCTCTCTCTGGGCCACTGCCCAAACGCGAGGCCCTGTAATGTTACACTAGACACTTAGAGAGTGGTGTTTGGAGTGGGAATCGAACCCCCATCTCCTGTGCCAGTGCCAGAACGCTAAACCCACACTGAGAGGGTCAGCTTAATGCAAGTGACAGCTTTGCCAACTGTCACCAAGGGAGCGGGGACCCTCTGTATTGAGGGTGCCAAACACTCAACCTCGAGGCCTGACATTTTAGGGAAGCTGGTAGATTGAGATCCTATTGACCAAGTTCTAAGAAAAGTCAAGGACCTTCTAGAGCCTTGACTTGGGAATGTGGAGTTCTACTCTACCTGTATCCTGCTCTAGGGAGGGGCAGAGGACCCTCCACAGAGAGGATGCTACTCAAACCCCAGAGAACCAGCACCCCAAGATGAGCTAGTAATGACTAGCTGCCATCCCTCGAAACCACTATGCTCCAGCGAGCTCCACAGGGAGTGGAGGACCCTCTACACTCACCCTAGGGCCAGAGTCAGCGGTAAATTAGCTCCCAACTGCAAGTACAACTCCAACACTACCTGTAAGACAGCAGTCGGACAGGAGTCAGCTGATCGCTAGATGCCACCGTCTAACACACCATTTCCTTTGCCAGCCGAAAGGTGGTAAGGCTGAGGACCCTGTATCGCCCCTATCCACAACAGAGGGAGGGTGCCACTCTGCCAATCCATGGGAGCCAGACTTACAAAACTGCTGGGCTTAGTCTACCCAATATAGATTGCCAAGAAGTCAGGAACCTTGAGGTGCTCTTCCGGCCAGGAGTGCTTCTAGACTCGCTATCCAAGGGGAGCCATACAGAAAACGGCTCCAGACACTCAGAACTGCGGTCTCAACCAAAACCTAAACTCTGGATATACAACAAGGAGGGCTGAATCATACTAGCAGCAGGCACTTCCTCAAGGGGAGTAAAGAAGTCAGAGATGGTTTCTCATGTGACCCCATGAGGATCCAAGAAACTCCAGTAGTACAACAAGGATGGTTGTAAACCCACACCAAACCCATGGTCTTTCCCTGGTCTGTGGGGACCTGGGATGGCCTGTACTAGTGTGGTGGGGCTCAAACCCAGATCTCTTAATTCTAGTGATGGCATGTAACTGGCTCACGCCACAGGCCAGTTTAAAATCAAATTCCCACTAGGGTTTTTGCAAAATATCTCCATATGAGAGGGGGGTGGAACTTTGATTTTTCAGGATGGATGGAGAGGCTGCTCTGTTTAGTCATGTAAATCCATTTTCCCCTTCAGTAAGAGAGAGAAAAAGGACAGTGGCATGAGCCAGATGAGCCAGGAGTTTCTGTAAATCGCTTCACTGACATGGCAAAGCTGGCCTTCTCTGACAGCAGTTAAAATGGCATAGAGCCAGGGTTATAAACAAACAAGAGAAAAAAGATAATCGCTGGTGTTCTGTGATGTAGCTGCCAGTACAGATTGCTGATTGTAGCAGACACAAAACTTTACATTTTTAAATGTGATGTGAAGTGTTGGGGATGTTTTCAATTGGTCATTTCATGGTCAGCTAGCCACTCAGTGATAAAAGGGGTCAGTCCCCGTTTACATATGGCAGATGGATGTGCTTCAGATAACACGTTTGCAAGTGGTCAGGTGAAACACATCGCCGTTTACACTTATCAGTACAATGTGACAACTTGTGTTGAGATTACACAGGGTTAGCATTTACATTACACATGTCTATGTGTTTTGTGATCGGTTCACAAAATGTTTTAGACCCTGTTTACTCCTGTATTTAGTGTCCACTTATCAGATTACTAAAAAATTATCTTGATTGTATATTGAGATGTATAAACTGGGCCAAGATCATAAGATCATAATCTGACAATGGCAAGAAGTGGTTTCCAAACTGCATCTTGTGTTGTTCAGGCCATTTCATGTTCAGAGTCATTTCATTTCATGCTGTTAAACATGCTGACTTAAATTTTTGTTTGATCAAATTGGCTGTCATTTCAACTTACAATTATAAACTGTGACTGGTGTTGAGTTGTTTTAACTTGTAAAAAATGCCAACCACTCCGTGTGCTTGTGTTCATGACTTGCAGTGTGTGTTCACTTCTCACCAGTGATGGTTTAAATGCAGAGGTCACATTAGGGGTATGGGTTACCATACCCACTAAGTAAAATTGACATATCCATGCCTGTTCTCTGCTGAAACCCCAGCCCAAAATAGCCCCTTTGCTGAGTTGTGTTTTGTGTGGGAACATTGCCCCTACTTGCTTGCAATGTCCATGATTCTGTGATTTAATAAACATAATATCCTATATGTACACATTCACCTGTGCCATTTTCCTTATACAATCAAAGTTTGGCTATTCCACTATGTCTATGAAGCATACTATATATCTCCATATACAGGCCATTTATAAGCAGCCATGTTAACACCTAACTAGTCTATATATTTCCACTTACAGACTAGGAACCATCTAAAGCACCACTATGTTTTTTTTTTCTTTCTGTCATTCAAGGATGAATGGTTTCTGAATAAATGTTAGAGTTTCTTTTTTTTTTATTCAAATTGGGGGATAAAATAGTATATACGAATGGTTAAACTACACAGATTCAGTCAGCCTTGAGGATTTTAAATTAAAATTTAATTAATTAAAATTAATTAATTTATATAGCGCTTTTTACAATGTTGCATTGTTTCAAAGCAGCTTTCTTATAATGAATAGGTCTTTTGTTCCCTGACCAAAGGCACTCTGGGCACAGATGCACTGGCACACAGGATCTTCACAAATATGCGTTTACTCTAGTGAGCCTGTTTGCACATACTGAGCAAGATCAGGCAGGATGAAGAGCAGGTCTCGATGGTTACGCCCTATTGGCCCACCCAAACCTGATTTTTGGACCTAATGCTTCTCATGACAGCCTCTTCCTGGCAGAATCCCTGTAGGAGAGAGCTCCTCTCAGGGGTGGGGCACCATATGGCACCAGCATCCAGATATGGAACCTCCACGTGTGGCGGCAGACTTTAGTGGATGGGATGCGGCAATACACTATTACTCAGGCTAAAGCTCCCTCTGCCAGAGGGGCGTATACCTGGTTGGTGTGGTTCTCATTGAGAAGACCCCCAGAAATGCCCAATCTGTTCCATACTGTCCTTTCTGCAGGACAGGTTGGAACAAAGGCTGTTTCCCTCCACATTAAAAGTGTATGTTTTTACTATTTCAGCCCATCATGATGCAGTAAATAGTAAGTCCCTCGAGGCGCACAACCTGGTCAGCAGGTTCCTTAGAGGCACTAGGAGGTTGAATCCTCCTCTGCCATGCCTCATCCTCTCTTGGGACTTCTCTGTAGTGCTGGATGGGCTGCAGACTGCTCCCTTTGAGCTGCTTGAATCAGTAGAGCTTAAGTGCTATTTCCCTATAAGGAGGGGATGTGTGTGCCTTCTCATGCTCCTCAGGCAGGTTCCCCAGCTGTTGAACTCTGGGTGAGTTCCTCCAGCACTTTACAGCAGTTAGGCCCAGTGGAGGAATCTGATGCCAGGCCAAGTACTTGTGTCAGCATGTCCTCTGGTCAGCCCCTATACTGGGTCAGGTGCCCCATATCTAGTGATTCCCTGCAGGTAATGACTTATGTCGGTAAATTCCTGTCTTTCCCTTGGCATTCTGACGCACTTCTGCATTTATAGTACCTCCTCCCTCTTTAGATAGGACCTCCTGCAGAGAGTTTTCCACTGCCCATGGGCAGTCCATATGCATATTTTCACCTCCTTAGGGTAGGATGTGGTCTCTGTAGCATCCCTTTTATGTTGGATTTGCAGCCAGCTTATGTAGCCATTTGGGTAGTAATGTTTATTGGCTGGTTTTCTACTACACAAAGATGATTGGGGCTTCCAAGCAAGACCCCATACGTAATGTCTCCACTCCCTCCTTCAGAGAACGAAGGTTACAATAGTAACCAAAACATTTACTGTTTTTAATATGACACCAATGAAAATCAGGCTTTGAAGGGAAAGTTTGTTAAGACGTATTAGGGGTTGACAGTATGACTAAGTAATATAGGTAATATATTATATAATAATGTATTAATAATTAAATAATTATATAAAAGTAATATATTACTGAATACATTTATGTATTTAAAAATGTGGTAATTCTTATAGTTCTTTAAACCAATAAATACTTTAAAAATGAAAAGCCTTATCATTTAATTTGATTATTCCCTGTTTTCTTTTTTTGTTCTTTTTTTAACACAAACCAGGCATGCAATGTAACCTGGAGACAACATTCTTTTGTTATATGTAAAACAGCAGCAAAAAGACTCTGCAGACATCTCCTTTATTGTTTTGTGAAATAAAAAATATGGGTTTGGAATGACAAGATGATGAGTAAATGATGACAAAATTCTCTTTTTAGAGTGAACAATTCCTTTTGAAAACTGTAGCTAGCAAGAACTGGATGATGTCATGATCATAAAATTTTTTTGATCATGTAATAAAAGCAAGATTTTGACAAACCTAAAATAATGCTGAGATTTGTCATTTTTCTGTTCCAAGTTTGTAACAACCTGTCAAAAACAAACCAGGATTCCATTTCTGATGACAAACCATTCCATCTTTATCACTTAGGTATTCTGAATGGACTGCATTTTATTTAAAGTTTCTTAGTTGCAATGTAATTATACAATTAAGTACTAAGTAATATTAATTAACAACATATGTACTAATACAATACAATAAGTATTTAACGGTTTGAGTTAGAAATAGTGTTTGAGTTGCATGTAATTAAGCATAATTTACTGTTATTGCTATAGAAGGTACATGTAACCTGCAAAAGACACTGTAAAATAAAGCATTACAGATGAATGTATTACATGCAAAATCATAATGAAATCGGAAATAATACATACATAAACTACATTTATAAAGTCAATTTATCTTTAACATTTATCACATTGTTCACTAGGTTTTTCAATCAGCCAGCTCGACAGAAATAAATTACCTTCAGATGGTCACAGTCAATGGTCAAATTAGAACAACAGGTTAAGTGTGCCTTTGTGCCACCCTTAGAAAAAAAAGGGCTTTCTCCTGTAATCTGTTTGCATCTGACCTGCTGTACTCTCTCTCTCTCTGCAATGCTTTCTCCCTGTTTTATTATTTTTCACTTTGAAACTGTCTTTTGGCATCAGGGAATTGCAGACCTTGAGATTTTTTTGTAAGCCAGTTCTTAACTCTGAGACAGGAAGATATGTGGAACTTACCCCATTCTTTGGGTAGGCAACCCACCCCAGGTCACCAATTACAGAGCGTGAATCCAGCAAGTTCACTGCAGGATAGAACAAAATAGCAATAGTATTAAAAATAGTAGCAATAAGGTTTAAGGTGATCTCACATACAACAGATTTTGTATGCACATGTATATATATTTTTGATGTACATCATTTTTTTTTTATTAAGTATAATACCATTACACATATTTATAGAAATTAAACTGATTTACTGTAATACAACTAAATTAATCTATCAATTCATTACAATTTGAATGTGACCTGTGATCTGTAAACATATACACTAAACATATCTCTAAAGTTCATATATGTGTTTACATTGGGCCTTATTCTTATTTGTTTTGCTTGTGTTTGGTGACTAATACCCATTGTCTGTATAACAACATAAGTGTGTATACATATCACAACTGAGCTCACATCTTGTTACAATACTGACGTAAATATTTGAAATTTAAAAACTTTTATTTGAAAATGATCACCATAGAAAATATTATCGAGAACTGAACTTGTATAATCTTTGCCCTTGGTTAAGTTTTAAAGTTAGAACTCTATGTGAGATGCCTCTTAAATAATGTCTTTTTCTGTAAGTATTTGAAACACAGGACAGGTCACTCTGGGTCCTTTTTTATCTGCTGGAACCTTTTATGAATGGGTAGCACCACAGCTAATTAGATGACCTTTACATTTACAGTCCGATCAGGGCTGAATTTTAATTTGACACTGTGTTTTGATCAAAGGTTGCGTGGCGATACTTTTTAGCATGTGTGAGATGACTCACAATGGTAATAACATTTTTTGGTTCCAGAAAAACAAGCTAATGATTTGGAACCCTCAGAAATGCCAAAATGATGCTATAAACAAACACCATTAATGCTAAATAGCAAAGATATATTTTTAAAACTAAAGGGCAGAGTGTTCATGTAAACTTTTAACATTTTTCTAATTCAATTTTACTTCAAGCTCTGAAGTAGATAAAAGGGAGGTTATTTCTATGCTTTTGCAAATACAAACGTTGAACAAGGTTAATTATGAATTAATCCTGTTAAATGTTAATGTAATCACAAATATATTTTGGTACAGTTAAACAAGTATAACAGAACATTTGATGAGGAATATAGTATTAAAACTCAAAACGCAAAAGCTGTTTCTATTAATTTTAAGACAAAAAAATGTCTGTAATCAGTAAAACATGCTGCTTTGTTACTGCTTCATTTTAGAATACCCAAGGTTAAACTTTACTGGTAAATGCTTGACAGTTCATTTGAGGAGTTTTGGGAGAACATTGTTCTGGCACTGCAATATAAACTCAGTTTATCGCTGTCTGAATAGACAAGTTTGTTTAAATTGTGCCACACTTGCAGCTATTGTGATTTTCAAGTAGCTGTTGTCCTTCCACATCTGCTGGGCCATTATGCCAGTCTGTGTAGGCACCGGTGTGCTCCCTGCCCCCCATACTGTTCCCATTTTTATTGTGCCATTACCAGTGTGCAATCAATCAACTCATTCCCATACATGTCATTGCAGTGTCCATATGCTGACTTCTACCATTCATTAGAATATTTACATATTCTATAGGCTGAACATTCCAGACAAGTGATAAATTGAAGCATATCAATTACAGTTACAGATAACGTGCTGACATATCCCATGGGGACAGTGGGTGAAATTATTTTTTGTTAAACAGTCAAAAAATTTAAAAGGCTTTCATATAATAATATAAATGTTCTTAACAGAGAATATTGTAACAGAGAAATGGATCAGTAAATATGGAAATTTGTAGTTGGGACCAATTGTTGTTTGATCACTACAAAACAAATTTAGGTAACTTTGATGCATTACATTTCCTTTGATTCTACGGTTATAATGCAGTATACTTAATTTTTCACGAAAAATAAGTCAAGTTAAGTGTTGTTTTGATCCAATGTAACAGATAAATATTATTTGAAATTTCCCATAAATTGTAGCTTCTGAAAATGCATTTAAAACTTTTAAAAATAAGTGATGTATTTTTGGTCTTTGTTCTTTAAATTTCATAGTCTGACATTCTCTATGCAAAAAAAGTAAAACAAACCTGCAAAAAATAAATTACACTAACTTTAAATCTAAATCTTGGTGTCGGAGCTTCACTGAATGCTGTGTGTTCTTTCTGATTTGACCTGTAATATCTGAACCTTCTGTCAAAAGATGTTCTGTACAATATAACAATACAATTCAGAAATTTGTTCGGGTCCACTTTGTCCAGATGAAGTTGCTGCAACAACTTTGTCTGTTTTCAGTGAATGTGAATTCAGATATTTAAAGAGCACCTGACTCTTTGGTGATCTGCTGATGTTCAGAAACTTCTGCTCCATTAGATACTGTCTGCTGTGAAATCATTGCACAGTTTTAAGGATTATGTTACATAATATATCACATATGGCACGTTGTTTTTTACCAGATCTATCTATCTATCTAAATATTTAATTTTTCTTAGTTATAAAGGTTAAAACAAACATACAAAAACTTTGTAACTTGACTGAAAAAAACCCATTACCAATACACTGATCGTAAGAACCCATAATGCAACAACCTTTGAACCACACAGCAAATTAAGACCCTAGACAGTGAAAGAGTGCTTTCCTCAACTGCTCCAAAGACCTACTGATGTCATTTCTAAGTGCTTATTTATATGAGTCCAATGACTGTGAAGTCAACCTTCATATTCCGGCAAAATGAACAAGCTTTCCCAAAGAGATCCTGTGTCTTACCTTCATTACTGGGAATTCTGAAAGTACAAAACGCGCCGAGACTGAAGGCGCTAATCCAGGCATGAATATAACTCCACCGTAAACGCATAATCATCTACTGAAGAAATGTCAAATAAATAAACGTAGTGAAATCACATCAGTACTGAAACGATCCTGGGACAGCTAGAGAGGACATAAGAAAATAATACACATCTGAACGGACTGAAGCGACGCGCACGGTGCGGTACGTGCTGAAAAGCGCTCCGGTTTGAGATTAGCGAAGCTGTCAGACACATACACAGCCGACAGCATGTGGAGGAGGAGTAAACGATTACATCTCTCCAATAGACATCAATGACTGCACATGACATTAGACTAAGGTAGACTAATAAAGCTGTAAATCTTATGAAAGAAAAAATGACAGCTATGTGTCTAATGTCTCTACTGTATACTGTGTGTTCGTTGCGTTACTGTTACACGACACACACACATACATACTATATTTTAAAACGGTGTTTATAACGTATTATCTATCTAAACACTTTTTTATTTTTGCACATGCACTCACAGCAATATATATGACAGGTACAGTAGAAATGCTATTGAAAATGATGTTGCATAACGCATCGTAAGTAATGTGGCAGTGATATATTCTGTAAAAAACGAAAACAATTGTGTCCAGCTAACAACTTAATCTAAGTAATACAATCTGATAATGCTATCTACACAGTGTGCATGTAAGCAATAAACATAAACACGTCTAGATTTCCAGAAATGTCAGAGATCTGTAATCACAGGATAGGTCTGTATTTGCTTCATTTCTGTAGCCCTATTTTTCACTCCATTTTTAAAATCCATATTTAAATTGAAGTAGCATTTCCACCCACAAGATAAATGTGGCAGTGTTTGCACGACTTTCATCTGCATGATTATACATATTCCTCCCAACACATCCCACACTCCTCAATGCTCATTTACCAGAAACTGATGGAGAAGTTCAACAGACAGCAGGAACCTTCAGTCCCAAAACACCTTCAATAAAGAATTAAGGCCTTTAAAGAGTTTAGTCAGATCACATGAGAAATACTTTAAAAGATTTCAGTTATATCTAGACCCATACAAACTTTTCTGTGCTAATAAGTTCTGAATAGTCTTTGTTGTGCTGCTGTGTCTTTGCTGTAATTTTCTGGGTGGTTGCTAGGATGTTGCTAGATGGTTGCTAAGGTATTCTGGGTGGATGCTTAAGTCTGGATGTTTTTGCCTATGTTGTCATCAGTCAAGCAACAATGTTGTTTTAGGAGTAGTTTTAAAAGTCTTGTCAGTTTTCAAGGATGCTAAGAAGTTGCTGGGGTGCTGCTTGGTCATTGCTAGGGTGTTGTGTATGGTTGCTTGTTGAAAGTTTATCTGTTAAAACACCTGTTACAACATAATATATACTAAAATCTATACCAGCTATAATATACTCATCTTAAAATCATAGGTGAAATCATAATGACTTCTTAATAAATCAAAAAATGTGGAAATCAACAAAGCTTTATTAGAGAATGTACAATTTCATGTGGGTCTAGTTATATTTTATTTAGATAAAAAAAAGAACAGAAAAGTAAAGTGAACATGTCATCGGCTACATTAAAGACCAAACATGTCTGACCCTAAAACAGCAGGGTCTTACCACCATGCTCAGTTTGGTTTAGACAGACACTGCTGAGCTGTGAAAATGGCAGACCTGGGAAAAAGTACAGGAAGAGGAACAATTTAGGAACTAGCAAACATCTAGCAGTTTGGAAGCTTTCAAATAATTTTTTTTCCAGGGATGATTTGTATTGCAATGAAACTGAGACCATATTAGAGACCATGCAAGCATTTTTGTACTTATGTACTAAAACAGATATGTACATTTCCTGACAGTAATTTGAGTGCTGTTTGCCAGTACTGAAGTTGCTAAACTTCAACTAAAGTTGTTTTTTAGAATGTTGAGAAGTGACTTTCAATGTGTGTTTTATCTTAAAGACAGTATAAAATGTAAAAGAATGAATATATGTTTGAAGTTTGCATCAAAATGCTAATGTTGCATTATTACACCTTTTTGATTCCTTTAGGTTTTTAAAAATGTAGCTATACAGTCAATTCATCATGGATCTGGGTAGACATTTGCATATTATTTCAATCTATCAACTGCTAATTGTTACGGTGAAGGCTCCCGTACCGCCTCCTCCAAACCACCAGAGGGAGCCGTCGCCTGAGTACTAATCACCATTACAACTCCCATAGAGTCCCACATTTACTCTGCTATATAAGCCTCATGTTAAGTCATGCACTTTATGAAGTCTTGTTTCGCCCCGGCTAACATTTCTGAGCGGTTTCACTGGTTTTGGATTACCCTTTGCTACTTGGATTATTTATTGTTACTCTGATTGTTTACTGCCTGCCCCAACTTTGGTTTGTTTACTACTTTGATTGTTAGCCGCCTGTCTTTGACCACTGCCTGTTTACTGTTACCGATTAGCCTAGCCCTTGCTGCACCTGTTACTGTTGCCTGACCCTACCTGTTTTATTATTCTTAATAAACTGCTGCGAATGGATCCAACCGTTTCTGTCCCATCATTACACTAATTACTTAGAAACGTGTCTAGGTTGCTGTTAAATGCTAAGAAGGGCCAACTGTCTGAACCTTAAATCTTCTTAGTCTAAGGGAAGGGGGGAACCGTGGGATTCCCTCCCAGAAGCCTACCACATCTAGTTAAGATAAAAAATTGTTTGGTGTTTTTCACCAAAAAGGTTTATTATCGCAAGCATTTAAGATACGGGACAAAGCTTTGTGTTGCTAAAAAAGACAATGACTCATAGTCTATAACAATGCACTGCCTCATCTTTGTAATCCCCTTATTCCTGAATGCATTAAAAGAGACAGAAAGGTGGTATGTGAGCACACACAGAGCCCTGCTGGCTATGTCATCGTTGACAGCATTATTAAAAGCAAAAGGCTAAATTGTTGTGTGCTCACCAGCTTTGCCGTTTGGGCAAAAATGTGGAAGTGTGATGCCAATTGACCCCAATGCACACACAGATCAAAGGTGGCCCCCCAAACCCCCAACCCTGCATGTGACAGCTGTGACAGTGAAGTGATTGTCCCAACACTTGCACACAGAATCCTGTAACAGAGATTTGAAGTTCAGCTAGAGTGCTTGAAAAATAAGATAGATTTTATTGCCTGTGGAATGAAGCTGTTTGGTGCAGAAAATTAAACAATTTAAATGTTGGAATTAAGATTTATTTTGGTTTCATTACTTTCAATTCCGTTTGATTTTATTTAATGCTTTTTACAATGTTGCATTGTTTCAAAGCAGCTTGACATATAATAAAAAAACACAAACATTGTCAAACATACAACACAGAAAACAGAATACATGGTGCTATTGCAAATTGTTATTGTTTATTATAAGATGTATATTAGTAAAGTATACTAAGATTGTATTTGATTTATAGATGTAGAGTTAATTGAACTGATGAAAACTACAACACATTTGGACCATTGGAATTAATGGATGGTGCATTAGAAATATCTGCCATTACGTGCGAAGGCTCGTACCTCCCTTGGTATTATGAGGAGGTAATGTATTCAGACTGCCTACTTAAACAGTATGTACTTCTGAGACTATACAACATTTAGTCAATTAACATGATAGATGACAGGTATCATATTAAACAAGATATGCTGTTCCAGCTTACATGGAGATGGTGCACAGAAGGATCATAAACATTTAACAGAACAGGAGTATAAGGGGTTCACAATAATACAATAAATATTTGAACATTACATAATGAAAGAGAAAGGTAGAAAAGAATTAGTGAAATACTAAAGTCTTTAGGACTGTAGATCATTATGGTAAAGCAACATTAACAATTCACAAAACCCTAAGCTAAGTTAAATGTCAGCAGCCTCCCAGTAAGCATGCCAACAGGGCAAAAATGGCCAGGAACCAAAACTCCAATGATGTATGGATGGAGAAAAAACCTTGGGAGAAACCAGGCTCAACCAGGAGGGCCAGTTCTATCTAGCATGTTAAAGCTGCAATTCAGTTAAACACAGAGCTAATAATACTGGTTTATACTTTAAAATTGATTTAAAACCTGTTGGGTCTGATTTTGTGATGATAGTCAGACACTGAGGAATATTACAAACAGAGATAGCAACAGAAGCATAATATTACTAATTATAGCTATAACATCACACTGTAACTAGGCAAGGAACAAAAATATAGAATCTAACTAGGCTGGAGGTAGGTAAGTAGATAATATGAACTTTAATATAGAAGCGATAGGAGGCAATAACAGTTACATTCAAGCACATTCACAGGTAGGGCTTAACCTGTGCAGAGCAGGGGCCCTTTTTGTCCTTACCCTCCAAAATGCCCTTTTTTGGTGGTGTTTTTTTTTCTTTAATAAATCAATGCTATTGGTCACCCTGTCTGTCTGTCTGTTTTACATATATATTTAGTTAATGAAAGGTATTAAAATGCTTGTGACTAAATCTTGTTGAATCCGCTCAAACTGTCCACCCTCTCCTTGAGTGAACTGAAGTTCCACAGCTGCTGAACGTCTTGCAAGGGTAAATAAATATCTTGCTGTTTGAATAAGTACAGCGTTGACTTTACGCAAGAAATACTATGTCTATAAATGTATTTGAGGTCTGAGACATGTGGGACCAGACCAAAGAGAGAGGGCTAGCATTTGCAATCTAATCATAACCAATGGCCTACACTTAAATAGCCCGTGCACACAGTAGCATCTTTTATAAAATGAATGAAATCATTTATTGTTGGCTTATTTTTGGGAAAGTGTAGTGCATGAGAGAGAGAGACCAACCTTAGTTCACCTTTAAGAGACCAACATCCCAGTGGATCACTGTAAAGTCATAAACATCTTCAAGATTGCTGTTAGGTTTAATTAGGTTTAAAGAAGCCCTGAAACCCTGTATATCTATAATATTATAATGGTTGTTATTAGTAGTGAATAAATATAAAGCTTTTCAGAATATTATTTTGTGTTATTTATTTGTCATTAAGATGTGACCAATAAGGGGGGTGCTCTTTTTTAGTTTCAGCACATGCCCCTCAAAAGGTTTGTTCACAGCCCTGGTTACAATTTTACCAAGATTCGCTTAAAATGTAATCTTAAATTGGCATAAGGATGATCATCTAACTGATATGGGAGAAGTGTCAGGTCGAACTGAAGCTGGGATGGTTTGTATCAGGGGTTGACCCATCCCGTCTTCCTACTATCTGGTCTGGATAAAGTCTGAATCCTGCTGACTACAGGACCTTGGGGAAATAAAAGACACACAGACTTAATGTAAAGTCAGTACATCTGTTTTTATTGAAAGTATCCCGGAGTGAACTTGAAGGTACTGAGGAGCTAAACCATTCAGGATCTTTTAGGTAATCAGCAGAAAAGTTTATGCGATGCTTGATCAGCCAGTCCGGTGTTGACAGAACCAGACTAATATGGTCATATGTGTTCATTCTTTCTTCGTACAAACTTTGTCTGCTGCATTTTAAACCAGCTGGAGTTTTTGTACTAAACCTGAGCCACCCAATAAGCCATTGTCATAATTAAGTCTTGATGTCATGAATGCATGAATGAAATTTTTGGTGTTTGACATAGACAGCATGTGTTGTAGTTTTGACAAATATTGGAAATGTGGCCTTCAAATGACAAATTGCTATCAAATAGGACACCCATATTTTTAACTCGTGAAGCAGGCTTTATAGAGCATCCATCAAGACAGTATTCTAGGTTCTTCCATTTTCAATCTAATAATTAAAACTTCTGTTTTGTCTGAATTTAGTAGTAGAAAGTTGCTAGTCATCCAAGTTTTAATATTGAGTATACATTCTGTTAATTTGGTGAATTTATACATTACGTTGGACCTCAAAGAAATATATAGCCAAGTATTGTCAGCATAGCAATAAAAAAACTAACTCCATGTCTCTTAATAATTGCTCTCAGAGGTAGCATATGCATAACATAATTTTCAAGCATATTTAAGAGAATGCCGTGGTCAGTAGTGTGCTATGATCAAGTACCACTAGAAGAGAGATGCAACTATTCAATAATTGTCATTACATCACCAAACTAAACAACTACACAACTATTAAAGTCCATAAAAGTTTCCATTTTGCGAGTTTCAATTGAGTGTGATATTGCTTTTCTACAACAGTTCAATAGACAAAGAAAAGTATGTCAAGTCAAGAAGTGTTCTTTAAAGATTCTTGTTTGTAGAACTACTTCCTTTGCTCTAATTATTAAAAGTATGAATTAGCCTAACATTGGTTTTAAATGACTTTGAATGTTATTAACTGAAATGTACTTTTGCAAAAAGATGTCCAACAATACCTGCAACATTGTCAATACTTTTCATACAGTCAGGTTCTGGAAATCACAAACATGTTTCTGCCTACAGCTTTAGTGTAGTTGATTACAATTTTTTTTAACATTTTAAGCCACACTTAAATGACTAAATATGTGATATTCATGAGACCCAGTAACCCAGATCTCTGAAACAGGGGACAAGACTGTTTTAAGGAAACGTAAAAAAAATCCAAGATGGAGGCGCGACTGGAGTGGCCGCTGCACACTACTGATACAAAATGGTACTATTTTTGTCTTTAGCCCAACTTTTAAAGGCACATAGACATAGGTACTGTCGGTATTCGTGTATACCACCGCCAGACACTTACAAACTTAAAAACAAACCCTAACCGGTCGGCTCTCCCGTCCATCCTTCTCTCCTTCTCTCCAATGTCTGCTTCCTGGACAATAAATTGGATTACATCCGACTCCAGCAAGCTACGCAGTGTGAGTTCAGAGACTGCTGCATTTGTTTTCACGGAGACGTGGCTTAGCGAGAGAGTTCCGAACGCTGCCATTCAGCTAGACGGACTATCTTTGTTTCGTGCTGACAGAAACACAGCTCTGTGCGGTAAGACTCACGGCCGTGGCTTGTGTGTTTACATCAACACGGAATGGTGCAAGAACTTGGTGCTAGTTTCTAATTACTGCTCATCGCTGGTGGAGTTTGTGACTGTTAGATGCAGACCATTTTATTTACCACGGGAATTCACCACTGTCAGAGTATACACCCCGCCCAGTGCTAATGCACTCTGTGAACTGTATGGTGCTATTAGCGAGTTTCAGAACTCAAACCCAGACAGACTGTTTATTGAGATTTTAACCATGCAAATCTCAAGTCAGTGCTCCCTAAATTCCATCAGCATGTGGACTTTGCAACAAAAGGGAAGAACCTTGTTTACATAAACATCCCCGGCGCGTACCGCGTGGAGTCCTGCCCACCCTCGGCTACTCAGACCACATCTCTGTTATGCTAATCCCAGCATATAGACCACTAGTCAGACGCTCCAAACCGGTTCTGAAGCAGGTGAAAACCTGGCCAACAGGAGCCATCTCTGCTCTCCAGGACTGTTTTGAACTCACTGACTGGCACGTTCAGGGAAGCGGCAACTGACGGCAACTTTACCAACTTGGAGGAATACGCAATACCAGTGACCAGCTATATTAGTAGTGCATTGATGACGTCAGCATCTCCAAAACCATCTCCACACGCTCCAACCAGAAGCCATGGATGACTGCAGAGGTGCGTGCGCTACTGAAGACCTGAGATTCCGCCTTCAGAGCAGGTGACAAGATGGCCCTGAGAACAGCGAGGGCCAAACTGTCCCAGGCTATCAGAGAGGCAAAGCGCACACATGCTCAGAAAATCCATAACCACTTTGAGGCCAGCAGAGACACATGGCGCATGTGGCAGGGCATCCAGGCCATCACCAACTACAGGACAACATCACCTGCCTGTGACAGTGATGCCTCCCTTCCAGATGCGCTGAACAACTTTTACGCTCGGTTTGAAGCACAGAATGATGTGACGACAAGGAAGACCACCCCTCCTCCCAATGACCAGGTGCTGTCTAACTACAACCAATGTAAGGAAGACTCTACGCAGAGTTAACCCGAAGAAGGATACTGGTCCAGACAACATTCCTGGCAGGGTGCTCAAAGGATGTGCCGACGAGCTGGCAGATGTTTTCACAGACATCTTCAACACCTCCCTGAGCAGCACTGTTGTTCTGACGTGCTTTAAGACCACCACCATCATTCCT
This sequence comes from Chromobotia macracanthus, assembly GCA_036877525.1. Lineage (NCBI taxonomy): Eukaryota > Metazoa > Chordata > Actinopteri > Cypriniformes > Botiidae > Chromobotia > Chromobotia macracanthus. The sequence continues at coordinate 1,477,701 of JAZGTH010000045.1, read as the reverse complement.
GTGCCAAAGAAGTCACCACTTACACCTATCATCATGAAGTGCCTCGAGAGGCTTGTCTTGAGGCACATCAAGACCCTGCTGCCCCCCTTACTGGACCCCCTGCAAATTGCCTACCGCCCCAACTGCTCAACAGATCACTACCACCCTCCATCTGGCCCTCACCCACCTGGACAATAAGGACACATATGTTCAAATGCTGTTCATAGACTTCAGTTCAGCATTCAACACAATCATCCCTCAGCACCTGATTGGAAAACTGAACCTGCTGGGCCCGAACACCTCCCTCTGTAACTGGATCCTGGACTATAGTCACTCCGGATCGGGAACAGCACCTCCAGCACCACCACACTGAGCACTGGGGCCCCACAGGGCTCTGTGCTCAGTCCATTGCTGTTCACTCTGCTGACTCACGACTGTGTAGCAATGCAAGAATGACGAGTCAGCATACAGAGAGGAGGTGCAGCGGCTAACAAACTGGTGCAGAGCCAACAGCCTGTCTCTGAACATGGACAAACTAAAGAGATGGTTGTTGACTTCAGAAGAGCACAGAATGATCACTCTCCACTAAACAGCAGCGCCTGTACTTTCTGAGAAGACTGAGGAAAGCACATCTCCCACCCCCCATCCTCACCATGTTCTACAGAGGGACTATCGAGAGCATCCTGTGCAGCTGCATCACTGCCTGGTTTGGGAATTGCACCGCCTCGGCCCGCAAGACCCTTCAGCAGATAGTGAGAACAGCTGAGAAGATCATCGGGGTCTCTCTTCCCTCCATTACAGACATCTACATCTCACGCTGCATTCGCAAAGCCACCAGCATTGTGGATGACCCCACACACCCCTCTCACACACTCTTTACCCTCCTGCCATCTGGTAAACGGTACCGAAGCATTCGGGCCTCACGACCAGACTATGCAATAGTTTCTTCCCCAATGCTCTCAGGATCCTCAATACACAGAACTGGAGCTGAAGGAACACACACACCCACAACTTTTGGCTGCTAAATACTTAAACTGTACATAGTTGTTTTTAACACTTATGTTAACACTTATATCTTTATTTTCACCAGGATCACTCTGGAACAGAACCGTGTGCTGATCGGCACTGCACTGTGACATACTACATCCATTGTCTGCCCCAGAAGTCATTGTACTGTCTTGTGCTGTCTACACATGTTTGCACATGTGCACTTTATGTATAAATGATGTATAAATTATGTAGCCTTGTAGTTCTGTGTTGTTTTGTGTTTGTGTAGCACCTAGAACTTGAATGCTGCATCATGGCTTGATGCTATGGGGAACCTTCATGCCCACCATGCCAGAGTGAGGTAAGGCCTGCCCCAGATGCTGTAAAACATTGGCACTGAGAACCTCAGGAGTAAAAAAACAGACTTGTCAAACCAGGAGGACCTGGTTTCGAATAAATGTGAAAATCGAATAAATGTGTGTGGAGAGGGACAGCCTGCCGCAGCACAGACATCACTTAGAGATGACATCACAGAAAGATTGCCCCTCAAGCCTGAGACAGAAGATCCCTCTGGACTGGAAGCTCCCAAGGGATGTCCAGGAGAGATATTAGGTCTGAGAAGCCACGTCTGTATTATGGCATCTAGCCCTAAAGCAACTGGATGAGAGAGGCTGAACCAAAGCGGATAGTGGATCGACTCCTCAGAGGCAAACAGATCCACTTCCTCTTAGCTAAACAAATACCTTGCCAAATGGACTCCACCACTTGTAGATGGAGCCTCCACTCCCCGGGCCCCAGCTCCTGCCTCGACATAATATCTGCTCCCAGATTTGAATACCCTGGGATGTACATTGCTCTGATGGACTGCAGCCTGGTCTCTAGCCAAAGAAGGATCTGCTGCACTAGCCTGAACAGGGGACGCAAACACAACACTCCCTCAGCTTGCTTTGTGATAACTAGAAATTGGATAAAAACTTTATATTTAGATCAAACCTGACAAATTTATTTGTGAAGCATTTATTTGAAACAGTTTTGTCGTTTGGTGCAATCTAAAACATACATTTACATTTATCCATTTGGCAGATGCTTTAATCCAAAGTGACTTACTGTACATTTAACATACACATTTTTTGTATCAGTATGCGTGGTCCCTGGGAATTTAACCTACAATCTTTGCACTGCTAACGCAATGCTGTACATTCTATACAGGCCTTACAATGCAATCAAGCTTTCTTCGCAAAAAGGATTTTGCAGACACAGTTGTTCATCTTATGATCTTTCATCTCTGGTCCCTTGAAAGATGCTTGAATTGCTTTCTAATAAATGAAACATAGGTAAAATTCTTCCTTGAAGTCCAGTGAGGCATGCAAAAGATAATTGACTCTCTGCACTTCTATAGACGTGTGAACAAGGTCAGTATTTGTATTTATACAATTAATTTATACATAGTCAGTGTGTCAGTTCAGTGCATCTGTCTGTCATCACAGCTCATCACGCTCCATTGCTCTACATATGTCCTCTGCTTCTTGCACTAATGAACCTACAGGCTCCATATTTGCAGAATAGCTAATGAAATCTTTGATGAAACATTTTTTGACTTCCAGTCGTCCATTACCTCACTGTTATCACAGAAGAGGGTATGTTTTTTGTTTGTTTTTTGTTTTATTGAAGCTCTGAAGGTCAATAGTGATAGATGGGGTGTTAGGAGAAAACAATGAACTTGTTCTACAAAGAGCAAAAACCCCAATTTTCTTTATGGTTCTCTCGGAGTGTAGAAAGTCTGTTATAATATGTTTATAAATATAAATATATAATTTGGTAATGAGGTAGACAGCCAGTTACAGTAAAAGTGAGCTATCCACTTTGCTATGTGAACATATCCATTTCAGGGGAACTGATTTGTTTATGGAAGCAATTATTCTTCACAATTATTTCATCATATAATATACTCCAGACTGAGTGCACATCAATACGGAGACGATTGTTATCATCCTGTAACTGCTATAAAAGTAACCTGATCATGATAAACTAATACTTCCACCAGGTTTTGATGGCATCTCTTTATGGCAAACATCATGTCTCATTTAAACTAATACAGAGAGAGAATCTCTCTGCAGAGCAAAGAGACTATATATATATATATATATATATATATATATATATATATATATATATATATATATATATATATATATATGTGTGGTCCTAGAACATTTCATGACAGAATATTTGTGGAAAGGTTGTTTCTAAGGGCACTTCCTTGGACTGTAGGCCCTTGGGAGCACCAACACTCTACAGATTGTTTGTCAGAGAGAGGGAGAGAGAAAACAAAATCACCATTAGTGTAAGAAAGGTCAGCATGTCCTTGTGACCACTATTATTATCATCCATTACTATAGCTGGAATATAAACAGCTTAAATTGTTTACATCTTATACATAGAGTTTGCAAACAATACCATTTATGTGGACTACATTCTGATTTCAACATGATGTGATCAGAACTCAAATGTGTGATCCTATCCAGGGACTGAGTTGCTAAAGTACTAGTAATAACACTTCTCACTATTATATGTCACTGTCAAAATCATATGACTATTACCGCCCTTTTCAAATAGAAATTCTGAAAGTTGAAGAATCCTTAATCCTGCAGAGCCAGTGTTATTCCATTAGCATAAAGTCTGGTACAACCTGCAGCTTATTTTTGCCTGCCCGCTTAGACAGAAAGATCTAACTAAAATGGACAGTGACGAGCTACAGTTAATCTTGGTTTTACACACTGCTTAAAAATTGATTTTTTTGGTAATGTTTTTAACAGTGTATTAGCACAGTTTCCATTAAAGGTCATTTGAGTGTATTTTTTTGCATACTGTTAACATTTATCATCCATTATTTTATTGCTCAGAATATAACTCAGACAGCAAAGTGGATTCCGATCACCTAGTTAATGGCTCCAAGCTAAACTCTAAAGATAACTTTTAAATAACTTTCAAAGATTTGATTTCTCAAACCTTGCAATATGTGCAATATTTTATCCAACAACGTTTCTTTAAAAGCATTTACTTTATCAGTCTGCTACATTCTTTACACAACTTTGCAATAAAAACACACAAGTTGCATAATATTGAGGCTGTTTCATTACCAGCTTTTGTGTAATATTTTTCAGTTAGTCAGTAAACAGACTGTGGGGATTTGTGGGTGTGCTATATGGACTAAAACAACACAAAGTTAGTCCATAAAAATAACCCCATGGTAATTGTAATTTAGGTTATGCACTGCCCAGCAACAATTACATTACCCATAAGGCCAAAACAAAATAATGCTTTTGGAATGCCAGTACATTCTGTAAAGTTTTCTACGGTTGTCATCTGTTTTATAAGGTGGTTCAATATTTCTCCCACTATGGTTTTATGGTTGTCACATTTAAAAATTCTCCACGCTCCAAGATTGTCCCTGCCCCCAAGTATAAAGCCAGATGGTTTCTGACACTTGTTAAAGCCTAAAAACATCACATCCTACAATCCTCTTTTATACACAGACACCCTTTTGAGATTCATATCTTTATCAGTGTGTGTGCTTTTGCCTTCCGGAACACACACTGTCCTTGAGGTAACAACAGCAAAGGAAACTGTTACTTGAACATTTATTTAACCCCTGAGATGTGTTCATTCCAGCCTCAATTTCGAGCTCAGGTCAAACTGCAAATGTTGGCTGCTGGGGTACTAAAATCAACCTGCTCAGTCTTCATGTCAGCTGCAAACATGCTAACTCTCTAATTTAGACATCTTTGAGCATCTCCCAACCCCCTCTTTGAGTGAAGCTTGTGAGATACTCTCATCCTTATGCTAGCAGTGCTAACTCACTCACTCTATATGTGTCCCACTTTCTGTAGCCCAGCATGAATAATGTGCAGCAAGTCTCATGAAAGAATCATTGCTGGTGATGAATTATTGATCTGACAGAGAAATGTAAGTGTAGGTTACAAAGTGTGTTTACCCCCCCACCCCCCAATGTTAAGCACTCTTCTTTATTAATCAACGCTAGCTGAAAATAACTGAATCAGTGTAAATCTGTGATCCATAACTGTTCCATTCCACCTGTGTGGAAAAACTAAACTATAGTGCTTTGAAATGGTTGAATGCCACAGAACAGGTAAAGAGACATTTGACGAGACAAAATAATTAGACAAATGATAATTAAGAACCACCCTTTAACAGGAAGAATGTATCTATTGGAAATATAAACAGACCATACACACACACAGTTGTTTAGTTTGTTACGTGCCATATGGGCAAGTTTGTTTGAAATAGTTGATTGAAATAGATTTAAATTGAACAATTGTTCAATTAAATATTGTTCAAAGAAATACAGAGCTATAAAATGAATATAGATTATAATCTGTTTTTTGATTATGATACTATGATGTTTGAGTTGTGACTTTTTTATTTCCAACTGAAATCAATTCCAATTGAGATATTAAAGAGATCTGTCATTTTTATGGAGTGTTCTGTGGGCGGCTCAGGGTTAACCATCTGAGGCTGAGAGATATCAAAATATGAATATCAAATTCATGGAGTTGCTACTTTCAGTATGTGAAAGAAAACCACACCATGATGGGAAATAAAGATATGTGAAAGATCTAGATTGTAGGCTGACACTGTAGGGTGTCTAGTACTTTCATTAGGGCACAGAGCATATATAAAGATATCCATTAATGATTATATTAATATGATTATATATCAATTCTGGTTGTGGGCAGGGTGTATTCTCAGGTTTTGCGATTAGGAGGTAATCATAGATCTAAAGAATGTAAATCTACAGGATCTTCAGAGATAATAAAGATGTTTTGAGCTGGTCTGGAGAAACATAGTAATAACATTAATAACACCATTAACTCCACTGGCATGCAAATGTACTCTATGTGCCTTCCGGAACACACACTGTCCTTGAGGTAACAACAGCAAAGAAAACTGTTACTTGAACATTTATTTAATCCCTGAGATGTGTTCATTCCAGCCTCAATTTATTTCGAGCTCAGGTCGAACTGCAAATGTTGGCTGCTGGGGTACTAAAATCAACCTGCTCAGTCTTCATGTCAGCTGCAAACATGCTAACGCTCTAATTCAGACATCTTTGAGCATCTCCCAACCCCCTCTTTGAGTGAAGCTTGTGAGATACTCTCATCATTTTGCTAGCAGTGCTAAATCACTCACTAATGTAAACTGTCAGAAGCCTTACAAAAGGTATTCAATTGTTGATTCAGCTGAGTACCTTTTGATATTGTAGATTATTGTAAATATAGACTAACTGTTTCATTATTGCATTCAAAAATATAGAAAAAATTTAAAAATGCTAATAAATCTAAAAAAGTAATGAATCAAATCATCACTGGCTCTGTAATTGTCTCTCCCCTTATGTCAGTTCTGATTTTTTTTTTACATTGCAGAAAGGATTGCAGTTACATTTACAGTTACATAAAATATGCTAAATGCTGCATTACTACTCACAAGCATAACACCTTTTTATATACCCTGCTAGTACTGCACATGCAGATAAAATGCCAATTGCACATTACTCGTGCAATGCATTTGGAGTACTATACAAATCTTACTATAAAATTCTATTCAGAATTTTACAACTTATTTGGTCATTTTTACAACCCTAAATACTGCAAAGTTGTGACTTTCTTAACAGTGTCTCCAATGTGAGCTGCCACTGCACTATCTGTCAGAATTACTATAATCAAACTTTATAGACTTTAACATCTATTAGGAATGTACTTTGTAACAACATTAATGTCCCTTTCTCTTTATCAACCTCGACTTGGTGGCAAATTACACTATACTAAAATTTATGAAAAAAATATAAAACATGTTTTTTATGTTAAGTCTGGTCCAAGAATGTTATGAATTTTCTTAACTTTTTTAAAAAATTGTTTAACTATTTTCAACACATTAAAGAACATCTTAAATGTCCAGAAAAGCTGTGTTGAGTGAATTAGTTCCCATTAAACTTCCTGGCAGTGCTGCATGGTGGCTTGACGTGGCTCCACCACAGCATCCAATGAAAGCTTCAGGCTCCTTTGAGTATGTCAGATGTGAGAATGTATACAGACTGTTGAGATCATGGCATCATCAGCATTGTGTCTCCATCCTCCAGACAAAATTATGTTGTCATTTTCTAACCTTCTTGTTGTCACAAACCTGTATGATTTTCTATTGTAAAGCTAGCTGAAATTAATCTCCCACCCCCACCCATACACACCCCAAGTTAAGAACCTCAAACCTCAGTGTCAAGGACAGGATGAGGGAGAACCCAAAGGCAGATCAGCTTTTAAACCAAAAAACTTTATTAAAAACAAAACTCCCACGAGAAGTGAAAACAAGAACCAAAACAAGACTACAGATAACAAAGTCAGAACAAGACTAGATAAAGCTATATAGTAGAGCTTAGAAAACTTGACAGGGCAGACTTCAAAACAGTTCAGGAAACATCAGGGGATGTCAGGATCCTGGCAAGCGAACTAGGAAAAACTCATAACCTCCCCTAAGGGATGTACTCCGGCCGTCCCTCAACAGACAGACTACTTTACTGACAAGACAGATTGGACCAACACCAGACAAGACAGGAACAGAACATGACATAAAACAGGGAACAACCATGAAACCAAAAACATGGGGTTAGCCAACAACAACCAAGGGAGGGAGGGGGACCAAGGAAGGAGGGTCCAGTGGGGTCAGAACTGGGAGGTATGCTGGAGCAGACACGACTCCAGGAAGATCTGCCACATGCACACCCGGATCCAGGGGTGCTGCTTCGGGTGGAGCTGGCTCTGGACTGGACGCCATAGACACAGCTGAGTCGATGGAGTCCTGGGAAGTCCTTCTCCCCTCTTTTTAACTTCCAGAGATCCGTTCCCCTGGACGGAGCTTTCTGGGGACTAGACAGGCTGGAACAGACTCCCAAGGGTCGCAATGCCCTAGACTTGACCCTCTGGAACTGAACAAAGGTGGGCCCATGAGGAGATGGGAAGAGGGTCTTGGGAAGCCTTGGTGGTGGACACCTTCACCCTCTGGAACAGTGCAAATCCTCCACCATCTCCCAAAATGACAGACAGATCAGCCCTTCCCTCTCCAGAAAAGGTGGAGGATTGTTGAGGCCCGCCAAGAATTAACCATTAACAAGGATTTCAGGAATCATGATCTTCTTTTCATCCAGTCCCAAAGCATACTCATACAGAGTATGAGTATACAGAGTATGTTTTCCCTCAGGGGGAAAGGGGCTCTGCCAGGAACTCCACCACTCTTCAGAAAAAAACATGTTTAAAAGCTGTGTTCAAGTTGGCTGGTGTATTCTGTCAAGGACACAATGAGGGAGAACCCAAATGCAGATCAGCTTTTATACCAAAACTTTATTAAAACAAAACTCCCACGAGAGGGGCAAAAAAAGAACCAAAACACAAGGGCATTAAAAAGAAAAGAAAACAAGGCATGTAACGGGGGCAGGCAGGTGAGGGTAATGAAACAATGATGGGACAATAAACAAGATAACAAGGGCGGGGCCAAGACATGAGACAGAAGAGCACATGGCACAAAGTAAACAAACAATGGCCATGTGCTTCCACAGGTCACAAAGACACAGAGCATGAGTCTAGATCCTGATTCCAAGAAACAAGAACCAAGACTAGGATTGAGTCAGAATACAAACAGCATGCTCTGACACAAAACACAATATCCTGGCAAGAGAACTAGAAAAAACTCAACACATGTCAGAAGTATTAATTATGATCCACAACATCCAGTCACCTTAAAATGAGCAAGCAACCTCACAAAACACCAAAACACTATCAGAAACCATATATCAATGCGCTAAACATGCTCAGAGTATAGCAGCTACACATAAATGCCTTGCTAAACACTCAGACCACCCAAGCATTTTAAGTTCAGGTTCATTTTATCACAATTTTGCATTGTTGCAAAGCTAACTTTTAGACACATGAAAGAAACATAAGATACATGAAAAAATAAGCATATCATATCAATCATATGGCACACAAATCATTAATGCAAAGTAATTACTTAATAATTAAGTATAACAACTAAAATATGTTTGATTGACTACTTAAAAATGAATGTAACTTAATGCAACTGGGTTTGGAAAAGAAAAACCAAGGTTAAGTTTTGTTCTAATTAAATATCAGTTGAACATAATATATACTGAAACAACACGTTTAGAGAGTCAACTGCATATCCTCCGCCGTATGTGATTGTTACCACAGTTTTACAATGTTACAAATTCCAATTATATAACTATAAGTCTGATCTTATCAGTACAACTGCATTTGACTGCATTTTCCTTTAGTGGGAAATATTGAATCAATAGATGTTTGTCTTTGTTGAATAAAAGCTCCTCAAGGTTAGCCATAACCGCTGATATGGATCAGACAAAGCATGCAAAACTCCCTTCTGACAACAACTCACACAGTCATCATTTCTCTCCTCCTAAAAAGTCCTTATCAGGTTTGAAAGCAGTTCATCTTATCTAAAAGACGACTAACAATTATTTCATTATTAAGTATTTAGCTTGACATGTGCATCTCAGTTGGAGTCACATTAACTTAGTGCTAGCTAAAGGTTTAACACTGCACAGAGCTGATGTAAAGATGTTTGTTTGTGGATGTAAGGATTGATTACAATATGAATGATACATAATACAGGTTTTGTATAATTATTAAAATGATCAATAAAGTCTACGTTTAATTCATACTACACTTCAAACTTCTTTTGCAAATAAACCTACCTAGGGAAATACTCAATGGAACAAAAAGTGTGACAACTAGCGCTGGTGTCCCCAAGAAGAAATCAGGTTGGTACTATACAAAGATAGAAGTGGCTGTCAAATTGTTATTCAGAACTTAATATGCCAAAATCACAGTGTTTTTATTGATTTAAGTAAATCCTTCTTTTTGCTGCCTGAGTTAATAAAAGATAGCCAGGCACTATAGGGACGTCTCAGTGTGCTTGTCTTGCCTGCAAGCTAAGTGTGTTTTCATTGCTTTGCTTAACCAACAGAAATTTAGCACTGTACCAACAATCCATTCCTTTCACATCTCCTGTACATTCCCCCTTTAAGTGAGAATGAAAGGCTCGCCTTGCTAAGAGAGCTGGGTATAAAATGTCAGAGCCATGTTTGTGTGCAAACCTTCACTTAGAGCTGGGCTGAGCAACAGAGTCATTAATGTTACAGGGAGAGGCAGGGCTCGCTAGAGATGCAGAAAGATTTTTGAACAGTCAGAGGAAGAAGTTCTGGGGAGGAGAATCCTCCTGAGAGGGGCTAAAAAACCACTCAATGCTTTTGCAGACCTATCTGTTTTGGCCGTTGAGAATGGCTCCAATCGCAAAAGGAAAAAAACATCAAAATAAGCTAATCAAGATAGGGCTTGAAATTCTGTGCCTCAGAGGATACTGGGACTGTGAACGTGGAAGACATGGCAGTCCATCTTAACAGGCATACACAGGCCAGCACATCTGTGTATGCAGGCAGGGTGCCAACCCAGGCTTGAGTAAGAACATTAAAGAGAACACGTTCACTTCTTATTTTACTTTACACCAAACAGGGGGCTTAGGTTTTCAGTCAAGGTGTGTAGGATTAAAACTTTGCAAATTGAGAACTTATGTAGGCACTGTCTCATTTTCAAGACAAAGTCACATAAACTTAATGAAAACAAATCAATTAAATGAATGACCAAAATCAAATCAATAAGCTATTTGCGGTTAGGTTCAGTAATGATTTGTGTTTGCTAAGGCAAACATCACTATTACTATTGTTCATACTTCCTAAGGCTTTTGTTGAAGGAGGGTGAACTATTAGTTTTCTCTAAGAAAATACTTTGTCTTGTAGTGGCTATTAAAATAATTAAAAGTAATTTAAAGCTGGGTGGATGGATGGATGGAGTGCACTCTTTGGTACAATTGTAATGGTTCAAAGCATCCAGTCACCTTAAAATGAGCAAGCAACCTCACAAAACACCAAAACACTATTAGAAACCATATACCAAAATGCTCAGAGTTTAGCAGCCGCACATAAATGCCTTGCTAAACACTTAGACAACCTAAGTATTTCAAGTTTACATTTATTTTATTTATATAGCGCTTTTCAGAATTTTGCATTGTTGCAAAGCGACTTTACAGAGTCAAGTTTTAGACACATAAGGAAGAAGAGAAGTTAAACAAAATGGAAAAACAGAAAATACATAATGTTATGGAGTACACAGTATTACCATGATGAAATTATGACAGGAAATGTAAAATATACACTGGCATTAATAACTAGAAAGGTAGAAAAGTAAATAAAATAAATTAATAAATAATGCTGAAAGTTATATTAGTAAAATATGTCTCTTAATATGTATATGTCAGCTGTCTCCCAGGGAGCAAGCCACAGGTGACAGTGGCAAGGAACCAAAACTCCAGTGATGTTAAGCGGATAAAATCAAAACCTTGGGAGAATCAGGCTCAACTGGGAAAGCCAGTTCTCCTCTGGCAAATTACCCAAGCACTGCTGCAACTAGATAAAAGAATGCTGTTGATTACTGAAAAATTATACTTTTTTTAACTATTAAGTCTATTGCATAATGATAAGTGTGTGACACAAACTACATGTGTTGTTTGGTGGCATGATGTAGCCAGTGAGTAGGATCTGCCAGTGCTTTACAGATTAGAATACAGAGTTGCAAGCTGTGATTATGGCAGATTCCCGTTGTTTTAAATGAACAGAGGCTATGGTTTTTACTAGATGGAAAAAGGCTAAGTCTTTAGCAGAACCAGAGCTGTAAGTTTCTGGAATCCTCAGATGTCCTTCTTATGGTGGGACAAGGCTCAGCAACTGGCTGGACTGGACTTAATTATCTGTAACTGCAAAGTGGTGATCCACTTAGATTGTAAGTCTAGAGTCCTACAACCATTGATTTAGACAATGTCTAAACAAAGAATAGAATTACCATGGTACCAAAGCCAGATAGATCATGAATCTGTAGGATCTAAAAATCATTACCATCATTTTAAAATATTACTGGACAAAATGGAGATAACACATAGAGAGATAATATATATTGACAGCACTTACACAAGTTCTTGTTGGGCAAAAGTAACAATATGGTGTGTGTGTTTGTTATAACTAAGTTTTTAATTGTCATTACTCTTTTCACATGGTAACTATAACTAAGCATTTAAACAGTTTTTGTTACGGAACAAAGGATTTAGTGGGTTCTTGTACATAAATGTAAGTATAAATGGAAGAGTTTGAATTCAAGAAAAAAAAAATCAAGGAATTTATAAAGGAATGGGGGATTAAAAGGTGGTTCAGAAACAGTATACCGATTCAATTGCTGCATTTTAAAACCCTCCTTATTTGCATAATACAATAGCTTGGCTATTTATTCTGCATGATAATATTGTTTATTCACCTGATGCGAGTTCATAATGAAGGCAGCAGACTGACATTAAATATGACTCAGATTAATATAATCAGTTCAGATGCAAGTACATTTACCATTATAACTACTTCATCTGGTGAGAACAAGGTTATTATGCTTCCCTCAGCAGTGCTAAAGACTGGTGTCAGCAGAAAACATTTACTTTACTAAACAAAATTTACTTTCCCTACAACACAAAAAAATTACCAACCAATTAATTTCTATCATAAGTTTAATATAATTTTTAACAAAAACACTATTTGACTGTTACATACGGGGACTCACACAGAGGAATGTAATGAAGCCGATGACTTTTATTGGCAGCAACAGAGGCAATGGGAAAGATAGCAGGTGATTAGGGGGTCCAAAGGAGAAGCTGACGGTACTGATAATGAATGCAATAAAGAGTCTTTGTCTTACAGGAGATTGTGGATGAGACAGATGGAGGACAGATAACTGCACACACCTCAGTATTTCGGGTAAATATAATCCACACAGAGACTTGGGAGGTGACAGACGCTGGAGAGGAAAACACACTGGCACAGGAGGTAAGCACACAGAGGACATGAGAGATTCGTCCTTAGTTATAAACTGGAGTATCATAGAAAGAGTCCACTTCATATGAATGAGACCAGACACTGGAGTGATGTGAAGTGTGTGCTTAAGAAGCCAGCTTGATGAGGGTACAGATGCAGGTGTGTGTGATTAGTACTCTGGTGATGGTGTGCGCTGCGACTGGATGGTGAGAGAGCCTGGCAGATCTGTGACAATGACACTACCGAACATTGTTAAGTAATAAAAAAAAATACAATTTTAAAAGCTGTATTTGCATAGTTCTATGTTGCAGACTACATGAATAACAGATTATGGGACATCAACAGCAGACAGGTTTAAGACACTATCATTTTTGGGACTTGACAAATTCAGTGAGGTTTAGCCCTGCAATAAGGATAAGAATATCATATAACTCAACAATTTGTCTCTCTTTTTAGTGCAATGCTTCCCTGCATCCACTTGAAATGTCTAGATAGCAATTTCACAAAGATTTTTATGTGTCCCTTTTCTCTATGCAACTTCTATCAATCCCAGGAATGAGTTCAACCAATCACGTACTCCTTCTTGGCCCACACTTTCTCCTGTAACTGTCCTCTCATAAATCCTGACCAATGGATTCCTGCTGGTGATTCGAAGCAAGAACTGATGGCAGATGGCATAATGGGGCATCTAGTGAAAGATTTGATGATGGATTGGTTAATTTGGGGGGTGGGGTTGTAGTTGTAATAAAAGGCAAGCCAACCTTTTTGTCAAAAAGCCATAAGATTAACTAAAATAGCAGTGTGGTCATTTTTTGCAGTTGTATATTCATCTGGACCTGGGAAGGAACCGTTGTGACCCCGCTCTCAAGTGGACATCTCTGAGGCCATTAATCAATGATGGTCTGGCTTTGTCTGCCTGCCGCTCTCCTTTGACAGCCTGCCGCTGTGACGCGAATGAATGAGGCGTGAAGTGATGCGGTGTGCTAAATAAAGGCCTAACATCTCATTAATCAGAGATGAGGGGCAGGCATACCACCCGACTGCTCCGCGTCTCTGGAGCCTGCCCACATTGTTGTTGTTGCTGTGGATACGTCACAAATCACAAATTAGAGCAAAACACATGCGCTGTTCAGCAAATTTTATTGCTTTTGTGAGAAAAAAAGGTGCTTTAGGATTATGTGTAAAAAAGAACAATATATGAATCTTGGCCCTAAAGTTATTTTTTAAGTAAATAAAACCAGAAATAGATAAAGGTTTTAATTTACTAACCTAATTTATAATGATCTGAAAAATACAATTGTGCATTTTTCTGTCACTTTAAAAAAATGCATATTGCTAAGACAATGTTGTATTACACTGTATCAAGTTCACTAAACAAACACCTAAATGTTTTTGTCTAACTACTTTATGTTAAGTATGCAGTAATTAAAAACTAAATTAAGAATTTCAACACATCTTATTTTTTGCACACCACTGTAAAGTATCATTTTAAGTGTGTGTGTTCCCTTTCGTGAAACAATACTTTGAGAAATCCTCAGTGTAACAGCGTCTGGAGCGTGTGACATTATTCCAATCTTAATTGGTGCTGTGTGATGTAGCATGTGACAACGGACCACGGAAGCTACAAAAAGACGCTGGAACATATAAAATTTAGCTTATGGTTCTGTGTAAAGCTGTCTGTCTTGTATGTAAATAAAAGTTACTGTGGCGAGCAATCAATTCAAGCTATGTGTTCCTTGAACTGTGGAGTGGCGCATGCAGGGGTGGCGCTTGAAAATGCTGCCTGTGAACATTGCAATTTGAGAACCCGATGCTGTGTCATCCCTCAAAGTCCTGATGGTCCTGATTGGTAGGGAAGACTTATATAGTGGCAGGTCAGGCTGGTGCATGCCTGCATACTATGGCCATTTTGCAGCATATTTTACTATGCCAACCCCTTAAAGCATTAGATGAGGGCAGGGTGGTTATCAAAGATGTCAGTCAAAAACCATAGGATTACATCAGGTGACCTACATAAAGAATGATAAATAGCAGCTGAGGTTAAGTGCATTGCAAGGATGGTTTGAATCAGGCTTCTAGAGGCAGGGCTGAAGTCATGCAAAGACCTTCATCAATGAGAAGTATAGAAGAGCCAGGCTGAGGTTTGCAAAAGATCATAAGCATTGCACCGTAGAGGACTGTAATAAGGTCATCTTCTTTGACGAGTCCAATTTTCAGCTTTCCCCAACACCTGGTTGTTTAAGGGTTAGACGGAGACCTGGGGAGGCATACAAGACACAGTGTCTCACACTGTGAAATCTGGTGAACGATCTATGATGATCTGGGGGTGCTTCATCAAGACTGGAATTGTCTTTGTGAAGGGCAAATTTGTCTCTGTGAAGGGCACATGAATCAAGCTATTCAAGGTTGTATTGAAAGAAAACTTGCTTCCTTCTACTCTGACAATGTTACCCAACCCTGAGTATTGGTTTTTCCAGCAAGACAATGCTCCATGCCACACAGCCAGGTCGATCAAGGTTTCTATTCTTTTTTCAGTAAATATCACTGCAAACATTATGAGCCAAGCTATTTTATTTACATCAATTAATGAATACAGCTTTGATGGCTATTCACTGTGCAGTCAAGTTCAGATTGGCTTCTCAAGCTCTAAGTGCACACTTTCAAAGCTATCTGGTAAACGTTTAATTCAGCCTTGTTCAATTAGTGTGTAATCAATCTAGGATTGTGTTTACTAAAATAGTCAAACTGTCAGGGTCCTGGCTTCCTGTTCTGAGTCTTTCTAGATTATCTTGCCAGGATCCAGACATCCCCTGTGTTCTGTGTCAGAGCATGTTGTGTGGATCCTGACTCCTCCTAGTCTTGGTTCTTGGTTCCTGGAGACTGGGATCTGAACTCATGCTCTGGGTCCTTGTTCCCTGTGGAAGCACATGGCCTTTGTTTTGTTTACATTCGCCATGTGCTTTCCGGCCGCCCACCCCCTTGTTTCCTTGTCTTCTCGTACCTGTTTGACCTTGTCTGTGCCCTATTTAATGCCCGTGTGTTTTCTGTCTTGGGCCAGTTCGTGCCTTTCAGATATATTTTTGTCTGATCTTCGTGCCTTGTCTGACTTTTGAGTTCATGCCGTGTTTTTCTCCGTGTTTTTTCCCTCCAGTTTAGTTTCCTTTTTACTCCGGTTTGTGGAGTTATTTTAGTTCTATTTAAAGCTGTCTTGTTTCCCGTTTTGCCCCCTTGTGGATTCTTGTTTTTGTTATTTATTTTATTAAAGATTTTTCTGTTCAAAGTGCTGTCTGCGACTGGGTTCGTTCCTTGTGACCCTGACACAAACTTATTCTCTGGATGTCAACTTCTGTTGAATTGGCCATATGAAAATGCTCCCAAAGGAGTCTTTGAGTATTTTTTATCTTTTATATTTACCTTTATGCTAAAGACGGACAAATTCTTAGTAAAGTGATTTAAAACAAATTATATGCATGTGTATTTTAAGCAAACATTATTTAAAAAGTGTTTAAGATGCAGATACACAGTTGACACATAACATGTCCATGAGATGTTAAAACAACCAGATGAAGAAAATGTGAGTGGTTCTTGCCGTGGCAAAACTCAGGCCAGAGTATTTCAATGATGTTAACATGTTTTAACATGATGCTGACATGATTACATATTATGCTAACATGTTTTTCCACGATATTAGAATGGTGCTAGTATGATTTAGCATGAATTAGCAGGATGTTAGCATGACAATGCTAGACGGTAGACGGTGCTAGACGGTAACATGATGCTGAACAACTTAACATGATGTTAAAATGAGTTAACATGATGCTAACATGAGTTAGCATGTTACCATAACATATCATGATGTTAGCATGTGCTAATATGACTTAACATGATGTTAGCATGTGCTAATATGACTTAACATGATGTTAACATAGCTAGCATGATGCAAGGATGACTTAGCATGATAGATATAGCAGGTATTTCTATTATATATATTGTATGTATGCATTTTACCTTGTGTTGTGTGGATTTCATGGTAATATTGCAAATCCCTTATACCCCTGTCACATAAGATGCTATCTTTTTAAATACCATCTGCTAGTATGCCTAATTAGTCTTAATATACATTTCACAAATTATTTGCAATAATACCATGTAATCTTTGTTGAACATTGTCTGACATTTGTTCTGTTCTTTATTATAATTCTTTTTATTATATGTAAAGCTGCTTTGAAGCAATGTAACGTTGTAAACATTAGGCAAGTTGTAAGCGCTATATAAATAAATTTGAATTGACTATACTAAAAAATGACTTATTTAGGATGTTATGAGGTTGCTAGGGTAATATACATGGTTGCTAGGGTGTGGCCAGGGTAATACCTAAAGCCCACTGACAGCCTGAGTCAAATAAGCCCACCCACATGTCTTAACAATGTTCTAATGCTGAGATACGGCTTATTAATTTCATTACATGGTTGCTACAGTTAATGGTTGCTAGGGCATAGCTAGACAGTTAACAGTGTAAAACTAATAGACAGATATGTGTCTGAATCAAAAAGGCCAGCTCCCTTGTCTCTGATGTTCTGGTGCTGAGATATAACTAATTTATTTTGTTTGCTACAGTTTGCATGGTAATAATTAAAGACTTCTTGCCAGTTTAAGTCAAAACAAAGAAAAGGTGTGGCCCTAAAGTTGTAATGACACAATTGGTTTCTTCTTGCTAAGCCAAGCTATATGAACCCACCCTCAAGTCTCTATGACATTCTGATGCAGAGCTATGACATGACATAATTCAGCCCAATGTTAAGCATATGGAATTTCCCACCCACTTTTTCATACTCCCTAAAAACATTGTACACTGATCGCATATAAAAGTCAGAGCACACCTCAGAGCACACGTTTGTTACAGAAACACTGTTGTCTGCTTGTATTTTAATTTTTTTTTTTTTTTTTTTTACTGTTTCTATTGTTATTTATATAATTATATAATAATTATAATATAGTAATATTATATAATATACTGTATATATTTTGTGTATGTATGTATTTTATAGTTGTTACGTCTTAGTGCATAGTGCATAGGTACTTTGTCTTTGCTTGGTTTCTTTATTTGTCCTGACAGGATCATTGCCTTCACCTGTTGTTCATCAGCCATGCTGGATGTGACTTCCACCTGATTCGCTCTTGCTGGATCCACTACACAAAAAAAACGGTCCGTTTCTGCTCATGTTGGAAAGAAGTGCTGTCTTCCCCTGCCCGAGGCTGCCTTCCTCACTTCTCAGCTTGTTGATAACTATGATAGGTGTTCTCTACTGAAGTTTATTATTCCTTGTCAAGTAGGTGCTGTTTTCTGAACCTTACTGGTTGTAAGTGGACTTAGACCATTACTTTAGTTTATTGTTGTTGTAATTGTTGTTTTAAGGAAGCTGAAGGGAGTTGGATGCCAATTATTTTATTTTAATACTTTTCTCTTGTTTATGGTCAGAGAAGGAGAGAGTTGTAGCCCTTTGTCTTTTGTTTTGTTTATTGTTTTGGGCAATGTATGTAGGTTAATTAAAATGAAAAGGTAGAAGCTTTCTGTTTGTTGTTTTGGCCTTGTCCACTCCTGGGTCATACTGCTTCCCTCTTTGTTACCTTTTGTTATAATTTTGCTGACATCTTCCTGTAAATAAATATATTTTTATATAAATCCTAAGTTGTACTAGTTGAGTAAATAATGGGATAGGGGGCCCATCTGACTGTTTACTCATTCTGAGTTTAAATTTAGTTACTCCCCCTCTTCCATAGACAGGGAAGATATAACAATGGTACTATTGCAAATCCCTTATACCCCCGTACCATACAATGTTTTCTGTCTTTGTGCCATGTCCCTCTCATAGACCACTGAGAGAGGTATGAGCCTTTGCACGTAATGACAGGTATTTTACAATACCTGGTACTTTTACAATTTTATAGGTACTACAATCCTAGTATCCCTAATTAGTTTAATTAATTACACATCTCACACATATTATTTGCAATAAAACCATGCATTCTGTGTTGAACATTTTTTCTGTTTTGTTATATGTAAAGCTATTTGAAGTAATATAACATTGTAAAAAGTGCTATATAAATAAAACTGAATTAAGTTGTTCTACTCAACAAGCCTTAATAATACCTTAGTGAGTTACACAGTTTTGCTTCTGCAAAACAGTATTTTTTTCTCAAATAATAATAAAATATAACCGTGGAGTCTGTTTTAAATTCCTCTTCCTTTTGCCTGATGTCAATCTCTATTGCACTCCTGCATTTTCACAGTTGTTGTTTGGCTGGGATATAAACATGAGCTCATATGCATATAAAGTCTAACTGACATCCATCACCAGTTGAAACAAGCCAATTGATTCTTTCAGGCTATTTGGCTGCTCATGGTTTGGGCTTCCTGTGAGATCGATAGCATAATGAATTTCAATAAGCACCAGGATATTTTAGTCTAAAACCCAGTTGCCTCTGCCAATAGGTTAAGATGCCCATGGAAGGACCATTGAACCAGGGGGTGACCCCAAACATACCTCATTATCAATGCAGATCTGTGGAAATACAAAATCAATGTGCCAGAACTATCAAAGATCTTGTAATGATTAGGGATTTTTTCACTACTCAACAAAATGTTTGTTTCTATGTCTGAGCACAAAATTACTTTTTTAATTAATTAATTAATTAATTTTAATTAATAATTTTATTATTCAGTATTTTTTAATATAAAATAAAATAATATAAAATATAATAATATTATGTGTGTGTGTATAATATGAAATATATTTAATATACATTTTAAATCTACAAACTCTTGAAGCATATTGACCATTTTATCTCTTTCTGAGTTATTTTATTTGTTATTTATTTATTTAGTCTGGTGTAACTGTTTTCAATTTTTGTTTCTTCAAGACACATCAGCGTTCAAGTTTTTGTCTGAAACAACACAAAACCGTCTGTTGTGCCATCTGGGATGACCCCCTCCCCCCATCCACCTTTTATTTTTCCTCTCACTCTCGCTGCCTCTCATGCGTTTTATTGAACCACTGTGAATCCTGCTTCAAACATGCAGTAGTAAGTAAGAAAAATATACACTGTGATAATAGTAGTAATGATTGGTATTTTATGCAAATACCATTATCAGCCAAGTTACTTTGATCCATAACTTGGAACAAGAAAAGTCTGTTGGTGTGGGAATAATCAGCTATGCTAATGAAACTGCTGGGATGATGCCCTGAAAAGGTCAGATCTCCACTGACATACACATCCTACAGCTGATCAATCTCACTTGTCTTTAAAATAAATAAAATATGAAAAAATTATTGAGCAAAATGAATATTTATGTACGTTTTTTTTCTTTTCTACCTTTTCTATTTGCAAAGATTTCAAACTTCTTTCACGTTGTTATTATGGTATATTGTTTGTAGAATTGAGGGAAACAATGACTTTAATCCATTTTGGAATAAGGCTGTAACAATATAAAATGTGGAAAAGGTGAAGCGCTGTGAATACTTCCCGGATGCACTGTATTAAGGTAAATAAAATGTGCTGTCTTTGTTTTTTTCGGCGATATGCATAAATTCATGACATAAGTACATATGGATCTGGTCCAGGATCTTATTTTTTGTGTTCAACATTCTTATCAAACATAGACAGAACTTTATTACTATCACCCGCAGCAGTCCTAATATCTGATTGTTTTTTGGGTGGTACAATCTTATCTGACGTGAAAACAGAACTATTTTATGAGGTAGAGATTTTGTATGAATTTTTGTATGAATTTGTACAATGGTAATCATACAAAAACATACAACTTTCTGGGAAAAGGGTTAGGGCAAGCATCCTTAAAAATCCACCCCTAACCATTACTAGGACAAAAGCAGATCGTACAAAAATTCATACAAATTAGCCATCAAATCGCTAAAATGTAAAATAGTTATGAATTGCCATTAGATTGTGTTGAATGGTATATTTACAACTCCTAATTGCTAACACTCCTAAAAACTAACCCTTCAATTTGATTGATTAATAGGAATGAATAAAAAATGTCCAACCTATAGCTGTAAGCCCTGATGCACCATTGACCCACTGTAAATGTAAGACTATGTACTTGCTTGTATAAATAGATGTTGTTTACATTACACATACATAAAGACATCATTCAGTTATAAAATTAATAAATTGTTTTACTGATTGCTACAACAATAAATCATTAGCTACACCCAGGGGCAGGTTTGATGCAGGTTTGATGTGTTTTTGCTTGGTGTCAGTTCAGTCTAAACCATGTATGTCTAAAACATGTTTTCTAGTTGGACACAATGGAGTATGTACACTGGAGTTTGGGACTGTTGACATATTGTCCTACTGTCCAGTCATCTCAATATATGGGGCAATTTATCATGAGGTCCAGTGAGGGAGTTGAGAACACACACCCATTTCGGATTGACAGCCAGATGTGATGAGGTCAGTGGTGGCCTTGTGATTCGCCTGGTAGGGTTAATAATGACTGGTGTCAGAAAGCTTAAGGTCTGCCTGGTATCGCTGCAATGAACTCATGCGCAATTATGCTCCTCTTGTCAAGATGATTTGAAATTGAAATAATGGCCAATTCAGTGATTCCTGGCTGAATGTGTAAAATGAGGAGATATCTAGCTGCCCCACACATTTTCAAAACACATATGTTGTGCCTCACTGCTGTGCCAGCCTGTCTACAGGCAATTAGGGCACTTAACACCTGGTATTTCGAGTCCGAGTCTAACATGCTGTGATCTCTTAATGCACTGCAATGTTGGGCAATCAACATTTCTTTAGTGGTCAAGCTTTAAATACTGTGGATTGATGATGTATCCATATATATATATATATATATATATATATATATATATATATATATATATATATATATATATATTTTTTAGCCATATTTTAGCCATGTTCTTGATAATTAAGTTAGGTTTGGTCATGTAGACACAAGAAGTATAACCAATATCAATGAACATTTGCCTTTATCATGTAATAATACATGAAAGGATAAAATACAGTCATAAACCCATGTGCTATTGTAATGAGACACAAAAGGTCCAAAAAGTATTTGACAAAGAATTTTGCACAATGACATTTAAGACACTTGCCTGTCCAAAACTAATCACCACAACTTTCCCAGTACTTGCAAATCCATTGCTAAAGTGTTCTGAATGTTTTCTAGGGTGTTGCAAGGGTTTATTTTGAATGGTTGTTAGGATATCACAAGGCAGTTAATGACCAGCTTAGACATTCTGCAAAATATCTTCAGTTTTGTTTGACTGAACAAAGTAAGTGAAATGGCTTATGAATTGGATATGATGACAATTTATGACATAACTGTAATAATGATGACATAATTTTTATTTTTTGATAAACAATTTCTTTAAGTGATTGTGGTTTCCTAGTTTTTTTGCCAGGATCCTGACACCCCTTGTGTTTTGTGTCAGAGCATGATGTTTGGATCCTGACTCTGTTCTAGTCTTGTATTTTTTCTATTTTAGAGTCAGGATCTAGACTCATGCTCTGTGTCGTTGTGACCTGTGTGTGTCTCGAGTCTTAACCCACCCTCTTGTCCACGTTTATCACCCATCATTAGTTCATTTGCCTCACCTGCCTACCCTTGTTACCTACCTTGTTTTCCTTCACTATTTATTGCCCTTGTGTTTGCTGTCTTGTGCTGGTGTATTGTTTCCTATCTGGTGTCAATAATTTAAAATATTTATCTAGTCTTGTTTTGGTTTTCTTGTTTTGATTCTTGTTTGCATCCTCATGGGTTTTTTGTTTGAATAAAGTTAATTTATGTTAAAAGCTGTCTGCGATTGGGTTCCGCAACAATTTTATATTTCTTAAGAATTGTCAAAATAGCATTTCAATGTCACTAAAAGCCTCACTATGTCTCAGATATCCAAAAGAAAATACTGGGGGTTTAACGAGGACACAGAATCAGAGGGATCCATGTGCAGCAGTTTATTGAGTGTTAACACAACTGGCAGGGTCAAACACCAGCAGACAGGTATAACAGGGATGAGGCAAAACAGAGGGGAATGAAAATACCTGTAGAAGATTCACAAACACTGTCTGTCTGTTTAGTACAGTATATCATATCAAGTACAATGATTCTCTAATTAATTTCTCCTGTGTCTGCAGTGGTCAGATTAATTGGTGTCCTTGGGTGGGACGCTTGTGCAGGACAGAGCAGGGGTGCTCACAATATTTTCATAAAATGTATTAATCTTGTTAATGATCATGAATCGATTATAATGAAACTGACCTTTAAATTACAATTTAAGTTGGGTTTGACTAAGCCTTATAATGTTAAATAGATCTTGATATATCCATACTTAATACATTTATAATACCTGCATTGTTGGCAGCCAACAATTTACTGTGCAAATCACATTGTGTACAATCTATACCATATTTAACCTTGAGCCCTTTTTGTTTTATCTTGTGAGGATTTTAAGGATGAGGGCATGTCACACAATCTGTCCATGATGGAATGTACCTAATCTGGATTCAAAATCCAGTATAAAAACATTTATTTTTAGACACAGCCTTTAAAAAAAGGGTAATCTTTTTCCTGTGACTTTCAAAAGCTGACTTTTTTTTTCCACTTAACTATGCACAATTGTATGGTTGGTTGTATTTTATTATTTGCATGTAACATTGTTTATCCCATGCTGTCTGCAGCCCTACTAGAACAGACAAGACCCACCAGTTGAGAATCATTAGTTTAGAAAATCCCATTTTTCAAATAAAGACCAAATAGCATCTGATGTAGTGCCATTTATGCAATTGCAGTTATCTTACATGTTTGCACCATATCTCATACAGTTTTAATTTAAGATTAGCTGAGATAAAATTGTTTTGGGGGAGGAATTATTATGGCATAACGAGCATACAACTTACACAAAACCGTAAATAATTATCTTGATTTATGATCCTTAGAGTTTCATTTCACTAATTTAATTTTTACAATTGCCAAATTGCAATTGGCCTCTCATACACAAAAAAGCACAACTATTTAACGCATTGAGGTTCTCATTTTCTTAAAACCGTATTCTTCACTTATTTTCTGTCTCTGCCATGAACATGACACATGCATGGATAAGGATTCTTCCCTTCTGAGAGGAATGCAGACCTCTTTCTAATATAGACAGCCATTTTATTCAGTTGCCATGCATTTATTTGTTACTGTCAGTAATACAATATCTCCATGTTAGTGGCAATAAAGTGAGACTAAATAGGCTCAACAGGTTCTTAACAAGGCATTGGGGGTCCATAGAGACACACAGAAGTTCACACAGAAGTCCTTTACTTATATGAACCACTGGGTCATATATCTGTCCTGCAGATGGCCTTCCCTTTTAAGTGTCACCTGACACCATTGCTTCCAAAATCATAGCCTTTGCTTTATAAACACTGGCATAGTGGTTAACTTAATAGTGGTTATCACTAAAATACATTAAGCAATTACATAATTTAACAATATATGCTTAAGGAGCAAATCCAGTCATTCAAAACTATAGGAAGAATTGTCAAAAATTATTAAATCACCTAAATCAACTACATGTATGCTAGATCCTATACCTACCAGACTATGGAAAGAGATTCCTGAAATTTTAAACCCTCTCTTAACTCGTCGTTATAGTAGGATATGTCTCAAAGACTTTTAAGCTGGCTGTTATTGTAACAGTAGTGTATATTTATTCAAATAGACACACAAAGAACGAAATGTCAAAAAGAGCTTTGCTAGTTAGACTCAACGGAACAACGGAGGAAAACCAAAACAGCATACAAAAACCAAAGATAAAAACCAACAAGGGGAAGAATTAAACAAGGAATATAAATACACACAACTTAGCAGGGCGCAGGTGGTGAACTAAACAGTAACTAAAGGAAATAACAAGAACTAATTAACAAGATAATTACTCAAACATGACATTTATTAGATCTCTCATTAAAAAAAAACAGCTCAATCCCAAGGAACTAGTAAATTACAGATCAATCTCAAAGCTACTTTTTATTTCAAATATACTTAAAAGGTGGTTTTCTCACAGCTATACTTCTTCCTGGAATAAAATGGCATCTGCAAGGACTTCCAGTCAGGATCTAGATCATATCATAGCACAGTGACTGCTTTCATCATAGTTGAAAACCATTTGCTTTTGTCGTCCGATCGTGGTTGTATCTCTCTACTAGTGCTACTCGACATTAGTACAGCCTTGGATAGTTTTCAATTATAGCATTCTCTTGAAAATTATGATGGCATTAGTGAAATTGTCCTGGCATGGTTTGGCATGGTTTCTCCTGACTGAGAGATTGCTAACATTTAACTTAGATTAGGGTTTGTAAATTGTTAATATTGCTTTTTTAAAGTCCTAAAGACTGTACTATTTTGTTTCTTTGTGTTCAATTCTCTTTTATTCTATTTCATTGTGTAATTTTCAGGTATTTGTATTGTTTATATTTTGTGTATGTATATATTCTGGTTTTTGTGTGTATTTTTTGGAACTATTGCAAATCCCTTATAACCCTGTCCCATAAGATGTTATCCATGTGCCATCTTCATTTAAGCTTGAACGACATATCTTGCTTAATATGATATTTATCATCTATCATGTTAATTGGCTACATGTCACATAGTCTCAGATGTGCATACTATTTTATTAGGCAGTCTGAATACTTTACCCTCCCATAGACCGCTGAGAGAGGTACAAGCCTTCGCACATAATGACAGGTAACGATGACTACAACCATAACCTAGAATCAATGGGATTAATATATGATGGACCCTTGTACTCTATCTTTAACAGCAGTATCATGAGCTGCAATCAGTAAGGTTATGTTCCTACCACCATCTCTGTAAAAGCATTCCTTAGTTGTCTTGCATTTCATGAAATTAGAATGACAGTTTTAAATAATTATAAATTTACAAATCAATACTATAAGCTTTTTGTTTAACCCAAAATGTATTAATTGCAGCTTTAATGAGCGAGGGAAGAACTGGCCCTCACAACTGAGCCTGGTTTCATGTCACTGGAGTTTTGGTTCCTTGCCAATGTTGCCCTGTTGACTTGCCTACTGGAAAACTGCTGACATTAGCTAATGATAGGGTCTTTTAAATTCTGTAATTATCATTTTCAATATAATGTTTAACTATAGATGTAATGATGGGTCTGACACACAAGGATCCATTTACAGCATTTATTAGAACAACAGACAGGCAGGGTAGATAACCGGTAAACTGGATTAACAGAGGCAAGACAGAGGCTTAATCGTCAAACAGGCGTAGGGCAGCAAACAATCATAAATCCAAATTCAGTCCAAAAATCAAGGCAGGCAGCAAATAATTAAAAATGAGGTAAACAGTCCAATAAAATAAATTAAAATATAAAAAAACCCCAGGTAATCCAACAGCATAATCAAAACCACTCAGAATTGTCACCAGAGCAAAACAAGACTTTGCAAAGACTTGAAGAAAGCCTGGGGTTTACATACACCAGAGTTAATGAGCTACAGGTGGACAGGAAGTAATCAATCCCAGGTATGATGGCACTATGGGAATTGTAGTCCAAAAGGAAACTAATACTCCGGGGACGGTTCCCTCTGGTGGCCCTCCTCCGTAACAATATACTTATTTTTGTAAATACTACTGTACACTGCATGGTATTATTGTAAATTCTGCATGTATAGTATAATTCTCTTGTTTTTTTTATATAATTTCTGCTTTCTTTTAAAGGGCCATTCTTACATAAACTGGAAAGGCTTGTTTAGTTTAATATTATGCATATCATCATGTTTATCATATTATTCATAAACCTATCACATTTGTAGTATCGTTAATTAGTATTACACTATGTCTTATGTGAAAATAACATTTGATTAGTACCATGTATTACCATGTATTGTATATGTCATTTTCTTTAATTATTTTTCATATGTATAGCTACTTTGCAATAATGCAGCATTGTAAAGAGCACTATATAAATTAAATTTAACTGATCTGGATATGCCTTCTCTTAAAGGAGTCATTTTTAGAGACCAAAATATCTTAGTCTGAGACTGGTCTGTGGGCTCTTTTCATGTGGGTCAAAAAGTGTTGGCCCTAAACAGGCTAGAAAACCAAATACCTATAGCAACATGGTAAAAAAGCACCTTAGCATATAAAGAGATACGCTTTGTGCTAGTATTTTGCATATACGCAAGTACTTACATTTTCCTCAGCAAAATGTTAAAATGTAGTTGTGGTCACAGATGTAATACATAATAATATAATACATTCTGACATATGATAGCAAAGGAAATTGTATGGTCATTCATTCAACGTGCAATAAACACTTAAATAGCATAAATTTGTATTATCATGTTCTATAAATGTGATGACAAAACACAGACCTAAATAAAATGTTACAATTGCCAAGTATTAATATGCATAATAATGCATTAGGAATACTTTTACAGTGTAAATATATACACACAGACTTTTAGAAAAATTTTATCAAAGGCTTATTTATATGTATGTGTCATGTTTTTAAACAGAATTATGCCATTTAGTAAAAGAGATTTTAAAGTTTAATGGCCTTCAATTCATTCTGGCTTTTGCCAGTATTGATGTTGCTAATGGTTGAAAAAGTAAGGGGTTTTCAAAACGATCTCTTTTCACACCTCTTACTGATAGCACGAGCATGCCAGTTTCCCTGTGCCATTTCCCTACTCTGACTCACTTTAAACTAGGTGTAAATTAATTTTGTTATTTAATTCAATTTTATTTATATAGCACTTTTAACAACATTAAAATTGCAGCTAAACATTAAAAAGCAGCTTTAAATATAATAAAAAAGAATTATAATAAAGAACAGAACAAATGTCAGACATGTTCAACAAAGAATACATGGTATTATTGCAAATAATTTGTGAGATGTGTATTAAGACTAATTAGACATACTAGGTTTATAGTAGGTTTAAAAAGGGGTGACTGAACCAATAAAACTACAAAATCATTAAGCAAGATATGCTGTTCCAGTTAACATATAGATGGCATTCAAAAAGATAGCATCTTATGGAACAGGGGTATAAGGGATTTGCAATAGTACCATGAAATCCACACAGCACAAAGTAAAATGCATACATACAATACATACAATAGAAATACCTGAAAATTCCACAATGAAAGAGAATGGGAGAGAATTTGAGACAAAGGAGTAGCAAAACAGAGTCATTTGAACTATAATTATATCATATTGTAGCAGTATTAACAATTTACAAAACCCTAAGCTAAATTAAGCTAAGTTATCAATAAAGAAGTTAAAACATATCCAATTTCCTACATCTGTCTTAAACTCTGCACTAACAAAACAGGCTCTAGTCTGATTTTCCACATGGTTGAGCATTCTGCATGGCATATAGTGCAATACTTCTGTATTTATTATCTTTACAATGCTGTAACCATATGTTTGCTCTGTCACAGTAAAAAAGCAGCCATCCAAACAGCATTAAAAACCCAATTAAAGGAGGCACAGTCGCAAGTGCATATATATTTGCATTGTCATGTTTATCAGTTGAAATAATATATCAATATCATAATATCAATTGAAATATGGATATCTGGCATTTGTTTCAACTGCCTCGAAACATTAAAATAAGCCTCAAAACATTCTGGTGCTTCTGTATAGAGATTAAATGTAAAGTAACAAAATCTGTGTTTTGTGTAATAAATAATTGTGACTTAACAATGACATTGACATTTAAACTGTAAAGTTTGGTATGTTATAGGCAATGCAAACGTTCTGTATTGAATTGCAGAACTTGGTTTGAAGGAGGAGCAGGGCATGCTGGGATATAACAGCCAGACAATAAAGTCATCCAGTGCCCCTGACTTTTTTGTCAAATTAAGATATATTGTCACTTTAAATTCTCTCAAAGGCTTCCCTCCATTATTTGAGGAAACCATTTGGGTTGCTGGCTGAAGAAACATTCTTTGTTCTTCTTTAAGATAAAAGGCACTTAATTATTTCCATTAATTATGTTCATCCTTGAGGATTTTCACTCCCTCAATTGTAAATGTCTCCAGTGCAATATTCAGCTCTTATTAAAGTTTAAGTGCTGGAACTCTTCTAATCTTCTTGTGATATATGACCATCAGATGACATGTTTTCTTAAAGAAATATTCCTTAATGTTCAATACGAGTAAAGATATATAAACAACATTTGTGGCATACAACAATGAAAACTTTAGTACATGAATTAATAAATTAAAAGGCGATTTATTATTTGATATGAAGTTAACTAGGTCATCTCTTTTGAGATAGGACTACTGATCTAGGTGGATGAACCTCTGATTTATGAATTATGCATATGATTTCTTTGGGTGGAGTTTGCGGCACATACACAGTCCTTTTCTGGTATTCTTGTGCATGCAGACGTTACATTCGTTAGTTCATTGGCAATACATGATCACGACATTTGAATTGAAAGATTGAATCTAACAATAGTCATGCTAATTATATAAATATCTATTGTTTTTATCATTAATTGCATGGAAGATTGAGACCTTAATTAATGAAAGCAACAAATGGTACAATTTTTTCAACAACAATGAAGCAAAAACACCTCCCACAACACAACAGACATCTTCAAACCTTCCAGAATTGCCCTCAGAATTGCCCATTCAGCACCAGTGTACCCTCAAGAACCCTGTCATAAGACATTTCATTAACTGGATGTCTGTGCACAACATGCTGATCTAAACAATTCTGTCATGATGTTGGCCAAAGATATTTATGTGGACCTCTCCTTCACTCAGTTCACACATTATGCAAATAAGATGTTTATGCATTGGTGTGTATTGAGCATCTAAAGCTGTGTAAATATGCAAAATAAACCTTTCAAGTTTACCAAAAGAAACAATGGGTTTTAAACTCCAAATATTTGAGTGAATGTGTCAATGTTGTTAGCACATTTGGAATATGTAGCAGTAGGGGAGCCTTCTTGTGCCTCAAAAGGAGGGAATTTGAGGCATTATTGGCTGAGTCACGTGAAAAGAATACACAAATCAGGGGTTGTCAAGCAACACCCTCCCCTCATACCACAATGAGGGGAGGGTGTTCTGGCCAAAAATGTAAGAGTGTCCTGGAAGAGAGCCATGCTCCCATTTAAATGATATTTGAGTTTCCCATAGTCCCCAAGTTCCATGCTGTCTAACAAAGAGAGGCAGTTTGACAGATGATGAAAACTGCACGGTTTCCATACCTCCGGCTACAGATCTGACTGAATTTTGCTGTTCCTCATTCCCACTGTCACCACAGGTGGAGAGTGATCTAGACCCAGAGCCCCTATCCACCCCATAAACTGTACACATCTCCAAAAACAAACACAGACTGAGAATTAAAGGCTAAACATTTATATATATTAAGACTGTGTGAATTGTTTCCTTACAACTTTAAGATGCTGAAAGACTGAAAGACTAAGACTGAAAATTGTTTAAAAAATGTTTACCTGTCATGCTGTTATAGATTTCCTGAATTACTTTAATTTTTTTAAAAGGCTTATATTCCACAGTGCAGTTACAGTAATCTATAAATGTATTTGACCGTATAGTGGACAATGTATTTATGTGACTTTATCTCCCTCTTGTGGTTGTGACAAGTACCAAACGTGTATAAATACATTTAAAGACCACTTCATGAAGCCAGGATTATGTACACTATGTCATATAGTGACTTGAGCAAGATTAAATAGTTAACAATTATAAGCAAAAGCAATTATAAGTGAAGGTGAATGTGAGTTCAGTTCAAATATTAATAATACATGAAGCAAATCAACTTCAATTATATAGAATATCTGATTTGTGATTTGGTCTGAAAGAAATCACATGATTATAATATTATGTAGGCTTGAGAAAGCCAATATACTGTTGTTTGATTTAAACGTGTTAGTGGCGCTTCAAAGCAAAGCATCACTATTACTCTCTTGCATACTTCTCCTTTTCTTAACAAACTTTTTGGACAACTCATCCTGCACTATTTGTCATAGACCCATGAATAAGGAGTTATACTGGCGGCTTATTGAGGAGAACTGTGCTATGACTTTTTTAAGTGATCAGGTGTGTGATATTTTAGGGTGTACGAAAAAGTGGGAAATAAATCCATAGACTTAACATTGGGCAGATTTTTGTAATGTCATAGCTCTGCATCAGAATATTATAGAGACTTGGGGGTGGGTTCACATCGCTTGGCTCATCAAGCAGAAACAAATGGTGACATTTCAACTTCATATCCACACCCTGGCAACCTGTTACAGTACCGTAGCAACCACCCCTTTGACTTCCATGGAAAATAGTGAGAGGCATCAGAACATCGTAGACACAAGTTGGCGGCCTCTTTTGACTCAGACTGGCAAGCAGGTTTTAATTATCACCATGTAAACTGTTCAGCATGCCCTAGCATCCGTTTAGAGCACCTTAGCACTCTTGGCTCTTTTGATTCAGACACACATCTGTCTATTAGTTTTACCTGTGAACTGGCTAGCTACACCCTAGCAACCATTTATGGTACCCTAGCAGCTGCATAACATCATAAGACATTGCAATATATCACACTAAAACATGTTAGCATCATGCTAAAACGTAAGGATTGTGCTAAACCATGTTACCATAAACATGCTAAATCATACTAGTATCATGCTAAAACAGGTTAGCATCATATGTAATCATGTTAGCATCAAGTTAAACATTTACCTATCTAGTTCTTTTTATTATTCTTTTTAGAATAAAATTTTGGACTTTAACTCCTCCTAGTGCTTTCAAGCAACAGCCAAAAAACATTCCACAATTATCTCACACAACATTTAAAGTGTGAAAAAGAATTGTGGTACTCTGGGACAGTTAAGTTCACATATCTAGTGATCTTCTAAGGGTGTACTCACACTAGGCATGGTTGCCTTGTACTGAGCCTAAGTGTGATTAAATGAACCATGCCCGGGCACAGCTCGGAGCAATCACACTGGTCAAACAAATGACGATTTTGGTCAAATGTGTTAGTGCAAGTACACACTAAAACTACATAGCAAACATCAAAAACACTTTGGCTGCTTTGGCAACTAAAGTTGGTTTAATTATACATTTCTACTCCTGTCTGTCCTCTGCTTTAATGCGTATACACTAAACTCTCAATCCACCTACAATGGTAGTCTCAGTGGAAGTCTCAGACTCATTTACATGTTTCTTTAATTATGTCTCAAGGTGATACGTTTTGACTACACATGCGCTTTATTTGAATAAGGGTGATAAAAGCAGTGTGGTTAAACAACAAACATCAGAAAAATAAACATCAGTTAAGAAATGTGTTAAATTATACCTTTGCCACAAGGTGGCAATATGGTCTAAATAAAATTATAGTTCTATCGCCACCTTGAATAATTCCGCATATAAATGAAGATTAGAAATTCACTATTTATATGAAAATTTGGGGATCCTAATTCTTCTTATAAAAATAGACCTAATTTATAGCAAGGTTATTAAAATTTCATTTAACATTGCTAATGCTTTCAATAATACAATGATATATAATTATATATACAAAGTATATTTGTATAATTATAATAATCACTCACTGTTATTTACTAAGAATAAAGATATTGGCCATTGGATCATATACTGTATATTTGGACAGGTACTAAAATGATAAACAATAACCATGAAACTCTAAACCAATACAAGTCACTATTACTAAAAGAATACAGTCTACAAGTAGACTTTTACAAAATATATGAAAATAAAAAGAAATGAGTAGCCTGGCTTAGATGTATTTTCATATAGTCAAAGTGGAAATTAAACAAATATTCACATGTAGACCTCATTAGTACAACTGTGAACTATTATTTTTTATCTTAAAGTGATGAGATGGTTTCTAGTTTTAATTTAGCACTTCACATGACAATCAGTCATGTGTAGATAAATCAAATTGTTAAACTTATAGGGAAAGTAATTTAAATATGGCTTTGATATATTTCAGATTTCATTAAACACCAACATCTAACCTTAATATACCTTCACAGAATCTTCTCTAATAATCCATTCTTCTAAATTATCTTAACAATAAATGGATCCACAAATGGATTAAGATATAATATATATCAAAATACATCTCGGATAATACCAGATATGCCAAGAACAACAGAAAAAAGAGCCAGAAGTCTAAGATATATTTGTGCATTTGTCTATGAGATCCAATAGCGGAAACAAGTCTTTATTTAAACAGAGCTTAACACAGTCAAACTGAGAGAAATCACTGCACAGGCATGATCTTCAACACATGGAAGACCGGATGAACCCGACCGAAGGAGGGGGAACTCGAAGCCTGACCACCAAGGGGCTCAACGCCTTGGAGATCTGGTATGGCCCGATGAACCTGGGAGCTTGCGAAGGTCCTTATTGGAAAGCCACACGTTGACCACAGGTGTACACAGGATGAGGGGTTGTGTGCCAACATGAACTGCCTGATGTCAGACCTCATGGAAGGCCACCAAAATCGCTGGCGGATGGCAGCCAGCGATCTCCAAATCCCTGGATGGCAAGTCAGCTTGGACGAATGGCCCCAGCGAAGGACATCAGGACACAACAGTCAGCCCTCCGGACACCCTTCCAGAACCTCAGCCTCTCGCATGGCCTGCCTCACCCGACGCTTGATCCCCCACGAAAGCGACCCTACCACCACACCTGGATTCAGGATGGCCTCAGCCAGAGCCCACTCCCAGAGAGAGAGAGGGCATCAGGCTTGACATTCTTAGGGCCCGGCCGGAACGAGAGGGAGAAGTTAAACCAACCAAAGAAGAGCGCCCATTGGGCCTGTCATGAGCTCAGCCTTTTGGCTGAACAGATGTATTCCAGGTTTTAATGATATTTTATGATATCAAGCCCCAATAGTCAATACAAGGGCACAGAGAGCCGTCCTTCTTCTGAACGAAGAAGAACCCTGCACCAGCCGGGGATGAGGAGAGACGGATGAGGCCAGCCTTGAGGGACTCAATAATATACTTGTCCAATGCCTCTCTTACAGGACCAGATGAGGAATATAACCGACCCCAGGGCAGAGAAGTGCCTGCGAGGAGATCAATGGTGCAGTCGTAGTGCTGGTGAGGTGGTAGTGACGTGGCTCTGGACTTACTGAAACCAGCTGAAAGATCCGCTGCCTCAACCTGCAACGCAGGGAGAACAGAAACAGGAGAAGAGACAGCACCCAGACAAGACACAAGACAAGACGGACTCCAAACCAGAACAGACCGTCTCAACCAATCAACGTGAGGATTGTGCTGATGAAGCCAAGGATGGCCAAGGATAACAGGAGAACTAGGTGACTCAATAAGAAAGAGCATAATCTTCTCCCGATGATTGCCCGAGATGACTAGACTCACAGAGGGGGTGGAGTGGGTGATGGTGGTAAGGGGGCAATCAGCCAGGGACCAGGCGGAAAGAGGTTCTGAGAGGGGAATGGATGCAATTGCCCAACTGGCGGCGAACTGTGTATCCATGAAAGTCCCCTCCGCCGCAGAGTCCAGGAGAGCCTTTGAGCCTTGAGCCTTGAATAACGGAGGGTTGTTGATGTGGGACTCAGGTCCAGAAGGTCGGGGAGTGAGTGGAAGAATTGACGGGTTGGCCCGCTGCAGACTCCCACTGCAGGCTGCTGATGGTGACATGGAAGTGCTCGATCTCTTGGAAGGCCATGTTGAACTGGGCGTCAGGTTCCGCTGGATCCATGTTGGTCATATTGTTCTGTCACAAACAACAAGAGATCCAATAGTGGAAATGAGTCTTTATTTAAACAGAGCTTAACAGTCAAGCTGAGAAAAATCACAACAGGGCAGCAGCTCCAGTGCAGGGGGAAGGGAAACAGGAAGGCAGCGGAAACCGGGAGGGTGATGGGTAGAGCAGGAAAGTGGCTGCCCGGTGGATAGGTGGAGGTGCAGGCGGTCGGGCGGAGAGGAGAAGGAGAGGAGGAGTGGCACTGCAGGATCCTGGAAGGGAAGAAAGAGAGAGAGAGAGTGAGGGGAACCGGAGTGGTGATCTGTTAAAGAAGAGGGGCAACAGACAGAGAACATGACAAGGAACGACTAGAGTCTCAAAACTAGACAAGGCAAGAGCAGTCAGGAAACCGGTAACACTGAGACGATCTGAAACAAGGGGGCGGGGAGACAAAGACACTGGAGCACGTGGGAGCTGTCAAAACAATATTGCATGCTCCGACAGAAAAACACAACACATAGCATAAAAAACACGAAGACGAACAAAACCCGGGGTGATCACACCAAGGACCTGACACTATGTGACTTCATTTACTTCATTTACTTCATTTATTTACAACTTTATTAAGTACACCTGATCAATTTCTTGACACAATATACATGGGGAAGAATGGTATGAAGAATTATTTTAATGACTTGAATATGGAATGGTTTTGGTGCCAGACAGGCTAAGTTTCAGAAACTGTTAATTTACTGGGAATTTCATGGTCAGCCATCTCTGAGGTTTATAGAGAATTGTCAAAAAATGAAAACCTATCCAGTAAACTAAGGCAAAGTCAAGGTCAGAGGAGAATAACCAGAATAGCTCAAACTGATAGAAAGACAACAGTAAATCATATAGCCTCTCATTACAACCAATGTATACAGAAAAGCATCTTTCATATTGCTTTTCCACTGGTGATGGTGCTGGAGACCAGTCTGTGACGAGGCTTTTTTCACACATATAATCCTGTGCAGGTGCCAAATGAACTGGCCTCAAATCCTTTTGGTCTCAACCAAGGGGACCTGTGACATCAGTGGTTGGAGATTCCACTACAGACCACAGTTTAAATAAATTTTTTAAACTCATTATACCGCTTATGATGTCATGATTGCTGTTTCTGTAACTACCATAAAAGACAACAAGCAACTGAAGTCACATCCATCAGACAAGTAAGATCCAAACTAATTCCTTTCCTGAATACCAATGTGATTTTGTTATCGATCTAACAGTGTCATGATCTATAGTGTCAAATGCAGCACTAAGATCAAGTAAAACTAGTAGAGAGATGCAGCCTTGGTCTGGTACTAGAAGTAAATCATCTTTGATTTTCATTAGCACAGTATCTGTGCTATGATGTGGACTGAATCCTGACTGAAACCTCACATATCAAATATCATTTGTCTTAAGAAAGAGCACAGTTGAGTGGATATGACTTTTTTTAATATTTTAAACATAAATGGGATATTTGAAATGGGCTTGTAGTTTGCCAATTAATTTGGACCTAATTGTGGTTTCTTTATAAGAGGCTTAATGACTGCTAGCTTGAAGGGTTTTGGGACGTAGCCTAGACATAAAGAGGAGTTTATAATATTGAGAAGAGGCTCTTTTACAACAGGGAACAGCTCTTTAATTAGTTTAGTTGGTACAGAGTCTAATAAGCATGTTGTGGGTTTAGATGACATGATAAGTGTATATAGCTTTTCCTGTCCTTTGTTTGTAAAGCACTGCAGCTTTTTTAAGGAGGGATTATTTCTGAAGATGAATCGTTAGACATAGGCTGTATATTTATAATTGTATCCTCTATGGATACCATACAATTATGGTATCCTCTATGTCATTACTACTGAAGTGTGATGGCATGTTCTGTTTAGGTGACGTTTGTTTATTTGTTAATCTGGCCACTGTATTAAATAAATTCCTTGGATTGTTTTTGTTTGTTTCTATAAATTTACAGAGGTGCTCAGCCCTTGTGGCTTTTAGAGCCTTTTTATAGCGGGACATACTGTCTTTCCACACTATTCTAAAAACCTCTAAATTAGATTTATTCCATTTTCTCTCAAGGTTATGAGTTCAAACAACGAATTATAGCAGCACACTGCTTTGTGATGTTCTGGTGACAAGGAGTTTTCCCCAATGCCTCATTTCCATCTCTCAGGCAACCAAGCTTTTGATAAGTAAATATATTTATATAAATATATTTAAATATATTATAACACTCCCCTATTCAGTCTTAAGTTGCATTAACAGATATTCCCCCAAAAGAGATTAAAATACAAACCTGAATGCCTGGGCTTGAATTCAAGTCTAAGCTGTGAAATCTAATGAAAATGTGCAAAGAGCACCACCCTGTGATAGCACAGACATCACTTAAGAGTGCCCCCCTGGACAGTGTCTTAGATGATGCTACACTCCTGGTATAATGGGCCCTATTGCCCAAAGGGTGACACTAGGTCATAGGCCTCATAGGCCAGGGTAATAGCATCTGTGATCCAGTGGAATAAATGCTGTTTGGTGAGTACATTACCTTGGTTTGCGCCCACTATAACAGACCAAGAGCTGTGAAGTTTTACGCTGATTACTTGAGCAGTGGACATAGATCCTCAAAGTTTTAACTGGACACAACAACTGAAGTCTTTCCTGTTCCAGTGACTCCTAAAGCATCACCAGGTGACTGTGATATAGTTTGGTCTGGTTAAAATAGCTTTAACAAAAATGTGGCAAAATCTATATAGGCAGGGTCTACAGGAAGAGCCTGTAGATACTCTACCCTTTGGGCAATGTCAGAGTTAATAATAGAGCCACCTTAAGAATCAGAAACTTATCTTAGGCTGTCTCTGGAGGCTTAAATGGAGCCCTTGATAAGCCCCTTTAAACAACCATGAGGTCCCAAGAAGGGGGACCACAGAAAGGCCCTTAGATGTCTGGCACCATGCAGAAAACTTGACACCAAAGATGTCTTCCAGTGGAGCAATCCTGCCTACTTGGATTTTGCCCCTGGATTTGTTAAAGCCATTTTGCACACTAGACTAAATTATATTACCCAGGGTGCCCGCTGCGGCTGGTCACCCGGTGGTACTTCAAGTCTTCTGTCCTCCGCTGTTTGATTCGTTGTAGCAAGAGAAGCTTCATTTGTTGTGTCCAGTTAGAGCTCTGAGGATTTATGTCCACTGCTCAGGCCAGTGGGGTAAGACCTCTCAGCTCTTAGTCTGTTTTGGTGGCCGCAACTGAGGTAATGCTGTCACAAAACAGCGCCTATCTCACTGGATCACAGATGCTATTACCCTGGCCTATAAGGCCTGTGACCTTGTGTCACCTTTGGGCATTAGAGCCCATTCTACCAGGGGTGTAGTATTATCTAAGGCTCTGTATAGGGGAGCTTCCCTAAGTGATGTTTGTGCTGTGGCAGGCTGGTCCTCTCCACACACGTTTATTAAATTTTATAGTTTAGACTGGAACTCAACTCCAGGCGCTCAGGTCCTCCTGGGTTGACAAGTCTAAATCTGCTCCTATGCTCTGTGCCAATGTTTCACAACATTTAGGGCAGGTTTTCCCTCACTGTGGCATAGTGGGTATTACTTCCCCATAGCATCAAGCTGGTACCTCGAAAGGGAACGTCTCAGGTTATGTATGTATCACTTTATGTGCCGTTTTGACACATCTCTGTCTTGCCTGCATGACCTTCCTTCAGACTTGAATCTGATGACGTATTTTGTAGCCACCTTTTAAAGGGTTTGTGGCATGCAATACTATGTCACATGACCTTGACCTGCCAATAAATAGGCCTGATTTTACACGTGTTCAGAGTTGGGCACCTGAAGTGCGTTCCCCTACATGTCAACTTGACACAGCATCTCGTTGGGAGTGGGACCCAAGGTGAGAAACCGGGGTCTAATCCACATAGAAAGGGTACGAAGCCCTCGGCACAACCTTTACCGTGCTTAACAGATGGATTTTGTGACTTGTGAAAAAGGTAAATTAATCAGATTATAGGAATAGGTTTTGGACAGGTGGGAATTAATACCATTCATGATGATACCATTAATATATTTTTCTCTGATTTTAGTGCTCATTTATGGTAGTTTTTGGATATATTTTATGTAAGGACTGTTTCTTTGACAGGATTGCTGTTTCAAAAATGACAAAAGATGTTGATCCAGGACGACAACAAACTTGGCAAAATAATGGTAACTGTGGATAAACATATACTGGGAGGACATGAAGGTAAGTGAAGTGTCATTTTTAAATGGATTATTACCTTTCTTTGAGATAACAGACTGCTGCTTTTTTAATGCTTAATAAATCTGTCAGAATTATGGGTAATGTGCTGTTTGACATCTGCAGTAGAAAGAAACACTGCTGTACTTTAAGTTCCCACAGATTGGAAGCAGTGTGCTGTATCAAAACTTTATTGTGAGATTTGAGTGTCCCAAAGCACATGGCACTCTGTCTCATTATTTGAAAGCAGATTAAAGGGTTTGTTTAAGGTTAAATAGATGCTGCAGCCAAAAACAAATAATTGCATATATGAATGATGAAATGGCACTTCCCAGTCAGAATCTAATGCCTTATAGATCAGGTTTATTAAATAAATTTGTTTCTATTACAACTTTGCATTTTAATAACTCATTTTATTTTTGAGAAAAATTGTGTGACACTTAAGAATTACCAAATTTGTTTGACATGCAGTGAGCACTAGCATGTTCATTGGCCTCTCTTTCATTTAGTCTCTTAATGATTACAAATATCTCAACAAGTTAAAAACCGTGCCTTCCCTGCTCGCCACCATTCTACTGGCTAATGTACAGTCACTGGACAACAAGCTCTGTGAACTGAGGGTGCGTATCTCCTATCAGCGAGAAACGAGGGACTGCTGCATTATCTACCTTACGGAAACCTGGATGTCTGCGGAGGTTCCAGACTCAGCCATCGAACCCGCAGGGTTCTCCATGCACCGCGTGGACAGGGCGAAAGACCTCTTGGGTGTGTATGTTTTATGATCAACGACGCTTGGTGTGATCAAAAGAACGTGCATTCAATCAAGTTCTTTTGCTCCCCTGATCTGGAATACCTCATGCTTCTGTGTCGACCGCACTGGCTGCCGAGGGAGTTCGCGGCTGTTATCATCACAGCTGTATACATTCCCCCTCAAGCCGACACAGACCAGGCACTCAAAGAACTGTATGGCAGTATAAGCGAGCAGGAAACCGCACACCCTGAGGCCACGTTCATTATAACTAGTGATTTTAACAAGGCCAACCTCAGAACAATAACACCAAAATTCTTTCAGCACATAACATGCAACACACGAGGAAACCGGATTTTGGATCATTGTTACTCTTCCTTCCGGGATGGCTACAAGTCCCTCCCCTGCCCACCCTGTGGCAAATTGGACCACTCTTCCGTGCTGCTGCTGCCCGCATACAGGCAGAAGCTGAAACAGGAAGCACTCGCCCATAGGATGATCCAGTGCTGGTCGGACCAATCGGATTCTATGCTACAGGACTGTTTTGATCACGTGGACTGGGAAATGTTCCGGTCTGCTTCCAATGGCGACATCGAGGTTTACTCAGAAACCGTTACGTGTTTTATTAAGAAGTGCATAGATGATGTCGTGCCGACCAAAACTATCCGGATAAACTACCCCAACATAAACCGTGGATAAACAATGACGTTCGCGCAGCCCTGAAAGCGGAAAACCATCAAAGCTGCCAAACTCTAGTACAAAGAGAAAGTAGAAGGTCAGTTCAACTTCAACAGCACAAGAAGCATGTGGCAGGAAATCAACAACATCACAGACTTAAAGAGAAATAAACACCCCGCTATGAACACCGCTGCCTCTCTCCCGGACGAGCTAAACTCTTTTTACGCTTGTTTCGAAATAAATAACCCCGCCCTTACAGAGAGAGCTCCCGCGACAGCTGATACAGATGTGAGTGCGCTCTCTGTCTTTGTAGCGGATGTCACCCGGTCCTTCCGTCGGCTGAATATACGCAAGGCTGCCAGCTACATCACAGGAGGTGAGCAGTGTATTTACAACAGGAAGTGTCTGAGAAAGGCACAGAGGATCATCAGCGACTCTAGCCACCCTAGTCACGGTCTGCTCTCCCTACTGCCCTCAGGCAGATGGTAGCGCTGCATCCGGACATGCACAAGCTGACTAAGGGATAGCTTCTTTCCTCAAGCTGTCCGATTACTCAATGTGAACTGACATAATCTCAATCCACACCCACCCTTCTGAATACACTCCACTTTAACTTTAACTACCTCACACATCACATAACAAGGTTTTATTACAAGTTCCGGTTCCCTTGATCTTGTATGCACACATTACACAATGTATTACTGTGAGTGTGTGTGTGTGTGTGTGTGCACATATTGTGTGTACAAATGTAAGTTGTTACATATGTATATTGTACATATTAAGTACACTACAACATGTCCATGCGCATATATATTGTAAATTGTAAATTTGTGATTTTGTACACAATTATGTATATTCTATTTTGTCACTGTATGTACTACATACTGTTATATGTATATTTTTTGTACCGCTACATGTCTGTTTTTCTTTTTTACATACTGTTTTGCACTCTAGCCGCACTCTAGCTTTTCACTCGCCTCTACACATGTGTTGAGGTGATGTGACAATAAACTTGATTTGATTTGATATATATATATATATATATATATATATCAAATATTTATATTGTTACTTTAATACTTATACTATAATATACTATACTTATACTATAAATAATATACTTTATATTGTTTTTATTTTTTTTCTGGGAGCATTCGTACTCCTCCAGATGAAGAAAGGCTAGAACATTGGCTTGCTCAAGCACATTTAATGGTTGAGGAGTGTAGCTGTTCCAATAGAGAAAAACGCACAAGACTAGTTGAAAGCTTAAAGGGTCCAGCTTTGGATATTATTCAAGCAATGAGGCTAAACGATCCCGATGCAACCCCTTCTGATTATCTAAAAGCATTGGAGAATGCTTTTGGTACTTCTGAGTCAGGGGAGGACTTGTATTTTGCCTTCAGATCCATGCACCAGCATTCTGGTGAAAAGCTGTCTGATTTCTTGCAAAGATTGGATTAGAAGAGTTTTGCACAGAGGGGGAATATCTCCTCAATGTATGGACAGAGTTAGGCTAGAACAGCTTATTAGAGGTTCTGCACAATCAGACATGATATTGGTGCATCTGAGGCTAAGAGAAAAGAGAAAAGAGAAGCCTCCTAGCTTTTTGCAGTTGTTGAATGAGATTTGAGAGGAAGAAGAATATGAAGCCTCACGTCATAAGCTGAATCCTACAGTTAGACAGGTTCAGGCTACCAACGAGATGAAATCAAATTCTTCCGAAATTCAAGAGCTGAAAGCTGAAATTAAAGTGTTGACTTCTAGGTTGAAGAAAAGAGAGTCTGAGCCAGAAACAAAACCAAAAAACACTCGAAAGTCAACTGAGAGGGAAACAGAGAGTAATGTTCAAATTTTACAGAAACAAGTGAAACAGCTCCAGAAACAGCTTAGTGTAATGACAGTGTCGTCAGGTACATCAGTGTGTAGAGAGTTCCCAAGGAGGGATGCAGAAGCAAATCTAATAGTGACAGGAAATCTCAATTACCTCCTGAAACGTCAGATTTTTTCTGTTACCGATGTGGCGAGGATGGCCATATGGTCACTTATTGCAATTCTTCTGAGAACACTGCCAAAGTTATTCAGAAGCTGATCCATGCTCTTCGGAAGAGTAGGCTGGAAAGGAAACAGCGTCAGCAGTGGCAGAGAACTTTTCTGTTAGACAGGGAAAAGTAGAGTCTCTCAAGCCAAGTCACTTACCTGAGGGTTTAGTGGGTCCAACTCCCCTTGCTAGTGTCATGCTTGAAGGTCAGCCATGCAATGCCCTTCTGGACAGCGGTTCTCGTGTCACTATAGTGTTTGAAAGTTGGTATCAACAGTACCTTTTACATGTTCCTTTTGTGCCTTTTTCAGACCTTGCCATATGGGGTCTTAGTGATTCCACTTACCCTTACAGGGGATATATAGCTGTCGAATAGGCTTTTCCTGAGGTCAGACAACTCTCTGCAGAGAAGATTCCAGTCTTGGCACTGGTTTGCCCAGACCCCAAAAGTCTAGATCCAGTTTCAGTTATTCTTGGCACAAATACATCTAAGCTCAACACTCTGTTGGCTCACTAAAAGAGTTGGTCATTAGCAGCACTGACAAATCAGTCAAACATCAGTCAAATCGCTGAGAATTCTTCCTTATGAGTTGAATGTTCTTTCTTATGAGTTGAAAGGAGAAAACAGTGTTCATTTGTCCGTTGGGCTTCTACCAGTTTGAGAGGATGCCGCAGGGGATTACAGGAGCTCCTGCAACATTCCAACAACTGATGGAGGCGGCAGCTGGAGACATGAATCTGTTACAGGTACTGGTCTACCTGGATGATTTGACAGTGTTCGGGAGAACCCTTGAGGAGCATGAAGAGTGCCTGTTGAAGGTACTGGATAGGCTAGAGGAGTATGGCCTTAAAATTTCACTTGATAAGTGTCAGTTTTGCCAGCCCCAGGTGAAATACCTGGGCCATATCGTTTCCACAGCTGGTATCGCGACAGACCCTGGAAAAGTGAAGGCAGTTTTTGACTTGAAGAAACAGGTGGATTTGAAGTTGCTACGATCATTTCTTGGGTTCTGTGGATATTATCAGTGTTTCATTTCCAATTATTCATCCATTGTCAGACCCTTGACTAAGCTAACTAAGGGTTATCCACCAACTCAGAAAAGGAAGAAGTCTGGTAGTACTGAGCAAAAACAGTACTTCAAGGAGTCCGAACCCTTCGCTGATAGATGGGACAAAGCATGTAACGATTCCTTTGAGAAAATCATAAATTGCCTCTCTAATGCCCCAGTGTTAGCTTTCGCTGACCCAAGCAAACCTTACATCTTACATGTGGATGCAAGCCTGGATGGTTTGGGTGCAGTGCTTAATCAGGAACATCTTGAAGGTCTCCGTCCTGTTGCTTTTGCCAGCCGAACGCTGAGTCAGTCGGAACATAATTACCCTATACACTAGCTAGAATTCCTTGCTATGAAATGGGCCATTGTGGATAAGTTGCATGATTATCTTTATGTATTTGGGCACACAACTTTTCCCACGGGTCCTTCCTAACTGCTTCTTGGTTCCCCCTGTGCCACCCCATTAAAAAAATCTTAGAATCGCCCCTGGATAGGCAGATGGTAAAGCTTGCCTTTAACCCTTTGTGTTCACATCTGCAGATGCATAGGAAACCTTTAAACCAGAGATATTAGCTGAGTTAGCTCACACCCTGTGACGCATGCAGCCTGGCAGTTTCACAAATGGCTATGACTCCCAGAAACCTGTGTGGGTCCAAGTTTCACAGCTAAGCTGATCTGGATTGTGCAATAATAGTGGTTCCTCCCAAGGCAGCCTAAGTAGTCCTGCACAGTTTCCTTTGCCAGAAACTACTAGAGTTGAAGCAGCTCCAACCCTAATCAAACACAGCTGAACTAATAAAAGTTTTGCAGGATT
Organism: Chromobotia macracanthus; assembly: GCA_036877525.1. Taxonomy (NCBI): domain Eukaryota; kingdom Metazoa; phylum Chordata; class Actinopteri; order Cypriniformes; family Botiidae; genus Chromobotia; species Chromobotia macracanthus. Next base: position 1,433,366 of record JAZGTH010000045.1, on the reverse strand, counting down.
ATAAACTTTCAGGCAGGTGTGTTAAGGCAAGTTGGAGCTAAACTGTGCAGGACACTGGCCCTGATTTAACGGTAAAATCTTTAACTTTTGCCACTCTATCACCATCTATAATTGAAACATAACATTTCACTTTACGTTACATAATTTTTATGTATAAGTCAAATGAAGCCAAGCTGATATTAGCCATGAAATCTGACCCAACAGCTCAAATAATAAATTACTATTATAAACTTACTGTTGTCATGAGGTAATCGACATGAGGTAAAGAGGCTTGTACTTGCACAATAATTAATTGTTGTTTGTTTTAAAACACCAGTTACGGACTGCAACTTTAAATGGCACATTTGTTTATCTCCTCTATCTCCAGCCATGGCTAATAGTAATTCTAATAGGTTAACAGTAATTTTCCCATGGCATTGCACACTGTAAACATAACAACAAAAGTAAATAAATAAATACATGTAAAAAAATGCCTAAGCTTCCAAATGCTTAAAAACACCTGTAAAAACAATTGAGATCCCTCATTGATATTATGACAATTATTCGCACTTAATTCCAAGCTTAATCTCCGTAGCACAAAGTACCAGAAGATGTTGAGAATACTTATAGGCCTGGACAACCTCTTCTGTGTTTTTCTGCAGTCATGATTTGCATGTCTCTTGGACCCAGGCCAAACACAGCCCAACAGAAATGACAGTGGGAGCAGTGAAACAGACCATTGTTAACTTGCTATTCTTCTGTTGGCAGATGTTCAATGAGATTTTAGAAAACTGGAGAGTCTCACCATGCACACAAGGTGCCAAGTACAGGTGAGGTGGGAGGGGTCATGTCTAGCTGGGCCAGGGTGATTATTTAGCCAGAATCCAACAGAATGGAGAGTCACCATCTACACTGGTTACCAAAGTGTGTTGCTTTACAGAGGAATGTTGTGTTATTGTTAATTGAACATTCTGTGATTCATGTATTTTACTGTCCCTGGTTTCCCTTTTCTGAACTCAGCACTGCAGCCTGGTACTTCATCTTTGACATAGCCTTAAGGTTTCATTGATGTGATGTATCTCCTGCACAATTCCAGTTCAATGCATTACCCTCTTTGCCAGTTGTACTGTAGGAAAATCTTCAGGGAATAGCTAGTGGTACAGGTAAGAAACCCGTTTAAGAACAAGGAATTATATGCTCTAACAAATGTTGCACTGTACAATAGCCAAGCACAACAAAAGAATGGCACTGTTCACGAAAAGGGTACAAAATAGGGCCTGAAACTTTAACAAATGATTAGTGAAAGTTGAGGTGCTTAATCTTCAGAAAATGTTAATTGTCAAACATTTTTATTGTCTGTTTTGTAGCATTTCTGAGCTGCACTAGCCATTGTAATGGTGTTTGCAGTTTTTGAAAGGCTACTGTAACAAAAATTGGAGATAAATACATACAGTATAAATACAGTTTTGTAAGAAAAAATGATGAGGACATCAGAGATCTCAACAAAGTAGCTTATTGAAGCGTTGCACTGACAAAGTACTCATACGGTTCAGAATGAGAATAGAACAATATAAACGTGAGCCTTTAAACTGTTGTGTAAACCTGTTTCCTGCCATAATGCAAATTAAGTTTTCCCTTTAAATGTAAATTAAGGGTTGTGGTAAAAGTCATCACTTTTAGTTCCCACATAATGGATATTGTTATAGTTAATATACCAAATAGTAGGATGATACTATTGTCTGACCAAATGTCTTTCTAAATGTAAATTACAGTCATGTATCCCTTTGATCAAAGCTGATTCTTGAAGTCTCTCTGCCACCTATTTACTTTACCTGAATCATTATCATGCATGTAACTGTGCATTATGTACATATGGCTGACCAACATGTCTGAATTATAATTAAGCCTTTTTGGGGATGAGCTTGTCCAAATATCTGTCTTGGAGTGGAATTTGTTTAAAAGCAGTCTGCAATTTCTTACAGTTTGAAACAGATTTTTCTTCTTTCAAGCACTAAACATATACTATATTTACCTTGTAGAATAAAAATGTAATAAAAAATAAGATACAAATAAAAACAGAAATGTAATTTTGCTTTCTATTCGGCCCTGAATAAGTTTCTGTCCCCAAATGTATTTTATGTAGCAAATGTTTACATATATTCCATAAACACAATTAAAACTAGTTCATAAGTTTACATACACTTGTTCTTTAAAAAAATGTCCAGATCCTTCACTTTTTTTACAGTGTGGACAATTGAGGGACTCAGCAACTATTACAAAAGATGCTACAAACATTCTCTGAGGCTCGAAAAGGCAACCCACTTCATTACAAGCTAAGTGTATGTAAACCCTTTCTGGACAATTAGTGCAAATTATTAATTTATCTTCCGAGAAACATAATTACCTCATGTGGCTTCTGAGGGGTATTATTAAATAAAAATAAGATCTTATTCAAACTGGACTATCACAAAGCAACTAAAAAAATCTAAAGCTACTTTTTGTAATGTCTATTCAATGCTTTTTTAATAAAAAATATATCTGTGTAGTTTGTGGCCTTGGGATATGAATATTGATGTGTGTTGTGTGTCTTGTTTAAACACATAGCTTATGTTGATGTTTATTTGTCATGTGCTTTTCTGTTTTGTGTCTGCTTTTGGCTGAGTGGCATGGCCCTGTTGTTTCATACATGCACCTGTACAAAACTTGATAAATCAGGGTAAAAATGAGAAACAGAAAGTCTCTAATATTTACCGCATGCATTGAGTGATTCACACCAAACTTGGGAAATATGCTTATTGTGGTGGGCTGATAACATTGATATGACATGTGAGTCACGATCCGCGCCACCAGCTGGCAACAGGAAGTGTGTCACTTAAAACAAACTTTTAAATAGTCAATTTACATTTAGCCAAGTCACTTCATACTCGGTCAGAGTAACGCAAAGGCTGATGTAAAGTTCTAAAAAGGATTTGTGATATCTTAAATATGCTGCCATGGTGGCATCACACTTTAAAACTATACTCAAATGTATTTGAGGTGCTTATCATACTTATGCAATGGCATGAAATTTGGTTCACACATCATAGTGGTCAGCTGTTAGATGTGGGCAACAGCTTAGACATGGGCATGGTGGTGGGCTCTGTTGCACCCCCTTTTGACAAAAGTGATGAGGTAAGTTTTGCTTACAGTCACTGGATTTGGTACTTGTATTGTTCTTATCAGGCCAGACAACTTTCAAAATTATTTAACATTAATTAACATTATTATTTTATTATCTCTGACCAACAGGAAGTTGGTAATATGAATTTTCTGACAATTCCAGCCTCTGAATTTTTAAATACTACTCCTAGGGGATTGTCACCAAACTCGGCAAATACATGCCAAGACATTGAAGAAACTAAATTGTGAAGGGATTTTTGATGTCCTTGCAGTACCCAATGATAATATGATGTTTTTTCTCTGCAGGGCAAAAATCTTCAAAGGCTTATGGCTGCAGAACATAATGGGTGTCACATTTACTGTTTCTGTGAGTAAATAATTTTTCGTCATAGTAGAGATGTGAAAACATTGTTGTGTACTTGTCATAAGGGGGTATCATAAGGAAAAGCAATTAGCTTAAAAGCCTTTGGGCTTATATTGGGCTTCACTCAGATGTGGAATGGCTCATTGTCTTGAGGAAGGAATCACAGATATTTGTGAATTGTGATATGTCAGCAAAGACACATTGAAGATTTACAATGGTGTGTGTGTATGCGTGTTAGAAACCAAAGCTCCTCACTTACTTTTGGACTGCATCAGCAGTCTAAATGTGTGGAAATATCAACGTGATTGGCTTTTAAAGTGAGTGCTACGGAAGCCACAACTCCAAAGCAAAAGATTGTGTCAAAAGAGGCAATTAGCTTTTATGGCAAGACATTTTAACTGACATTCAACATTCACCTACACACTATTTCAAAAACATAACCCAAAACCATAATAAATATTTTTGTTTTCAGCAGAACACATCACATCAGTGCTACCAGATTGGCTGTCTTGGTGCTAAATGGGCGCTGTTAGCAATAATAAAAAAATGAATACATCTTTTTAGTTTACTGACTTGTGTTTGCACTCTGCCTCCAGCATTGGCTTAACTGTGCAACAGGCCAATCTCTTTATTCTACTACTTTGCTGATTGCTAGTTCACTTCTTTAGTACTTCTATTTTCCATGGCCCATTTATCAGCCATGCTTCAGTGTGGAGTCAAAGCAGGGTCCCCGAAGGTCTTTCCACAACACTTCACACTGATGTGCAGCAACAGAAGCCATCTGTCTGCATGCATTTATTTTTGTGAATGCTAAATGATTTAATCTGACACTTAAATGTGCCACTGTGTGTCTTAAATTAAAAACTCAAAAGTGACTCAAATTAATAAAAAGGTACAGATATTGAAACACAAAATGCAATAAAACCGCAATGGTTCATTAAAAATATATATATAAACTTTAAAGACATAAATCTCTAAAGTTTATTATATTTAATTTCAGACAGTGTTTCTTATATCACATTCTACCCTTGTACATGCTCATACGAATAATTTTATTGTATATTTACACAACATATTGATGAAATTATGAAAATTTACTGTTATTTTTTCTTTATAAGAAGTCAGTATATATGTATCTGTTTTTTTCTTTTTAATCTTAATGTGGTAATGTGGTCCTTGAATCACAAGGACCACAGTTTCAGCTACAAATCTTCTTTATTTTTTCGTCCCGTCCAAAGACCACACATTGAGGTTCCGAAGATCAGCGTGGGTGCCAGGTAGTGCCCCATCCCTGCGAAAGAAGGCCCTTCATTAGGGGAATCCACCAGGGAGGAGTTGTAGCAAGCAGCATCAGGTCCGAAAACCAGGTCCGGGTGGGCCAATACAGCACAACCAGCAAGACCTGCTCCTCGTTCTCCCTGACCTTGCACAGTATTTGTGCAAGGAGGCTTACTGGGGGAAACACATACTTGCGCGGGCCCCGGGGCCAGCTGAGTGCCAACGCATCCATGCCAAGGAGGGCCTCGGACACGGAAATAACAACGGCAGTGGGAGGACTCTGGGAGGAGGCAACAGGAACACCTGTGCCTCCCGAATCTACTCCAAATCAGCTGAATTGCATATGCCCCAGGAGCCTCTGAAAAGTTTCAGTGGGACTGCAATCTTGGCTCTGAACAGGTTCAGGCACAACAGCAGTGACTGCGCACACTTGGAGAGGCACGCCACCATAGTGAGTCCAGCTCCATAACGAAAAAAGAGAAGCCCTGTGTTGGGGAGAGCTTGTTCTTTTCCCAGTTGACCTGAGGCCCCCAGCGACTGAGGTGCCGGAGCACCAGATCACCGTGTTCGCACAACTACTCTCGAGAGTGGCCAAATTGAGCCAGTCATCGAGGTTGTTGGGATGTGAATGCCCACTTCCGGGCACACTTGCTAGCCTTCCGGTCACGCCTGCTAGCCTCCATCTGCTTCTGGACTGTGGTCTCCACAAATCTCCACAAGATTAGCCAGAGATGGCGCTCCTGGACCACCAAGGTGGACATCGTCTGGCCGAGGGCCTGCGCTGTGACTGTCCTCACCCAGAGGGCAAGGTCAACCACCATGCATATTTATTGAAATGCAGCCCCAGCTGGAACTCCAGTAGCCCCTTCATTAACTCCTGCGACTCATTCACATCCCACTTCAAGGAAGTCTTCAGATTTTCCGCTGGCACGCTCTCTGTTCAAGATCAAATCATCCATCTCCGCCATGGGAATACTTCAGTGAGTGATTACACATTACAATTTCGCACACTTGCTGCTGCTAGTGGATGGAATGAAACTGCACTCTTCATGGCATATCGACAGGGGTTAGACCCACTGATTCGTTCTCAAATGGCCACTGACGATGATAACTTTATGCAGCAGTATGGATATTTCAATGTCTACCCGCATGCCAGAAGAAGTTACTCATTTAGACTACAAATAACTCCTGTACATTACAAATAAGTCCCGCCTCCATCTTGTAAGGAGTGTGCAGCAGCCACTACAGATACAAAATGGTGCTTTTTTGTCTTTAGCCCGACTTTTAATTCAATTTTTTTCTTTTACAATGTGCCATTGTCTCAAAGCCGCTTTACAGGGAGGAGAAAAGGAAAAAAAAAACAAGGAAATATATACAATGATACAAGTAACAATGGTATGTCAATATCTAATTATTAATGTCAAAGTCAGATATCTACTATGGAGTATCAATATCTATTATCCACAGTCTTCCAGTGAACACTCCAACACGGCAACAGTGGCAAGGAACCCAAACTCCAATGATAAATGTGGAGAAATAGACCTTGGGAGAACCCAGGCTCACCTGGGTCATTTCTCCTCTGACGCGTTACAGCTGCACTCACTACTTTAGTGAAAGGGTTTATAGATTTACAGCATCGCAATCAGTATTCTGATGTAAGTTTCATAGGTTTGCAGCGTTGTAATCAGTGCTGTTATGATTTAAGTATTGGATTACAGTAATAACTAGTTTTAATTTGGGTCTGGTGATATTTATATTTATTTTATATTTATGTTTATGTTAGCCTGATGGCTGACATAATACAATAAAGGATGTTTAGGCGAGGATGCCGACGTTAAAATGAGACTGAGAGCAGCTATAACATCAGACTGCTGGTATAGACAGAATAACGTATATTTACTAAGAATATGAATAAAGTTTAACAGTAGCATTTATGTAATAGGTGATGGTGGTGGTTGATTTTTTTCACAGTTCCCATGGTGGTCACCCCCTCCTTTAGGCTGTTGTGAGCGTTGTCATGTCGAACTGGACCTAATCGGTATCGTTTATCGAGTCCCTCGGAGGAGAGGGAGAGAGAGAGAGGGGAGAGAGAGAGAGGGGAAGGAAGAGAGAGGGAACCAAAACAGGCTTATCACGGCACATGAACATCTGAGCCTTCGATGTTCGTATATATACCACCACCAGACACTAATAAACTTTGGAAATAACACTACAGCCACTCCGCACAATGATCTGCTGGAGACGCTGCGCAATCTCGGCTTGCTGCGAGGACCAGGCCTCCAGCCCTTGGCGTCACCTGATGCCAGTGGCCGGGGGAGGGGACGTCGCAAGCAGTGCACAAGAAAACATAAGCACAGCAAGAGGATGGGGGTCCATGCTAGACTAAAAACCCTAGCCGGCCGGCTCTCCTGTCCATCCTACTCTCCAATGTCTGCTCCCTGGACAATAAATTGGATTATCTGATTATCTAAGCTACACGGCGTGAGTTTAGAGACTGCTGCATCTTTATTTTCACAGAGACGTGGCTCAGCAACAGAGTTCCGGACGCCGCCATTCAGCTAGATGGGCTAGCTTCGTTTTGTGCCGACAGAAACAGCTTTCTGTGTGGTAAGACTCACAGCGGTGGCTTGTGTGTTTACATCAACAAGGAATAGTGCAAGAACTCTATGCTAATTTCTAGTTACTGCTCATCGCTGGTGGAGTTTGTGACTGTTAGATGCAGACCATTTTATTTACCACGGGAATTCACCATCATCTTCACAATCAGAGTATACATTTCCCTCAGTGCTAATGATAAAGATGCGCTCTGTGAACTGCTATTAGCGAGCACAATCTGGACCTTGTTTATACAAACATCCTTGGCGTGTACCGTGTGGAGCCTGGCCCCCACCTCGGCTACTCAGACCACATCTCTGTTATGCTAATCCCAGCATACAGACCGCTAGTCAGATGCTCCAAACCGGTTCTGAAGCAGGTGAAAACCTGGCCAGCAGGAGCTATTTCTGCTCTCCAGGACTGTATTAAACTCACTACCTGGCACATGTTCAGGGAAGTGGCAACTGATGGCGACTTCACCAATTTGGAGGAATACGCAACATCAGTGACCAGCTATATCAGCAAGTGCATCGATGACGTCACCATCTCCAAGACCATCGTGACATGCTCCAACCAGAAGCCATGGATGACTGCAAAGGTGCATGCACTACTGAGGACCCGAGACTCTGCCTTCAGAGTTTCTGTAGTGCAAGTTTATAAAAGTCATGCAATGATTTTTGTACCTTTGTACTGACTGCGATAAGGTTGTATCCTAATTGACAGTTTTTAATCATATAATTGTTTCATTAAAGAAAAACGGCACATGAAAAAGCTTTTCTATGTCATATGTCTTTTCCTATTAAATTCAGTCCACTTAGGAATGTCTATTTAATATTTATGTACAGTACCACTTCTTGGACACATTTTACCACAAATCACACTTTCATGAAAATCACATTAATTCCTGTGGGACATTCTGTAAAGGGTGAAGCCTGAGTCACCTAGGAGCACCCATAAACAACTTACTTCATCGTCATAGAACTTCACCTTCTTTCTACCAACACAAATTTTTAAAACTGTATCTTGCGTGTATGGCTGAATTTTAAACAGCTGCTTACGTTCCTTGCATACTCCCAGCATACTGGAGACATAAAATTAAAGCAACCAAAAATATTCCTCACACTCTGACAGTGTTTATTGATTCTGTATCACTGGGCAAGATTTTCCAACTCCACATACTTGCCCTATCACCGTTATTTCTCCTTGGCAGTCTCATTAGTCACACTGAGATTTTTTCCAGCCACTCAGAGTGATGTTTGGCCATTCTGACATCTCTTCACATGGTCAGCAGCTTTATGATAATTAATATTGCATCTGTGCCACATGTCTGGGTGGGCTGACTTGCAGATCAAGGGAGATATTCAGTCAACAGGACCAACCCTATTCTCTAGAGGTGATTTATTAAGGTTCATTCTTCACTGACCTCTGATCTGTAAATAGTTTATGTAGTGATTATATCTAAATGGAGCAGTTTGTCTATCCTGGTTTTAGTTTGTGGCATCTCTGCACTTTTATGTGGAAAATTTTCTATAAAAACTATTTGTAGTTTTTCTGATGTTAAAATACTTATATCCCATAAAAAAACAAACTAATAGTAACGATTTGTATGTTGAGTTTCTCTACAACGTTTGTGATTTAATTTATCAGAGCTATCCAAAATGTCAACAACATTCATCTCAGCACTTTCATGAGAAAAAGTAGCCTTACATAACCTAACTTAGTTTGATATGATTGAATGATAAACCAAACAAGCATCGGATGAGGACAAGAAAAGATTAACAGCCCAATCAATATAAAAGGTTTTGCCATAAATTACAAAAATCATGGCCTACACCTCATGTTCATCAAATATCGCTGTATCTTCATTGACTCTTAATTACTTAATGACAGACAAAAAAATTAAATGGATTGGGGTGCTTAAAAGAGAAAATATATTAAAAAAAACTGTGGTCACTGTAAAAAGAGGTCTTTTGACACCTAAATTGTTTAGCTAGGGTCATTTTTAAACTGAATTAATATAATCCAGGGTTATCTTGTTTCACGTTTCATATTGTACATACCCTGAATAATTAATCCTGGGGATTCAGATTTACACAATTTCACATTATACATTTGGTAACCATATGTTAATGTACTTATCTGTTGTTTGAATTGTAATGTAAAACAATAATAATGTTTATCTACGCACTCATTATCTGGACTCGTTTTATTAGAACTAACAATTTAAGGTTGTAAGAATGTTTCTGTAATGGTTCCATTAAGTAACAAAAAACTTTATTTTTAAAGTTTTAGAAATGTCTAGTTTTTTAGATGTTGTATTTACATTATTGTTTGGTTATAAGTATGGAGCGTTTTTGAGGAACTTAAAAAAGCAATAGCAAATGGACTTTGACTTTTCATTTGCAGTTTGGCAGACATTGCATATTTGTGTAAATGAAAATTCAAACAATTTGCATTTAAATTGTCACAACTTTTACACCCACAAATAGAAAATGCAATGCAAATGCAAATTCCTTCTATAACATCCTCCATCCTTCCATTACTATTGACTTTCACTATGATCATCTGTTTTGTTGTATTCACCTACCTCTTCTGTGTCTCACCCACCATCTGTTTAATAAACCCTGTGTTATTAAACCCCCACAACCCTGCAGTTTATCCTCTGTCTTCCAGTGTGATTGTTACAATTTAATTTACCTAAACCAAATTTGGAAAAACGGTCTGATTATTGTCCTTACAAACAGTAATTTGATATTTGTTATAGTGATTCAAAGCTGATTTTCAGTTAGAATAAAAAAAATGCACCTAGCTGAAGTCCCCTTGAGGAAAGTTATTCAGTTTGTTCAGTGGCCATCTTTGAAAGCACTCAGGCATTTATTTTCTTGCAAGTGCAACTAATAAAAGGTTTTGATGAATGTCTGTGTATGATGTTATGTGTATGCATAATTGCATATGCCATTTCAGACTGAGGGTGGTTCAGTGGGTAGCACTGTTGTCACATCAAGAAGGTTCCTGTATGCAATACCAGGAATGCAATATGCAATATTGAATGCATAATGAATGCAATATGCAATGCAATACCTGGTATGCAAAAGGATGATTGAAGTTTGTGAAGTTGTCTGTGTGAAATTTATACAAACACGATTCCAAAAAAAGTTGGGACACTGTACAAATTGTGAATAAAAACAGAATGCAATGATGTGGAAGTTTCAAATTTCAATATTTTATTCAGAATACACCATAGATGACATATCAAATGTTTAAACTGAGAAAATGTATCATTTTAAGGGAAAAATAAGTTGATTTTAAATTTCATGGCATCAACACATCTCAAAAAAGTTGGGACAAGGCCATGTTTACCACTGTGTGGAATCCCCTCTTCTTTTTATAACAGTCTGCAAACGTCTGGGGACTGAGGAGACAAGTTGCTCAAGTTTAGGAATAGGAATGTTGTCCCATTCTTGTCTAATACAGGCTTCTAGTTGCTCAACTGTCTTAGGTCTTCTTTGTCACATCTTCCTCTTTGTGATGCGCCAAATGTTTTCTATGGGTGAAAGACTGCAGGCTGGCCATTTCAGTACCTGGATCCTTCTTCTACACAGCCATGATGTTGTAATTGATGCAGTATGTGGTCTGGCATTGTCATGTTAGAAAATGCAAGGTCTTCCCTGAAAGAGACGACATCTGGATGGGAGCATATGTTGTTCTAGAACTTGGATATACCTTTCAGCATTGATGGTGCCTTTCCAGATGTGTAAGCTGCCCATGCCACACGCACTCATGCAACCCCATACCATCAGAGATGCAGGCTTCTGAACTGAGCGCTGATAACAACTTGGGTTGTCCTTGTCCTCTTTAGCCCGGATGACATGGCGTGCCAGTTTTCCAAAAAGAACTTCACATTTTGATTTGTCTGACCACAGAACAGTTTTCCACTTTGCCACAGTCCATTTAAAATAAGCCTTGGCCCAGAGAAAACACCTGCACTTCTGGATCATGTTTGAATATGGCTTCTTTTTTGACCTATAGAGTTTTAGCTGGCAACAGCGAATGGCACGGTGGATTGTGTTCACCAACAATGTTTTTTGGAAGTATTCCTGAGCCCATGTTGTGATTTCCATTACAATAGCATTCCTGTATGTGATGCAGTGCCGTCTAAGGGCCCGAAGATCACGGGCATCCAGTATGGTTTTCCGGCCTTGACCCTTACTCTCTGAATCTTTGGATGATATTTTTTGCCACAGCATTGGGGGAATTGGTGATCCTCTGCCCATCTTGACTTCTGAGAGACACTGCCACTCTGAGAGGCTCTTTTTATACTCAATCATGTTGCCAATTGACCTAATAAGTTGCAAATTGGTCCTCCAGCTGTTCCTTATATGTACATTTAACTTTTCCGGCCTCTTATTGCTACCTGTCCCAACTTTTTTGGAATTTGTAGCTCTCATGAAATCCAAAATGAGCCAATATTTGGCATGACATTTCAGAATGTCTCGCTTTCAACATTTGATATGTTATCTATATTCTATTGTGAATAAAATATAAGTTTATGAGATTTGTAAATTATTGCATTCCTTTTTTTATTCACAATTTGTACAGTGTCCCAACTTTTTTGGAATCGGGTTTGTATGTTCTCTCTGTGTCAGCATGGGGTTACTTTGGCTACACTGGGGTTCCCCTATAGCCCAAACTGCCCCTGCAGAACAGGGAATTAAAGTTAGTAGATTTCCCTTAGGTGTGTTGACCTGTGATGGACTGCCTATCTGTCCAGGGTGTTTCCTGCCTATAGCCTGAGATGCTGAGATAGGCTGAACAATGTCTTTATAGTGCTGGTATATATATATAGCTGTTGATCACATTTGGTATCAGTTTAAAAAAAATAAGTGTTCATCCTGAAGAACAAGTGCTTCTACTGCACTTATATCTTTGCATACAAGGAATTGACTATATTTAGAACAGCAACATTATTTTTTGTATACATCTTAAGGGATTTGAGTAAAAAATCCATAGGACTTTTTTAAGTGTGTAGGCTAGATTAAAGAGGTGGGTCTTTAATCTAGATTTAAACTGACAGTGTATCTGCCTCCCAGACAATACTGGGAAGACTGTTCCAGGGTTTGGGCACCAAATATGAAAAGGGTCTATCACCCTCCTTGGTTCAGATCACAATGATCGCGAAGGACTGCAATAAGACAGGAGCTCGCTCAGGTATTGAGGAGCAAAACTATAGGTCTTGTAAGTAATCAGCAAAATTTTGAAGTTTATACAATGCTTGATAGGCAGCCAGTGCAGTATCGACAGAACTGTACTAATATGGTCATACTTGTTTGTTCTGGTAAGAACTGTGGCTGCATTTTGAACCAGCTTTTTGTATTAACCAAGTAGGGCATTGCAAGGGCACTGCATGTGGTTTTAAAATGACAAAATTGCTATCATAAAGGACACTCTTAAAAACTTCTTTTTTTGTTTTGTGTGAATTTAGTAGTAGAAAGTTGCCAGTCATCCAAGTTTTAATAATGACTATACATTGTGTTATTTTGTTGAATTTATCTTGTTGGGCCTGGAAGAAATGTATAAATCCATGACTCTTAATAAGTGCTCCAAGGGTGCTTACAGGGTGAAAAGCAGAGGCCCAAGCACTAACCCCTGCGGTACTCCATTCTGAACTTGTGATTGACATGATACCTTTTCACTCACAGCAACAAACTGGAATCCGTCAGATAAATATGATTTAAACCATGCCAGTGCAGTTCCATTTATGTCAACATAATTTTCATGCCTGTTTAAAAGGATGCTGTGGTCAATAGTGTCAAAGGCTGCGCTAAGATGGGTCTGTAATTTAATAGTTCCTGGGACAAAGTTGTGGTTTTTTAATAAGGGGTCTGAAAACAGCCAGTTTTTAAGGTTTTGGGACATATGCCAACACCAGTGATGAATTAATGCTATTCAGAGGATCTATAATTTCAGGAAGCATCTCTTTCGACAGTAGAAAATGACTGAAAGTGTTCTTTGGGCAAATTATGATGCATCTGATGTAATTGTGTTGCAGGACAATGCATAATTATGATTGTTTGATTGATGTTTGATTGATGTATGATTGATAAGGATAGGCAAAGAGGGTAGCTTGTGTGCCTGGAGTAAGCAACGCATCACTCACTGTTAGGCAGCGTCCAGTTTTGCCTAGAGTGTGCTTTTCTACTGAGAAAACAAAAGATTCTCCACTCAGCACTCCAAAGGGGAAAGGAGCAGTGCAGTCACCACCTCCTGGAAAAAAACGGCAGTACTTTACGGGCACAGGTGCACCACAATTGCACGTTGCACCGGAGGGATCTCCACATACCCCGTGGCACCCCACACATGACTAAAAAGCATGCTATTTGCCCAGGCATGTGACACAGTGATTGTGGCCATCAGACGAAGTCAGGAAGTAACCACATCTGGACACCTATGGAAGACATCTTTAAAAAGATTAATGTCCTTTGTGACTGTTTTAGAAAAGCTCTTTAGCTCAGAACCTGTCTGCCATAACGCCCAGGGGAACCGCTATGTTGACTGAAGTAAAGAATTGCTGATTGCACCATATATCCAGCAGAATGCTCTGGTTTTCTTCTTCATCGAGGAATAAAAGGGGAAGTACATACAGAGAGGCTGCAAGCACTCTGCTCCAAAGCAAAAATCTGAATGAAAGTGAGCTGCAGCCAGCCATACATACCCACATCTGGGTAGGCGTGGCTCAGCTTGCCTTTGCCCAATGTTTGTTGGCCCTTTCCTACATTGACATATTTTCCCCCATACATCGTGACTGACTAAAAGGGTCAGTTTTTTTATTGTTTTTGTTATCTCACACAATGAAACATTTTAGGTTGCATTCTGTTAAAATACTTAAAATATGCATATTTTAAAAACATATTGCAAATAAAGTACATTGCTCATAACTGTGATATATTATTATGTACAAACTGAGTGCTGAGTTGTTTATAGAATGTGTTTGTGAGTGTATTGTTAGAGTGTAGCCTAATGAGTGGCTGACACATCCGTGGTGTTTTGTGGATATGCTTCTTTGACTTCAGCAAAGCTGTTTTGTTATGCAGAGAGCTAACTCATTCCCAAAAGACTAACGGTTCTTGTTTCACTGTCAAAAATAACAGAAACATTGTCAAAGGTATTGTCCTTTGACAATGTTTCTGTCAGTCTTGTTGTCTGTCTCTGAGACATTTTAGTGAGAGAGAGAAAACAGGGAGCTAATCTGATATACTCTAGAGATTACTTTCTCAATAATTCAATTTAATGCAGGTGCAACACTCTTAAACCCCCAAACCCTGGAAACTACACTCCTGGTTATAGTACAAGGCCTAAGTAGCTTATTGTTTTTCATATGCTGAAACAGGAGACACATTCCTTGTTGCACTCCTCTTTTGGTAAGCCACATTTAAAATGATGGCAGAACTACCTACAATATGTAGTGACTTTGCTTGATGCACAACCTGTTGATGGATTTACAAAGGGACTCGAGAGGGTTGTTAGGTTTTAAAATCAATTGGCATAATGAACAATGTGAACTGGTGGTGAACTTGAACAACATGGTGCAGACTATAATAATCACAGCATGTTGTCAGGAACTGTGATGGCTTCTAATTCTTTCCACAATTAAGTTAATCATACATTCTACCTGTTATCACATGAAATGAGAGGTTCAATGTTTCCACTACTAGTTTGTCATTTTTTTATTATTGTTAGGTGGTTTCACAAAATGTATTTATCTGCATTTCGATGTCCATTAGGTTTCATTTTATTTTGATAGTCCACTTTAGACATTCTGCTAATTATAAGTAATTTTGCAAATATATGTCAAATAACTATATCAATTTGAAACTAACCTAAATTAATTTAAAAGTAATTATAAAAAGTTTATGTCTCTTTTAATTCACCAAATCACCAATCACCATCCATTTACCATATAATACAATCTTAATCTCATATTATAAAGGATAAATGACTAATACATTCAAACCAAGTGACTAAATGACTAATACATTCAAATTCAAATCAAGCCAAATCAAAATGAATTAACTTAATTTGATCTCTATGACAATTGATTAAAGTCATATGAAACCATCTAGCCTTGAATGTGGGATATATATATATCCCACATTATATATATATATATATATATATATATATATATATATATATATATATATATATATATATATATATATATATATATATATATATATATCTTCCTTTCAAATAATAATTACTGGGCCATTTTAAAAAGGAATTCACTAAGCATCCATGTATTAAGAAAATCTGAGCCAATATGTATATTAAAAAGTGCCATAAATGAATCATCCAAACAATTCTCAATAGAGGCATTCTTAATTTTTTTTCATGAAAGTATGATGAAAAAGTGTGGTAAATGATTGATGAAAAGACTTTGGAGATACTAAAGCACAGTAGAAAAGGTTTTTGATGCCACAGGGGAATCAAAAAAGCATTGCCACGAGAAAATAAAAGCTTTAGATACACTAATATAAACAAACACTACACTTACAGTGTCTATTGCAACATATGCACTGGTCTGGTTAATGTCATGATTTCACATAATTATTATTTCTTTGAAGTCATGTCTTTCTCAGTGAACCCACGGAAGTGACATAAGAAAAACTGAAAGATTGCCTTTTACCTAGGGCATCAAACCTATACCTATAACCTGCGCACCTATAAATAAATAAAGCTAATGTTGATACTGTACAGACTACAACAAATATTGATGTAACCAATCTATTCATATTAATTTATATAATTTAGAATATTAGAGAAACAATTAGTGAGAAAATACCAGTACAGTATATTACTTTTAATTGTGTGGTCAGCATCCCCAACACAGTCAAGAATTTGTGGTAGTCTTGATCTTGGTCTTATGATTTTCAAAACTTTTTCAACTGAATCCATCAATTGGACAAACATTTC
Source organism: Chromobotia macracanthus (assembly GCA_036877525.1). Lineage (NCBI taxonomy): Eukaryota > Metazoa > Chordata > Actinopteri > Cypriniformes > Botiidae > Chromobotia > Chromobotia macracanthus. The sequence goes on along the minus strand of JAZGTH010000045.1, from coordinate 1,417,018 downwards.
ATGGTGCTGTGTCATTCATAGAAGATATATAATAGACAGGGCATTCAGAAACCATTCAGACCCCCTTCACTTTTTCAGTTGTGTTATGTTGCAGCCTCATACTACAATTGATTTTTTTTCATTAAATCTATACTCAGAATCCCATAACGACAAGATAAAAATACAATTTTAGAACTGTCTGTAAATTTTTAAAAAAAGAAAAACTGAAATATCACATTTACATATGTATTTAGTCCCTTTGCAAGAACAGGTACCTCCCATTTCTCTTGCTGAGATTTTTCTACACCTTGACTGGAGTCCATATGTGGTAAATTAAATTGATGAGACATGATTTGGAAAGGCACACACCTCTCTGTAAAAGGCCTCACAGCTGACAATGCATAAACTCCAAGCCATGAGGTCAAAGATAAAGACTGTAGAGCTTAGAGAGAAGATTGTTGCAGGGCACAGTTCTGGGGAAGGCTACAAAAACTGTCTGAGCAGGCTATTCAACTGGACTACTACAATACCCTACTGGCTGGCCTACCAGTTATTGCGACCAAATCCTTGCAAATGATCCAGAATGCTGCAGCACATCTGGTCTTCAATCAACCAAAGACAGCCCACGTCATTCCTCTACTAATCTCATTCCACTGGCTACCTGTAGCTGTCCACATCAAATTTAAATCTCTGACTCAGGCCTTCAGGACAGTCACCCTGCTACCTTAACTCAATCTTACAGATATATGTCTTCTTCCACCATCTTCATTCAGTACACAAGAGATGCCTGATTGTTCCACCACTATGTGGCCAGGTGCCAGTCTCCCCCTCACCTGCAGAAACTATCTCTACCTTCAAGAGACAATTTAAAACACACCTGTTTTGCATAAACCTGACTAATCCCTAACTTTTCAACTGTTTAACTATGCTTAATGTTACATTAAAAATGTATGTACTAAAAATAATTACTCTTAAACTGTTTATTCAATTTTCAGTTTATTGAGTTTTATTTATATGGCATTTTTTAAACATTTCAAAGCAGCTTAACATACAATGAAAATAAACACACAGAAAACAGGAAAATTATGAAACATATACAACACAGAATACAGAATACATGGTATTATTGCAAATTGTATTGTTCATTGTAAGATGTATATTAGTTAAACTAATTAGGGATACTAAAATTGTATTTGGTTTATGAATATAAAGTTAACTAGTTGACTGAACAGATGATAACAACATTTGGACCATTTGAATAAATGGATGTGCGTCAGAAATACCTGTCATTTTGTGTGAAGGATCATACCTCTTTCAGTGGTCTATGAGAGGGTATTTATACATAAAATATGGAAAACGTTTCATTAACTTTTTAATACTTTTCTAATTAAACCTTGCACAATGTTGACTGTTTTGGCCCTTACAGAACAAATCTAAGAGCCAGTTTTAGATTGTGACAAATCCCTGCTATACTGTGTAGACAGGTCAAGATTGTATTTCCCCACGTCCCACATGAAGCCTCACCAGAGCATTAGAAGCTGATGATGCAGCAGTCATGTCTGGTGCCTGGGTTAACTCTTGTAATGAGGTTTGATAAGTGAGGAATGAAAACTTTATTTCAGAGATTTATTGCAGTGGCTCATCAGTTGGGGGTCAAAGGGTCACTGTTGAAAACCCACCACTCCTATGATGAAGGTCTACAGACTGATCTTAATGTCCTTTAAATGGCAGATTTTATGCTAGAGAGAGATCACAGAGATGTTGTCCTTTTATTCCATACTTGTTTCAAGGTCAACATCAGTAAATAAAAAAATAATTACCCATCTTATCTTGGGCTTTATTTTATTACTATTCAACTGATTGACAAGTCATTAGGTATGTCATTAGGTGCATTTTTATCTGATTGTAATCAGTTTAAAAGTGCAGAATGAAAATGTTCCCTGTAAACACCTCAATTGAAATAAAACTGCCCAAACTGATATAAATGTTTGGTTTGAGAGGGAATGCAGAAACCTCTGCATAAATCAAGCAAAACATTCCACCATGTAAATGTTTTAAACCGATTACTTTGATCGGTTTAGATCTATGTACTATGATAAAAGTTGCATCATTAATGGGAACACAGCATAAATTAATCACTATAGTGATCACTGTTCTGTCACTGTTCTCCTACGTTGTGTCTGCTGCAAAGTGACAGTGACATTGTTGTTTTATTCTTTTAAACAGAGATTAGCTAAATAAAAAACTTATAAATAAAATAAAAACTTGATGACAAAAGTGTAGCAAGGTTTTCAAACAAGCCATTTTTTTATTTCTAATCTTGCAACAGGCATCAGATTTTCTCTTGTTCATCACTGAACAGCAGTGTTCTGTTGTTACACTCCTTGGGAATGGGTGATAACATTGATGGTGATGAGGATTCAAATAGTTGGTAAAGGTTACAGTTTCCAATAAGAATTTGTTGAATATAAATTGACGCAGAACCTCATTTGGCTGTTGAAACCTCATTTGGCAAGTTATCAGCAAAAGGTGAAAATATTTGATTCAACTAAACAGAGCAGCAAGATGATGTGGTTACTCCTGAATCTTCATCATCTTATCCAAATACAGCTTGTTTCATTTCACATTGGTGCCTTTGCTCACTGGAGATTGTAAAGCACCATTGTTTACAAATGTGCCTTGTAACTGTTTTCCTTTTTATGTTTTAGTTGCATTTAGTTTAAATGTATCATTTGGTTAAAATAAATTAACAACATTACAATATGTAAGAAACCACACACGTACTGCAAGACTACTAACCCATAATTTAGGCATAAATAAATAGGTCTTCATATATGCCACCAAGCTGGATGTATTTGGCCTTGAGAGGGTTAAACGCATAAAGCACAGCCAGTGCAATAACCTGTCCTATTCTAATGCGGGTCTGGGTGTTTACTGAAACAATTTCACTGTGTAACATGTAAACTGGAATACTTGGCAACCAATTAATCGATTCTTTCTTACTTTTCTTCTATCCAGATTGCGCGTAAATGGTTTCCATATCATTATATGTGTGATCAAATACAGGACAATATAATTATCTATGTTGGATAATTATTTTAATTTGGCGGACTTCTATTAAATAGATCTGGAGAACAGTAGCGCCTTTGGGTTTTACAGTAACTTTGCGTATTAGTGGCCTCAGTTACCCCTGTTTGGAGCGACCGTAATGCATCTTTATTTAAATCTTAATTATTTTACACTGGACATATTTTGTCCTTAAAAGCATTTAAGATGAGAAGTAATTGTTTTGAGCTGCGTTGGACATGTGCACTGCTGACATGTGGGAGAGGAGCGCAACTTTGCTGTGTCTAGGACATTTACTGTTGATCCATCATCTCTCCAGCGCTGTGCAGGGACCACCGGGCGAACAGGTGGACACGGTTCCCGTCGTTTCCAGAGCTCATCCGTGTGTTGTTTGGAGTAATGCCAGGCTCTTGGTTGCGTTGTGCGCTGCGCAGGCTGGTGTGGCTTTCATTATTTGCGCCGAACGCTTTGATGATAATCCTTCTGGTTCCAGCAGCTCTATCGCACCCCCAACCATGTCAGATTCTGAGGAGAATCGGCCATACAGTGAGAATCGGCGCTCTGCACCTTCAACCTCGAGTATTCAAGCAAAATGCCCTCAGCGAGAGAGATCTGGACTGGGGTGCAGGCAGAGAAACTGGAGAGGAGTGGGACATCGTTTCCCAAAGTGGACTTGACCATGACTGGTGGGGCATTAGGACAAAAACCTCAGTGAATAACCCCCACGGGGCCTCACAAAGTAAAACAATAATCAAACAAGTGGAAACCGAGACTGTATTTCTACCTAGAGACTCGATTATATTCGCTATGGAGAGCCTCAATCGAGTGGTTAGGCTTTTACCCTACAACCTAACCCTTGAGATAGTCATGGCTGTTGAAGCAGGACTTGGAGAATTACCTGCTTTCTCGTTTCCCTTATCATCTACACCTCCCTGTGCAGACCCTGTGTCGTTCCTGCAAAGCGTTTGCCACACTGTTGTTGTTCAAGGAGTTTCTGCCATCATTGCGTTTCCACAAAACAGAGACGAATTGGTAAAGCTGGAATTTATTTCGTCAACGCTACAGATTCCAGTCATCAGCCTTGTCCGAGATGTATTTAAACGCCACAGTCAGGTGTGCTTATTTTCTTAAATATTTTATTTAACCATTCTTTATTTTAGACGAATACTGCATTTTATCCACAGCACCATGGGGAGCTGAAGTTTCACGATGTTTCACGATGTGCTTGTAAATGGTATGAATACCATTAACAGAATGTGAGTTAGTTAGAGTATCTGCGGTAGGCAATGTTGCTGGAAATGTGTATCCTCATATAAATGTAAATAAATGCAGCAGTGTCGGTAGACTGCATTAAACTGTATATGTAATAGTAGAATTTGTGGACAAGTTGATATATTCGGAGCTGATTAAGGACATATTGCTTTCATTTAACATATTGCAATGTAATTTGTTATTTTAAAAGTGAAGGGATTTTAGGTTATGTATAAAAATGTACAAAAATGTATATTGGCATTCCCGGATTCATGAGTCATAAGGATTCTTACAAATGGGCTATTTATTTATCATATCATCTACATCAGCATCGTGTATATATATATATAGCATTTAACTTAAATTTAAATGAATGGAGAATAGAGAAGGGTCAGGAAAACAATTTATTAATCACATGATGTGGCACAGTAAATATCAGCTGTTAAACCATAAGAAAGAGGTACATTGTTAAAAAAATAACATTAACAAAATTAAACTCTTTAATATATTAGTCTATATGAAGTACTGAGTTATTACCTGTGGACAGGTAGGCTTAGGGCTAGTGAGTTATTTTGATAAAATAAGAAGAAAATAAAATGCATGAAACGTAACATTAGATAAATTGAGCATTTACCAGTACCTGTAGCTTTTCCGATGTTTTGACAACTGTTATCAAAAATCCACCAATATGCTTGTGCTGAATCTGAACCTGAATAGCACAGAAGCTTTTTGATGTAAGGTTGGACTGCTGTCAAGATGTAATGTAAATACATTACACAGAGCACATTTTCACCTGCTGGATTTTCATGACTGTCTAAACAGCAATTGTGATGCCTCTGGCACATAATTCTTGTTTCACAGACATTGGTAAACACTCTAAGAGGACAAGCTATGTTCTTTCTGGTCTTTAGAAGTTAGCACCATCTTCTGGTCAGGTTTTTGTTTACATGAATCCATGACATTGAGCTCACAGTGAATCTGGCTAACAAAGTCATTGTCTATTGTCTATCCGAATCGCAATTATCTCTTGTTGTTTTTACTAAACCTTGAACCAATGCAATCTCTTTTATGTATCTTTATTTGTCTGAATCCTCTTATTCACCATGTTTGTTAATCTTTAAGTTAAATAAGCATTACATAAACATGAATTTTAGAGCCCAGTAATGCAAAACAATATACTCTCTAGAATTTATATAGATACAATTTATATAAATATATATTTCCTAAATGAGCATCTCTACATTTATGGCAGCCATTCCATTCCAGTGCCTGTTGAATTCACAAAAGGCACATCTCAACCAAACAGCCCTTATCTCATCTGGATCACAGATTCTATTACCCTGGCCTATGAGGCCTGTGACCTAGTGTCACCCTGGGCATTAGATGAGTATAGCCTCATCTGAGGCACTGTCTAGGGGTGCATCCTTAAGTAGTGTTGTAGTGCTGGGGCAGGCTGGTCCTTATCGCACTTAGATTTAAATTTAACCTCAGGCAATCCTGGGTTGACAGTCTCTCTTTCTGCTCCTGATGTTCTCTGTGCTAATGTTTGCACAGCATCTGTGGCAGGCCTTCCCTCACTGTGGTGTAGTGGGCATTAACATTTCCAAGCCATGACACAGTGTTGAGTTCCCTTGAAAGGGAATGTCTCAGGTTACATATGTTCTCTGAGACAGGGAATGAGACGTTAACACTACTTTTGCATTGTTTTTTTGCAAGTTTTTTAAAGTTATCTGTTATACTAAGGAATTGAGACAGTTCAGGTAGATTGTTGATATAGCAATCTTTAGGGGAAGAAGTTATCATTCTACCTAATATTTAGCAAACCAAGCCTTATTAATTGTTTGTCTGTATTATGTTTTTTTATTTGTTTAACACTGACGAAATTGCCAGTTAAATTAAATTTAATTGTTTACAGAGTTTTAAGTTATTTACCTTTATGTCAGTCTTTATATTATGACATTTACATGATTCTGTGTTGTAAATTCGGTGTCTTTTATGACGTTTGACAGCAAACAGATGGTTCATTAAGCCAGTCTGTCTGCTTCCTGACCTGGGCCCCAGTTAGTCAAGTATTAGTAGTATTAATAGCAAGACTATGTCAGTTTTCTAGACAAAACAGCAACACCACCCCAGGAGGCATGGAGGCCATCTTTTTTCAACAGGTCAGGTCTACCACAAAAACTTTTGCGATTATCTATGAAATCTATATCATTTTGCAAACACCACTTAGACATCCAGCCATTAAGTGATGACAGTCTGTTATGTATTTTGTCACCATGATAAGCAGGAAGGGAGCTAGAACATATTGTAGTGTCCAACATTGTACTAGCAAGTTTACATGCCTTTACACACCCCTAATATTATCTTTAGTTACCTCTGACTGACGGAGATGAACATCATTTATGCTGATGTGCATAATCTTACTAAATTTACATTTAGATTAGTTACTTTATTGCATAATATATGATATTATTGGGCAGAAGAATTTAACCAATATTGGAAGTTGCAAAACCTTCAGCAGGTTAAAATACTGTAAGTATTTAAGTAAACTTTTCAGTTCCCTGTTAGAAAGTTCCCAATGTGGTAAATTGCCAAGAGAAGGAATTTTCTGTCAGTGTTGGTCTTCAGTAAATCCAAAGCATCTAATCTCATCTCGTTTTTAATTATTAAAGCCTATTTTTAAGACAATTAAGAATTTTATCCCATGGTTATGATGTTTATGATGCAAATTTATTTACAATTATGCAAGAGTTTGTTGTTCTTCTCTTCATGCTTATTTAAAAAAAATAAGAATTGTTTTATAGTATTTACTGTAATACAGTTTAAAATCCAGTATCACAGTAATGAGAAACAAAAGTAAAATGTCTGGACAAATTAATGATAATTATATTCTTAATGCCCCTATAATAAGCAGCATTTTATTTACAGACATGTTTTCATTAGATTTACCAAGAAATTAAATACACCATAACAGTTCTAATGAATGTATATAACAAATTAGATGTTTTTTAATCTTAAAAGGTTTGTAAAAATTTCCTCATTTTTAATTCCTCATATGTAGGCTTTGGATAAAAGTGTCTGCTAAATGAATACATACATAATAAATTACAGTATTGTTTTAGCTTTAGGTGGTTTTACAATTTGACATTCTAAATTGTTGCTCAGTGGATATTTTGATAGATTCAAGGTTGAGATGTAGGCAAGACCAACAGGAAGTCCATCAAGCAACCATTCAGAGAGCGCCGAAAGAACTGGGGCACAACAAATCATCTATCTTCAACCATTCATCTTTACAGCTGCTGGAAATGCACAATAATTGTATCAGCCTCCAGTGCTTTCACATAACACAGCAGTAATCTCTGGCTTCATCCCATCGTACAAATCATTCAATGACAAGGATTCCCTCAGGAGAATAAAAACAATCCGGAAGATATAGCTATTAAAAAGTGTCTCAACTCATTAGTGTAGATTTGTTCACCTGCTGTTTAGGTCAAATAGATTGCATGACAACTACAGAAACCAAGTATTTTGACATCTTGAAACAAATTCCTGGAAAGCTTACTTTAATCATTTATGATAAGCCTGCTGTATGCTGTCACCTAAAAACAGCCCCCAGGGAAAATTAAACTGCTCAGCTAAACATTTCATCTAACAGTCTCAGTTAACAGCTTGTTTTGCTTAGCAGGACAATGTGAAATTATTAATGGGTATTAAATAAACAATTATATTTCCAGAATTAATGTAATAATTATGCCAGTGGTGTAGTCTAGTTTTTGTAGTGAGTATACTGTGATTTTTCCCTCTCTGCCTTATACTCCCAGAGTATACACCACTGCTTTCATTAATGCATACAGTATGCATCTACATGTAATTGATAGCATTCTGAAAGACTGCTTGTGTTATTAACATGCCATTTTATTATAAGCCACACAAGACTAGACTAATTTTCTACTGTTAATTATTAATTACTTCTAACTGATCCCTGGAGTGCAGGTTTCAGCTGGCAATTTTCAATGCACATTTAAGGGTGCCAGTTGCAACTATTATTAACCATAATGGAAAGGTGAGGTGTATCCGTAGCAGTATTAACAAAGAACATTTTTGCAGTTCTATCGACAGTGTTTCCCACAGGATTTTGTGAGACTATGGGTGGTTGGTAGACATCTTCACCTCTAGGGGCTCCAGGAAAAAATGTTGTACAATTTAATGTTAAATGCATCAATCTGGTACATTTTGAGAGTACATTAGGTGACTATAACTTTGAAGAAGCATTGCTGTATTCCAGTAGTAAAGGAAGAATAGGGCACAAAAGTCACAACACAATAGTAAATGAGATGGAGTTCACAAATGGCAAGAAAAAAAACAATTCACTGTATGAATTCATGTGTGATGTGTGGTAGCTGAAGTGGCAGTAGTGGCGGGAGCAGGAGGGACAGTGGTGTGACTGACTGAGAGTGACATTCTTTGTCAAAACAGAGGCACAAAACACAACATTAAAGATCTTTGTTATAAGAAGTGGTTAAAGTATTTTCGGTTTGTTTTGAAACTGGTGGGCCAAATTAGACTATGGCCAATCACAATACACCCCCTCCCACATGTGAAGTCAACTGAACTCAAATATTGGCAGTCCTGAGTTTGGTCTGGACAGTTTTCAAGAGATCCAGCCACAAAGTGATTTTAGAACTGAATTATGATATTAGAGCCCAGCGCACTTTGAGCCAGACTTTCACTCGTCATGCTATTGCCTAATCATTTGGGTATGAAGAAATAATTATCCTAATTCAAAGCTAATGAAGAAGATATTTAAATGGAAAACACAAGTCCAGACTGATTTGCCCATTTTCAGAAAATTCAAATCTTTTTTAAAAAATATAGATGCATTTTTATTTATAGATGTGACACAACTAAGGAAGCTTAAAGTCACTTGGTCATATGCCCAATATACGTGTACAAGTGTTTTCACAGTATGCCAAGGGGTTCTCTTACTGGGTGTACAAGAGCTAGGAATAATAAGAGCTTACTGCACAGTTTTTCTTGTACAGCCTTTCAGCGTTCTCTGGAAACAGATCCTTGTCAGCAAATACACAAGGGAAATAGGAGGCAAGTTATAATACTGCTGGTTTAAAAATTCACAGGCAACAAACAGCAGTAAAATCAGAGTTATCGTACAGATAAACATCAACAATGTTTATAAACAGGCAAGTTAGCCAAGAGCAGATTGGCCTTATAGCTACTTAGCTTAAGAATGAGTCTTTTCTCTGTGTAACAGGTCTGGGTTCTCAGGAGAACACAGGAAAAAAAAACCACAATAAGATCAATGGAGATAGTCCCAGGTAAGTGAAGGAGGAACAGTGAAGGAGGAACGGGTAAATCCATATAGCTAACATGTAGACTGGACGAAGAGGTGAGGAGTGACCATTTATATAGTGTAGTTGATTAGTGGGAACGTGTGGAGTGGGACAGTCCAGATGGTAGTCAGAGTAAATAAGGATCTAGAATGTAGTCTCTGACAACCCATGATCTCTTCTCGAGACCGAAGCCTTCCCAGTCTACCAAGTACTCGAGATGTCCTGGACTCCCAACAACGAGGCAGCCATCATGGACCCTGTAGATAGTTTCATCTTCAGTGACTCCCAGAGGAGAGGGAACCTCGGATTCAATGGGGCCTGTGGCAGAGGGGGTGATAGGATTAGTGTGTGGTTTGAGGAGGGACACGTGAAATGTAGGGTAAATGCAGTACTGTGCAGGAAGGTGACATCGTTAATCTGCCTCAGGGTGGTAAAGGGACCTATGTAGTACGGACTCGGCTTTCTGCAGGGCAGTTGGAGGCAAAGATCTTGGGTAGACAACCACACTTTGTTGCCAGGCTCATAAACGGGAACTGTGGATCAACGGGCATCCGCATGATGATGTCTCAGAACTGCCTGTTGAAGATGAGCTGAGTCCCACACTCTCTCGCCCTCACAGAACCGGTGGTCCACAGCTGAAACCTCAGATGGTTCACCAGACCAAGGAAATAAGCTGGTAGGTGGGTCTGTGATGAAGTCCACCCAGGGCTGGGACCATGGTCTGTGAGGTATGGGTAGTGGAACTAGCTTGCCAGAAGGGAGTTGTGGTGTACTGGAGATAGCACAGGCCGAGCATCCCTTGATGTGCTGGGAGACACCGCAGGCCATATTGGGTCACCAGTACTGATCTTGTAGGAGCAAGAGAGTTCATTGGCTGCCTGGGTGCCCAGAGCCAAGGGAAGCATGCAGTAAGCCCAGAAGGTTTTGACGAAGAGGAGCAAGAATGTAAATCTTCTCTTCTGGGCCTCCCAGCGGAGCAGGTTCAGTTTGAGTGGCAATGCAAATGTTCATCTAAATTCCACAGAATTGGACTTACTACTACAGATGGAGGGAGGATGAGTTCAGTGGGAGAAGAGTCGTCGGGTTGATACATGCAGTCGGTTATGTTAAACCAATTTGGTGAACAGGGCCCAACGGGCTTGACGGGGGTTTAGCCTTTTAGCATTCTGGATGTATTCAAGATTCATTTTTTTTTTTTTACTACAAAAAGAATTTGAGGATTAGGGTGGGTCAGGATCGGAGCAGTACAGATGTCTTGCTAGAGTTTATTGAAGGCTTGGAGAGCTTCAGGGGTCCAGGACAGAGACTTGGGATGTTTATGGAGTAACATCATGAGGGGAGCTGTGAGTATATGGAAATTTTGAATGAACCTACGATAGAAGTATGCAAAGCCAATAAAATGTTGAATTTCTTTAACAGATAATGGCCAATCCCTGATAGCGTTAACTTTGCCCTGATCCATCTGGACTCCCTCGGGACTGATGATATAACCAAGGAAATGGATTTTGAGGAAGTGGTTTTTTGGAACTTGCATTTCTCAAGCTTCAGAAATAACTGATGTTCGCGTAGCTTAAGGAGGACCTGCTCAACTGCGAGCTCCACAAAGTTCCTCAAGGGCTGCCAGGACCAGGGGGAGAGGATAAGAAAATTTGACAGTTTGAGAGTTAAGACAGCAATAATCACTGCAGGGTCTCAAGCCTCTGCCCTTTTTCCCCCACAAAGAGAAAAGAAAAAAAATCCAAAACATCCAGTGGATGTTCTGGTGAGGTTTCCTCAAGCTGGCATGCAGTCAGCCATTGTGAAATCCTTATTGCTCTCTGCATAACATTTTCGAGCCCAATAGTATCATCGTAGATGGCCATTTGAGAACAAACACTTGACTCCAGTCCCTGTCGGGATACCATTAGGAGAGCTGACTGATTCCAGCCACTAGTAGCTGTGAGGTTGCAAAACTGTAATGTATAGCCACTCACAGAAAATTTCCCTTGGTGTAGATGGATGAGTTGATCCAAGATGGAGAGCGCACCAGCAGACTGTCCAAAGACTTCTTTAAAATAGGTGGTGAATGAGTCAAAGTAATTAATGATGGCGCTACTGGAGTTCCATATGGAATACGCCCAGAGAAAAGCACATTCCAACAGGAGCAAAATGAGAAAGGCCACCTTTGACTTCTCAATTACGAACTGTCAAGGCTGCATTTCTATATAAAGAGAGCACTGAAGCAGGACTCAGCAGCGCTGCAATCCACTTCCTCACCCAAGTAGGTGGACGGTAAGGCCATGGGATTGGCTGAGGCAGATCGTGGAGAGGAGATTGAAGTAAGTAAAGCACGGAGTGAATTGACTAGTTCAGTGAATGGATCCGGTGAAGTAGGGTTGCATAAATCCATCTTGATAAATATATGTTTCGTGGTTAGGTCTTCTGTCAGCAAATACACAAGGGAAACAGGAGGTAAGTTATAATACTGCTGGTTTAAAAATTCACAGGAAGCACACAGCAGTAAAACATCAGCAGCAGAATCAGTAATTGTACAGATAAACATCAACAATGTCTATATACAGGTAAGTTAGCTAAGAGCAGATTGGCTTTGTAGCTTTTTAGCTTTTGGCTACTTAGAGTCTTTTCTCTGTGTAACAGTTCCAGGTGCTCAGGAGAATGCAGGAGAAAATCCACAATAAGGAGATCAATGGAGCTAATCCCAGGTAAGTGACCAGCAAAGGAGGCCCATGTAAATTCATACAACTAGCATGTAGACTGGACAAAGAGGTGAGGCATGACTGTTGTTTATATAGTGTAGTTGATTAGTGGGAACAGGTGTGTGTGATTACAATTCTGATGACTGGGAGCGAGTATGCGTGGTTGGCTGTGGGGGTGTGTCCCTGACAATCCTTATTCTTTCTAAAGATACACTCTCGTCTGAGAACAAGTGCACAAGTAAATCCAAGTGTACTATTCTCACAACCAGCTGTTAAGTATATTACACACTATTAATTGCAAGTAAATGCAAAACCGATCTCAGGTGAACCTAATGCAACGTTTTGTTATTGTATGGTAATGGTTACTAAATTATTTAATTTCTAATAATCAGGTTTTATACAAATATGTGATTATGTGCATTGTTTATGAAGAAATAATATTTATTAATTCTCTGGGGTAATTATTCCCCAGAGAATATGTTAAATGGAGGAAATTAAATCTGTAAATACACTGAGATAGGTTAAGACAGACATATCACTGCCTCTGTTTGGCAGACAGGATGAAACTCTCATAATTCTGTAATGATTTCCTTTTTTATTTTTTTTTCTACAGAACTCACTTCATTTCCAAATGGCCATGCAAAATCCTCCAATTCCCCAAGCAGACCTCATCTTCTCTCTGTTGTCCATGAATAACTGGTATGACATAAGTCTGCTGATGTGTCAAAAGATAAATATTTCCTACTTTGTCTTCCTACTCCACAACAACTCAAAATTTCATCTGGATACTATTATCAAGCTTTCCACCAACAGCAGTTCCAAAAATGACTTTCAAACATACCTACAAGGTCAACTGGAGTCCATCAAAGACTCAGCTTCCACAGTAGTGATCTTTGGATGTGACATTAGAGATATACAAAAAATTTTCGCTACTGTTGCAAAGTTTGGTCTGATACTTTCTGATTACCATTGGATTATAGGTGACTCCCAAAATGTGGAGGAATTACAGATGGAGGGACTGCCAATGGGTCTTGTTGCACATGGTCGTATGAAAGATCCTTCACTGGATCATTATGTCCAGGATGCTTTGGAATTTGTAGCAAGAGCTGTAGGATTAGCTGCAGCAGTTTCTCCAGAGCTGGCACTTATACCTGGCATCACAAACTGTCTTGCAATTGAGGCTAAAAATCTTACGTCAGGAACGTTTTTGTCCAGGTACTACTCAAACATGTTTCTTTTAGGAACAAAAGGAGTGTTTCATTTTACTGTCTTCATTTCCAATAAATAAATGACTTTTCACATTTTTTTTCTGAAATAATTCTGAAATAAATAATTATTTCTGAATTATTTCTGAAAAATTAACAGAATTAATTTTCTGCAATTTAAGTTTATGCAGCAACATGTCAAACACCAACATACCTAAATCTTTAGATTTTGTTTTTGAAGAAAATGTAAAGTTCTTGCCACTGCTTCCACTAGTTACTAGCTATGCAGTTATTGTAAATTGTAACTATGGTTGCTAGAACATTGCCAAATCATACGCCTATATCTAAAAAGTGCACACAGTTGCTGCCTGTTCTAATTGCAACATGATTCTAAATGCATTCTAATACAGTCACTTATGATGATACATTTCAGTTAGAAGGGCGCTGCCTGTGTAGGCAATAGACAGCATTTCATAAGGATAATCCTGTACATTATTGCCAACAGGAGCTTATTCTTAATATACAGTATCAATGGAATTTAAATAAAGGAACAGTTGTTTAGGAACATTGTAGTATGCAGAGAGGTGGCTGCGGTCACTCTGAAAGACATGACATTAGCCTAGTGACATACATGATCAGACAGCATATCAAGAGGGCTTTCTCCAACTTTGTACTGTCAGGAAACTACACAAGTTCATACCAATACAGGGCTTCAGTTTCACATGCCAAGCTCTCCCATCATCACTGATTTAACAGGATTACCTTCTGTAATGTGACATTTACAACTGAAGTGAAATGTAAAATTTAAAACTGCAGTTTCCCAAACTGCAAACTACTAATAAACAATTTAAATATAAAAATAGTGACAAACTACTAATAAACAATTGAAATATCTTAAAAATGGTTATGTAGTGTTTTGTCACACTACAGTACATTGATACTTTAAAGTACATTGCAAGTCACCTGCAGTCTTTTAACTACTACATTTACACCATTTAAAAACTTAAGCTGAAGCTGTCTGTCTTGTGATACAATACACATTGTCATAAATTTGTCATGATTTAATAAATACATAAAGGTCAAAACTAGATCATGTTTGAAACCCTAAACACATGGAAGAGAGTGAAGATGCACAAGAAAGATTTAGCATGTCTGTGAGATAAAGAACACATCTGAGGGTTATGTTTTAATTTTTCTTTTGCGCCTCACCAAGACAGCTTGTTTTTTTTGTTACAAAGGGGACCAATTACAGCTGTTGTGGTCTGCATCAAAATGACATTGTCACACTTTTAGAAGAGGTGCACATCAGCCTACAACATGTGTCAAACACTGCTTCTGGAGTGACACTGCATAGTCCAACCAGCTCCAGATGAATCTACTGAAGTTTCTAGAAATCCTCAAGACCTTGATTAGCAAAAAGGTTTTGTGTACGTAAAAATGAGCATTGTTTTTACTATATTGTTTATTATTTTCTGTTTGTTTCTTTAAGATTCATGGCCCAAACAACATTTGATGGTCTAAGTGGCTTCATTAATGTCCAAGAGGAATCTATCATTATCTCTGAAAGCCATCATTCCATATGGAATCTACAGCATGACCCAATAGGCAAACCTATGTGGACACATCTTGGCAGCTGGAAGCAAAGCAAAGTAGTTATGGATTATGGAGTTTGGCCAAATAAGAGACAGTCTCAGCCAGGGGCAGACTGGCGACATTCCTTTCGTTTACACTTACGTGTTGTCACTCTGATAGAACACCCGTTTGTCTTTACTCGTGATGTTGATGAGGAAGGTTTGTGTCCAGCTGGCCAGTTGTGCCTTGACCCCCTAACAAATGATACAGCGTTGTTGGAAAGTCTTTTTCAGGATTTACAAAGTGCTAATGACACTGTGCTCATGGGGTTTAAAAGATGCTGCTATGGTTATTGCATTGATCTCCTAGAAAAGTTGGCAGAGGACATGGGTTTTGACTTTGACCTCTATATTGTGGGAGATGGAAAATATGGTGCTTACAAGAATGGTCGCTGGACAGGTCTGGTTGGGGACCTCATGAGTGGGGCGGCACACCTGGCTGTCACTTCCTTTAGCATCAACTCGGCACGCAGTCAGGTCATCGACTTCACCAGCCCCTTCTTCTCTACCAGTCTGGGAATCCTAGTCAGGGCAAGAGATACAGCTGCACCTATTGGTGCCTTCATGTGGCCCCTGCATTGGAGTATGTGGCTGGGAATTGTTTTATCTTTACATGTGACAGCTGTGTTTCTCACCTTGTATGAGTGGAAAAGTCCTTTTGGGATGACCCCGAGGGGTAGGAACAGGGACAGAGTTTTCTCTTTCTCCTCAGCGCTAAATGTTTGCTACGCAATTTTATTTGGCAGGACTGCTACCATTAAGCCACCAAAGTGTTGGACTGGCAGATTCCTCATGAACCTCTGGGCTATATTCTGTTTGTTCTGCCTGTCTACCTACACGGCTAATCTAGCTGCTGTAATGGTTGGTGAGAAAACCTATGAGCAGCTTTCAGGTATACATGATCCAAAGGTAAGAGTAAAATTCATTTATCATTTTTTAATTATTATAAAATTATTGGCAAGCATGGAATTTCTGAATGGTTAGAGAAGGAAAATATACTTCCTGGTTGATAGTAATTGTCCTCTCATTCTTCAAGCTCCATCATCCATCACAAGGTTTTCGCTTTGGGACTGTTCGGGAAAGCAGCGCCGAGGATTATGTGAAAAAAAGCTTTCCGGAGATGCATGAATACGTGAAACGATATAATGTCCCTACAACCCCTGATGGGATAGCCCACCTTAAGTAAGTAATAATCGTTATTGGAAAGTGGCACTGATCAGTTTATGCTGGTAAACCAGGCCGGTTGTTCCTGTTATGCAGTGCCTTCTAAAGGTTGTGTTGTAGATTAAACAAGTATCTCTCTAAAAGGTTATATCAGACATTTATCAGAAAAGTCTTTGATGAAGCTTAAACAGTTAATAGTGGTTGTGCTGTTGGTTAAAAAGGCATGTCACATCCTGTGGAATAATGCCAGTTAAGAATTGGCTTTTACAAAAGACATACAATTAGGACATGAATAGAACAGAATAGAATAGAATAGAATAGAATATATAAACTTACATATAAAATTACATAATTAGGGATATAATATGTACTTTGTCACAGGAATGACCCAAGTGACTATAAGTGAACAGTAAGACTTTTCAGATAATGTCACCTGAGTGTGTGACAGGCCACACACAAGTAAATTTGGAATGGGTTTTCCTTCATCCATATCCTCAATGGACTGAAAGTCCCCTTTTGAATTTTTACTACCTCTGGGACATGATTTGATTTAGTCCTTAAATCAGACCACATACTCCAGAAATACAACCAGTGTGTATAATTCCTCTAAGCAGGGCAAACATAATAAAATTTAGGAAAAGCTGCTGAAATTTTCAGTTTTTTTTTAAGAAGGTCAGCCAGGTCTTTCATCGCAGATCAATTCAGCACATTCATGCAAGATAACACTTTTTTACATTTCAAAGGATAACTAAGGATGTATATGTAGATAACTTCTTTTTTGACTTATGTTAAGGTATACATTTTGTTGCTGATGTAGGTTCTAAAGTTAGCATGCATTGTTGATTTTAAAAGATTAGAACATGAATACATGAATAATGCATCTCTACAGAAAAACTATTCTGGATACAGCAAATGTGTGTGTATATGCACACACAATATAATAGTATAATAGTTATGTGCCTCTTGCTCTTTCAGGGATGATCCTCAAAAGCTAGATGCTTTTATAATGGATAAAGCTCTCTTAGACTATGAAGTGTCTATTGATGCAGACTGTAAGATGCTAACTGTGGGAAAACCTTTTGCAATTGAAGGCAAGTAAATGAATGTTTCTATGTTACAGAGTAACAAGCTAATATACATATGTTTGTATTCACACTTTTCATTTTCTAAGATCATTTTTCCTTTCTGTCGACAGGCTATGGTATTGGGCTCAAACAGAATTCTCCTCTGACTTCAAATATCTCTGAGTTGGTCAGCCAGTATAAATCAGATGGATTTATGGACATGCTACATGATAAGTGGTACAAGGTAGTGCCCTGTGGTAAAAGAAGCTTTGCTGTGACAGAGGTAGGCTGTGATACAAAATGAAAATCCCAAATGCTATAATGTTGATAAACTGTCTACTTACAAAAACTGTAAAAATATTAAAATACATCAATTAAAATACATTTATTAAAATTAAAATGCAGTTATTATTAAACATAAAGATAAGGTGGAATATATCAAGTGAATATATTAATTTTAAATAGCCAATACTCTTTAGTTAACCTCATAGTTCATGAAAGAGTTTCTTCTTGCTGTTTTTAGTTGTGCAAGGTGATATAAGTGGAAATGAAACTGGAAAAGGGCAAATGTTTTATTTGCTAAAAAATTTGAATAGCAAGATATGATCAATATTAATAGATAAAATCTAGAAGTATAATTAGTCAGTTTTAAAGTTTAAACCAGCATATTTGGCCTCAAAGCCCGGACTAGATGATGGGCTGAGCCTGTGGTGTAAGTGCCCAGGGGCCTCCACAGCGTCTGGCATTGGGGTGGAGGGAGGGGGCTTCCACAAACTTGTGCCCAGGAGCCTCACAAGACCATGATTTAGCTCTTCTCAGAGCTTACAGACAAAAAAAATGTGTTGCTATATTTGTCGCTAGTCACACCTTCAGTGTGACTGGTGTCCTAATCTCATGTCTAATCATGCCAATCTAATTAGCCCACAGCAGTGCTTGATGCATATTGGGTGCACCTGCAAGTATCAGTGTATCTGTAGTGTTATTAACTGTTTTGTCTTCAGGAGTCATTTGTCTGGTGTTCTAATTTTGAAGCACCAATGGACCCAGCTGAGAACTTTAGAAAGTGTGTGCTTCCATGTCAGAGGTTTCGGACACCTGAGGACATCCAAATTCTGTGTTGTTGCCTGGGTGAAGAACATGCATAATGAATTTGTTTATTTAATGCTCACTCTGCAAGGACTTCTTGCTGAAGAAGTTCTGTTCTTGTTTCCTAAAGCTGATTTGAAGCAATGCAACATTGTTAAAGTGCTATATAAATAAAATTGAATTGAAAATTGAATGTTATTGTAACAATGAGCTGATAAGCCCTCTGTGAACTGAGAGTAGGCAAGATTTTAAATTCACGAACTGGTATCACGAACTGGAATACCACTGGTACAATATTCAGGGCCTGTTTACGTGTTTATGCAAGACCACAGGACCGGTAAATAAGCTTCTGGCCCCAGAAATTATAGGCTGGCTGGGTATCTGGCATCAGATGAGGACTTGGACCACCACAGGATATATTCTGAATGGCCTGAAACTGCGCTCTCACAGCTCTGAACTTCACAACCACCTGTAACTACCACATCTGTACAGATGTCCAAAACAACTCGAGGGCGAGACCAATAGGTTGAGAAGAATCTTTTTTCTTCAATATCAGCCAAGCTCATTCACAGAGTCTCTCTGCAGCCACCATAACTGCCATAGTGCGTCTTATAGAAGCGGCCATGTGTTTGGTGGCCCGGAGAGCTAAATCCGTAGAGCAGCGGAGCTCAGCCATTGCATCAGGGAAAAGCCCTGATCCAAGTCCTTGAGCAGGTTGGCTTGGTATCCCTGCAATACGCCCATTGTATGTAACACAGCACCAGTCTTACCCGCTGTTGCATATGTTCTTCCATTCAGAAACAATGAGACCCGAAGTAAACCAACTGGCAGAGTCTGAGTCTGCAGGGATAAAGTGCCGCCCTTTGAGAGTCTCATTAATGAGAGGTCTCCCTGCATACCCATGCCATCACATTCCCTTATTCACACATTCAAATAATTCACCCACAAATGCATTTAAAAATGAGATAATACACATATACCTCAGTGTGAGCAAGAGCAGGGAGAAAGAGCAGGCACAAGGGAGCTTCGCAGCCATGACCAGCCAGGAATCATTTGTTGAAAATCAACGACTTCTCATGCCTGCGGGACTTAATCTGCAACAGCTCCTCATATTCAGGGCAGGCAGGCTGGGAAAGCTACACCACAATCTCGCATGATGATGATATCCAACAGATCACAGGACGCCGATGAGAGCTTCCTCTGCCTCAGTGGATTGTGCCCCCCTTCAGCAGGGGAGCAAAAAAACATCCTGCCAACTTACGAGATAAGCCTCCACTAAGCCTCAGCAGCAGCTGGACTGGCATGCATGGACTGGCATGCATGTTCTTAACACAGAATTTGTGTGTGTCCTCAGGTCAGAAACCTCTGACAGGGAGGCACACATGTTCTGAAGTTCTGTGCAGCTGGGTCCATTGGTGCTTCAGTATGAGAACAACAAACAAATGGCTCCTGAAGAAAAACAGCTGATGACCGTCTACTGTCTACTGATGCACTGATTTACTTGCGGGTGCACCTGATGCGTATCAAGCACTGCCGTGGGCCAGTTAGATTGGCATGATTAGACACGTGATTCAAACACCAGTCACACAAAGGTGTTTCCCATAGCATCAAACCAGAAGCAGCGTCGAGCTCTCACGAAAAGTAATTTATTTAAATGTTTTAAGTCTTTAAGAGTTATATTTTAGTCTATTGTCTTCTGTTGTCTCCCCTCTTTTTAACATTGACTTTGTATTGTTATACCCAGACTTTACAGATGGGGATAAAGCACTTCTCAGGGTTATTTGTCATGCTATGCATTGGAGTCGCCCTTTCCTTCCTTACCACTCTAGGTGAACACATCGTCCACCGTTGGATGATACCTAGGATGCAGAAATCATCACAGCATAAGTACTGGCTCCACACTAGTCAAGTGAGTGGATTTGTAGGATTTTTTGCTTGTTTTGTTAGCCGTAATCACTTTTAATCTTGCTGCCATGTTGCAGCATCAGGGAATGCAGTGCTAATTATTCACTTTGTAATTCTTTGAATTTCTCACATTTTCTTTAATAACAATTTAATTTGTTCTGTCAGAGATTACATCGAGCACTTAACCCGACTTTCAAAGAAGGCAAACTCCAGACTATTGCAAAACAGGAGAAAAGGTAACCTGCTCTTATAAAAGCCCAACCGTTTATAAAACAATTTAAAATTGTAAATAATTATTAAAAGCGCTCCGTTTCTGAACCAAAAAAGTTACAGACTGCAGCGTTAATGTGCCAGAGGAGAACTGGCCCTCCCCTTGAACCTGGTTTCTCGTTTTTTCATTTTTTCTACATCTATACATCATTGAAGTTTTGGTTCCTTGCGAGAGTGCTGACAGCTTGGTTTAGGTTTTGTAAACTGTTAATATTGCTTTAATCTAACTACATTCCTAAATACTCTTGTATTCCACATTTTCTCCCATTCTCTTTTCATTTTACAATGTTCAGATGCTTTATGGTGTTATTGCAAACCCCTTATACTCATGTTCTGTAAAATTTTATTTTCCTCTTAAGCACCATCTCCATGTAGGCTGGAAAGGCATAGCTTGTTTAATATAATACTTGTCATTGATCATGGTAATTGACTAAATGTCACATAGTCTCAAAAGACATACTGTTTTAATAGGCTGTCTGGATACATTACCTTATGACAATTCACTATGATAGGTATGAGCCTTCATATACAATGACAAGAATTTTGGTGCATGTCCATTTATTCAAATGGTTCAAATGTGTAGTTATCATTAGTTCAGTCAACTTTATATTTGTAAACTATTTATAATTTTAGTATCCCTAATTATTTTTACTAATATACATTTTATAATGAACAATAAAGTTGCAGTAATGTATTCTGCATTATAATAATTTATGTCTCATAATTTTAAGTCTCATAATTTTCCTGTTTTCTTTGTTTTTATTTGCATTATATGTAAAGCTGCTTTGAAACAATGCAACATTGAAATGAAAAAATGAATACAGAAGGAATTAATTTTTTTACATTTACATTTAAATGTAAATGCTTTAAAAAAGTAAATTTAGGTTATTCCTGAATTTTGATTAATGTGTGTGTTAAAGAATACAGAATATTGAACTTTGTCACAGTATTTGATATATAATGTTTAGTGTACAATGAAGAATGTTTTTGAATAAAAATGAACAAAAATCTGTTGAACAAAAACAGACCGGTGTTCAAATGGTTTTCTTACCTTACACCGATTTGCAATGGTAAGTTAATAATAATGATAATGAATAATGATTTATAATTTTCAATTATAAGACAATAGACGTGGTTACATCACACCTGTAAATTAAAAGAGTCAGCTACTAAATTGCATGTGTGGTTGCTGGAATGGTAAATCACTTGTAAACAGCACTTGTTTGGAATTTCAACTGAATTTTAACGTCATCCATGTTAAGAAAATAACTTGCAAAGGTAAAAAAAACTTAAGGCTTTTTAAGGCAAAAAACTTGAAATTTTATGTTTCAAACAGAGATGGTTGTAGAAGGGCAAAAGTTAAAAGTTAAATAAAACCCATTGTGAAAGATTATTGGCAACCTATATTTAAAGGAATTGTTTAAAAAAATGAAAATTCTGTCATGACTTAACCACCCTTGTTAATTCCATACCTGTATGCTGTTATTATTTATTTATTTATTTTGTAATAAAAAAGGACTGCAGTAGAATAAAAAAATTCAATAACTTTTTAGTCTGTTCCACATTCAAAGCTATGTATTGAGGATAGCTATGTATTGAAATAAAGCTATTTCTGAGGAGTGTTTTTATGTATTTATGTATTTTTATAAACATTTTGGAGCTTGACAGGTATGGTAATTAATAACTGTTGTTAATAACTGTACAGAAGATTCTACAACAGTTTTTTGTGTTCTGCAGAACAACAACAGCATACAAATTTGAAACAACATCAGTGTAACAGAACTTTTATTGTAAGGTGAACTTTATCTTTGGGTGATATACTTTAGAACATTGTATTTACATATCTTCCTTGTTCTATTTAAGCTGCAATGTTGGAAACAACCAGCAAGTGCCATGGAACTCTTTGGGAACATCTAATTGCAATTGTCGGAAACTATCCAAACAAGAGGGGCAACAAAATGACGAGGAATGTTCACAGTGCAAAGAGCACTTTGAACATTCAAGAGAAGAGAAGAGACAGCTTCCATTACAGACCACATCTAATGGGAAAACAGACCTACTTGGCCTCACACAGAACCCAATAGCACAGGAAATTACAGACCTGGAAACACAAATCCAGCTCATCAAACAGCAACTGCAGTTTGCCATGAAGAAGAAAAAAGAACTGGAGCAGTATCACATAACAAAGACTTCAACCAATCCCTAGAGTTTTAAGAAATCTTTCTATGGATGGAGTTGTATGGATTGCAGTATTCAGACAGTCTTTGACCTACAGGTCGATTATTTCAATTGTGGTTTCTAGGAGAGCAAGACTTTCTTTTTTGAAGCTCTTTTTTATTTTGATTCCCCATTGAACTGAACTTGAAAAAGAGAAAAAAGAACATCAAAATTAGATATAACAGTATGTATATTACTGTATTTCAAGACGTTTCATTCGGAGCATATCCTGTTGTTGGTACATCGTAAAAGACACTGTGAATTTGCCTAAAGGGAAGGCATTTTATCCTTCAAAGTAACATTTATTTAAGGTGTCAAACTGTGAAATATAATGACATCTCCTGCATATTGTTACACAGAGCTGAAAACATTTTTAGGAAGAATGATGCCGTCTCTAGGGTTGGAATGAGAAAGTCTTAACCTTGAAAACACGCTGTTAACCTTGGGTGGTGTTGTTTGTACAGTATTAATTAAAAGCTTTGAGATATATTTCTGAGAGGTTAAGTTGCCTTTTAAGCCTTTTAAAAGTAACTGTATTTTCTGTGTATTCTGTATTTCTGTATATTAAACTGTTTTAAACAGAACAGATAGGAATCCAGATCTCCACAAGATCTCCAACAGGTCCTATAAATGTTATTGGCAAGCCATCTGCTCCACAGCTCCAACAACAGTCATTTTAAGCAATTTAGCCTTCCTGTTTTCATTTTGTGTTCCTGTAGCTCAGTTGGTAGAGCATTGCGTTAGCAGCGCAAAGGTTGTGGGGTTGATTTCCTGGGGATCACACATACTGATGAAATATATATCTTAAATGTAAATGTACATGAAACAGTGATGATTTGATGTAATGATTCTTTTTCAGCTATACGTGACAAAAGTAATGACTTGCAGTTCAATAACTCAAGACCTCACTGACCAATTCAGTGAGTCATCATGAGTCTTTACGATAATTCAAACTGAAAAGTAGTTTGAGTGTTATTTCAGGGTTTTTAGTAAAAAAGAAAAATACATGGGGTATGTACAGCTTGATGAATATGTTTGTGAACCAATAGTATCTGAATTTCAGCATAAATGGCTTCTGATATCTTTCATTGTAATAATTGTAAATTATTTTAATTTGCAAACAATAAATGCCTCTTTATAATCCTGGTGTTTAACTTTTTACTGGTACTGTGGTTTCAGACTTAATGCTATGTGCATGTTCAACTGAATGCCAAGTTCATAGAAACTCTTGAAAACGTTTCTGTGAATATTGATTTTAGCCCGTACAAAGAATGCATCAGTTTGCTGGTTCACACAATTTTTCATTCAATGCTTGTGATTGTTTAAACCATTTAATCAACATTGTTAATTGCAGTGTCTGTAGTTAAAAAGTCAGTATTCTTGTGATTATGTTTAAGGAGCCATTCAACTAGCTAGAACTTCAAAAGACAAACTTTTTAAGAGAACTTACAGCTGATGCAATTGAGTGACAGATTGAATGACTTGTTTAAAACACCTAGAACATTTTAGAGCATTTTGTTACAAACACCACCACCACAGGTACAATGTAGTTTTCTTTTTGTTTATGGATGTAGTCAAACTGACATTTTCCACAAAAATGAACCTGACAGCTCAGATTATAAATTATTATAAACTTACTGTAGTGGCTCTGTGGAGACAGTTTTGAACACAGAATCTTTAACCAAAGTTATATATTGTAGCTTTAATAAAAAAAATTAATTATACACAATTGCATTAATTTAATCTGAAATAAGTACTGTGTATTCAATTATCTATATCTTTAATTATAGTTAAGTACTTTAGCATCGTATATTATTTTAGTTAGAAATTTCCTTAGGTCTTTGTTTAGGTTCCGAAGTTTAATAGCAGCTTCATACAACTTCTGAATGGAAAAAACTTTGGGAGAAACCAGGCTCAACTGTGAGAGTCAATTCTCCTCCGGCACATTAAAGCTGCAATTTGTAATATTCTTGTATATAAACAGAGAGCTGATAATACTGATTTATAATTATATATTGATTTTTAAAATCTGTCAGGTCTGATTTTGTGAAAATATATGAATCACCACGGAATGTTACAAACAGAGATAAAAGCATAATGTTAGTAATTGCAGCTACAGCATCACACTGCTGTGACTAGGCAGGGACTAACTAGGCTGGAGGTAGGTAAGTAGATAATAGGAAGTTTAATAAAGAAGTCCATCATATTCACATTTATTTGTCTCAGGGGTCGACCCATCCTGTCTCCCCACCATGACATCAGTCTGGATAAAAGATAAAGTTGGTCTGGATAAAGTTTTTGTCATATAAATTATCTTCAGTATATGATACATAGTGACAGACATATTTAATTTAAATATTTAAAATTTAGTTCAAAACCAAAATGTTGTACTTTAATAGATTAACATTGTGAACAATATGGCTTTATGGCTTACAATTTCTCTTTTGATTTAGTACATTAGGTTGACAGGACATAGATGTATCAGGATTTTATATAAGAAAATTTCAGATTTTATTGTAGGACATTTAAAACAATTGCCTAAACATGTCTGTCATGATGCTGTAACTGTTATATGAT
Organism: Chromobotia macracanthus; assembly: GCA_036877525.1. Classification (NCBI taxonomy): domain Eukaryota; kingdom Metazoa; phylum Chordata; class Actinopteri; order Cypriniformes; family Botiidae; genus Chromobotia; species Chromobotia macracanthus. The sequence goes on along the minus strand of JAZGTH010000045.1, from coordinate 1,391,559 downwards.
GTCACCCTTGCACTGAAGAAATAATGAACGATCTACTCAACAAAGACTTTAAACACCATCTTCTTGATTCATCATATTTAATCTGACTAGATCTTTTGTTGCTGCACATATTTTTCACAGTCTTCACAGTGATCTATCAATAAGTGAACGGACTGAGGGTGCTCTGTTGGCATTTCATCTGAGGCTGAAACTATGCTGTCGTAAATGAAAAAAGGCATACAACAAAATGTTTTTAATGATAGGTAAAACATTTAGGTTATGAGCATAACCCTGGTTCCCTAAAGATGCTGCATCAGTTGCTGACAATATGGGAACTTTTACCAGATGTGACGATCTCTAATGCCTGTACAAAATTACGCCAATACATTGACAGATTTAAGGCATATTTTCCCCTCCAAGTGTAGTCCCCTCCCACACCACACACATAAGCCAGTGTTCAGTGTCTATTGTAAGTGTGATTTTACAGATTTTTGCAGATTTTCTCCTCATTTGCTCCCTTTAGGGAATCAGATTATGAACATTCCCTTTCAAGCTGGTTAGTCTATGCTGTGTCAGTAATTGACAATATGGGAACTGTATTCTGTAACACTGTGCTTCTGATTCAGCACAGTCCTCTGTAACCAACTGGGTGGATAAAAAACAGCCCTCCTTCAAAGACAACTTTTGGGGAGAGACACATCTAGGTTATAAAACCCAGTGAGTACAGGGATGTACAGCCCACAGTAAATGTTTTCTAAAGACACCCAAGCCCAGGAGGATGCCATGTTCCTGGAAAAATTAGCTCTTGGCCCTCAAGTACAGGGCTGATCCTGAAAATCATGAACAAGAGCTATAGATCCTATTACCTACACAGCCAATAGATTTAGGCTTATTCAATATCTGCCACTGATAGCTAAAATCAACATTTATACACAGTGTCGAGGAATGATCAGTTCAGGAAAAGATGAGTCTTTCAAGTCCACTGAAATGAACCAGTCCAACAAATGACTGAGACTATTTATTTCTTATTAACATCCTGAATGGTGACCAGTTCAAGCACCTCAGATCTAGTGATCTAATATGGATCAGAGACAAAACCTGAAACTAAAGATGTGCCCAAAGCTGTATACCTTATTCAAAAAGTCATGGATAATGGCTTCAACACAAATAATGAATTATACTAAATAATAGGAAAATATTTCAGCAGACACAGTCACTTCTTGTGTTTCCTGGATAACAAGTGAGCCAGGGGATAGCACAATATATAAACCTCTAAAATTATTATGTGATGAGTGTGTTTAGAAAATGAGTGTATATTCTGTGAATAAGCACAGCATGATCACAAATCAAAGAGCTGGGCTGCAGTCTTTGTGCGTCTTTCAGAAATCAGATCTTGCCAACAGTAGTATCTAAGATACTAAATCATACACATTTTTTAGTATTTGATGTCTGTTTAACCCCTTCATCTGTAGGTTTTGAATTCCATACTAGGATATGTGTTAGAAACAAGATGGTATAGTGTCAATAATCTATGCTAATAGTAGGTGGCAGTAGGTACACTATTAAGTGCAAACCTCTGTAGTGTCTGAGACAGATCAGCCCCAAAACTGCAACACCCAGATGCAGAACCAGGCTTCTGGTGACCATAGCAATGCATAGATAAGACTGTTTTACAACCTTTAAAAGGAATGTAGAGAGATTCACTCTCACTTCATTTCCTTTGAGAACACACAAAGTTTTTTTTTTGCTTGTGAACATATTCCCATAAGAATGCATAATAGAAATGCATAAACACATGTATCCCATATTCCCCATGCTATATGTCCTCAGTGTTTTATGTTTGTATATATACTAATGCTAAGTGCATATTTAAATAAACATTTCACCCTGTTAATCAACATTACATGTACCTGTGTTTAATATCTGTGAGTTGCATTTTTGATATCCTGAACATTAGTGTCCTTAACATTTCGATAACTTTGGTTTATATTAGTATTAGAAAACTTCTGAAGATTTCCACCTTGACAGCCAATCAAATTCCATATGCAAAACAGCATGTTGGAAGAAAAAGAGAGTTAACTTTCCCTCCAAGAGGACAACCTCTGATTGGATCACACGACTCGGGGTGTGACATCCTCATTCAGTTTAAAAGACCAGTGTCCAAGAACACAAGCGTCTTTGGTCAAAGACCAAACTGGTTTTAGTCTGCATCAAACTGGTTTTCTCCCTCTCATCAATACAGCATCCAGTTAAGATCAACTGGAGCCCAAACTAACTGCATCAGGATGCTTTCCTTCAAAGAGCAATAATGCCAATAATATATTCACATATATCATGAGAACCATTGAGATTTATTGATGTGGACTGATGTGGACTTGTGTGGCCATGTTTGCTGTACTGGTTCATAAAGATATGTGTACATTTAAACATGCCCTGTAACCAAACTAGAGTTTTATATATTTTCTTTAATGATGAATGGAAGCACCTTTTAGGGTTTAAAATCTTGGGCACCATTCACTGCCTTTTGAAAACTGTGAAAAGAGGATATTATTTGATATAACTCAGATTCTTTTCGGCTGAAAGAAGAAAATCATAGGATGCCTTGTGGGTTATTTAATGGGTAATTTTTATTTTTGAGTGGAGTATTATCCCTTTAGTTATCATGATTTTAATGTTTGCAAAATATGACTATTTAACCTCATACTGACCTCATATTGGCATAGTTTGCTGCAATGTTGCTTTTAAGACTTCAGTCGAAAGAAATAATCATATCACTAAATGTGCAAAATTTGCAGAGGGTGTCGAGCAGCCAAGTTGGGACGCAGTGTTGACAAACTGCAACCCTGAAGAGTCTAAGAAAACTGCACTGGATTTCACTCATATGTGCGTGATGAGGCACATATATGAATGCATGACTAAATAGAATGCATGACTAAACACATTCCTGTTTCCCTAAAAAAGAAACTCACTCAAATAACTGGCCTTGGTTATTATCAACTATTTATTTGACAGACTAATCAGGAAAATAGATTTAGCATTTCAACATTTTGAAATGCAAACTTTAAAGAAAAAAATAAGTTGGGAATTACAGGTTATTCAAACAGTTCTGTGTATTTCATGCTGAGTACGTCCATTCAAAGATGCCCAAGAATCAGATACAACAACGTGTAACAATTTGATGCGTTTTCTTTAACCTTACACCAAAATATAGGTATACCAAAAACATTCCTGGAAAATCAGCAGGCAAAATAAATCAAAATTCTTTATACAGATAAAAAAAGAATACAAAAATGATATTTGCCCAAAAATGTACAGAAACAAAAACTACAAATCAATCTTTGTACATATACCACTTAACAACATCAATATTTCAGGTACAATATATATAGACTGTATTTATTTACTTCGTAATGTAAAACATGACAAAGAAGGCATACATCTGGACATGAATTGAGCAGTGTTGACATTATGAGGAAAGCTACAGCACTCTGTTATACAAAATGTACAAAACAGCTGCTTTTAGGTACTAAACTAATTATAACATAATACTGTCTTTCTTCATTCTTTTTTACAGTATGCCACAGTACAAAAACATTTTGTGCCTAAAAGTGTTGAGGTGAAGCAAAAGTGACGCGGTGCTGCCCCCTTAGTCATGTGACTTCAGTCATGGATGCTGAATGGTTCTGAAAGACAAACAAAATAGGATTCAGAGAGCTTTGCTGTGTTACTGTTGTGGTAATTGGCAACTTGTTGCCTAAACACTGATTACCCATCTAACTAATTTATCTGGACCATCGGAACACCACAGAGCAGAACATATAATTTCATAATCCCAATTCCCACTAAATCAACAGCTTTGATTATTGCACTTGTTCAGATAATGATAGGATACCTGACTTTTCAGGTATTTTTCCAAAACATGCTGTTTACTTTGCCAGCTTCAAATTGCACTAGTATGTTACGTCTGTGTCAAAAGAAGAATTCCTCTGCCCCAGATTAGTCTCTTAGAGGTATTTTACTAGATTTTCCCAGCTGCAAAGAATGTCAAAATTATTTGGGAAACAACCATTGTATTTCCCCGCTGTATAAGATGACAAAATGCATCTGTCTGGGCATTGGTTAGCCCATTCCCCATTTAGGTGCAAAAATAAGTGATAAGCTGCTATAGCCACTCTTTAAGGAAATAGAGGAAAAATATATATATTTTTTTTTACTCAGGGGCCAAATAAACTTGTACTGCACATAAAGGCTTCACAGTCAGTGTTTATGAAATCCATACCAAATAAAGACTGGAACTGACCCCGGGAATACTATCTAGGATAAAGACGGCAAATACTGCAAACATAAGTTAATGTCAATTAGTGTATAATTTCTTGAGGCTTTTGCATCTCTCTCAATTCATATCTTATCATTATAGTTTTATTTAGCACATGAAAAATAATGCTTCTACATCCATTGGGTCTCAAATTTTGTGTTCTGTGTAAATTACTGTTTAGGCCCATCTTGACAGCACACATCATGATGTGTATTAAAGAAAGCACTAAGGACATATGATTAATTTACAGAGGAAGAGAGAATAATAAATTATATTATATCATATCATATTATATCATATATTATACAATAGTGGAATAACAGAGAATGTCTTAAGTTTAATTCTAACGGTGACTAGTGAATAGTTTTTTACAAAAATACAATAATGCTGATATGGAGTCCAGCAGCACTTATTAATGTATATTAAATTACTGCTGTGATTCCAAATTCAACAAATGTTGCAAAACCCTGGATTAAACATAAATACTAAAAATGTAGGATTTAAAAGACATTAATCTAGGGTTAAAGGTGAAAACCACTACAAATGGATTTTAAAGGTTACCTGTGCGCTGAGAGTCTCCAGGGGGCTTTCCACACGTGGGAATGTCATCAATGGAAGTCCACGGTATTCCTTCTGCTTCTGTTTGGTAGGAGTGGAGTGTGTTCCTTTGAAGTTGTTCACTACACAGATTCCCTACAGTAAGAAAGAAAAATGTACCAATTTGGACAGTTACCAAAGATAAGCCAAAGTCTAGATGTCATGATAAAATTCTTACCACATTGTCCATTTGCTACCAACAACATGCCACTATGCATCAGTGCATTGTGATTATGATTGTGGAATTTAATAATTAATTACAATTGACTATTCTTAAGATTTATTTAAAGATTACAAAAGGGGAAATACTGCATGTATCCTCCCAGGTTATAATGTGTTTCTATTGTGTTTCTAAGTGCCCCAGCAATGTTTCACTCTATTTTGAGACAATTTAAGTATATCCTTCTTAAAACTATTGAAACACACAGAACTTCCAAAGACTGACTTACATTAGACAATCCATAGACAACTATGAAGGTAGGATTAGTTAGTCACTAGTGTTTTTAAGATGGAACCTGGATGGAATGGTTTTGAAATAATATCATGCGTTAATTTTTACGTGCAAAATCTTTTGTGAGCTATGTTCAGGGGTAAAACATTATTTACTGAATATGTAGATATAGTAATACAATTAAACAGAATGGAAATATTTTCAATATTTCCAGAAGCATAATTAGATCAACTTACATTACCAATTCATTACCAGTACATACCAATATATTATCAGTCAAAGGACTGAACACAGTTTTTGTTAATATTTCTTTAGCCATTCAGTCCAATTCATGCTTGAAAATAAATTTAAAAAATTTCTAATTATATTTGTCTACTAATTTCCTTACATGTATGTATATGTATATTATATATAGTATATATACCTCAGTATAGATGTTTTGTGAAAGCAAACTATGAAACCCACCAGAAAAAGAGCTACAGAAGCTCCTAATATAAAGCCAGCAACAACATCTGAGCAGTGGTTACGGTATTCTGAGACCCTGTTCAGGCCAGTAAGAAAAGCAGCACACAGGATTCCCAGACAGAGCACAGGCTTGGCCAGACGACTACTTTTTGTCTTGATAGTGCTTGTGATGTACATCTGAAAACAGGCACACGCAAACGCACTCGCTGAGAAAACGATTTATTCACTGGCTTTGTTTAGCAGCAGGTGACTAAGGAAATCAAGCTTAAATAAATACACAGTGCTTAGTCCACCTCTGGGAAATTATGGCCATTTACAGATAAAGGAGTCTGAGTAAATAACCTGTCATTTCCATTAAAAGAGGAAGTGAGATAGAAATAGACAGAGCTGCTCTAAACTGACCACAATCAAAATTTACTATATTGATAACCCTTTAACAATTCACACAAAACTTTAACCAAAGGTTTTATTAAACATTTTTTCTTAGAAAATAGCAACTTAAAATGAAGCAATGCTAATTTAATATTTAAATACATAATTTAATCTGTTCATATTTATATTATTTAACTTTCTAATTAATGGAATGTGTTATATATAATGCTAGTTTCTGCATTATATCTTTTCTCTTATATGGATCTACATTAATATTAAGAATCATCTACAACTGTAAAATAAAACGTTACAGTAATATTTTTATGTTAGGATCTTCATCTTTAGCTGTGTCTGAAATAGTTTCCATCCCTTATATAATGCACTATACATTTATCTAGAATCTAGAAAGTTTTCAACTGAATGTCAAATTGTTTGTCTACAAAATATACAAAATATAGTGAGCTTTGTTCTTTATAAAAGAAAAAAGCATTTGCTAATGTAGATTCGTTTTTGATACAGTCATGTGAAAAATTAGGACACCCTATGAAAGCCTGTGTATTTTTTTAACATTTTTGCAACATTTTGGATATATGGATATTTAATCTCAGTTTTAACAATAGAGAGAGATTAAAGTAACATATCTAAGCAATTAAAACTGAAGAGGGGATTTTCTGTAAAATGTAATTCCACAAAATGCAAATTCTAACTGAGGCAAAAGTTAGGACACCCTCACATGTATTCCCTCTTAAAATGGCTTAAATTACACACAGGTGTATCACGCCAGGTGCACATAATTAGTAGATCGTTACTCAGCATTTTGAATGAGGCTTGCCCTATCTAAACCTCAGACATTTTGTTTGGTGTGCTCCTGACTGTTGAAGTGAGAGTGAGCACCATGGTGAGAGCAAAAGAGCTGTCATCCTATGAGTCTGGTAAGGGATATAAAAAGATCTCAAAAGATTTTGTATTCAGCCATTCCACTGTCCAGAAGATCGTCTACAAGTGGAGGGCTTTCAAAACAGCTGCCAACATGCCCAGGTCTGGTCGCCCCAGCAAGTTCACCCCAAAAGTAGACCGCAAGATGCTAAAAGAGGTCTCCAAAAACCCTAAAATGTCATCTCTGGACCTACAGCAGGCTCTGGCTACTGTTGATGTAAAAGTGCATGCCTGTACAATCAGAAAGAGACTGCACAAGTTTAACTTGCATGGGAGGTGTGCAAGGAGGAAACCTTTGCTCTCTGAGAGAAACATCAAGGCCAGACTGACATTTGCCAGAAAGAATGTTGACAAAGACCATGACTTCTGGAATAATGTTCTTTGGACAGATGAGTCCAAAATTGAATTATTTGGACACCAGAGCGGAGGACATGTTTGGTGTAAACCAAAGACAGCATTCTTTGCAGTGAGAAAATGGCACAAATCCAAAGACCCATCTAATCTAGGCAACTATCAATCTCTGCTTTCATCCTTTTCTGGTAAAGTCCATGCTGCCAAATCCACATATTTCCACAACAAAATTAACAACGCCTCAAACACACGCACACTCTTCAAAACACTCAACTCTCTTCTCTGTACCCCTACACCACCACCCACAACCTCTTTAACTGCTGATGATTTTGCTAAGTCCTTCACTGACAAAACATCCAACATCAGCAGCCAGTTCTCAGCTCCACACACACAGGAACCCAGACCAACCACATACACAGGCACACATCTCCTGTCTTCCTTCTCTCCTCCCACTGAGATAGAACTTTCCAAACTTCTCCTCAACAGTCACCCCACCACCTGCCCTCTAGACCCCATCCCCTCACACCTCCTACAATCCATCGCTCCTGCACTTGCACCAGCACTTACTCACATCATCAACACATCTCTCCACACTGGCATCTTCCCTACTGCATTCAAGCAGGCTTGGGTAACCCCACTGCTTAAAAAAACCCACATTAGACACTTCACTTGTAGACAGTTACAGACCTGTCTCTCTCCTACCATTCATAGCAAAAACTCTTGAGCGAGTTGTTTTCAATCAGGTGTCTTCTTTCCTCACTCAGAACAACCAAGCGGCCACTCAACAGAGACGGCTCTACTGTCGGTCACTGAGTCCCTACGGATTGCAAAGGCTAACTCAAAATCCTCATTCTACTTGATCTATCCGCTGCCTTTGACACAGTCAATCACCAGATCCTTCTGTCCACCCTCATGTCACTGGGCATCACAGGTACTCCACTTCATTGGTTTGAAACCTACCTTACTGGTAGGTCTTTCAGGGTTTCCTGGAGAGGGTAAGTATTCAAAGTTCATCAGCTGATCACTAGGGTTCCCCAGGGTTCTGTTCTTGGACCCCTCCTCTTCTCCATATACACAACATCACTGGGTCCCATCATACATGCACATGGGTTCTCTTACCATTGCTATGCTGACGACACTCAGCTCTTCCTTTCATTCCTTCCAGATGATCCCACGGTAGCTGCACGTATGTCAAGCTGTCTGGCGGACATCTCGGCATGGATGAAAGAACACCATCTGCAGCTCAACCTGGCAAAGACTGAGCTTCTTGTCTTCCCTGCCAATCCAACCCTACATCACGATTTCACCATCCAATTAGGTACATCTTCCATTACCCCATCAAATTCGGCCAGAAATCTTGGAGTAATCTTTGATGACCAACTGACCTTCAAAGAACACATTGCTAAGACGGCTCGGTCATGCAGATTTGCATTACATAACATCAGGACAATCAGGACTTCTAACAGAATATGCAACACAACTTCTCGTCCAGGCTCTGGTCATTTCTAGGCTTGATTACTGCAATGCTCTTCTGGCAGGACTGCCATCATGCACAATCAAGCCTCTACAAATGATTCAGAATGCTGCAGTGTGTCTCGTCTTCAACGAGCCCAAAAGAGCCCAAGTCACCCCTCTCCTCATCTCTCTGCATTGGCTACCGCTCACTGCTCGCATCAAGTTCAAGGCCTTGACGCTTGCTTACAGATCTATCACTGGGTCAGCACCCTCCTACTTTCACTCATTCTTACGAGTCTATGCTCCTACCAGAAGCCTGCGATCACAGAAGGAACGAAGGCTTGTGGCACCTCAATAAAACCTCATACCAACTGTGAAGCATGGAGGTGGAAGTGTCATGGTTTGGGGCTGCTTTGCTGCAGCAGGACCTGGTCAGCTCACCATCATAGAATCCACCATGAATTCTACTGTGTATCAGAAGGTGCTTGAACATGTGAAACCAACATGTGAACCATCCAAGCTGAAGCGGAACTGGACCATGCAACATGACAATGACCCAAAACATACTAGTAAATCAACCAAAGACTGGCTGAAAAGGAAGAAATGGAGAGTCCTGGCCGAGTCAAAGTCCAGATCTGAATCCCATGGAGATATTGTGGGGTGACTTGAAAAGGGCTGTACATGCAAGAAACCCCTCAAACATCTCGCAGCTGAAAAAATTCTGCATTGAGGAGTGGGGTAAAATTTCCTCAGACCGATGTCAGAGACTAGTAGATGGCTACAAGAAACGTCTCACAGCAGTAATTTCAGCCAAAGGAGGTAACACTAGCTATTAGGGGCTAGGGTGTCCTATATTTTTCCTTAGTTAAAATAGGCATTTTTGTAGAATTACATTTACAGAAGATCTTGAAAAGACTTTTCTTCAGTTTTAATTGTTTAGTTATATTACTTTAATCTCTCTCTATTGTTAAAATTGAGACTAAATAACCATATATTAAAAAATGTTACAAAATACACGCTTTCACAGGGTGTCCTAATTTTTTCACGACTGTACATACTTTATTTTCACAAAGGCAAATAGCCTGTCAAAATCAACAACCCTTAAAATAAGTGCCATTTGAAAATGAGGTTGAAAAGGCAATATCAACACACTGTTATACAAATTGAATTTAATTATGCAACTGCAAAACTATTTAGGATGCATACTAGTCTCTTACAGTGACGTAGACGGCGGAGTAGACACTGAGTGAAGCATCTTTGGATGGGAATGACCTCCTGGCTCTTTCCACCACCATCTGGTTCCCAGTGCAGATGTTACCATTGGTAATAAACTGGTGGTTGAAGCGACAATCCATCCCTGTGTAATTTGGCTTGCAGACACTAAGAAAGTATGGTGCCAAATTGCCAGTTACTACCTGGCCAGCGTTGACAAAGATGTCGGTTGCAAACAGGCCAAACGCAAAGACACCTGTAATATACAGATAAAATTACACAAACAAATATTACAGTTCTCCTAATTAGGAATGGAAAATATAAGCAGTTCGGACAAGGTTTGCAGAACGAGCATGAATACCAATGTAGTCTTGACAGAACAATCTGTTATTTTAATCATCATCTAGATGTAATTACAGATGCCCAGTAGAGCAAAAGCACAATTAGCATACAACATTTGGTATAAACAAAACTACTTAATGTTTTATCTTTTGCAAGTAATTATGATGTCCCTTATGAACAGAATAAAGTGAGCTTTCTCAGATGTACATTTTAGCAGATTGTGTAATCTTGTAATGATGTTCAAGAAATAGTTCAACCGAAAAATTGTCATTTACTCGCCTTCATGTCACTCCAAATTTGTATTAATTTCTTGGTGTTTTTTAAATGTTCCACATTATGAACAGACACAGACTCACAAAAGGTGAAAGATTTTAACTATATAACTATATATTTTAACTATATTAAAGCTTTCTAATGATTCAAGTATGTAACTTTAATACACCATTTTTAAAATGTTTTTAGAGATGTAGAATATTTTACTGAACAATTCTAAAGTAAGCAGTTTGCATTTCTGATTAAAAGTGAATGGGGATTGGCAAAATCATATGACACTTCATGTGTGTGTGTGTGTGTGTGTGTGTGTGTGTGTGTGTGTGTGTGTGTGTGTGTGTGGCGCGCGCACGTGCAACGCAAATTTTCTTCCAAAATTTTCTTTCAAATCCAAATATGTATCTGTTAACATTTATTAATGCACTTAAGGAACTAATGGGAACGGACAATGAATAACTGTATTGGTATAAAATAACATTAACAAAGGTTAATAAATGCTGTAAAGATATTGCTCATTGTTAGTTCATGTTAGCAAATAGCAAAGATAATGAACAGAACCTTATTGTAAAGTGTCAGATTTTCATGTGGTTTAGGTTTTAATGATTTAAGTGTTATTATGTTTTAAGTTTATGTTCCACCTTAGCAGTCAGCAAACACTGAGATCGGTACACCTGTAGGCTTGACTGTATCATACAGTGTTATTTGCTGCTCACCATAGACTTTTGTGGTGACAACTTTTGTTTTTTAAATTAAGAGGAAAACATGCTCAAAAAGCAGGGCAAGAACAGGCTTTTCACTTTTTTAATGATTAAACTAAACAAACTGGTATGTTCCATGTGTTCAGTCATCTATTATTAAGTTACTTTCCTGTTGTTTTAGATTTTTACCATGGTATCAATTCAGTATTGGTATCAACGTTTTCCTCAGGCATTGTACCGAAGTCAAAATGTTGGTATCGTGACAACGCTAATTTTTCCAATTTTACAGTTTAAAAAATACTAATAAATAATGAATATTAATTAGCATTGCTTGGTCTAAAAATGTATAAAGTTTGATTGTTTCTAAAATGGGTCATATTGACAATGTACATGACTGCAAGCATGCCTGCATGGCCTTTATGCACTGAGATGTACTACACAGAAACTGTGGTGCTTCAGCCACCACATTTTCAGGTAGTACTGAGTAAGTTATACTGGGATTAACTGTTGTTACTGTTTTGTATTGCATTATACTGTACTGCAGTATGTGTTGGATATGCAGCATGTTAAATGTTTTTGTATTTACTGCCTGCACCTGTTTTGCTAAAATAAACAAGATCTAATTTTTTACGTTTGATACATTTATTTCACAGAAATGTGTAAAACTCTAAGTCATTGAAAAAGTTAGTTAAAACAAACTAATAGTTCATATTGAAACCATCCCTAACCATCATTATGACTCTATCACCATTATCACAACTCCCCAAACTGCCACCCTCAACTGTGTCAGTGTAACAGTGTAATGTCACTGTCTAATTCACAATCTAATAATAATAAAAATTTTGGTTGGTTCCACATGCAAATATATCATATGATTTCATAAGTCTAGGAATGTAGCACATCATATAGAATAGGGGTTGGTCACGCCTCCTCCAAGAGCTTTCAAGAAAGCGTGCTGGGGAGGCATGTACAGGGGTTAAAAAATAGTCTCTGTGCAGCACCTATGTTTCTTCACACAGCAGCAGAACGTGGTTATCAGTCTATTATTTCCTTCCTTATATAGGAGGTTAGGTCGAGACTACACCATTGGACTCACAACTGCATTTTCAGTTATGCACAGTCTTCTGATACCAAACAGATATAGTGGGGCATTACGTCTGTTTCAGACAGATGAAAAGCTGGAGATCATTCTCTGCATCATTCAGAGAAACACACTTTTTATCTGTCTGTAACACAACACGGACAACAAAGGGAATGAAAGTGATGTGGATAAAACAAATCAAAGTTATATAAACTACATCAACAGCAAAATAAGCTTCTTGAAGGGAAAGAATAATTCAATAATGGTGCTAGGCGTGCACAGACAGCAGTGGTTCAGCTGCGCTCTGCAGTGGTTCAGCTGCGCTCTGCAGTGGTTCAGCTGCGCTCTGCAGTGGTTCAGCTGCGCTCTGCAGTGGTTCAGCTGCGCTCTGCAGTGGTTCAGCTGCGCTCTGCAGTGGTTCAGCTGCGCTCTGCAAATGCTACCAGTGTGAAAGCAAAATGGGTGTGAGCTGTGACCGCTGTCTACAAACTGTTTGCGCATCGCTAATGCATGCAGTATGAAAAAGCTGTTATGTAGTGCAAAAAAAGGGAAGCAGCAACCTCTGTATAAAAATACAGCTAGTCACATCTGAGTGTGTTTATGGTTGGTTGTGTGTACGGGGGTCTCATCAATGTGTGTGCTGGCTCAAACGGGGGGCCCACTGTCTTTGCCTTTGTAAACCCTGGGTATAGACTATAGATTTATGTTATATGGTCATATGGCTTTGGCACAAAATGGTGTGGATAAACAATGACAGAATTTTCATTTTTGGTTAAAATATTCCTTTAACTGACTTTCACTGTAAAAGTGTATGTCTCAGAGCAAACTAGATTAGAATTCATTATGCCTCTAACTGTCTAAAGGGTGCCATTGAGGGATGTTCTCTGGTCACGATTGCTGGAGATTGTGAAAAGATCTTAATACAATGGTCCACATCAGAAGAAATTACCAGGGTCTCTACTGCATTGTGTCAGCTGCAGTACATCAATGTTTTCTATATTTTCTAATTCATCATGAGGCTTGGGTGCACTTGGTGCGCAACTAAATATTTAAGTAATTTTAAGGATATATTTGGACCTTTAAAACTAAACTTTAGGACCTAGCTCTGGTGTTTCTCAAAAATTATATTGAAATGATTAAAAAATAGATGTTTAAAATGAAAAAAAATAATGTGTATTATAACTAATTTTATGACATACACCCGTGGTTACTCTGCTAGGACACCTGTATAAACTGCGAAGAGAACTGACTTCATACATCACATTGACAGCAGTTGGAAGTCAGTTGTGAGAAAAGCTTTGGCATTATTTGTTTGCTGTGATATTTTGTGTCTAATGCAATAACATTTAGACATTTATAGTGTGACAAAATTGTATAACAACAATATACATGCTCCCTGCTCCCAATATATATCAGTCATTGAAAAAAAATATCTAAAATGTTACACACTAAAACAGAAGACTCACCAATAAACCTGATGATTCTTCGGATGAGTGGGTTTAGATAGCAGCACTCCCCTGTCACAATGGTTTTCTCCTGGGCAATGAGGGCTTCTCTAGTGGACTTCATGACATACATTGAGATTTCCCCAACAAAAATCTGCAATTAAACAAAATAAAAATTAGATAACACAGAATAGACACAACTAAAATTTTGCTGCAGACTGATCTTAGACCACTGCCTTATCTCTTGTATGGTATATCTAGTTAAGGCCACTCAATCGACTCAATCTATGTTTTTAAATCAGGTAAAAAAAATGTTAATTTAACACTAAGAATACAGCACAGTAGTAATGGTCCCATAATATCAGAATATCTTTTTTTTTAACTCGTTACCAACTTGTTGTCCATAAAACAATTCCCAAGAAAGTTAAAGCTGGCAGTTATTAAACCTCTTAAACCTCAATCCCAAAAACCATGGCAGGATCTGAGAAAATTAGAAGAAATCATTTATTTAGCTTCAGAAACATTTATTTAGCTTCAGAAACATTGTGATGAATGTATGTGCTTTTGAAGCTTTTAACATTTTCGGTCCTATTCACTTCCATTTAATGGACATAAAGAGATGCTATGATAAATATCTTTGTTTCAGTTTAACTAAAGAAAATAAATTCACATACACCAGGGATGACATGACGGTGAGTAAATGATAAGCGAATTAAAAAATTTTTTATTCTCACTTTCTATTAGACACATACTTTACTGCTGCTGCTGTCTTTCTTTTTAAAGGCGTTTTATGATTGAGCGCTCCAGTGGGATTGTTTTATCATAAATTGCCTACAGTGCAGACACAGTGCTTTGTCATTTGAGTGTCAAATGTCACATTTACTGCGCTTTACAATTTTAACAATTTTACAGCTTTCAACAGCTTTAAGATAGGACACAGCAGTACTGATTCACTAGCACAAATTCTGAAATTACAGTCTGAAAGAAAGACAGACTGATTTATATGATTTTTTTATGTGTGTAAATTAATTTACTAATTTTGCCTACATGGTAAGTCGATCAATGTTTGTGGAAACTTCCATAAGATTGCATAACTATTGAAATTTCAGACCCTAACAAAAACAACATTTTCATATATTTCAAGATATTAAGACATTATTTACGATATTTAAGCTGCCTCTTTGTTATTTGTTAGCGAGCAAATTGCCACAGCCATAGACAGTGCCAACTAGATAGAGGAGTGTGCTTTCAATTGTATGCATTTAGAATGACTTTAAAACAATTAAATAATAATTTCAAAATAATTAAATAACTTCCAGCTGTCTTCAAAAAGTCATCATCAACCAGTTACATCCTGACTGCAGGAAGCATTGTACCAACATCAAAGGACACGGCACATACAAGTGTCACACCATACAATACGAGATGGACCTTAATAACGGATTACAATTTGATTAATATCTCTCAATGTTATGTTTGAGTCAAATATATTTTTTTTACATTTAAGTTACACTATGTGTACATGATTAATATACCTACAGTAATATACAGTCAGAGGAAGACTAATCCCCAGTTGAGCTTGGTTGTTTCCAATATACCCAAGGCGTAAATGTCAAATAGTCATTTAAAGGAATACTTCAAATAAAATAAAAATTAATTCTGTATGTCATTTTGCTATCATTTACTCACTCTCATGTCATCCCATAGCTAACACATTCAACGGAACACAAAAGCATACATTTCCAAGAATCTTTATGCAGCTTTGGCCATTCCAGGACTCTCCATTTCTTCATTTTCAGCCAGTCTTTGGTTGATTTACTAGTATGTTTTGGGTCGATTTACTAGTATGTTTTGGGTCATTGTCATGTTGCATGGTCCAGTTCCGCTTCAGCTTTAATTTTCTAACAGATGGTCTCATGTTCTTCAAGCACCTTCTGATACACAGTAGAATTCATGGTGGATTCTATGATGGTGAGCTGACCAGGTCCTGCTGCAGCAAAGCAGTCCCAAACCATGACACTTCCACCTCCATGTTTCACAGTTGGTATGAGGTTCTTTTCCTGGAATGCTGTATTTGGTTTACACCAAATATGTCCTCTGCTCTGGTGTCCTAATAATAATTTAGTTTTGGACTCCAAAGAACATTATTCCAGAAGTCCTGGCCTTTGTCAACATTCTCTCTTGCAAATGTCAGTTTGGCCTTGATGTTTCTCTCGGAGAGCAAAGGTTTCCTCCTTGCACACCTCCCATGCAAGTTAAACTTGTGCAGTCTCTTTCTGATTGTAGAGGCATGCACTTTTACATCAACAGTAGCCAGAGACTGCTGTAGGTCCTGAGATGACATTTTAGGGTTTACTCTTGGGGTGAACTTGCTGGGGCGACCAGACCTGGGCATGTTGGCAGTTGTTTTGAAAGCCCTCCACTAGACGATCTTCCGGACAGTGGAATAGCTGATTACAAAATCTTTTGAGATCTTTTTAAATCCCTTCCCAGACTCATAGGATGGTACAATTTTTTTCTGAAGGCCTCTGACAGCTCTTTTGCTCTCACCATGGTGCTAACTCTCACTTCAACAGTCAGGAGCACCAAACAAAATGTCTGAGGTTTAGATAGGATTTTGAATGAGGCTTGCCCTGAGTAACGATCTACTAATTATGTGCACCTGGTGTGATACACCTGTGTGTGATTTGAGCCATTTTAAGAGGGAATACATGTGAGGGTGTCCTAACTTTTGCCTCAGTTAGAATTTGCATTTTGTGGAATTACATTTTACAGAAAATCCCCTCTTCAGTTTTAATTGCTTAGATATACTTTAATCTCTCTGTATTGTTAAAACTGAGATTAAATATGCATATATCCAAAATGTTGCAAAAATGTTACAAAAATGCAAAGGCTTTCATAGGGTGTCCTAATTTTTTGACATGACTGTATATCTGAAGGAGTGGGTTAATGTAGGAGGATGTTCCAGTGACTGTCCAGAAAACCAGGGTCTGAGATTTAAATTTGATACGGGTCGCTACAGGTTGCCAGTGGAGTGAGATCAAGACAGGTGTGACGTGGGCTCTTATCAGCTGATTGAAGACCAGACATGCTGCTGTATTCTGGATAATTTGCAGGGGTTTTATTGTGCTGGCTGAAAGGCCAGACAATAGTCCAGTCTTAATGTTACAAATTCTAGAATCTGCATTGTGTGCTCAGATAGGAAAGGTCTGATTATCCTGATGCTGTAGAGTATGCATCTGCATGACCGAGAGATTGTTGCAAGTTAGGGGTTAAGGGCTAAGTAGGTATTTGAGTTAATGAGTTAAACTGTGAAGTTGTGTTCTAATGATGGGTTGGCCCGGAATACCAGGTGTTCCTTCTTACTGAAGGTGAGCTAAAGTTCCTTCATCCAGGCTGAGATGTCTAACAGGCAAGCAGAAATACAAGTGGAGATGTGATCATTGGGATGTAATGGCAAATAAAACTGTGTGTTGTCTGTAGTAATGGTGTGAGAAGCCATGTGCTTTAATGACTGAACCCAGAAATGCTGTGTATATTGAGAAGAGGAGCAGGAACAAATCCCTGAGGAACTCCAGTGGTCAGATGATGGATCAACAATGATTCCTCTACTCTCAATTTCACAGGTCACTTTGAAGTCAGATATTTTATCCACCATACAACAGACGCTGATGCAGCAATGTCCTAAGTAAAAATCATTTTGGACAGCTTGAAGTTAAAAAAAAAAAAACACCATCTGAGGTCAGTGCTTGAAATCATGGAACTGGACTGCAGTGTTGATTTGTTGAACAGTACAAATGGTCCAAATGAAAACTTCAATCTGCTTTGTAATCTTTAAACAACATGTTTGAACCAGAAACAATTATTAAGGAATTAAAAAATATATACAGTGTACCTGGCTTAGGGTAAATAAAGATTGTATTTCCTGTGCTCTTGGTGTGGAAATGTGACAATTTTATCACACTAAAGCACATTTTTCCCAATTCCCATTACTGTAACAAAAAAGGAAATTTATACATTATACATACCATCTTAAATTAACTGTGCTATGCACATAAATGAAACCTTAAAAGCCCTTTCTTTTCAAAGAGATTACTTCGACTAGGATACTTGCAAAGACCAGCTGTCTTTGCAACATGGTCATATAGCAACAACTGCTTGGTTGATGACAGTCTAATCAGAATCAATGATGTAAATCAGCTAGTAAAAATAAACATGGTCCTGTAATCATATTACTATTACTATTAAGGCAATAAGAAGCATTATGTTTATAGGACACATACAAGAATCCATATAACATTTCTTTTTGAATATTTGATTGATTTGTATGTTTAATTACCTACATTTCTCACAGATTTCAGGAAGAGCATAAAATTTTATCTTGTTCAATCTTTTTCTACAACACCAAATCAGAAAAAGTTGGGACAGTATGGAAAACACAAATAAAAAAAGAAAGTAGTGATTTCTAAATTTACTTTGACTTGTATTTCATTGCAGACAATACAACAGCACATTATTTAATGTGTCCCTCATGATTTTTATTGTTTTTTCTTAAAAATTTTTTTTGTGCAACACATTTCAAAAAAAGTTGGAACAGTAAAGCATTTTTACTGTTCCAAAAAGCATTCACAGTAAAGTTGGGACAGCAAACTGTCCCAACTTTTTCTGATTTGGGGTTGTATAAGCACATTTTAGTACCCACAAAAGAGCAGCTTAAAAAGTTTGCATCATGATTGTCATTTCACCAATAATGCTTGTTAAAATAACAAAATATTCCTATTTCTACATCCTCATAATGTTACTGTATGATCCAAAATATAAAAAAAAATTGTCAGCTCCAAAACTCAGATTAAGGTTCCAAACAGAGGTAGTAAAACTGAAACCACCATTTCACCAGAATTTAGTCTCTGCTCTGGAGACTGTTTTAAATGCACAGTCATCCTTGAAAAGATTTGTAACATTCTGAGGTGACAACAAAATTGTTTGTTGCACATGTTTATATTGCCCTCTAGTGTTCATGTGTAACACTAACAAGAACAAAGCAGAAATCTAACTGAAATTCACTAATTGTCTTTATTATTCCAAATGATTAGTAAAACATAGTACATAGTAAAACATGTAAACAGTTTACATGTTTAGTAAAACTCTGAATCCCACTAATGTCAACATTTCTTTCTTACAGTAGCTTTTCATGACCACATTTTACCTTCTACCTGGCCTTAAGAATTAAACAGGCTTCGCTACTGTTTTTCGTTTTTTTGACTTCCACATGAAAATCATAGTTATAATTTGCTGTCATAGGGTTAACTCCTTATGACATTAAACTTTAACTAAACATTGCTTACTCTATAGGTTATTGGTTTCTGGAAAAGTGGTTTCGATTTATTTCAGTCAACCCTGGAAAAGAGTTTATGTATGCCAACAAACAACAGAACAGAATTCTCAGAAGAAAGCACCATACTTCTGACTCAACACCTCAAATGGAAATACTTTCCATCGTTCATTTAGCTGCTGTATGTCACACTTGCACTTACAATGGCTGTGGGCGCAGCTGCCACCACGCAATACAGAATGAGAGGAGGGATGAAGCTGCTCTCTTCCACCCCGGGGTAGGGCTTCATCAGGTCAGCATCGTTACAGAAGAAACCCTGAATATGAATCCCAAACGTGTCTGTGCATTCAAAGTAGTATGCCAGCAGAACCGTCCCAGCCATGATAACCAACTAGAAAGAGAGAACAAGAAACTTATGAAACTCAGTTTATTCTTTATTTTTCTTAAATATGGTACATTTTGCCATCTCGTGAATTTTTTCAAAGCATAAATATCACATTTTACGTTATATGAACAATTAGATATGCTAGATTATGTAACAAAACATTAACATGAAAAGTAGATAGTTTCACAGTTGCTACATGCATAATTTTTGCCTTATTACATAAATTAATTAATAAATTAATAAAAGTTACCTAAAATCTGAATTTTCAAAACTGTAACAGTTGGTAACAAAAGGTAACAAATTTCAAGCTTGCGTAAATTTTTGTTGAATTTTGGACAACTACATGCTAATTTGTAAATAAAATAGCTCATATAATTTTATTTGACCTGAGATGCAACATTTTTTGAAGGCTAAGCATCTGGTCACCTTTCAATGACCAGTTGTTTAAAAATATTTTTTCAAGTTTATCAAAGTCACATGCAAGCACTTCTTCACTTCAAGTTTTTTCCTCTTTTAAACACTCTTCTTAGGGTTCCATAAAGGGCTTTTTCATGAAACATGCCAGACAATGTCCTGACAGAAGGGTTGAAGATACAGTTTGCCTAAAATAAGGTGTATTACCCTTCACAGTATTAAATTAGACTAATTAAAGACCAATTAAAAATACAACTTAACCAATGGTGTAAGTTTAGAGAAGAACTATTTATTGCGATACCCATGAAAAAATAGGAGAGAATTCATGACAACAGTCAACTCTTTCACTTCTGTTTGGTTACATTAGTGGAGCAGAAATTACACTACAAATGATGTCCTATACTCTGAGTACTTGCCACAACACTTGCTAAACTCTCAATTCTTAGCCTACCGAAGCTGTTTTTTCAGATTAGTTTTTTTTTTCATATTTTAATACAGCATACAAACGTCCTGTATTTTCTGGCTGTATTCCAATGAAGACATAACTGTATACAGTTATTATACAATTACTAAAACACCACTGCAGAATGACGAATGACTTTTGCACAATACAGTATGTAAATGTGAAATCCCAGCATTAGGAAAAGTACATTTGAATACCTTTATATTTCCCCAAAATAAGTCAAGAAACAAGAAATATTTTAGCATTATTTGTTACAACTATCTGACTATAAATATGAATATTACTAAAAATGCTCATGTAGCTAAAACCTCATGTAGCTAAAACCCAGAAACACACATCCACTGCACTGCAATGGTTAATATCAAGATCTCCTCTAGACCTCATATCACAGACTTTCATAAAGCTGAAGTATGAACAGTTTGTGCAGGAAGTGCTGATAACAGTTTGCCAGTGCCCTAGAGGTATTGTCTAAATCTGTCTAAGAAAAATAACAGCACACCTCTTCACAATAATCTGCCAACAGTCTGTTCAAACTTCTGATTCAAAATTTAAGCAACAGTAATCTTTCTGCAAACACCTCTAACATATCACAACTAAAATACTGGGCTGTCCCCAACTAAGGATTTTCCTGTCGACTGGTAATTGTTCATTTAAAAGTCGTTAGTTGAGTAGTCCCACATTTATGTAATTTCCTTTGATTACGTAAATGTACTGGGGAGGGAGGTAGTAGATAATGATTTGCGTTTCAGGGATAAGAAAGAATGCACAATAATGTTGACAATGTTACATATAACAGAGAAATACAAAGTCATAATAATACAGAGCCTTTAAAATAAAACATTAATGCATACAAAATCGATCTGCGTGACACAGGTAAAATGACTATCAACATGAGAACGCAAACAAAAAACAAAGCCTATATAAAAACAAATAATTAAAAGATAAAGCAGTAACCACTACATCAATATAGACAATTATCTAACTTGCATCACTATTTTTTCCTCCGGTCTCAGCCTTTTAATATGAGAAAGGAACACTAGACATTCTGAAATGCTTAATATGCTGTTAGGGCTTTGTGTTCATATTCTGCTCTTTTGCTTTTCTGTACATAGTATGCTATATTAACAAGGTGTATCATGAATCTTATTATATGGTCTTAATAGATTAAACCACATTAAGCATTTTAGAACATGATCACCTGGCATGTCAGGGAGAAGTGAGCTCCGTGTCCTGCTCACAATAAAACCGGCACACCAGCCTTTGGGAAGATACGCGCTGATGCTGCGGATGTGAAAGGGATGAAGTGCAGGTGCTTAGCAGATCTGGCAAGCTTAGGAAAGCGTCTTATGTCCACACTTTTGAAAAAGAAAGGACTAAAAATAATCAGTGAAATAATCATTACATTAGTAAATTTGGACAATCTGGATGAACATTTTCTCAGCCAGTGTCACTAAATCTGAAATATGTTGATCTTGTTATTTTTTCTTTTTAGTTTTTCAAGCATCAGTGAGATTGAGAACCAATCTTTAATGTTTTTCAAGCCATTGTTTAACAATAAAAGTGTGGTTATGAATTTATTAAGTGCTGAATGTTTTCAGAAAAAAATGCTGTTATGAAACAGCCATTAATATGCCTTGGGTGTTTAATATCATGTCTGCTTAACACATCTCATCTTTAATGCATAAAGGACTGAGGAATAAGACTAACTCTGTTCCACTGTACAACTTATATGGAGGACAATTACAGCTTGGTCCTTTGGATTTCTTTTTTCCCAATCCATCAATCAACCTCGCAATAATCAGTATGACACAGGACAGAAAAACTTACATTTCCTCTAATCTCCCACAGGGGGCAGTATGAGACAAATAACATGGCTGAGAGTGTGTGTGTGTGTGTGTGTGTGTGTGTGTGTGTGTGTGTGTGTGTGTGGAGGGGGCAAGACTGTTCGGAATGGAATACTATTTGCTGAATATTGTGCATTATATATTATATAATTTTTTTAATGGTATGTGACATAAATATATAATAACATTTCAAAGGATAATAGCTCATACTACATTGAAGTGTGCTCTGTTGTATACTGCACATTTTGCAAACATAGCAGATTATAAACAGAGTGAAAGGGAAAGTGTGTGTGTGTGTGAGATGCGTTCTCCGCTCATGGTAAACACATTCTTTAGTGTCAACTTGACCTAAAAGTTCTGGTCGCTTCGTTAGGCAGGTGCAGAGTTTCACTTCTTATCAGAA
Source organism: Chromobotia macracanthus (assembly GCA_036877525.1). Taxonomy (NCBI): domain Eukaryota; kingdom Metazoa; phylum Chordata; class Actinopteri; order Cypriniformes; family Botiidae; genus Chromobotia; species Chromobotia macracanthus. Next base: position 1,368,749 of record JAZGTH010000045.1, on the reverse strand, counting down.
TTGTTCTCATGGGAAAGGAAAACATCATTATTTTTCTGAAGTAGTTAACCGAAACACATAATCAGCTATATTGCAACCACGCCGAAACCTGAACTATTGATAAACGAAAAATATGAGATGCACTGTTTGAGAGAGTGGGTGAGTCTGGCCAGCTTTCTCTCTCTCTCACTCAGAAGGCTGTCTTTAGCCACACCTAGTTTGAAATAGTATAAGAAATGGGGAAAACTTCACCACGAGTAGGAGCTCAGCCGTGGGATAAGCGCACATCGCCCGGCATCTTCTCGGACAAAGTGTTGGTCTCCAACTCGGACTGAATTTCGGGCTCCCCAGTCTAAAGGTGAAGATAGGTGATGGTGGCACTTCCAAGTGTATATATGCTTTGCAATTTCACTTAACCATATTATCATATTAACTGGAATCATTAGTATTGTAATGAAGTCTGTCATATTAAATCAAACTGGTTTTATTATTATGATTTTGTTATTTCAATGAATTACACTGAATCAAGTCACGGTCACTGACTCATTTATTATTACATTTGATTAAAATTATTATTATTATTATCTTATTTGCTTTGTGTGGACCTTATTTTAATACCTTTTTTCCTCGATATCTGTGCATGAGCCTCTATTTCTGACATCTTTGGTCAGAACTGAATCAGGTCTTATTGGTCATTTGATTGATCACTAAATCACACCAAAACATTTTTAAACCATTCTAAGACAGTTACATTGTTTTCACATGACCTCAACATTTGCATGCAAGTAGTGTCCTCTTACCATATTGGAAATAAAATGGTTATTTTTCTTTGTTTTTTTTTTAAACTGAAGTGTAAACAAATATCTCTAGATTTGTGTAACCTTGCTGTATACTGGCTTCTGTTTTTTAAACATTTTTGCCTAAATTGTGGTTTAAATAAAATTTAGCATTTTATTTATTTGTGTAGAATGTCTTTTTTCAGACAGATCAAATTATGAGTCAACAAAAAGATTTAAAAAATCGTGAATGAGATTACTTCTGGTTCATTAATCACAAATGGAAAAGTTTGAGTTGAAAGCATTGTGGGATACAGTGTTCTGTGCATCATGCTTTGATTGCATAATGCAAATTTTATTTTATAAATATAGAAGGCCATGCTGGCATACTGTAAGTGCATACTACCACATACTATATACTGCAGAAACAGTACAAGTAATTTTTTAGTAGGCTAGTATTTTGAATCCAGGCACAGTGAACGGAAAACAGAAAAGTGGAGACAGGTGGGCGGCAGAGACAAATGCAGATATACACTCTCCTCTCTGTTGAAATGACAGTGATAAAGAACTGTTGATTCTAACCACACCACAACGTGCCAAATATGAATAGATAATTAATCTAAAAAACTTTTTAGAACTTTCATGTTTTATTTCTTAAAAATTTTAGCAACCACTGTATCTGACAAATCGCATCACATTTACGCATTTGGCAGATACTTATCCAAAGCAACAATATGTGCTCCCTAGGAATCAAACCCACAATCTTTTTCACCATTAATGCAATGCTCTACCAGTTGAGCTACAGAAACATGTTTTGTCACACTTTTATTGTTTTAAACTTGACTACAGTTTGGCCTTCACACAAGGGGGGTGACTAAGTCCAGGGAGTAAATTTCAAGAGGGGGTGAGGCATTTCCATCTTGTATCAATGTAATAGCCTCCAAATGCTAAGCAAATTTCATACAAAAATTTGGGGGGGTTTCTGTATCTACAGTTTAAAAAAAAAGTACTATCCAAATCCTCCCAAATGAATTTTGACCATTTCCACCACTGGATATATAGACTGCTTTTTTCTTGCCATTTTGGAGCTTGACACTCATTGGTCAATGTTGAATTTCTCTGTATGGAAACAAGATGCCATATTCTTTATAAATCTCCTTGTATTATACAAAAAAAGTCACACAAAATTTAAACTTGTTGAATTTTTTAATTGTGCACTTTTAATGGGTTATGAGTGAACCGTTGGGCAAAAGGTACTCAGTGGACACTAAAAATGTTTCTTTTAAAAGTTTGTAAAGCTCTAGTTCATTCATGGTCAAACCCTAACATTCATTTAACAGTGACCCAAAAGTGGATTGAAGATATTACCATATACACTGCATTTCTGTAAAGTCAAAATATGTACAGACAAGCATTCTCCCATACCCAGTTCCCAAATATAAATAAAGAAAAAAACTCAAAAGGCAAGCATTTTATTAGTTATTGTGCACACTTATGGTATGGGATTTGAACTTTGCTGCTTACCCTACCCAGCAGTTTTCCACAGACATTGATAAAATGAAAACATGCTTACATTGGAGGGGCAAGGAGGGTTCCAAGCCATATCTAGCAACCAGAATATCAAACCTGGGGGTGAGGTTTATAAACATTCAGAACACCTAGCAACACCATGGAAACCAGACAAAAAACTGTAGCATTGTAGTGGAACATTTTGCATGAGTAGACACCACTCACATTTTCATCAGGTCTGTTTTCCCATAATCCCTTAAAGATAAGAACGAACATTCCATCGGCTCACCTTGACTTGACTTCCAGCTAGAGAAGATCAAAACTAAACTACATGGAAGTGAAGCTACAGCTATTCCAGACAACCATAGTCAAACATGACAGGCTGTATGGATCAAGAACACGACTAATCAGACAATTTACAACACTGGTGGTTCACTGGGACACAGCTCTATAGCGCACGATTAAAAACACCATAGAACGCTGATTCATTGTTCTGTTTAGTGCTAAAGCAAACAAATAAAATGAGTAAATGGTCCATTCTATTTTCGGAACTCTGCTGTGTGCTATACAGTTGTATCGCATGATGGAATAATAATTTAAGCTAATTTGATACAATTATGTAGGTTCAGTAACACATGATAATCTGAATGCAGGCTGTTGCTTGATAACAGTTTCTTCCCTGTGTTAACAAATTTCCTATTGAAACAAAGTTAGAATGGGACATTTAGAAGTGATATCTCTTAAAATATTTATTAAAGTAGTTCACATCACAGCCATTATCTACAATTGGTAACCATATCATAGTACAGAGACTGCTCTCATCAGAGTGACTAATAATCTGCTCTTGTCGCCAGATTATGGCTGCATCTCTCTGCTAGTGTTACTCGACCTTAGTGCAGCCTTTAACACTACTGACCACAGCATTCTACTAAATAGGCTTGAAAATTACGTTGGCATAAATGGAACTACACTGGCTCAAATTTATCTGACCGATTCCAGTTTGTTGCTATGAGTGAAAAGGTGTCATACAAATCACAAGTTCAGTATAGAGTGCCAGTGCTCAGTGCTTGGGCCTCTACCTTTCACCCTTTACATACTACCTCTAGGAGCAACTATTCAGAGAGACAGTTAGTTTTCATTGTTATGCTGACGATACTCAGGTGTACATTTCTTCTAGGCCCAACGAGACGCATTAATTCACCAAATCAACAGAATGCATAGTCCAAAAAATTAATTCATGCATTCATGACATCAAGGCTCGATTATTGCAATGCCCTACTTGGTGGCTGCCCTGCAGGATTAATACAAAAACACCAGCGGGTTCAACCAGAGTTCTCACAAGAACAAATAAGTATGACCATATTAGCTCAGTTTTGTCCACACTGCACTGGCTGCCTATCAAGCATTGTATAAACTTCAAAATTTTGCTGATTACCAATAAGGCCCTGAATGGTTTAGCTCCGCAATACTTAAGCAAGCTCCTCTCTTATTACAGTCTTTTGCGAACACTGTGATCTAAAAATTCTGGGCATTTGATAATACCCAAAATTTCAAAATCAAGCGGTGATGGTACATCTTTTTTCGTATTTGTCTTCCCAGTACTGTCCGGGAGGCAGATACATTATGTCAGTTTAAATCTAGATTAAAGACCCACCTCTTTAATCTAGCCTACACAGTCCTATGGATTTATTACTCAAATCCCTTAATGAATTATTAGGCTGCATTAATTAAATAAACCGGAACCAGAGACACTTCCCATAAGAACAGATGTACTAGCTCCACACTATATGTGTCTGTCTTTCATTTCCCCAAGGTCCTGTAGTCAGCTGGATCCGAACTTTATTGAGACCAGATGATGGAGGACAGGATGGTACAACCCCTGAGACAGATCATCAGGATTTAATTGACTTCTTTAGTAAACATATCAATATATACATACCTACCTCCAGCCTAGTTAGTTTCTATATTTTGTTCCCTGCTTAATCACAGCAGTGTGCTGTTATAGCTGCAATTAGTAACATTATGCTTCTGTCTCTATTTCTGTTGGTAACATTTCTCAGTGCCTGACATATTGTCAGACATAATTAGACCTGACAGGTTCTTATCAATAAATAATTATAAATCATCATAATCAACTCTCTGTACGTATCTAATGTGCCAGAGGAGAACTGGCCCTCCCGGTTAAGCCTGGTTTCTCCCAAGGTTTTTTCTCCATCTATACACCACTGGAGTTTTGGTTCCTTGCCACTGTCGCCCTGTTGGCTTGCTTACTGGGAAACTGCTAACATCTAACTTAGCTTGTTAATTGTTAATACTACTTCTAGCGATATGATATAATTACAGTCCAGAAGACTCTTCTATTTTGCTACTCCTTTGTCTACAATCATCTTCCATTCTCCTTCATTGTGTAATCTTCAGGCATTTTTATTGTATATTATATTTTATGTATGCATTTTACTTTTGTGTGTTGTGTATTTTTCATGGTACTATTGCAAATCCCTTATACCCCTGTCCCATAAGATGTTATCTTTTTATATAACCCTAATCTAGCAACCCCAATGCTCTAAATAGTTGTTAAACATTTAAAATTCTTTATTTTCTGTTTTCTGAGAGGTGTACCTTCTTAGATCTTTCCTGTGTTTTAATAATCCATGAAAAATACACACACACACACACACACACACACACACACACACACACACACACACACACACACACACAACACACACACACCTTGAATCCAACAGTAAAATGTGCATGGTATAATTATTAAATGCCATGCTTTTTTTGTCTGAAACAGAAAACAGGTCAACAGATGGTTGTGGTGTGCTTCAGGTATTTGTGTAACCATCAATACTAGCCAAGGTGTGACTTGCTGAAGTTGGAAGCAAAATTACTTGCATGTTAAAACCAATATTTTACCATATAATACTATTTTTACTATTGTTCATGACAATCTAACATTTAAAATGCACATGACAGAGAGTAAATTACAATATAGTACAGTAATTGTGACTAATAATTTTGTACTGCCAGGTCCCTGCTGACTCCCACCCCATCTTCAGTCTTGTTATTTGCCAATCTGTGGAAAACAGGCCCAAATCACTGACCACTCAAACAACAACAACACCATCACAATATGGCCTGAGTTCAGTTCCTGCACAGTAAGTAACTGGAAGAGAAGGTAGCTGGCATATGTCACCATATTGGACACACATCTTGGCTCGGGAGCCTTTTCACAAGAATAATCTCCATAAAAGACAGATCTGACCACATTACAGGATTTCTCAGCGTTCTCACTAAGCGAGCATTAGGCTGCATGATCATTTTTTTTGTGGCCTACTTTCTGTTTCTGATGTGTATTGAAAGCTGCAAGCAGATCCAGAGGCAGAGGAAAGAGATGAATCAGAAACATACAGTTTAGCTTAGTGAAAGCACTGTGTAACAGAGAATTCACCCTGTAAAAAGCACCTCTGTGACAAGCATTTTGTAATATGTATTTTATCTCTGCATAAAAAATACCACCTTAAACCTGTTCATGAAGCTACACATTTAATTTCTCTCTTACATATTTTGGCAAACGGACTGGTACTTACTGCCAATGTGCAATCCCTCTATTTTACACAACTACTGACGCAAAGAAAGTTGTCATTCAAGTCCATACTTGAATAGACAACTATATTTTTATATTAAAGGACTGAAAATTATTTCTTATGCTTTACCTTAACCAAACTTGTACTCACACTCCAATACCCAATTTACAAAAACAAAGCTGCATGGTACTGTAACTTTAAAAAATTAGCATAAGGACCAGTCCACAATGGATTGTAAAATACAGTACAACCCGTATTACATAAATGCAATAGATTACTGTTAAAAGTGACTGCATATTAACAACAGTTCCTTAAAGTGCAAAATATTGCCCACAATGCATTGTTTTCTACAGTTTATTACTGTCAGATTTTGGTCATTTTGTGCATCATTTTTTTACAGTGAAAAGCTGAATTAAATGACCCAAGAAGAAAAATCGAGGGTCAATAATGGTTATTATATGTTAAATGAAGAAAAATAAATAATGGGTGCATGGTTTGAGGTGACAGTGACTATTTCGTCAGCCAAAGTGCTTTCTTCAATTCCGTTTGTCGTATTTTCCAGCAACGTTTACAAATTACATTGGTTTTCTTTGTCTGCCCATCTATTTTCCCAAATACAAAACATTTCCATACTGACGATTTGTATCTGTCTGACAAAATCTATGTCGTGTCATTGCTACCACCACTTTGTTGTTGCAGTCAGAAGCACAGTTAGACAGTATAGTGAGAAAATAAAAATATGCGCTTTGTCGAAAGCTAGAGTAATGATGCTTCCTAATCATTACCAGCAAAAGTAATTATTATGAAGGTGAGAATGCTAATGAAATAAATAGCCTATGTCTTATATACGAATGAGTAAATAAAAGACAAAGTAGCAAATACTACATCAATATAGACAATTATCTAACTATTCCATCTACTAACTATCACTATTTTTTCATCTGTTCTCAGTCTTTTGATATGAGAAAGGGACACTGAACATTTTGAAACACTTAACATGCCATTTATTGTGTTGTGTTTATATTCTGGACTCTTCTGCTTAGAGTAGAGATGCACTGAATGTTTGGCCACAGAAAATTCAGCCGAAATTGGCATTATTGGTTTTTGGCTGAAAGAAAAAGGCTGAAAATACAAATTGAAAATGTGTCACCTGTCCCTCCCTCCGCATTTATAGCGATTAGATGCGTAGGCAAAACGGGGTGCTTAGGAAATGATACAGGCAGAATGAGAGGAAGAATCCGGTGAATGAAACTCGAAGCGCAGCGCACAGCAAAGTGTGCCAGAGAAACAGTCTCTCGCTTTCTGATATGTTTGAGGAGATTCTACAGGAAAGCGACTCACACCGTAGCAGTAGCAGAGTTACATCACAACTGTACACTGACGTTTCCCATCGCTTGCACAGATTGCATGCAGGGATTTGTCTGCCCCAAGCACCAGTGCAGAGAGTGAGAGACTATTCAGTGCAGCATCTCATGTTCTTAAAAAGCATTCTCTGTTGTTCTCAAAAAGAAACTTGACGCTTTTACTGAAACAGAAAGCAGTCCAATTTACTATGTGCAGTTACATTAAAATTTGTGTAGCCTTTAAAACTTTGTTCTCGACTTGTGGCTACATGTGTTGTTTACAGTTTGAGTTGGTTCTAGTTTGTATTAATGCTGTTTTGCACAATAAGTATGGTAAATTTAATTATAATAACGAGCTGAATAGAGAATAATATATTTGTGGTTGTTCTAAAATATTTTGTTGTATTACTGGTCTGATACTTTTGTTCGTTCCAACTTTCTAACTTTTGTTAACTATGTATATTAATAAAACTAATTAAGGATACTAAATTTGTAGTTGGTTTATGAATAAAAAGTTGACTGAACTGATGAAAACTACCATACGTTTGGAACATTTTAATAAATGGATTAGCTTTAGAAATACCTGTCATTACGTGTGGAGGCTTGTACCACTCTCAGTGGTCTATGAGATGGTAATGTATTCAGACTGCCTACTGAGACAGTATATACTTCTGAGACTATGCAACATTTAGCCAATTAACATGATAGATTACGGGTATCATATTAAGCAAGATATGCCGTTTTAGCTTACATGGAGATGGTGTACAGAAAGGAGGTAAAATTTTATGGGATGGGGTATAAGGGATTTGCAATAATATCATAACATACCTGAACATTACACAATGAAAGAGAAAGGGAGACAAAGAGCCCACCTGCCCCCCCATGTGCTAGCCTTCGCCCAGGGTTCACCCTAGGGCCTACGACCCAAGTTTCAAGACTTTTTAATGTTAAAGGCCCCCGAAAACCTTGAAAAAAATAATAATAATAAAATAATAATGATCGTAAAAAAAAAAACAATAGGGCCCTTCTCACTTTCAGTGCTTGAGCATTAATAATATTAAGGAAAGCAATATAGTGCTTCTCAGTTTCAGTGCTTGGGCCCTAATTAGAGGCTATTCATCTTTTTTATGACATTTTAGCCCCCTATTAATGCATAAACTAATATGCTTGATTTTGCATATTTTAGTGTCAGCACTTATTCTGCGTGTTGATGAAATGGAATTGACTGTCTTGAGTAAATGTATGGCAATTGTATAGGATGACTGAGTTGATCTGACATGTATGAAGTGTTTTGATAGTCAACACTGTATCAGTATCATCTTGCTATCTGGGTTGGTATTGTACATTGACACTTCTGGAATTATTTTGATCAAATATTTTGCCTGCTGTTATTTAACAGTGATGGCTTTTTACTTGAGTCATTTTTTTGCTTTAGAATTAGAGATTAGATGTGCAAGTTAATCAAATGCCGTTTCCTGCAATGATTCACCCCTCATATGTCTGTGGAAGTTTTAACAGTGTGTGATTTAACAGTGAGTAAGTTATGCATAAAATTAAACGTATTTTTAAAAAACTTCATTCATCTTCACTATGATTTTATTTTGTTTTAATTCTATTCCAATTCTGTTTATAAATATTCACATTTAAGAAATTAAATTAAAACAGATTTATTTAATTTATAATTAATTACTAATGGCACACAACCCTGGTGCAATATATAGCAAATGAACAGACTTTAGGCTGCTTTAGACATTTTTTTATGTCTCAGCTCTTTGTTTGAGAACATATTTTTCTGTAAAGCTGCTCTGAAACAATGCAAGACTAAAAATGCCCTACAGAAATAAATCTGAAATAAACTAGCGTTATAATGCAGTATACTAATTAACAGGTCTGTAACCTGAAGCTAATTGCCTTAATCGACCCATGCAGTGTCTGAACCTACAAACTTTGTTACTAGCCCAGATGTTTAACCACTAGGCAACTCCAGGCACACAACTTATGATCTAAGCTAGCACCAAATTTCCAAAGCATAAAGCTGTATATCCTAAATACTCCTCAGCAGTATCAGCAAATCTCAGCTGTGAGTATCTGGCCTCCAGTGTTCACGGGTTCATGCAAATGGCACAACTGATCATCTCAAGCCTACAAGCCCAAAAGTACTATTTGAAAGACATCCACAGCTCATCTTGCTAAGGTGGAATACTTTAAAGTGCCTATACACAGTTCCTAAATGGAATTTCAAAGTTTTAATTAAAAGCCTGGCCCACGCTATGAGCTTTTAGAAAGAAAAAATATTTTAAGGCATAACAGGAACATCACAATAACCAGAGAATTAAATACAATAGTAACTAAAAAAAGCACAGATAAATAACCACTCTGTCACTCCAAGCACAGAATCTTACCTCTACAAAGATGAAGCATGGTATAATGGAGTAACTACGCTGCATATTATCTGAAGCCATTTTGCACAAATTCAGTCAAAGGTCCACAGTTGGCGATCTAAATGAAGGGGAAGATTATAAAAATTAAAACAATTATAAAATTAACAGAGCATTTAACAATACTTTTATACAACAGCAAATATTTAAAAAGTTATTTTAGAGGTGGTGCGTTAATAGCACACTGTTTACATTACATTTGAGGGCATGTGAAAAATGCAACTGAATAAGAAACTTGCTAACTGACATTTTACGTTGACTTGAAGGTAGGTGGCAATTTCGGAAAGACTACCTATAGCAAGCTAGCTTTAAGCATAAGATCCATTCAGACAGCATTACAAAGTCACGCCTCCTTTAAAACACATGAACACATTGATGACATTTTTTGTCACATCTGTAACATGTATATTTGACTCACATAAAACAGATAGCATATATATAGACTGATATTTTTATGATATCAGTTTATTTTACACTCAGTATATTTTAATAAAATACATTTTCTGAGCATTTATATTTCAAGTTCTGCCTGCAATTGTCACATCCTTAATGTTGGAATTGCTCAGGTCACATTTCAAGTATGGGTTACCACACCTGACAAATAAACACACACACACACCAAAATGATGTCTATTCACATCAAGCTCATATGAAGGATAAGGGAAAAATCTTGACAGGATGAGTCAAAACAGAACTGAACACTCACAGTTTGACAAGAGTTTATAGTTAAAGTGTACATAATAAAACTGTGTAAAGAAACAACTGCTAATGGATCAACATGCCACAACCTACTGATTTTTATATTTAAGTCTATATCCATCTATGAAATCAGAATTTAAAAAATCAAAATGACCCCGTTTCTAAATGACCACAGATTATGTTCACTTTCTTAAAATGCATTCCTGACTGTATTGTGCATGATTCAATTGTCCATGCTATTGAAAATGCCCACTTTTTACTATCCCTCCCGAAAACCTCAGACCCTTAAGAGAATTTAGTCAGTGAAACACACACTAACTTTACTTTTGTTGATGATTTTGGTTGATGTTCCTATCAAGTTCACACAGGTGTCCTAACAAAGTAACCACAGGTTCAGATGATCACATTAACTGTTAACAATAACATGTTGCTCTAACACCAGACTACAAGAAATTTATTTTAAATCCATATTACGTACAAAAAGGTTGTGAGCAGAATAATAAAGTTAACAGAGAACACACAGAAAACAATAAATATTAAAACAGTACTATTACAATTAAATTCAAACTTAAATGTAGGACAGGGTCTTTTGTGTGCCTCAAATCTCCTTGTAAGTTGCACATTAATTTATTAGTGGTACCATTATGACATACCTTGACAGCTGAATTTTCCATTTTTGTCTAAGCAGCTATTTAACAAATACTAATCCTCCAATATTACTGACGGTGTGATTTTTAGTTTGTATTGTGTTTGGATAGTTTGTAATGTGTTGGTGTTGTTTTTTACTGACTGAACAATCTGTGGGATGTATGAGCAGTATGATAAGATCTTCTGACAAACAGGGCTATTAAACATAGATAAAACCACTCAGTCACCTTTTAAGGGAACAAAAACAAAATCATTTGTTAGCTGGGAAGGGCATTTTTGTCCATTTTTCATTGCAATTAATCTATAGGTCTGAAAAAGTAGTAAGTGTACACAGGAGCAGAGCATGTGCAGGCATGGATGGTGTGCGTCAAGGCAAAAATGAAAAGATTTTAATTAAACCAAACAGGAAAATAATATGGCTAGATTATTAATATTAATAATTGGTGAATAATTAATATTATTTTAAGATCGATCATCGCTGTCATGTCCAAGGACTCGAGATTTGTGGAAACTGTTTAAAACAAATTAACAACATTTATTCTACTACATGTTTACTATATATGTGCATCTACAGTGCGTAAATTTGTTGCCGTTTGGTAGCACAAACTCTTGTTCCCCCTAACTTTTTGACTGTGCCAAACCTGTGCAATATAAAATAGTAGCAGGTATGAATGTTAAGGCTAGATGCTTAGCAACATTTTGAGCACATCTGAACAGCATGGGCCTCATATAACAAGCTTTGACTAAAACAAAATCACAGAAACTTTGCAAGCCGTGTACACCATCGCTTCAACGTTTGAAAGAAAATACAAATAATGTCAACTCGTGATGGAAAACACTTAAATTGGAGTACAAACATCTCGGAAGATATAAAACAGCCAAGAAGTATTTGTGGTGATCTTTCCCACTGATGCGGAAGTGTGAGAAGAATTTAAAGTGGTTGTGTACTGCATTTATGCAACCATGTCTGTTGACACTGCAAATATGCAAATAAGTATGTTAACCCAAGGTTTAGGAATGCCCAGTTTTTTAAAACGTCAGGTCATAAACACCAATCATTAACTCTTAACCTCTGGTGAAGTATAAGCAGTGTGAAACAGATAACCTAAGATTCCATTCATCCAGGGTTTATAGAATGACCTGGTTCAAATTACTCATGGTTCGGTTTGTACCATGGTTTTAGAGTCATGGTTTCAGCGTGGTTCAATATGTGTTTTTTTAGGAACAATTGACATGTCAAATTCAAAGAAAACGTATTGGGTTACAAACATCTAGCACTTTGGTCACAATAGGCTTCCTTACAAAAATAAGTTTTTCACCCTGCAAAAATCAACATTTTAACTTCAAAACATTTGCATTATGCAGTTATTATTTTACTGTTTGATATTTTATTTCAGCAGGAACAGTTACACCCCTACTCTCTAGTCTAATTACTTTCTGAAGTGCTGTACCAATACAATGCTAAACTTTTCATTTGAGGTCTGCCAGCACAGACAGTGATTCATCAGCACATTACTTCCAGAACAGCCACATTTCTGCAGGTCCATCACAAAGGTCTTGACAATATCTGCCACTTGCTTGCTGCTTCAAATGAGGCAGATGCCGCCCTGCAGGAAATATCTTTTGATAGTTTTTATCCCTTCCTTCCTTTTAGCATCATTTACTCATAGCATGTATCCCTCAATACACATTGTCAAACTGTAAACAACTTTCAAAACACCCAAAAACTCTTTTTTTGAAGGTATCAGACAACCACAGATTGCTCTGGCCAGATGGCAACTGCAACTTCCATCTGGGAAGAGTTAAGAAATGAACATCTGTAATATAGCAATTGCTACAGAAAAAGGATTGATGTGTATCCAATATTTCCAGAACTCATCTTAAAGCTATCACCTGCATCTTGTCTAAAGTAGATCTAGGGCTGGGCTATTTTTTTCAATTAATTCGAATTTACGTTTTAACACATTTTTTTTTATTTTAAATCGAGGTGTCGCAATTTTTAATGAAACGGCTCACGCATCCAATTTAGATACATTGTCAATACAGCAACGGTAGAATAATTAATAGTCAATATTTCCCGACCACATGAAGGCATGCCTGATTAACCGCACACGTGTGGGCATGCTCTGTGTAGAAATGTAGAATGTAGTGTCTAACATCATGGAGACGGATGGCTCTTCTGCATGTGTGTTAAGCGCCGATGGGAATATTGTGACCTGTCACAGAGCATGTCTTAAGTCTGAATATGTTTAATGTTTAAAAGCTTGCAGCATTTCTCATTTGGTCAAAGAAATAATGGAGATAAAAACAACCCAAGTAAAAGTAATCAGGCTGTTTTATCTTGATAAAATGCATCAGACAGGATATTAGACAATTACTAACAGAATTTGTCAGATGAGTGTCTCTAGGCTGCATGGATCTTGGTCTTTGCAGCTTCATATAATTTGTGCAGCAATGCCAAAATGATAATTTGCGCTGAATGTTTACTGCTGCTCTGTAGCCCAAAATAGTGATGCACTGAAATGATAACTCTGGGCGAAAGCGACACCAAAAATTCAGGATGCACTTGGCCAAGAACCAAAACTGAAAATTACTTTTTAAAAAATATTTGTGAAATAGTTTTAATAATAATTTAAATTGTATTTATACAATTGTATTAATATTAGACTTTTAACATACATAAACAGCAAAACTGGACAAAACATATTTTAAAACAATACTAAATATCCTTTTTTAAAATTTTTACCAATCCTATTAATATACATTTATATAATTATATAATTATTATATGCAAAACAGTCAAGTTACAAACTTAGTAGCATTTGCTGATATAAAAAAGTTATACATAAATAACTTAATACATAAATATAAACACATAAATATTTTAATGAAAACAACAGGCAAAACAAAGTGCTAGTAGGTCTGTTTATGTAAACCGGATTAAAATGGGCTTCAGTGATGTCAGCACATGCTACATGACGGTCCACACAAGCTATTGAAAACTACATCATCAGTACTGACAGAGCAGATATTTTCAGTTTATATTTTCAGCCTTATTTTTCTTTCAGCTAAAAACCGATAATGTCATTTTCAGCTGAAAACGTTTGGCAGCTGAAAATTGGGTGCATTCCTAGCCCAAAACATTTTTAAATTGCAGAAAACAATTTTACTCCAGCATTACACACAAGTCATTTTACAAAACATTTTGGTTACTGGTTAAAATAGATATATCATCAGAAATGTTTTATATATCCCATATTACATGTATTATTTATTCTATATTTTAAGCGTTGTAAATGAAATTGGAACCAGGATACAAAACATAACCCAGACCCAAGCAGACCCACCAAACCAACCCTTTCCTTTTCCACCAATTTATTTGTGGTCTACGGAAAAAAAAAAACCATAAGAGTTAAAAACAACATAAGGTTTAGCTGGGTAAAACAACTCATTTTGATTGCTTTGGATGATATAAACCTTCAAATACTTGACTTACATCTAAGATGCACAAATATGTTTCTGCCGAGAAGTTAAAAGCTCAGTGTAGGCACTCAACAAAATGTCACAGTGCCTTATTTATGTAAAGGGGTCAATGGTTAAGTTTCATTGTTTTAAATTTAAAACTTCCTACTCAGTACAAAACAGCATTTATTTAAACCAAGTTGCTTGTGACCTCACAAAGTGTATCACATATATATACAACTGCATCATCAGAAGACTGCGTCAATGCCTACTCAACACCATTCACAAACACACACCAAAAAGAACAGAACACATTCCTGCTCTTTCTTTTATTTTCTATATATGTAAACTCAACTTAAAAATGTAAATGTCTGTCTGTCTGATATAAAAATACATATATATATGTAAATTGAACTTAAAAATTACTTAAATTAAAAATGGGTCTGAAGAGTCCCGTATTCATTTTTTTTCTTTTTCATTTCATCATTTTCATTTTTTGTTGGTATATTGGTATATATCTGAACTGCATATAGCTGTTTTAAAAACAAAAGCATGCCTGTCTGTTTTCAAATTCATTTTAATGTAAACTTTATAGACATAAGTAATAAAAGGGCTTCTTCTGTGGGCTTTCAATTAAAATTGGCTTCCTATGTAGTAGAAAGGCAAAAGAAAAAAATTAAATCAGTACTACCTAACTAAAGAAATCAGAAGAAAAGCTTTTGTCTTCCCTTCATCAAAAAATGTAGGAAAACATCAACACCCACAATGCACTGTGTATTGCACTGGTGTAGGGATACAGAACTGTGGAAATCTGTAGTTTTAATGAAAGCATTTTCCATCATACAGCATATTTTTGTGAACAAATAACATGGAAGAGTAAACATTGTTAATATACACATACTTCCATCATTGTAACACTACAACACAGGTTGAAAACTGGCAAAATTACATTTTTACTGCAACACGTCTATCTGTTTTAGAGGGTTTGATGTATTTTTAACATGCTTTGCTAAATGTGTAGCTAAAAACGTTTAAACTTTTAACTATTATGTCTCCAGACAACATCTTATTCAAGCAGCACAGAAAGAACATGCAAGAACGTCCAGACCTAAAGAACACTAAACCAAAGAAGGGGGTAATAACATACTTTGTCATATAGTGTAAAAGCCCACCTCTCCTCAACAAGCCAGATAATTTTAGTGTCATTTAGATCTGTAGCACAAACAGTTCTGGATGGGTTACATGCCAGTGTATACTGTAACACTTGGGAGGTGACTTTTTCAGATAAACTGCTGACAACTGCTCAAAGTTTTGCAAGGCCTGCCTTAGCAAATACTACTTATTTTTCTTACAAATGTGTGATTATGCATTCAAAAATTAGATATAAAAAGGTCCTTTTGGAAAACAAAACCCAGATCTATAAAGATATATTTTTTTTAATTATATCATCAAATACTCCCTGGAAAAGACCTTTTGTTTGCAATGTACATATATGAATGCACAGTGCACAGTACTATACAAGTAGCTGTGTTGAGTTGGTTGGGCTATTCACAAGCTTTTCACTGATATTTGAGGAAGGATAATTCCTTTTGGCTGTGTCCCTCCCTTCCAGGGCAAGAATTCTCCCCCTTTCATATCTAATCCTGGGATCCCAGCACTTCCCCAAGGGAGCACTGCAGTAGGACATTTTACTGACAGAAGTGTCAAAATTATTGGCACCCTTGGTTAAAAAGGTATAAAAAACCCTTAGCGCAAAGAAGGCTGTAAAAATACATAAAAAAGGTGTGTGTATTTGATTTGGTTTATTTAAAGAAATCAGTTTATTCTAACTGAATATTCTATTCAGGTTTATTCTAATGAGGCTTACAAAAATAAAAGTGAGCATGCAGCTCAGTCAACATTAGCACGTCTTAGGAAGACTGAACAAAGGGGTTTTAGCATTGGGGTGCAAAACAGCATCTCTTCAAAATAGCGACAACACACTACAATGCAGCGCAACCATGTACTCTATACAGCATTGAAGGAGAGTGTTTCAAATTACAGAAAGGCCTTAAAAGCTCCAGATCTGCCTACTTTTCTGGCTGTTATCAGACACCTTATTAAAAAAAACAACTTGATCCCAGGGAACTAGTAAATTACAGACCCATATTAAATGTACCTTTTATTTCAAAAATACTGGAAAAGGTGGTGTCTTCACAGATATGTTCCTTCATGGAAAGAAATGGTATATGCAAGAATTTGCCAGTCAGGATTTAGACCACATTTTACAGAGCCTGCTCTCATCAGAATGACAAATGATCTGCTCTTGTCAGCCAGTCGTGGCTGCATCTCTCTGTTAGTGTTACTCAACATTAGCGCAGCCTTTGACACTACTGACTACAACATTCTACTAAATAGGCTTGAAAGTTATGTTGGCATAAATGGAACTGCCACTGGCATGGTTTAAATCATATCTATCTGAACGATTCCAGTTTGTTGCTGTGAGTGAAAGGTGTCATACCAATCACAAGTTCAGTATGGAGTACCGTAGGGCTCAGTGCTTGGGCCTCTACCTTTCACCCTGTACATGCTCCCTCTAAGAGCAATAATTAAGAGACATGAAGTTAGTTTTCATTGTTATGCTAATGATATTCAGCTGTACATTTCTTCTATGCCCAACGAGATGCATTAATTCACCAAATTAACAGAATGCATAGTCGATATCAAAACTTGAATGACTAGCAATTTTCTACTACTAAATTCTGACAAAACAGAAATTTTACTTATTGGTCCAAAATCTTCCACACAGAACATCCCAGAAGACTGTTTCACTCTTGATGGATACTCTATAAAGCCTGCTTTATTAGCCAAGAGTCTGGGTATCATTTTTGATAACAATTTGTCCTTTGAACACCACATTTTCAATATTTGTAAAACTGCATTTTTCCATCTCAAAAATATATTAAAACTACGACACATGCTCTCCAAGTCAGACACCGAAGAATTAATTCATGCATTCATGACATCAAGGCTTGATTATTGCAATATCCTACTTGGTGGCTGCCCTGCAGGATTAATACAAAAACTCCAACTGGTTCAGAATCCAGCAGCCAGAGTTCTCACGAGAATGTGTAAGCACGACCATATTAGCCCAGTTTTGTTCTGCACTGCACTGGCTGCCTATCAAGCACTGTATAAACTTCAAAATTTTGCTGATTACCTACAAGGCTCTGAATGGTCTAGCTCCTCAATACCTAAGTGAGTTCCTCTTTTATTACAGTCCTTTGCATTCATTGCGATCTGAAAATTCTGGTCATTTGATAATACCCAGAATTTCAAAATCAAATGCTGGTGGTAGATCCTTTTTGTATTTGGCACCAAAACTCTGAAACAGTCTTCCCCATTACTGTCCGGGAGGCAGATACATTGTCAGTTTAAATCTAGATAAATACCTCTTTAATCTAGCCTGCACACAGTCCTACAGATTTATTACTCAAATCCCTTAAGGGATTATTAGGCTGCATTAATTAGTTAAACTGGAACCAGGGACACTCCCCACAGTTACAGATGTACTTGCTCCACACTAAATCTGTGGTCTAAGTCTTTCATTTCCCCAAGGTCCTGTAGTCAGCTGGATCCACACTTTGAGATAAGATGAAGGGGGACAGGATGGTACAACCCCTGAGACAGATCATCAGGGACTTCTTTAGTAAACTTACCATTATACACCTACCTCCAGCATAGTTAGTTTTGATACTTTGTTCCCTGTATAGTCACAGCAGTGTGCTTTTAAAGCTGCAATTAGTAACATTATGCTTATGTCCCTATTTCTGTTGTTAACAATTCTCAGTGCCTGACATATTGTCAGATATAATTAGACCTGACAGTTTCTTATCAATTAATATTTATAAATCATTATCAACTCTCTGTACGTATCCAAGAAAGTTACAAATTGCAGATTTAATGTGCCAGAGGAGAACTGGCCCTCCTGGTTGAGCCTGGTTTCTCCTAAGGTTTTTCTCCAGCTATACACCATTGGAGTTTTGGTTCCTTGCCACTGTCGCCCTGTTGGCTTGCTTACTGGGAGGCTGCTGACAAGTAACTTAGCTTAGGGTTTAATTCTTAATACTGCTTCTAGCGATATGATATAAGTATAGTCCTAAACTCTTCTATTTTGCTACTCCTTTCTCTCAAATTGTCTCCCATTCTCTATTGTGTAATGTTCAGGTATTTTTATTATTTAGAAAATAAATATTATTTAGGTAGATTTATATATCTTATGTGTTTTACTCCTGTGTGTTGTGTGTATTCCATGGTACTACTGCAAATCCCTTATACCCCTGTCCCATAAGATGTTATATTTTTATATGCCAAACTGGAACGGCATATCTTGCTCATCCCTTTTTTCATAAACCTACTATAGACTTGGTGTGCCTAATTAGTCTTACGAATATACATCTCACAAATTATTTGGAATAATTCCAAATGTATTCTTTGTTGAATATGTCTGATATTTGTTCTGTGTGTTTTAATTATTTTCTATTATATGTAGAGCCGCTTTGAAGCAATGTACTGTTCTAAAAAGTGCTATATAAATAAAATTTAATTGAACCAGGCTTCACCCCCTTTTTGCGTATTCCTGAGGATCGGTTGGTTTGTCACAAACCCATCTGTAGTCCAACAAGCCAATTATTATAGTTCTTAGATGGGTTTTTATAATGGGTTTGGTGCAAACAGTGATAAAAAAATGTCCACTGTTAAATATACTGCTGGATCTTTATTGCTGTGGGCCTACTTTTGTACTGGAGGTCCTGTCCATCTTGTTCAGATACTGTACAGTACATGGCTTCATAGATTCTATCAAATACCAACAGATAAAAAAATCAAAACCTGACTTCCTCTGTTAGAAATCTCAAAATGGCCTATGATCTGGCCTATGATGAAAACCAACACAAAAATGGGTCAATGAGCACAAAATTAAGGTTGTCATGACCATCCTGCTCCCTTGACCTGAACCTTATAGAAATTTTTTGGGGTGAACTGAAGGACAAAGCACAAAGATTCAAAGTATCTAAAGAGATTCTGTATGGACGAATGCTCTGATATCTTTCCAGGTGTTTTCCAACTTCATCAGGCATTATAGGAAAGGACTAAGAGTTAAGTTATCTTGACAAAAGGATAAAGTTGCATAACGTTGTAAATAAAAAGTGGCCAACATGTATTGTACTGTTTCCCCTCACTATAAATCTCATTATCAATTGTTTTACTTTAATGAAACATTAGATTTTTGGGATTTTTTTATATAAAAGATCAAAAGAATAAACAATACGCATTGTTTTGTACAGCTTTCTATACTCATATTTACCAAGGGCACCAATTATTTTGACCGTGACTGTATATAGCTAAATTTTTAACATCCACCAAATGCAAATCTTATTTACTTAGTTTAAATGTCTGTCATCAATTACTTAACCCTTAACCTCATTTCAAAATGGTATAAGCAATAAGACATTATTTCCTCCACACATACATTTTTGAATACCCTTGCTATTCCTTTCTATATAATGGATGTAAATACAAAATACAAGGCTGTCAAAGCTTGAAACACAACAACTGAAATTTGAACCATTTAACACCTTTAACTCATGGAGGCAAATTTAGATCCTTATATATCTGGGACTGAACCATATTGTGCCTTACAAATGTAGCTCCTAAAAGTTGCTTAATAATGAGAATCTAAATAAACATTAAGATATCTCTAATAGGTCTTGAGTTACAGGCATATATCTGTTGACTCTAGCAATCCTGGTTGCACTATATGCCAATGGTGATATCTTAATGTCCTTTTAGATTCTTATGCTCAATCAACTTTTCTTTAGGGAACTGTATTTCTAAGGCCCTATATGTTTCAGGGCAAGAGATATTGGCATCTAAATGTGCATTCATGAGTAAACAGTTAAATTGTACACATTTTAGTCACCAAAAATCTGCCACTTCATTTCTCTTAAAGAGGAATGTCCCAAATAATGTTGAAACTAGACACCAGAATTTTAAAAACATAAAAAATTTTAGCCAGGGACCTCTGGTTGAGTTAACATAGAATGACCCCCATAGCAACTACATAGCAATGCTCCCATAGCATAGCTTGCATGTTTTGCCCAGGAAGAACCACTCATATTTTACACTCTAGTTTTAAAATGTATAATGAAACACCTCTCTTAAATAATTTAGTGTCAAAGTTGATTTATGTTTTTAAACATTGAGATGATTTAGGTCATATTTTAAATATGCAGTATGAGAAACTAAAATGCAGCAAAGCAAAACTCAGTGCAAACTTAAATGTCTTGTCTGGAATTAACACATACATCCAAAGGGCCATGCATGGATGATTCTTGCTTCAAAAACGTCAAGAGCAGCACATGTATAGCATCCTTACAATTCGCCAGCAATTAACATTAAGAGAAAATCAATTACTAACACATGGGAAAGTTAGCAGTGCCCCGCAAAGACTTCTGTGGGGAAAATGGAAATTTCCTGTGCATTTCAGCTGTTGGTTAATTCAAATCCTGACTGAGGCATTACAGCTTAACTGCCTTTGAGAACCATGGCAAACACCTAATAACATCCAGTAACATTAAAGCTTATTGTGTGCTCAGAAATTGTCGGGGTCCCCGTCCTACAACTTTTTTTCAAAAGTAATGCCATCACAGTGTTCCGAGACAAGCACACAAATTTGCTGGTGATGAGTCCATTACCAAATTAGACATCCAGGAGAAAAAAAACCTTTAAAATCAAAATAACTGCACAGTAGCTTTAACCATTTCTAGAAGGAAATACAGTTAAACACTAACTAGCACATAAAAACAATACTTACTGCATCAGCTCTGTTTTAAGAAAAACTGTGAATTTCTTCCTAACTGCCGTGCAGTTAGTAAATAATTCAACTGCCATGTGCAGTTAGGAAATCTAGAATTAGGAATTACTTGTCGCTAGTTCAGTCAATAATATTACCATTCATCTATCAACCATGTTTTCTCTGCACATGCACAAATGTCACTGAATGACTCTCTGGACATGGAGGTATACTCTCATACACAGCATAATCATTGAATGCTCATTTATGTTGGTCCTGAAACAACATTCCTATCAATGTATCAAATCTGAGTTACAAATATTAGTGGGGTTTGACCAGTATTTTTACCTAACCCTAATTTTGCTCTGATTTTAAGTGTAGTTAATGTTTAAGGATACATATAGGGTTAAGACTATGTTTGTTGACAGCACTGACTTTAAGTACTTTTATTTTCAATAAGGTAGTATACATTTCTACTGGTGAGTGAGTCGGGCTTGTAATCAGAAGGTTGCTGGTTCGATTCCAGCACTGGCAGGTAGCAACTGAAGTGCCCTTGAGCAAGGCACCTAACCCCCAAATGCTCTCCGGGCACAGTAGTGTGCTTCCCACTGCTCCAGGTAGGTGTGTGTGTGTGTGTGTGTGTGTGTGTGTGTGTGTGTGTGTGTGTGTGTGTGTCACTCCTCACCAGTGATGGGTTAAATGCAAAGGTCACATTTCAGGTATGGGTTACCATATCCAACAAATATGTCATTTTCACTTCACTTTCATTAGTTAACCAAATATTGGTTAATGTGAATTTCTATGTATAACAATACTTTTCAACATTAAAAGCACTACTAATCTGTAATCTGTTTACATTAAAAGCATTTGAAAGTATATTGACCTGACAAACAAAAATAATTTGGAAACCACAGTTAAACAAAACATTCTTTTAAACAACCATAGCAATGTGTAGTCCACTAACTTGAGGGTTCCCCCATCATGTGATTAGCTCATATAATACAGTGCTGACTGCCCTACTTTGAATACATTAAATCCCCAAAATGACCATTAACATTCTGCAGGACACAGTGGAAAAACAACTTATGCATTTTAATCAAAAATACGTATTTCATTGAATGTAATGTCATATACATTCGATTCATATATTCATATACGTTCAAAAGGCTTGTGTGAACCCATCTACGTGACCAGCATTGTTGGAAAGGATACCAAGACAAACCAACAAACATGTTAAATGCATCTGATTATAAAACACGGTGTTGCTTGTTATTTGCACGTATGAAATGGTATCCTATGATTTATTTCGCGCAAAGACTTCCATAAACGTGTATTATATGCCTTCCATATGTCAATTCTGCATCAATTATACGTAATTCCACGAGGACAATTGTTAGTCCTTATGATCCGAGGCGATCCATAAAGCTGTCGAACGAGAACACTTGTTTCAAACATGTAGATACACCAACTGTCCCAAGCAGTACATGGTTTACGATTACATGTTATTACTGCATTTGTAATGCTTATTTCATTTGAAATTAAAATAATCTGCCACTGAATACATGTTACAGTTTCCCTGTCAATACATTTAAATGAATACATACAATCTGGACGCACAAGACAATGGCAGGTTGCAACTACCACATGCTTCATCATTTCACCCCTCCGACCTCATCTAACAACTTACCGTGCGATGGATGTATATTATTCCTGCATTAATCCATCAACAATTATTTACAACGTGGATACAGAAAACTGCTACTCCATTTCCCGTGTTTATCGCAGCGTTTTACTGGCGCTGGGTTTGATGTTTGATAGGAGATCACTGATTAGAGGCGACCGTGAATGGAGTTCACGCGCACACGCACCCACAGATACTGAGACCAGTGGAAGGCGGGGCTGAGGACGGGATTGTACCAACTATGGGAAGGGCATCACTTATAAATATTAATAACGCAAAGCGCTGCTTGCCCAATAAGGCGATCAGCGTGATATAAGTAATATTCATAAGACGGTAAGGAGCTAAAATTGTGCCAAAACTAAACAAACCCCGTATTCTGCAAACAAATGCCCAAATAAACAGAAACTGCTCTGCAAATATAAAAATTGATTTGATCAAAAATGCAGAGGTGCAACTAATAAATGTACCGTTTTACAACATACCTTTTATATGAGATTCTCTCAGCTTGATTTTTTCCACAAATGTGACCATGCAGAGTTTCTCACAAATGCAGTTGTTCAACTACCTTCCAAAACAGCAGATGGTGCTATAATTTAATGTACATTTACATTACTGTCTGGTTTTTGCTGCTTGCAGCTCCACCCAGTCAGCTCAAGCTCTGACTTTGACACGGCCTTTCCACTCTCACTCCAAAGAATTACATTTATTATTGTGTGCTTTTGGTTCACAGTGCATTGGTCAGTTGCATGCTTTCCCCCTTTATCTCACCTACATACTCAAGTCCAGTGGCAGAGTTCTATTGTAGTTACCATTACCACCTGTAATAGTTCAGTAGTTGTAGAACACCAGTAAGTAGACTGTAACAGCTATTTTATTCACTTTAAACATTGGATGAAGTGATTTTTTTCTCTCTTTAATACAGATGATGCTGAGTCATTAATAAATTTGTCATGACAAAAAATGATGACAACCTATGTATTTTTCCATGAGTCCGCTATGTTAGCGATTATAATGTTACCTAGCTTGTTTGATAGCTTGTTTAATAATGTAGCTTGTTGGATAGTAAGTCACTCACTTCAACACAGTGATAAGACTAACATGCAAATTCACTTTTAAATGGCTGTCTAAACAAATTTTTTGCAAGGTATAAACACATTGGGATTGCTAACTTTCTGTAGAACATCGAAGCAGTGCTTAATTTCTTGTTTTTCTCCCACAGCAGCACCAGCAGACAGGTGGTCATGCAACAGGCAGGGAGAGGGAAAAAGTGGTAGTGACAAGGACTTACTGAACTACACTTGTAGGTTAATGGTAAAACATGCTTGTAAATTTTGTTTAGTTGCCTTTAAAATGTTTTTTTGGAGTGATATAAATACTTTTGTATTACTAACTCTCTGTTAGAACATCAGTGCAGTGCCCAGTTTCTCGTTTTCCTCCTGAAGTGGCACTAGCACCCAGGTAGTCATGTAACAGGCGGGGAGAGGCAAAAAGTGGATTCGACTTGGATCCAAAAACCCAAGGTCCAACCCAAGACCCGAGCTAGTTCAGGTCCAAAACGCTGAGGAGTGCCTTGGACGCTTTTTGCACTAACCCACAAACCAATGTCTGGTTGTGAAAACAATACAAATAACGTCATACACTGTATTGGCGTAGCACGTAAGGTGCGTGACGTCAACTTTTGACGCAGTTAGTAGTTAGTAGTTTTTTCATACTTATGTCAGGAATTCATGGAAGAGGCAGGTTTTTAGCTGAGGATGGCATCGCAGTGGATGAGCTGAATGCCTGCATGAATTAAAAAATGGTGATGCACGATGATGACAGAGACATTTTAGGTGTATGGAAAAACATGGATAAACATGTTAAATGGGGTAATCTCTGTTCTATTCTGTGTTAATCTTTCTGTAAATCAAGGCAACTATATTGTTTTGCATGTTTTGGTTTCAAAAGTTTATGTTTTAAACATGACAGTTAGCATAGTTAGGCTTCTGACGTTATTTTCAAATGCTAGCCAACTTAATATCTCTGCGATAAAATGTGTATATAGTACAACCAAATAGGTCTATGATGTTTAAAAAAAGACTGTTTTGGAAAATATATATCTGTTTTGCATGCATTTTGGTGTACTTTTTTGCGTTATATAAACACAAAAGATTTAGATGAATATAAAATTTCTAATCAAATGCTTTAAAAGTAATAGCTACTATGCAAAATGTCCAAATACAAAATGTAAAAAACTAATAAACTATAATTTTAACTTTCTGTGAGTGATGCAGCAAATAAAATAATAATAATAATAAATACATAGTACGCAGTTGTAAAAACGATGTATAACTAATAACTAATGTTATTATAATCTATCCCTTTGGGTTTGAGAATTAAAAAAACACAGCTTGATTGAATCTTTGAAGAAAAGTTAAATATAATTCAATAATAATGATTTAGATAATTCCACTGAATATTTAGAAAAAGAAACTTTAATCATCTTATGGTTAGGTAAATAACATTACGCCAAAAGCTATAGGATGTAATGAGTTTTCAGTGATCATCACTGAGTGACTAGTGGTTGACATTTATTCAGTGCGTACTTGCACGTTGGTATTAAGTGCATTTTTGAGAAACATAGAAAAGGAACATACGTTTGTAACATCAAACACAGAAATCCATCTTATAGGTATGAGATCCATCAGGAAATCCACTTCATTACAATGTGTATGCAGGAAAGGGCTTTTCTTTTTTGTGTGCAAAATTCCTTCGCCAGAGATGAGGAAAACAGCATTGCAGACAACACTAGTGAATCCATGATTTAGTTTCATAGAAATTAAATCGATAGCCTAACACGTTTATTTTATTTCAAATCCACTGGTCACAATTAAGAGCCAAACTATCCATCAGACAGGCAAAAATATAAAGGTAATAATAAATAAGGAAATAGCAGTGCCAAATCAGACAGCAGAAAAGTGGGATTTTTATCCTGACTGACTGCGGGGCTACAGGCTGTGCACATGTCAATGCCATTTACGTCCTGGTCCAGTCAGGTTCAAAATAAATGCCATTGGGTCTAGTCAGACTCGGGTCTAATTTGATTGGGTCTGTCTCGGTTCGGCGTTTTCTTTTAAAAACTTAATTTATGCATGTCAGGTTTGGGTAAGAAGTGATTCGGGTTGATTTAGGTATGGATTTTAGAAGACCTCAAGAAGACCTCTAATTGTGATAAGGACTCACTGAACTACACTGGTAGGTTAAGGGTAAAACGCATGTAAATTTTGTTTAGTTACTTTTAAAGGATTTTATTTTAGAGTGATTTGCAAGGTATAAATACTTTTGTATTATTAACTTTCTGTAAGAACATCAGTGCAGTGCCTAGTTTTCCCCCTGAAGCGGCACTAGCCGACATACAGTCGTGAAACAGGCAGGGAGGGAGAGTTGAGTTCAGTTACAGTCATGTGAAAAAATTAGAATTAGGACACCCTGTGAAAGCGTGTATTTTGTAACTTTTTAATATATGGTTATTTAGTCTCAATTTTAACAATACAGAGAGATTAAAGTAATATAACTAAACAATTAAAACTGAAGAAGTATCTTTTCAAGATCTTCTGTAAATGTAATTTCCAAGTCACCCCACAGCATCTCCATAGGATTCAGATCTGGACTTTGACTCTTCATTTCTGCCTTTTTAGCCAGTCTTTGGTTGATTTACTAGTATGTTTTGGGTCATTGTCATGTTGCATGGTCCAGTTCCGCTTCAGCTTTAAGTTTCTAGGGTTTTTGGAGACCTCTTTTAGCATCTTGCTGTCTGCTCTTGGGGTGAACTTGCTGGGGCGACCAGACCTGGGCATGTTGGCAGTTGTTTTGAAAGTCCACTTGTAGACAATCTTCCAGACAGTGGAATGGCTGATTACAAAATCTTGAGATCTTTTGAAATCCCTTACCAGACTCATAGGATGGTACAATTTTTTTCTGAAGGCCTCTGACAACTCTTTTGCTCTCACCATGGTGCTCACTCTCACTTCAACAGTCAGGAGCACACCAAACAAAATGTCTGAGGTTTAGATAGGGCAAGCCTCATTCAAAATCCTGAGTAACGATCTACTAATTATGTGCACCTGGTGTGATACACCTGTGTGTGATTTGAGCCATTTTAAGAGGGAATACATGTGAGGGTGTCCTAACTTTTGCCTCAGTTAGAATTTGCATTTTGTGGAATTACATTTTACAGTTTTAATTGCTTAGATATATTACTTTAATTAATACTCTCTCTGTATTGTTAAAATTGAGATTAAATATCCATATATCCAAAATGTTGCAAAAATGTTACAAAATACACAGGCTTTCATAGGGTGTCCTAATTTTTTCACATGACTATGTTTTATTAGGGTTACATGACTATGTAACCCTAATAAAACTGTTGATATGAGTTTTATATATATAAACTGAAAAGTCTAATTTGAGTTTAGTTTAATTGCCTTTTAAGTTATCTGTAAAAATTTTAAGTTAATTTAACGATAAGACCTCTTCAGGTCAATTCAATCAAACTGGGTTGTCAATTTTCCCATTACTCAAATGAACTGAGAAAATCACTTTCCTCAAATCATTTGAGTTCTCTCAACTCATTAGGGTTTATGGTGTGGACTAGAGTGAACAATCGGCAGTAACCAGCCTTCAAATATTTATAACACACTTTTTAAATCATTTATAAACTACCGAACATATTGTAACAGTTTAAATAAATTTAATGAAAGTACTTGAGTTTAAAAATAATGCACATCGCTTCCGAATTGGTAAATGTGTTACTGCCACTGCCACTGACGGGGAAGCACATCAGGTCATGTTTAGAACTTTCCCCGGGTGACTAGTGTAAAATGGATAGTGACACATGCTGTTTTGTAAGAGGAAATTGGACAGTTGCATTTGTGAGATAATTGCATGATCACATTTTTGAATGAATCATGTGGAGACAATCTCATTAAAAAGGTAAAACACAGAGTGTCTTTATTTTCTCTCAAAAAGCGCTCTCGGGTTTCTTTTGCAAACAGATTGCATTTGTTTGCAAAATACTGGCTTTGTTTGTTTAGTTTTGGCACAATTTTAGCTCCATAAAGATACGCCTTTGCATTAGTAGTGTAATTTAGTAATGACGATGCGTGTGCAGAAGCGTTCATTCCGATTAATTTTCAGGTTTATTTTTTATAGTGAAATTGCTGCTTATCACAATTTCTTCACTACTAGTACAAAGAGCACCGTTAACAATTTTTATAATATTAGTTAGCCTATACTAATTTACCATTACTGTCAGCGGTGTCCCCATTTCATTGGTTACTCAAATTCTAAGCTTTACGATCAGTTCGACCGAAATAATGTATTAATCTGATCAACAGAAGGATTCGTTTGGAGCATGTACTCACTCAGGTATAAGCGGGTTTAAAAAACAAGCAGAAACCCCCTCTGTTTGCTGTCGTAAACCAATACGTACATGACTGGTCACCACCCAATGCAGTTGACTACATTTGCTTCTGCTCCTGAATTATTCATCAGAAAAGAATTAGAGCGCATCACAGAAGAATGTGAATTCTCAACTTGTTAAATAAGAACAATTGAATTAGGCGCGTAAAAACAGGAAGCTTTCTTAAGTTCATTAAACAGTTTTTATGTTTAACATTGAAGCAACGACCAAAGACCTCTTGGACGCCTGTGTACATACTGCAGATCAACAAAAACTACGCAGTCAGAACGCAAGTACACGCGTGGAATGAGGTTTTCTTCGGCCGCTGCTATTAGATAATAATTCGTCATTGCAAGCGCTACACATGCATGTATTTGCAGCGAAAATGCGCTGTGAAGCGGTAATGTATATTGCATATTGGACAATGAGACTGGAGGAATGCAGCCAGCGCATGTTGCTCTGATTTTCGTGTGCACGTCCTCAGCGGACATTATATCTTTGTTTACATTATAACATACAATTTGCAGTAGGGTTTAGTGATGGATTCTAAAAGCATCTAAGTTTACCTTAATTTTTTTTACTAAAATATTTTGTATGAATCTTTCAAGTCCAAAACCAGAAAACCAAATTGCCACTCATGCTGCATGCTGTATAGTGTGCATTTCCTCAATTTTAAAAGTGTTTACACAACAGCATGGAGGGATCATCAATAAGCTGTGGAGCATATGAAAACATCTGGGCCAGAAAAATGGATTCATGTTCCCTGGTTGTTACATATAACCATGTAGAGCAATTACTGGTCCTAAAGACTCCCATAAAATGGCTACCCATACAATTACAGATCCTGCAATAAGCTGACAGCTGGCAACACAGATTGTGGGTTAAGGTTTTGTGTATTGATGGAGTTAAACCATAAAACCATACTTAAACCATAACCAGACCATATTACTTTTCTGGAAACTAGGCATCATGTTTCAATCCTGCCACAAAGTAGTTAGTGTAGGAGGTGTTTAATTTCTCTGACAGTATTTTGAAAATGTAGTTTTATTGAATTTAGCAAATGTCCTGTGATCTGCCCCATGAGTGACGAAACACGCACATATGGAAACCAGGCACAAGACATGCAATAACCAGTGAGGTTAAAAGTTATCAAAGTGCTGTCTTATTTTAATTTAGCATTCTGATGTGTTTGTATACATGGATACTTGATGTATCAGTGGCTTATTAAGTTCAAAATGTTTTATTTTACAAACGTTTAATTTCGCTTCATAAGACATTAACATTAATCGTATGGATGGTTTTATAACCATTATAGATTTCAGGACAGCAGCACCAGGCAAGTGTTTAGTAGAGCTAATGACTCCGTAACCCAGCCCACTCCTAACTCTAACCTTGTGAGCAATAAGCTTAATTTTCTTCAGATACGTTAGGTGTGTTTGACTTAATGTTCCTGTGGGTCAAATTTCAGGGAAGTGACAGATGACCTACATTGTTGTATGGGCTGGAGGACAGATTGGATTTTTTCATTCTTGTTTTTCATGTTGTTTTGAAAACTGACTTAAAATAAAAATAAAATAAAAAATGTTAATTATCAAAACTTTTAATTGGTAGCATAAAAAAATAAACCAGATAATTCATTGCAGAGTGTTTACATAGAAAATACCGCTTTTAAAAGCAGCACTTATAAATGCTTTTTAACCCATAAAAAACATTTGAGTGTTAAAGATCTCAGTCGAATAGGTGGCCTGTCCAAACAATGAGCTTCTACAAGAATAAATGCATGCTATTTAAAAGCTTCTTTAAAATTACTGTATGGCAGCAAATATTGATTCTGGAGGTCTCAACACTTATTTAAGTTTGTGCCTGACAAAGCAAGCATTGAGTGCCAACCACTATTGACTTAGATATCTGGTTTGTATAGTACAAACATAGTACATAGTACAAACTCAGCTGAGCCTGCAATAAGGGGTTGCCATGGAGATGTAAGAGGCAGGGACATAAGTATCTCAGGATAGGCTGAAGTCAATATGTGGACAGTTTGGCTGAGCCAATAGTTTGTAAATAAGACTCTAGGGAGACCAACCCAGCCTGACAATAATGATTTTGTCCAAATTATTCTCCAACTTGTTCTCTAAATTTACTATGCTGTCATAAATCATCTTTTAGCATTGTAAAAATGCAGTAAGGACTTGTTTTAATATTTTGTTTTCTATTTTTATATCGAAAGGCATATAAGTTATAGGGCACAATTAAACAGAACAAAATAAAAACTATATTTGTAATGCAAGACTTGCTGTTATGGTCCTGTAGGGTCTTTTACTTGCTAAGGTGTTCTAAATAGTTGGTAGCATGTTGCTGTACAATTCTAAGGTGAAGCTTTAAAAGCTCCCATTCATACAGATATTTTTATATATTTAAATATGCTTATTCATACAGATATGTTTACTGTTACGGTGGAGGCTCCCGAACCACCAGAGGGAACCATCACCTGAATATTAGTTATTAATTCGGACTGCAATTCACATGAGGGCGAATTCCTGGGACTGATTACCTACATTTCCTGTTACCCTACACCATATAAGCCCATGTTATATCTGTCTGCCGGTGTTTGACCCCGCCTGATTGTTATTCTCAAATAAAGTGCTGCGAATGGATCCTACCACCTCCGACCCTTTGTTACATTTAGATATTTAAATGTGCTCATTTTGTTTTTTGGGTAAACTATTCCTTTATGTTTTAAACATCAGCATAACTTGTCCCACAATGTCTGTGCCACACACTTGAGTTCATGTGGCTTGCTGAGGAGAGTTACTTTTTCAAGTCACCAGACTACTGATTTGTGCAAAAATGTGCAAAACTGATATAGTTTTGCACATTTTAAACAGAAAATGTAAAAATGTTGTTTTTGCTGTTTCATTTTCTGCCACTGGTATTGGTACTACAGTCAGTTAAACATACCAAACATCACAGAATGAAGAATCTTTATCTAAAAAAGGGTATGATTGTTGACATTTATGTTTGCATGTGAAAGTGAAGCACATGGAAACATCTGACCTCTCCTGTGATGGGTTTACTCAATGACCCCTGCTGAGTTTCCTGTCTCTGGCTAAACAGAATCATGAAAAACATAGATCACTGTCACATTTTTAATTACAGTTCTCCTTATAGTCCACCAAGTGCACTGACAGCAGACCTCAGCAGGGAGTATCATTTAAAATTCCTTATAAATTGGATGTGTCAACATTTTTTAAATTATATTCCATTTCGTAAAACTGTATGTCCATATTCATTTTGAAATATTTGTAATAATCACTGTAATTTCTGTTATGGTCCTCTTATACTGAACTCTATAAATCTTTATAACTAGGATTTATGCATAAAAAGAAGAATATGGTCAAAACACTTTATTAATTATAACTTCATTATTTTTACACTGACAAAAATTGAACAGGATGAAAACAATTAATGGCTTCATTTTCATCTATTTTCCTACTCAATGTTTTTGTTGCAGCCGTTTCCAACATATAATGCCCTTTAGTTGAAATAATACAACCCTTCTCATCCACATTGCTCATTCTTTCTTTTTTTACTGCCAAATTAGCTCAGTGGCCTTCCTCACACACAGAACATGCGTGCCTGTGGTGGGAGCTTGCTGATACTAAATATAACCTTAAAGGAGAGAGAGGTAGCTATGGAAACATCCAAACGGATGCAATGGCAAGGAGTGATCTTTAGAAAACATGGCTGAGTTTGGACTGTCTTTCTCTCAACCCCATGAATACCATTCACACCATGCATACCATTTTGTCATGGTGCAGATTTGTTTTTTTATGGTTTCAGCTTTCTTACACATGACTGGACAACAGGGCCATAAGTGCTTGTAAACAAGGAGTCAGCCCTGCATTTTCTTTCACAGGGATAAAGCAGCAGTGTTCTGTTATGTTCTTATCTAAACAATAAGAACCAATTGTATAGGCAGATATTTTCATGACTTGTAATGTACAACGCCAATTCAAAACAAGTTGGGATGCTAGGTAAAATGTAAATAAAACATAATAAAACATAATAAATAAAACAGACAATCCAGCTTGTTATCAGTGCACAATTCAAAAGCCTGCATCTCTGATGGTATGGGATTGCATTAGTGCCTATGGCATGCACAGCTTGCACATCTGGAAAGGCACCATCAAAGCTGAGAGGTATAGACAAGTTAAAGGACAACATATGATCCTATTCAGATGTCTTTCAGGGAAGGCCTTGCATATTTCAGCAAGACAATGCTAAACCGCATACTGCATCCATTACAATAGTATGGCTTGGTAGTAGAAGAGCCCAGGTGCTGAACTGGCCTGCCTGCAGTCCAGATCTTTCAGCTAGAACAGCTAGAATCCTACATCAGACAAGAATGAGGCAACATTTCCCTCCCAAAACTCCAGCAACTGGTCTCCTCAGTTCCCAGGCATTTACAGACTGAAAAGGGGATGTTACACTGTGGTAAACATGCCCCTGTCCCAAGTTTTTTGAGTGTTGCTGCCATCATATTCAAAATGAGCTAATATTTTGCATGAAATGCAATATATGTCTTTCAACATTTGATATGTTTATGTTCTAGTATAAATACGGGTATTAGATTTGCAAATCATTGCATTTTACATTTTTATTTACATTTTACACAGCATCCCCACTTATTTCAATTGGGGACGTATATAGTCTATCCACCTCATAGATTTTGTCTTTGCATTTTACTTTACACAGTCATCTTTCTGATACCAAAGGCATACTTGTTTCAGATAAACAATTCACCCTGTCAACTTTAATTTGGCTATGTGTCTCCTGTGCTATATTCTTCAGTCTTTCCTTGTGCTTTTGTATGCTCTGTAATAACAAGAAAAAGCCACTTGCTGTGATATATTAGTTAGACCAGTCATGATATATTATACATTAGCCAGCAGCTAATGAGTCATGTTTCTCTGCCTTTTATGAGCAACAATGGCTTTTCTCTTGCTAGTGTAATTACATTTAGCAAAATGCAAGGGTTTCTTGTGCATGCAGAAATGCATTTGCATTCATAAATATAAATATAAATATGTTTTCCACAACTTATTAATGTAAGAAAATGCTTATATAGGACCAGAACACACTGTCTTTCTTTACCTTTACCTTACACTGTTACTTTCTTTTCTCTACTCCACCACAATAACTGTTGAAATGAAACAATGACAAAGTTCTAAATTTCTCAGTCGACATCCCAGCTAGCAGGGAACATTCTTAGAATGTTGGTTCTCCCAAAGTTATCTAAAACCATTTCACCACAAAAATGTTACATATATATAAAAAAATTATTAGGTTGTTAGTAGAATGCTACAGAATTAAAATAATAATAATAACGTTCTTATAACCAAACAATAATGTTAATACAATGTCTAAAAAACTGGATGTTTTGAAAGTTCTTAGAACATTCAAAATGTTTTTAACATTTTTGTTACTTCATAACAATGAAGTAATGGAATTATTCTTTCAACCTGAAAGTACTATACTAGCCACGCCACAGCCCTTTTAAATCATGGCTGTGAAGATATAGTCAAAGCTAGAGATACAGTCAAAACTGGAGCCCTCTCACTTCATGGCCGCCACGTCAGAGCCTCCTTATGTCATGGTCAGTCCTGTAGATATTTTTGAGGAGGGGGCAGTAAAAGAGGCCAAGGGCACAGTGAGGATGGGTGCACCAAGGTCACTGCCAACAAGGCTAAGTTTGCCCAGGACAACGTCAGCAAGCCAAGTGTGGCGAGGCCATTTTAATACTGCCCAAATTTTCATTTATAACCACAGTCGCAGTTCAGATGTCCAGAGGATCCCTGGCCCATGTCACATCCAGCACCTCCCTGGCCCACTGCCACGCCTGCTTCACCTTGGCCACAGCCCAGGTCTACCTGTGCTCCTAAGTCCAGGCCCGTCACCGAGTGACACCAGTCATGTTCCAGACTGGTATCAGAAATTTTGGGTTTTAGTTACACAGTGTGCCTGCCTGATGAAATATTATGTTGTGATAAAGTTTGGGATATCACACTGTAAGATAAGCATGTGATGTCACACTGTGTGATGAGGGTAATGCTGGAGAATCTCCATCATCAGATAAGAAAAATTCTGTCACACCTGTGTCTGCCACTCATTCATCCAACAATCAGAGGGAGCAACCTTTTGAGTACTGGATCATCCCATTTCTTTTCTGCTTATTTCCTGTTCCCACATCACATTATTTTGCCAGTATTGCCTGTTTCAATGCCTTGCAGAACATTTATTGTATTTGTGCAAAAAGCTACGTCTGTTTGACCAATCAAAATGCAATTTCACTACAGCTCACATGCCTTCAGAAAGGTGTGAACAGACGCAGTAAATACTCTTTTCCAGTTACTCAGCTTCATCTCATATCAGGCAACATCTTTAGCTTTACTGATGGAACATAGTATGTGTGTATTTTGTTAGCTTTTACATAAATCTGCATTTACATAAGTCGTTTTATGCTATGATAGTCGTTTTGTGCTAGATAAATCCAGCACCATTGCATTATATGAATGTGCTCGTTGCATCATTTAATTGATTCTGTTGCACTGCTACCTTTCTTTAATGAACATTATAGATATTTATCAATACAAGTGATTTAAGTGAAATATGTCAATAGTTCTGCCTGTTATTTCACGATTAACAAGTGTTTGGGTCAACCTGTGTTCTCTTAGTTTTTCTTTGTGAAATAGAGAGCCTTTTTGAATGCTCCCTGCTCAGTTTCAAATGGCAAGCTCCATTGCAAATAAGCATGAATCAAGTCATAAATCCCTGCAGACCTGTCACCCCCCATTATGCTTGTCTGTTCCAGTAAAGCTTCCATAAAAATGGATAGTTTGGCTTTTTATATTTCTGATGTAGCTCAAAAAGATTCTGAACAT
Source organism: Chromobotia macracanthus (assembly GCA_036877525.1). NCBI lineage: Eukaryota > Metazoa > Chordata > Actinopteri > Cypriniformes > Botiidae > Chromobotia > Chromobotia macracanthus. The sequence goes on along the minus strand of JAZGTH010000045.1, from coordinate 1,333,408 downwards.
TTTGTTATAGAATCGCAGGGAGCGCCGTTTCAATCTAATGTAGACAAATCTTCTAAGAAACCCCCATCCCCCATGGCAGTAGGGGCTCAGGATAAGATGGATGCTGAGCTGCAGCAGAGCTTTCCCAGGTGGCCAAGAGCATTGGGCTTGCATTGATTCTTCCACTGTCCCATAAGCACTCTATACTGGATCGTTGATTTTTGGGTTTAGAGCATGACTCTTAAGCAGTGTCCTGTCCCAGTACTATTCTTCTCAGAGGTGCATGACAAACTCACAAAGTTCTCGTATCCAAGTCGCTGAATTGTCATCCCTCACTACTCATGAGGGTACTTCTAATTCAGGGCTAATGCAGGAACTGTGTACAGCGACCAACCATGGAACAAAGGTTACAGTGCAGGCTCTGGGGAGGATGGTGTCTACTTTTGTGGTCCAGAAGAGGCACTTAGAGACTTTCTAGAGGACCCCATCTTCCAAGCGGGTCTTTTTGATGACACTGTGGAGGACTTCATCCAACAGTCCTCTGCAGTGAAGCATTAAACGTAATTTATTTGTGTGTTAAATATATCATATTGAATTGATCAGATACCGCTAGCTCTTGATTGTTATCCATTACAGACTTTGGTTAGCACCGTGCTAGCCGGTTAGCTTGTCTAGCTTGTATACTGTTTTCATCTCCTACGTTTTCATCTATTCGAGTTTATCAAACAGCTGTGGTAAGTCAAAATAAATCATCAAACATGGTGAGTCATCACATCTTCTCCTGTGATTGTGACATGCACTGTTTGTCACGTTTATTGTAGCCTTCTCTGTCACCGCTGAGGGTTTAACATGTGATAAATGTAGGAAAATAGTTAGGCTGACAGAGAAGATTTCAGAATTAGAGACACGCATACAGACTTCACTCGAGGATAGTAAGAGTGATAGGGTTTTAGAGCAAACTTTGGATGCAACTAGGTCCGTACATTGTTCGGTTGCGGTTGCAGATCCCCTGCACCAGGGACTGTGAGACAGTTTGTGACTGTGAGACAGCATAGCTGTAGAACAAAACACAGCTCTCCCGTTCAGGTTTCAAACAGGTTCTGCCCACTCAGTGATGCACCCACTGAGATACCTGTTGAAAGTGCCCTAGTTATCAGAGATTCTATTGTATGGAACGTGAAAATAGGGAGACAGGGAAACAGAGCACCCAACATCAAAGCCAATTCAAACATGCTGGCTAAAGCTAAACGTAAATTTAGTATAATTATTATACACATTGACACAAATGATGTTCATCTACATCAGTCGAGGATCACAAAAGATAATATTAAAGAGGTGTGTGAACTTGCTAGTACAATGTCGGACACAGTAATATTCTCTGGCCCCCTCCCTGTTTATCGTGGTGATGAAATACATAGCAGACTGTTATCACTAAACGGCTGGATGTCTAAATTACATAGATAATTGGAAAAGTTTTTGGGGTAGACCTGACCTGTTAAAAGGAGATGGCACATAGTCTTGTTAATACGAATAATACTTGAGTAACTGGGGCCCAGGTCAGGAAGAGTTCTCTCTACAAAAACGCTGTTTGTTAATGATATGAGTAGTACTGTCCACAGATCAAGTCTTAATTGTTGGTGGTTTTAACATCCACGTGGATATTGAAAAGGATGCATTGGGGTTGTCTTTCAAAGACATTTTGAACTCTATCAGTGTCTCACAACGTGTCAGGACCCACTCATTATCATAATCATACCTTAGATTTAATACTGTCCTATGGTGTAAATGTTGATGACATTATTATTCTGCTGCAGAGCGAAGAGATTTCTAATCATTATTTTGTGTTGTGTATAATACATTTACCTACGGTTGCAAAATTTGTAGCTCCTTGCTACAAATACAGTAGAACAATAACTTCTTACACTAAAGATTGTTTCATCAACAATCTACCTGAACTGTCTCCATTCCTTTGCATAACTGATAACTTAGAAAACCTTAGTAGCACAATAGAAAATGTTAACTCCCTCTTTTCCAACACCTTAAACAAAGTTGCTCCTCTATGGTTAAAAAAAAGGACAGCAGCCCAATACCATGGTATAACGAGCATACCCATGCCCTAAAAAGAGACAGGGACAGACAGGTGAGGGGAATAAACCTCGAAACTCAAGACCAGAGAGCACATTGCACAAAGTAAACAAACAATGGCCATGTGTTTCCACACAAAGACAAGCAACATACAGATCACAGAGGACACAGAGCATGAGTCTAGATCCTGGCTCTTAGATACAAGAATTAGGATTGAGTCAGGATCCAAACATCATGCTCTGAAACAAAAACAGGGCTGTCAGGATCCTGGCAGGAGAATTTAGAAAAAAACCAAGATAAAGAAGCCAGGACCCTGACAAAGGCACAGACCCAGCAAGTGCAAAAATGTTGGTCCACGTCACAGTGGTTCATACTGTTTAAGGAACAGTTGTTACTGTTCTTACTGATATTGCTTCTGGCTTATTTGTAACAGTGGTGGAAGGTTAAGCATGTTGTAACCTAGGATACAGTACTGTGTGCAAAGGTAATTGGCCATTTCATTAATTAAATAATAGTGCTTCTTTTATTTGCATATATATCATAGACCCAATAAAGGTAGTATGGTAGAATGCCATTTAAAACATATTCTGTGTGTTTGCAGCCAGCATGTGCATATGAAGGCATGCAGTTTGAAGCAATGTGTAAACACACACCCTCCTTTATTAAATGACAATTCCTCTTATGCATTTTCCATCTTTGTCACCATAGCAACAGAACCTAGCGGGCTAACATTCCCATCTCTAGAGGCCTGGCCTTGTTCTCCAGTTCACATGCAACACAGCTGTTTTATCCGTCAGCAAAGCAATTAACACACAGGGTCAAGATTGGGCTCTTTCTTCCAAATACCAGCCTTCACACTTTGGCAATTTATTCTTTTCATCATTATATGCACTCTGTGTAACTCTAGTGCTCCCTTTCCTACAAAAGATTGCTTACACAATCATCATGCTGGTGAGATTAAGGAAATAGTAAAATGACTACTAAGTTGAAATCTCTGAGAACACAATATTTACAAACGTTTCACAATTTGTACAACTGCCTTCACCATACAGGAATCAGTACATACGCTCCCATATAATGTTAAAGAAGTTATTTCTCACAGAGCCACCACAAAACCTTTTATCATGTTGTAGTGATTCCCTTAGCTAAGCCATATGCCTGATCATTATCTTCATTATCTTGTGATGCAGTCACAACAAATCTACAAAGGTATTAGTTAACCATAAGACACTCATTCACCTCCTAAAGCATTGCTGCATTTGTCAAGAGCAGCGAAGAGAGAATCCAGTCACAGACAGTCGTAAATGTATTTTAAACAAAAACTCCCACAAGGGTGTTGAACAAGACCCAAAACAAGACTTGAGAAAAACAGAACTAGATTATATATTAAGTTGAGCTCAAAAACAGGACATGATGCAGTATACTAAACTTGTCAAGATTCCACAAGCAAGAATCAACAACAATACACCAACACAAGACAGCAGACACAAGGACATTAAAAAGGGAAGCAAAAAAGGCAGGTAACGAGGGCAGGCAGGTGAACTAATAATGGGATAATTAATGAGGAAACGAGGGTGTGGTCAAGACTTAAGACCGGAGAGCACATGGCACAAAGTAAACAAACAATGGCAATGTGCTTCCACACAAAGACAAGAAACACAGATCACAAAAGACACAGAGCATGAGTCTAGATCCTGACTGTAAGATACAAGAACCAAGACTAGAATAGAGTCAGAAGACGAGTTACAGTTAAGAAAAAATAGATAATTTTAGGAAATACCAGGTCAACGCATAATGAACAACATAATAAATAATGAGATAACTGCTGCATACTTTATAGAAATTGAACTTTTAGCAATTAAGGATGAGGATGATCTGAGTGCCCATCTGAGAAGGATAACGATAATGACGCTCTTTGGCTCTCCTGTGTAAGGGTTTCACTCTCCATGCCCACGTATTGAAAAAAATTGCGTTTTTTTCCAAAATGCAATAGTACAGTGATTTCAAAGGACAATTGGTGAGGTCCCTTTAAAGAATTTAATGTAAGATGCCCTTAACATAAGCTGATATCTTTGTTTTTGAACTGTATGTTGTGAATGTATGTTGTCTCTAGTCTTCACTTTCAGTCCAAATGACTTACATTTTTTAAATACTGCTACAGCAAAACAAATTTATAAGGTGACACTTACAGTCAGGTCTTTAGAATAAATGTTTTATTAATTTGCATTTTCAAATTAACTTGTTTAAAAATGTTTAAAATCTGTGTACATAAAATGGTTTGAAGAGAAGCATAAAAGACAGGCTTCTTTAATAACAACAAACATGTAATAGCATTATTTTAAGATTGATTAGAAAAATACCACCATGATTCTCACATTTAAATAATATAGATAATATGAAAACATTTATTAAATGATAAGTAAACATTGTTAATTTTGTGCAAGAAAAACAAGCAGAGAAGATCACTGTTGCATAAATTTATGCACTGCTGCATAAATGTATGGCTTTTCACACCATTGCTACAGATGACACGCAGCTTTACTTATCGTTCCAGCTGGATGACCCCACCATTTCTGATTGTATCTCTGCTTGCCTTTTAGACATCTCAGCCTAAATGAAGGAATGACATCCTCAGCTCAGTCTCAATGAGACTCCTACATCTACTCAATCCATTAGGAACCTGGAGTGGTGTTTGATGACCAGCTGAAATTTACTGTTCACATTGCAACAATCTCTCAGTCATGCATGTATTCTACACCAGGAAAATCCGACCTTTCTTGTCCGAGCATGATCCAGAATGATCCAGAATGCTGCAGCACATCTAGTCTTCAATCAATCAAAGACAGCCCACATTACACCCCTTCTGATCTCAATCCACTGGCTACCCATAGCCACCTGTATTAAATTTAAATCTCTGACCCTGACCTTCAGGACAGTCACCGGAACTTTACCCTCCTACCTCAACTCATTCTTTTGGATATATGTCCCCTCCTGCCAAATATGTTCTGTAAACAAGCAACATCTGATTGTCTTAGAACACTGGTACTAGATCGCTCTCTAAGACATTTACCTGTTCCTTCCTGGTGGAATGAACTCCCAGCCTCCACCCAATCTGCAGAGACCATCACAATCTTCAAGAAACAACTTAAAACACATCTGCTTCACAGACACCTGACTAATCCCTAATGCTCCGCAGTTCAAGCTTGGTTTAAGTATGCAAAAAAGTCTTCTACTGTTCATCCTGTCCCTATAGCCTCAGTACTATTACTATTTGTAAATGCAGACTAGGCTTTACATTTATGCATTTAGGCTTGTTGGTTCTTAGGGCAAAATGTTAAATTCTTGCTTTGGATAAATGTAAAAAAAATTGTAAAAAGTTGCTTTGGATGAAAGTGTCTGCTAAATGAATAAATGTAAATGTAAATCCACAAAAAATGCTCAACTCAATAATTACACATATTATTTAGTTATCTGTAAATAAAAAAGAACAGAGTGTTAACACATTATTATCACTGTTATTGAAGCACATTCACCTCATAACACTCCAAGCTGTCAAATTCAATGCTATCAAAAAATATGGCCGCACACTGACAGAGCCCCAGCTATCTAGGAGCTCCTGATTAAAAGGGGCCACATAGTTCAGACAGGCTCAGGTCAAAGTTGTTGAGCAAAGGGTCAACTATATTATACTGAAACTTAAGGGGCCTTGTGACAAAACAATTGCTCAATTAATTTTTGAGATACTGAGATCTGAAGTCTGACATGCTGTGTCCTAATTTCTATACTTCTACTTAATGAGGTCCACTGTATAAAACCTAAAAATGGCTATTTGCTAGCATTTCCATCTCAATGGAAGAATCTCAGTTTAGGCATTACCCTCATGAAGTAAACAGCCTGTTTGCTGCTACCTTTCTCATTCACACGTATTAATGAGTCAATCACCTGAGCCCTAAATGTCATGTGACTAATCATTTTGGAGATGCAGGAAATGTTTATAATGATAACTGTGGGAAAGCAATTTTAAGTCATTGTTTTATGTGATTTTATATATGTGTGTGAGTGTGTTTATCATGGTTTGAAACTAAATGAAGTAATAACACCAGCTAAATAATAATGTAAATACAGAGTTCCTATTTCACTTAGAGATAAATGGGCAAAGATAGCTGTCACCCTTTGGTGCCTCTGACCCCCGCTGTGGGTCATTTGCTGGCCATTTGCTTAATGACAGAGTCATCAAGTGAATCCTCATTTGTTACTTCCAACTGTGCATTGTGTGCTTTAAGTGTTTTGTTTCCCTCAAAAAGGCTATAAATGTAATGTAAGTTAACTTTAAGACAGACTTTATGACTGTAGTGCCCAAAAGCAGTACGTTCTGACGTGTAGATTTGTGTTCATCATTTTCGAAATAAAGACTACTGCTGAAGAAAATCCAAGTCTCCGATCTCATGTCTAATCACGGCAGTCTAATTGGGCGATGACACTGCTTGACACATCAGGTGCACCTGCAAGTATATTAGGGCACCTTTAGAGCATGTCGTTAGCTTTTTGTCTTCAGGAGCCATTTGTCTGTTGTTCTCATGTCAAAGCGCTAATGAACCCACCTGCAAAGAACTTTAGAAAGCAGGTGCTCTGAGAATGCACAAATTATGTGTTGGGTGAAGATCAGGCGTGCTTGGTTCTCGAGGGAGCTAAATGGACACATTGTTTGGGCTTTTCACTGAAGAAGCTTCATTCTTGTCTGTCTGTCTGCCTGAGTAAGCTGGGTATCCCCCCGTGTATTAGGTCTCGCCGCTGTTGATACTTGGTGGAGGCTCATCTCGCAGGGTTCACAGTGGGCTTTCTTGCACCCTTCCTGAAGGGAATGTGCAATCCATCGAGTCAGAGGAAGCTTTCTGAACTGTCAGATATATCCCAGATGCCAGTGAGCAAAGATACACAGGATGTGGCTGGAGCGGTGCATATAATATGTCCCGCATATGAGGAGCTGTTGCAGGTCATGTCTTGCAGGCGCGAGAAGCCAGCAATCGCTTGTGGCTAGCTCGACATGTGATTTCTATCTGGTCATGACCATGAAGGTTGCGTGAGCCTGCCCTTTCTCCTTAATCTCACGCTCAAGTGGAGAGATCTTGGAAGAAGCTACATTTCTCTCATTTTTAACCACATTCATGAGCGATTTACACAAATGTGGAGGGAATGTGAGCGCATAGGCATGCTGGGATGATCCAGCGAATGAGACACTTGCAAGCGATCTCTCGATCTCTCAGCGATCTCTCTTACAATTGCTGTATCACAGGCAAACAAAGCTAACCTGCTCAAGGATTTGGATTGGGGGAGGATCTTTCCCCTGATGCAGTGGGGGTCCTTATTTCCCTGTCCTGTAGTGTTGCATAAACACTTAAACAGGCCCTGAATATTGGACCAGTGATGATTATTGCCGGCTATTTAAACTCTTTGACTGCTCTCATGGTTCAATGAGGACTTCTCAGCTCATTGTTACAATCACATGAGCATTAAAGGTTGTGCTGCCGTCTCGAATATCAGGGTTCTATTGGTAGACAGCACTGTATAAGCTCTATAAAGAATGGGTGTGCTGTGGAGATGTTGCTTGTTACTAGCAAGCTCCCCTCAGCTAGCAGTTAATACGTTGAGCCTCACTCCCAGAGCTATAATGCTCCCTTTTAGAGCTTTATTATGGCAAGCCTTTGGCGTGAGCTGTTTATACACCCTCATTAGACTGAGAGACCTTGGGATCCTCATGAGATCATGGAAACCATTTCTACAATTTCTTTACTCTGCTTGAGGAAAAGTTTGCTTGCCAGTATGTTTTTTCATCCGTACTTATTCTATATATTCTATATCTGGGACTGCAGTTTCAAGTGGATGGAGCTGGCATTTTATGGTTCCCCTTGGAAAGCGGGTCCTAAGAGTAGAGTTAAGAGCTGAGGCCAGTATGGGCCGTCTTCTGGCCAGGAGAGCTTCAGGGGAGAAGAATGCCTGGAGGGCTGCTCTAGTGTGATGGTCAGCATGTCATTGTTAAACATGGGAGATCTGGGTTTGAATTTACTCTCTGGCAGCCCATTGGGTGCTTGTTGGGGGTTCATGCCCTCTTGTTTATTTATATGGGGTTTCTTTATATGGCTGCAGTCAGCATTTTTAAGTCTGGCTCCTATGGACTGTCAGAGTTGCACTCTCCCCCTGTGGTGGAAGGGAAGATACTGGGTCTTCAGGCTTTCCATGTTCATGTTGGCAAAAAGGGTTGGTCTGTTGGACAGTGGCAGTTAGCGATCAGCTGGCTCCTGTTCAATTGCTGTCTTCTGGGTTGTGTTTGAGTTGCACCCTCACTATAGAGGGTCCTCCCCTCCATGCTTCACCTTTCTGAGGCATGGATTAAGCATAGAGTGGGTCATTTACACCAGGGGGTCCCCCTGGACAATAGTTTCGAGTGGCTGTAGTTGGCTGTGTGCCAGCTCCCCTTGCATTTTTCATCCTGGTGTGAGTGTGGAGTAACACCCTGTCTATAGAAGATCCTCCACTCCCTGCGGAGCTCATTGGGGAAGAGTGGTTTTGAGTGGTGGCAGCTAGTCCTTACTAGCTCCCCTTGGAATGCTGGCCCTCTGTGTTATGAATTACCCTCTATTACACTCTCGACACTGCCCTTATGACCCCCAGGATAAGAAAATAGGACATTTATTCTGGGTGGCTGGGGCCAACAATTCACAAGCTCCCTTCTGAATTGTTTTGTTCATTTGGGTTGTGTGCAAGATAGCACCCTTGTTTTGCCCTCCTTATAGCAGGATGCAGGTAGACTAGCACTTCCCCTAGAGCTGTTGACACTAGCCTGGGAGACCTGTGATCGAGTCCCATGTTAAACATCTCCCTGCGTATTAGTGTGTTATACTTTTTAGCAGGGATTTAAACACCCAAGGGTGTTCCTTTCATCACCAACAGTGCGTTCTGCCTATGGTGATTGTGCTTCAATGTGGCAGATGCTCCCATGAGCATGGCACAGTTGATATTTTGTTCCCCATAGCGTCAAACCAGATGCAGTGTGAAGTTCCATTCAAAGGGAATGTCTTCAGTTACGTTTGTAACCTTCTGAGAAGATTCCTGAAAAAGGGCATGGAACACTGCATTTCGTTGCCATGCCTCAGGAGTCCCTGTCTATGTCTCCTTCACACAAAGACGTTGATGACACGCTGTACATCCTAATGTGCCCTAATATACTCACAGATGCACCTGATCCGCATCAAGCACTGCCATGGGCCCATTAGGTGTATTAGACATGAGATTCAGACACCAGTCACACCAATGGCATTCCCCATAGCATCAAACCAGACACAGAGTCTTGTTCCCGTTCTCAAGGAACCGAGGTTACATATGTTCCTGGAGATGTTTTCAGCTGTATGTTTTCATTACAGCGTCATGTAGTAATACAGTTAAAGGATTCACAGAAAATATTAAAAATATACAATTTTGCTCACTTACTGGGATTACTGTGATTTGGGACACATTCATAGTAGACTGATAGTATAAACATTGCTGTTTAAAGAAAATATGACCACATTGCTCTCTTGGCATCTCAGTTTGAACAGATGTTTGGTATATTCAGCAGCTGTAATAATCAGTAGCTTAATAACAAAATACAGATTTAAGAATAGAGCATTAAATGTTCCATTCATACCCTGCCTGCAAAAAGTATTCTCTGTTAACCTGTACAACAATAAAATGTGAGGCTGAGAAATAATTCAGTGCAAGAATTGCATGATAATTGCATGCAGCGCTTATTTTAGTGCTGTAATTTTTGCATGCATGTTCTTAGAATGAACCAACTGATCTGGCCTGCTGGAGTGAAAGAATCAGCTGCCTGATTGTGCAAATCTGGAAAAAACAAATGCGACAGTTGGCCAAGAGAGATGCATCACACGGTTACAGAGCACATTCTGTCATTTTTTTAAGCTGTAAAAATCATTAAGCTGAATATTTTAAATTTGTTTTTATTGTAAACCTTTTAGCACATTTCATGTTTTCTCCTACATATCACAAAACTTTTACATTAATATTTTATGTAGACAACATAGATGTAGCAATTATGTAGCAATTAGAGCCCATTTTGGTTATATCACTCAATGATTATGATAGTTTGAGAATTATTTTATGTTAATTTGCATCAGTGACTGCAATCATTTGACAGGACACTGGAGTGGAGCCACGAGAAGGGACGTTATTGCATAGAAACACTGCCCTCTGCTGAGGTATTGTTGAGCTTACAATTGAAAAGTGACAAAGTAGTTCTCCATAACTTTTGCCTCTCTATCACCATCTCTGTTTAAAACATAAAATTGCAGGTTGCTCCAAGTACTTTTTTTAACCTTTACCAACTTTTATGTGGAAGTTAAACTGACATTTACAGTGAATTACCCGCGGATATACTCCAATTTTTAAAGAAATACATTTATTTCATACAAGTTTATTTTTTCTATAAAAAGATTAATAGGACCACAAAAAGAATTAAATTCTTTTCTTTATTTAAAATATATTTTGTTTCTCATATTATTTTAATGGGTGTAGTGTGACCTGGAGTTGTATTGTTATTTTAGTTTTTAATTCTGTGAATTAGTGAACAGTCTGAGCAAGGATGTTACTAAATTTTCAAGACCTGGGGGAACCAAATTTTAGGCTCTGTCATTAAAAAACTCATTGTGATCAACCATATTCTAATACTGGGAAATGTGATTTGCAGTTGCCTACTGTGACAGACTGAAAGCATACTTAAGTTTTTAAAAATATCAGGGATAACTATTGCTCTGAAGCAAGAATTTTACTTAAGGTTTTATAAAGGGGTGCTTAAATTGATGCTTAATTGGCTATTTGTAATGCAAAAAAGTAATACAGTGTACAATGTATGGAATAATGGTATAATCTCTCTAACTCTCTAACTGCATATTACAAACATAATAAAATGTGTATAAGTAAAATATATGAATACCTTTGAGGATATTTTCTATATATATATTACTGTTTAGCAAAAAGTTACTATATACTATAATTAATATTTACTTTTTAAAACTATTTATACTATTTAATACTATTTGACTAATACTATATACTACTTAATCTAAAACCCAGTTGACAAATATAAAAACACTTGGCTTTAGAACAGATTGAATTATATTTTCAGTATTCTTCTGCTGTATAACAAAGTGATGACATTGGACATTTTAATGATTTAAAGTCTGTTAAACAGTAACAAGATGTGAATGTTAGCAATTCTTAAATGACCTTAAACAGATCACAGATGAGGTGACAGCACAAACTGTGAGCACTGAAAGGCCTCCTTTACTCCAGCTACAGCGGAACAATTCCAGAAAGAGATATCAACAAAGCTAACATTGTATCAGCGTGTGATATCTGTTACTCTGTCACTTACTTGAATGGCCTTGTGCCTTACACCCCTGTTTTGAGTTTTTTTCCTGTTGTGGGCTGTTTCGGCAGTTTTGTGTCATCGTTACTGTCATGCGTTGTAATTATGATAAAGATTTGAGCTGAAGGTCTGCCAAAAACAACGTTTGCGAATTAATGCCAAAAGGTAAAGCAAACATCCTGTTTGCTTGTAAAATTAAACTGGTTTCAGGATCACTGCTATGCTTTCTCAGTGAGCAAACATGGAAGATAGCCAGTTGGTAACTGCTACCATCCTAGGAATGCCAAGAGTCATGTAACACTACAGTGCGCACAGATAGTGGCATGCCTGCAGACCTGCAAGAATTGAGTAGTCTATATTACATACAGCTTTCTTAAACTCATTGTGGTTACTTGTACAACAATTATTATTCTTGTGGTTTTGTGTTTGAAGATATTGAGACAGATCTAATTAAGACTCATAATGCAAACATTTTCATTCACCTTTAGTGAATTAGCAGGTGGCTTTATTCATAATGACTTTTGGAACATCACAAGAAATTTGCAGAAAAAGATCTGAATAAACACATTACTACTACTACTACTACTACCACTACATTGTTTGTGTCAGACTCTTCATACATACAAATATACACTACCAGTCAAAAGTTTGGAAACATTACTTTTTCTTTGTTCACATTTTTTTAAATTTATGAATAATAGTAAACTTATCAAAACTAATTATGTTTAATTATTTAATTGTTGTGACTAAAGAAAATTAAAAATAAGGTAAAATGGGATATATTCTAGCATATTCAATATAGGCACCCTTCCTCTAGAATTTACAAAAATTTTCTTGACATTTTCCATCACCCAGTTTCTTGAGGAATCATCCTGAGAATATTTTTAAAGTATTTTAAGAGTTTTGAAGGAGTTCCCCTCTATCCTGCACTCTTATTGGCTGCTTTCTTCTCCATTATTTGGTCCAAATCATCTATTTCAAAAACATATTTTTTAATTGTAGTTTTCTAATAACAAAAATTAAATTGAAATGAATATGTTGGTGCAATTATATTATATTTTTATTTTTACATTTTTAACGTTTAATCAAATGTCTTCAGATTAAAAGATTTTTAATCTGACATTTCAGTCAAGTGTTTCCAAACTTTTGACTGGTAGTGTATAAATAGTAAAATTAGGTCCCACTTTATATTAGGTATCTTTAACTGCAATAAACTTACACAAGAAAAAACTCAATAGTTTTTAAAAATCCTAAAAAAAACCTACCCCAATCCTACACCTGCACCAAACAACATGTACATGCATAATAAGTACATGTATCACATGCCTTATCTTATGTAAGTACACAGTATTTTAATCCACTTAATATAAACCTTGGATGTTTCGGGTAAGTAGGAGCTGTGCTTGCATGATAAAATTAAATAAAAAAAATTAAAATACTGGAGCTGTTACAAGTATGGATAACATATTGGTATCAGACCAGGGCTGTGTTTCACAAAATTGTATTGCAAGTATATCATAGCACCAATCGGCACCATTGGTTTCAATGAACAACATGCTTCTGAGAAACGCAGCAAAGATTATGATATAGAGACTTGGGGGTGGATAGAGACTTTTGAGCCTGTAAGAAACTTCTTGAAACACCCTACCAACCACATAATAACATGCTGAAAAACATCAAAAACACTAAATCAACTGCATATCAATGGTCTTGCAACATTTAGAACACCCTAGCCTAGCAACTACATAGAAACATGCTAGAACCAATTAGAACCTTAGAAACCACTCTGGCACCCATCAGGATATCACTTGGTTTCTGCATGGGCAAGTGACAACATTTTTGCAAAACTATATTACTTCACCCTGTCATAAATTCTAAACAAAAAAGCAATTGTAAAAAAAGGGTTGCCTAATTTTCAACTAATTTGGGCATTTTTTAGAACTCTATCATCCTAAAGGATCTATAAAAACCATATGTAGTTTGTTATGTAAAGCAAATGTTAAATCTGCAATGGAATGTTTGCTCCTTTATCACCATCTATGTCTGAAACATAAAATTGAAGGTTACTTTATATACTTTATGCATATTAAAGTCAAATGAAGACAAACTGACATTATTTGCAAAAACTGACCCGACAGCTCAAATTATAAATCATTATTATAAGCACTATGAATCGGGGTAGTAATAAGCACTTAGTACTAAGTACTTTACTACTTAGTAGTAAGTAAGGAGATAGTTTTGGACACTAATCTGTTATGGTTTTGCACAATATACAGATTGTAAACAGATTGCAGCTTTAACATGTATTGCCATACCATATTACGATACTAGTCATGCACATGCACAATTTTATTGTATCTAAAACGTTAAAATGCATTGCCTTACAAATCATACACTAGTGTCTTTAGAGGTTCATTCTGGCAAAAAGACTTCTCAAAATCAAAACAACGACTGCATGCACAAATAACTGTAAAATGTATTTATTTTTTCTGAATATAAGTTTGTAAATGAGGCACAGTAACAGTGAAGTTAGTAGTTAAGTGCACATAGCTTTAGCCCAATAAAGCACAAAGACACTTAGAAAAGACTGCATGTATTCCAGGCAGTAAGATAATACTAACTCACATAATCAGAAACATCCAAGTGTGTGACACTCAAGCATGCAGAGAGTCTCAACACTTCAGCTGAATGTGACCTTGGTGTTATCCCTTAAGAGCCCACCTCAATCACACTAGGAGAGAAATCTAGGAGAGAAATTTTAAAGCCAAAGCCTTTAGTTTAAATAAAACAGTACTGAAATATGTTCAATGTTTTTTTTTGCTTGTTAAAACCATTCTAAGTGATTTAGAAAATAAATTTTCTTTACAATAGAGCAAAATAACAAAGATAATGCCAAGAATTGCCAGTTAGAACATAGCAGTGATAACAAAACAAACAAACAAACAAACAAACAAATAAATAAATACATAGGTACTCATAGTGGATACTACAAGTTACAAAAGGTGAGCGGAAAACCAACATTAAATGAAATCAGCTCTCCTCTTTGGCCATGTCATTGTACTCCAGTTACCTTTGGTTTAAGAACTGTACAAAATTATTCATAAATACATATGAATAGAGGAACTGCGTACCTTCTTTCTATTTTTTATGAGTCTGGACGAATTTCAGATTTATTTTGGGTTGTTTGTTGGGCATTGTATGGGGAAAAATGAGAGGCGATTAACCTCTCCCAATCAGATGGTCAGATGAAATTCTGGTCGTCCCTTATGAGGGTGTTGCACAATTGAAGCAGAACAATAAACGGATTGCCTTAGGGGCCATTTACATGACAACATTTTCCACCAGAAATGGTGCATTTTATGCATTTTGTCTGTTCGTTTATACAACAACTGTGTTTTGTGGTCCTGAAAATACAAACTTTTGTAAAGAGGTTTTGACATAAACATTTTTGAAAATGACATCACTTTCATTACTGTGTAAACAACAAAAATGCAAATCTATGAAAATGATGACGTAATGCACATGTGTGTTACATATTTAGTCTATATACCAACATCCCCCAGTACTGGCCTGAACATAGGCTGTTTTAGCAACATCCTCATGTGTACAAGACTTCCATTTTTCACTGCATCGTTGTCGGGTAAATGTATCCCTAAACTTACAGCACCTGTGTGAAAACAGAAATTATCATCAGAAAAGGTGTGTTCAATCTGAAGCAGACTGATCAGCGTATAACATCAAAGTTATTGCAAGAGTGAGTCGAAAGCAGATTGCTCTGCATGCTCTCTGATTACTTTTGCAGTACTTTTATGAATACATGAATACATGGGAAAGTGTGTGGGGAAATTATTTTGAACAATGTCCATAAAGAGACGTAAACATTGCAGAGAAAATGCAATCTGTATTTGATTGTTTATGACTGGCCCAGTACAAATTTCCTGTGTCAGCACGTTCTGTTCTCATACTAGTAATCATGTTCTAGTTGATCATACACATAGCATCATAGTGGTAATTTACAGATAAAGTTAAAGTTACAACTTTTCATACAAAAATTTGTATGATTTGCGGTTATTTTTAAAAAGGTCATGTTCACACATGATCTCTTAACAGTAATTTACTAGTAAAAACTGTGTCAAAGTTGCTAATGTTGCTAGATTGGTCCGGATGCTCAAACAAACAGTGCAACAAAGTTTTAATAATGGCACAGAGCCACTTATGGCTTACTTATAGTTTTTAATTTACAGTTGTCTTTTTATGTTAAGGTAGTGCAGACATGACATGAATCAGACTTTTAATATGAATTAAAAAAATAGTGACACATATATTACGTTAATTACAGGTTAGGTATAGCATGCTAGGTCTAAATAACATGGGACTTTATTGTAGATTTGATTACATAACATTAATTAACTTTACTGTAATATTACAGTCTCAAATTAAACATCAAAGGAAAGAATATCTTCTACCAATAAAATCAGACGTTAAACAAATGTGACCCTCCCTGCTGTCTCTGCTTCTCTCACTCACTCTCTTTTTCTCACTTTCTCTCTCCCCTCCTGCAGGCTAGACAGCTGTAGCAAGCTGCAAGCTTCCACCCAGCATCCATCTGGAATCTTAGGAAAAGGTGGAGAAGATTTATCAAACCCAAGAAGAAGCAGCATTAGCAGCAAAGAAAACAGAAGACGAGGACAGAGAGAGGAAGAGGGAGAAGACGCAGCCATGATGGGCACACCTCTCCAGAGGAAACCCCCAGCATATGAGTGAGTACTTCCATTTTTTCCTAACCCTCCCTCTGTAGGATTGGACATCATGGACAGGTTGCTATGGCAACGCAGCCAGGGCAGTTAAAGGATGACAATGATGCTGCAGCTTCTGTCTGCAGTCATGTATTACACTGTGTGTGTGTGAGATAGAGAAGCATGTAATGTGTCTCATTGTCATTGCACCTGTTAAAACGAATGCACATACTGACAATGAATCAGGACAGTTTACAATACAAATTTTAACAGATTGTCTACTGTCATGTATTAAAGGGTGTTGGCCCCTAATTTAGTAGCAAATGAAAAGCAGCCCATGCAGCTGGGTTAGTCTTATGACAAAGGACATGCTATATTCTGAAAATAATAAGGCAAGACATGCCTGATATATTATGTTATGGCTTATATATTATATTATGGATGGCTTCTATGTAATGAAGGTCAAGGGTGCACAAGTTACACCTAGGAAACAAAGCTGTGTTTACAAGGCACCAAGCTGTCATACTGAGTAATTCTGAGGAAGAACTAGCTGCTGGATTTGACAAACTTTCTGAAGATCATGCAACTGAATCATTGAATTGTTTCTTTTCTGGGTTGATGTATTTACTATAGAAACAGGATTTGGAGAAAGACATAAAAGGGCATGTAGCTTATGTCACAACAAGCATATTGCTTACTGCATACTATGCTTTGTACAGCATACTTTTGTATACTTTTTGTTAGCATTTGTTTGCCAACTAATGAATGGCATCCAGTTGTCATCTCAGAAATTAAAATGGTTAATTTTCATTTAAAGAAAATTAATGTCATATAAAATAATAAAAATAGTAAAGTTTATTTTTTATAATGTGCTTTCCATATGCACTGGAAATTAAACATAATGCCTTTGATTGGATACAGTTTTCCTTGTTGTGTACCCTGTTGTATACTACACATATCTTGAGATGTAATAGGTTTTATTCTATGCATACTAAAAACGTACAATATGCACAGTATAGTCACTGTATGTAAAAATGATAGTAGGCTATTCCGAACATAATTTGATGCTTCTTTTGATATGCAGTCATGGATGGTATAAGCGGGATGGCCACTCTTATTCAGTTTGTATTGTACCATTATAATAAAGACTAAACTGAGCTGACGCTGATTTGCCTTAACAGCCCCACAAAAATGTTGTTATCATGCTTATGTGACAGTTCTGCAGTCTAGTTTGAGAGTGTGGCCTTGACAATAAATAAGGCCTGGAGCCATCACACGTTCTTTTGGAGTACTTACCTGCAGCTGTCCAGAGCTGTACACTCCAGACACAAGCAAAATCAGTCACAGCAGAGCAAAAGGAGCACCAATTACTCTTCAGTACAATTATATATATATACAAACAATTTCCTATTAATAAAATTGCTTTTGTCATCAGCTTCGCTAAATTTGATGTTAAAACCTATACCACAGTAACAAATACAGTGTCAAAAAAATATTTATGCTCTAAAAATTTACAAGCCCACAGCAGCATCACTGGAGATGGAGCAGAGTTTCTGTGTATATCTTTCTCTGGCTAATGTTTTGTATAAATGACTCCCATAACAGCCAAACTGTTCGGAGACTACTTTTAAGGGAAGCAGACCCTTGTGAGTGTCACTATACGAAATCTAATGCATCTACAAATTCAAAATTTGAAATTCAAATTCAAAAAGAATTGTGAATTGAGAAAACACTTGTGGAATAATGCTGAACACAGATATCACACAATCTTGGCATTCAATAAATAAAGGTACATTACATAAAAAAATTACATTTCTCTAAGTTTGCCCTAAATCTGTGACTACAGTAATCCTAATTTGTTTTCCTTTTATGACCATTTCTATAGTGCAAACACAATGCAAAAGCAAAACAAAGTTTACAATGTACCTGTATTATACTATATGAACAAATAAACTTATCAAAGGTTCCAAAATGTATTTTAGGCATTACAGTAATTACTAGGGCTAATAAATGCTGTTAATATTTTAGGTTAAATAATAACCTAGCAGCTTGTTAGCATAAACATGTTTTTGACAATAAACACCCTTATGCTTTAAACACCCTGTCCAGCTCCTTGGTGTACCTCATCTCTGCAGGTCCTGCCCAGCTCCTTTGTTCCCTTGTCTCTGCTGCTCCCACCCAGCTCTCTTGCCCAGCCTTCTACTCAGGATACACCACATTTGCTAGTGTCTCACAGCTCCCTGGTTACATCCTCCAACTCTTCAGCTTCGCCTCAGTTTCCTTCACCTCAAGCTAGGCTCTGAAAAGAACATCCCTTGGCTATACCCATTCCTCTGAGTCCATGACTCCACCTTGCCCCATCAGCCTTTCAGATCCACTTTGGTTTTGTGCTCCCCTGGCTCCATCATGGTGTGTTATCCCGGAGGCTCCACTGAGCTCCCTCATCCCTCTGGCTTCACCATGGTCCATTGCCGCTCTGGTTCCACTACAGACTTCCGGGCCCTTGGCTACGCCTTGTCCGTCAACCCTTTCTGCTACATCAAGCTCCTCCTTTCCTCCAGCTCAAACTTGGTCCTCACTCTCTCTGCTGTCGCCCCAATCTGCTAGTTCCCCATCTCCATCTCACTCGCCTAAGACTGCAGCACCCCCTTGGACTTCCGAGCCTGCAATGCCATGTGTAAGCTTCACGTCCTCCTCCTAGACCTCCTCCCCTCATTTTTTTGGGCTCCATTTCGTCCCCTCCCACCACTTTGGTGCACCTGTTCTCCATGTTCCTCAATTTACCTTCCTGTTTCTTTGGATTACTCCCACATACCAAAACAATTTTATTTTCAGTTATAATATAAATTACTGGCATGCTGTCCAGTCTGTGAGTCAGGCACTTCTCCCAATAACATCTTATACAAAAGTTTGATAAGCATGAATTAATATATCTGACATCTATGCAAAGATCAGCAAAACACATCTCACCCTTAATGAAATATGAATAAATGTCTAGCAAGTGATATTACAACTTTCTGAATGAGCATGGTATTTTGAACATATAATCAAACACAAGGCTTATTTTAAATGCCAATCTTATATTTGAGTGTTAACATTATTATATAAAAACACTTTCATAATCATATAATATAGAATAATTTATGCAATGTCCTTCATGAGATTATGTACATCATTCAAGTTTTTTTAAATGAGGCAGCTGGGCCACTAGTGTGTTTCACTTTAAACTGAGTGTAACAGCCAGTTTGCTTTGCATTTATTTGGTCTTCAGTTCTCAGCATTTGTACTGCTGCACATCTGGAAGCTATTACTTTGCCTCGCTGGCTCATTGAATGAGGTCACTTTGCCAGAGAAACAATGTTGCTTTTGTTATGTCGAATGATGACGTTACAGCCTTTGGCTGGAAATGGAAAAGCTTTCAGTGGGGAAAGATGGTCTCTACAGAAGCACTCTAGTGCTCTCAGTAACATATTGCACGTGGACTGATTTGAATCTGATTTGTCTGAATTTCTAAAATTAGTTGTAAAATTAGTTGCAACTAATTTTAGAAATTAAGTAAAGTAACACAATGTAGTACAGGTTCTCATTCTTTAGTGCTGACAAACAAACTGGCCTGAAACTTTTGTACAGTTGGTTTAGTCACAAAGCTTCTGAAATCTGCCGTGTGCAAATGCTCTGTTTTGTGGTTTTCAGCCTATTTCCAGTAGTTACGTGAACTTTCAGGAATTTCCTCTATCCACCGATTTTCAGTGCTGCTGTAGGTTGTGCTCAACTGGATTCTGTATGAATGACTGTTTTTACTTTTTTACTTTGTCTTCTAAAATGTCCCTGGTTTTTCTGTTTCTCCTCTACCTGTACAGTTTTTTTCTCTTGATTACAAGGCCTTCTATGTGCCATACATAGGTATAATATATATAACATTATATATAATATATATATATATTATATATAATAATATATAACATTTATAATATAATATCTATATAATATTTGTAATTTCTATTCTGATGAAAATAATTTATTATTTTTATGTCTGAAAAGTATTTTCCGGACCTCCGCTAAGATAGATCATACAGACTGGACCTCTTTTAATTAAATACCCCTGATTAAGTGTCTGAAACACCTGATTAAGTGTCAAGTATTTGTAATTCCGGGAATTCATGGAGATTGACATTGAATATATATCATGGAATAAAGAAAATACTAATTGCCATGTCATTATGATTTTGTGGAACAATGGGTCGAGAGGCCATGTATTCCTGGAATAAATTTGAAACTGAAACTGTGAAAGTGTCTGAAACTTAAATACATATAGTTATTGGCCTGCAAGTATTTTTTATGTAGCATTTAATGGGTCATGGTAGTAAATACATTTGTTCCTGTAGCACACAATGAACACCCACCGAGATTTAAAAAAACACAATATTACATTTGCTGAGTTTGTTTCTGTACTAAACTAGCTGTCAATGGCTGTTTCAGTACTGTTTATATCCATTTACTTGATTTGCTCAAACCAGCAGTATGTACACAGCAGTACACACTGACCGGTCATAACATTTTGTTATAATCTCATTCACTGCTTTCTTTCAACTCCCACAAGTCCCTCATCCAAACATTACAGAGTCTGTTAGCTCAGCCTTTTCTCCATATAGAGTTTTTGTATCCTTCCACAGGAGTTAAATGAGGTTGGATGGAGTAAGGTAGTTAGATCCCCATGTTCCCATTCCCTACTTCCCAGTTTGGCTTCATTAGAGAAATAATTTAGACCTCATCATGTTTAGTACAGCCTTTCAGAGTTCCTTTCCAAAAAAGAGAAAACTATATTTGCAGAGCTTGTAGACATATTTTAAGTCAGCAACTTTTTGCAGATGTTTTCTTCAGCTGAGTTTGCATCATGTTGTGTAGAGCCAGTCTTTAGAAGGTTATTTTGCTGTAATGTCACAATTCATCATAATAAAGAGGTGTCATGTTGTAAACCAACTGTTCACAGAACAAAACTATTTTTATAAAATAAAAAAGACATTTCCTGATCAAACCATAACAAACAATTCTGACAGTTAGATCTAACAATTAAATTCTTAAAGGGATACTTTACGCAAATAAAGATTCTTTTATTATTTACTCCCTGTTATGTCATTACAAACCAATATGATTTACTTTCTTCCGAGGGAACACAGAACACAGAAAGCTTCCCCTTCCCTTAGAACACACAATGCCTGTAGCTCTAATTTCTAAAAAGAAAAAACCTTAAAGTACTATGAAAGTGATCCATAAGACTTGTGTGCTAAAGTGTTTTAAAAGCCATATGATAGCTTTGTAAAGACTACAGTCCAGGCTATTACTGAAAATCTGTACTGCTACTGTGAGTGTCATTCATGTTTGCGCAATGAGAACAGTGTTTAAAAATGAAAGAAATTATGTTTAACATCATTGATGTCAAACCTGGCATGGACCTTGAGGGACTGTAAAGCTCAAAGTTTAAATGCGTGCAATAGCAAATAAGATCTGAGGGCCACTGGTCATTATATGATTCATTATATGGAAAATATCAGCTTGGACATTCTGGAAAATATATCCTTTTGTTTCATGAAAGTAATAAAATCATCCTGAATAACATGAGGTTGAGGAAATTATGACAGATAGTTTTGGAGGTGGTAAGAGGGTAAACATTATTCATTAGGTATTGTTAAACAATAGTAAAATAGTTTGCAAATGGAAGATTTTTTTAACACACATGGAGCAGACTTCCTCTGATCTTGTCCCCAGTGTATGACACACCTTTGTTTTCCATCCCAGCAGGCACACGTGCCACAGATGTGAGAGTTGTTGGGGAGTAACTAGTTACATGTAATGGTGTTATGCAATTAAAATACAAAATAAATGTAACTGTAATCCATTACCCACTGCCCTCCTCTTGCTATGACTGAGAGAAATAGGTAGGAGGAGAGAGACAGACAGAGAAAGGGGGAGAAAGTCTGGCAGACACATGGCCAATGAGCAGGAAGATATTACCCTCAGTACACTGTGTTTGTTTCAGAAGACCAGGGCTGAGTGTGTGTGTCTGTTATTGTGCTTATCTACCGCACGCAACAACACTTGGGATTAACAATCTCACCATTACTGAGAACTCTGCCTTTGTTTTTACAGGATGGCTGAAGCTGAACTTCATAAGGAAAGGCTCCAAGCCCTGACGGTGAGTTCCTCGCTATGTTCCTCTGCTCTCACATTCTATCTGAAACATTTATCATGTAATACCAATATAGACATTGATAATATGCTTATAGCTATGCTCCGCTGCTCTAGAAAAGCATTTCAGGACTATAAAATTAGTTTTAGAACTAGTCTATTTATTTAAAATCATTCTAAAAAATGGATGTTATATACCTTTGTAGACCATAAGACGCTTGTAGTGTTCTTGTTCAAACATTGACAGATTATCATATGACCCAAGGGCAAGAATTTGAAGTGTGGCTAAGTGCAACTAAATTTGGCTCCAGGTCAACGCCTTTGAATTGAGCAGCAGTGAGCAACAGATGGAAAACTGTTTTAGCCACATTGCTAACATCTTTGTGATTTAATTCAATACACGACAAAACAACATACAAGACCAACATATGTTGGTGTACCCTCAAAACGGACCTAGTGTACAATCATTTAGGTTATGTTTAACTATATATTTACATCTGCAGAAAATATAAGTGATGCTTCTCAATTTTGAAAAGCATTGCCACAACACTAGGGTTTTCTCGGTGGTTGACAGGGCATTGCTAAGTGTGTGTCGCTAGGGTCGCTAGGGTGTTCTCTGACTGTGGGTCCGGTCAAACCTCCTTTAATGTATATGAAATATCTTTACCTATTTATCAATTTGTAATCAATAAAGCGGATGTCTGATTGCTTATAGTATTAGTATAATATTATAGTATATAGTATAATATTAATAAACTTTTATTAACTTTTATTATTAATGCATGTCATATACTAAATGCATGTCATATACTAAATAAAATAATAAATAAAGCTAATGGCACTAATTAAACATGTCAAGTCTAAACAATGAACAGTATTTTTGTCAGATACAATTGTTGCTGCTAATGCTATTCGAATAAGTGTTGCTAAATGAAAGGTTAAGTGTTGAGACAGAGGGCCTTTGGTAATGGTGCTTCAACTTAGACAGACAAAAATATAAATAATTATAGTTATACAGTGTCTGGCAGCATCTCAAGCAGTGGGGATGACCGTTCTCGAAACAAACAGGGCTAATCTAAATAGTGTCTAAATTACTCTAGTGTTGACAATTATCCTCAAATCGCTCAAATTGAAGTAATTATATTGCCATTTTCATGCACTTTAGCAAATGTCCTTCCACTCCATCTGGTAGATTTGACAAGAATACACCAATTTTATGTCAAGGAAACATTGCCTTTATTGAGTAAGTTTGCATAGCAACAGCCTGGTGTTGTTAATCCCTTTTGCAGAATTATTATGACCACAGACCTACAACTGCAATTCAAACACATGAGCACACATGGAAAAGACTGCTGCTGGAACTCACTACCCTAGTATTAAATGTGCCATGTATTTTAGTCACACCTTAGACAAACGTAAAATAAAATACTACTTGTTTTTGTTGTTGTTGTTTCAAACCATTTTACTCCTAAGTGTATCCAGCTATACTACATGGTTTCCCTTCTAGTCATCTATTCCCAAACAGTCAGTCAGACTCATACAAAGCATTTCATACAAGATATCAGTTACAAAAAACTGTGATTGATATTTAATTACCACAGTGTGCAAAGACATGAGTTTCCCATTTTTTATATAATAGAGAAAGAGTGACATTAATGAGCTGATGAAACTATTGAACTGGTAATCCTAGTTCAATCCTAGCACACCACTATTAATGTTATATAATAGCAGTGAAAGATTATGTATATGCTTATAAATGGAAAGCAGATATTGTATGTTTTGTCTTCCTCAGCCCATCATGCTTTGAACACTTATTCACATTTAAAACCGTTGCAGGTTGCTATGAGTGGTTTCCAGAGCATTGTTATGTGGTTATTACTCTATATAGTAGTGTTCAAATTGTTTTTAGCATCTTGGAGTCCTTGGTAGTTTCTTGGGAATTTGGATGTTTTGCTTGTAGTTACTTAATGGCCTAGGTCAAAATAGCCCTCTCATTGATATTCTGATCTCTAGAAATTTACATGTACATTTAGGCATTTAGCAGATGCTTTTATGCAAAGCAACTTACAAGGTGAAGTTCCCTTTTTTAACGTTTCTGGGATTAACATTTTTTTCCATGAATCTTTCTATCCTTCTAAGTCTGATCAGTTATATAATTAATAGTAAACTTTTCCTCAAAACATACTATGCACAAATAAAGCAGAATGACATGCCTTCCAAGGTTTTGGACTTACAGGGTTAGGGGTTTGTTCAGATCCATAACTCTAAAGACAAACAATAGAAATAGTGATGTTTGGCCTAGCAAACACCACTAACTAGCAGCACTTTGTGCAAATAACACCACAGTCCTTTTTACCTATACCGGCCAAAGCTTTCAAGGATTTTTAAGCAAACTGTGGTACTGTGCATATAATGGTCAGTACTGTATAATTGTACTAAATAATGGTTATATATGTTGTGCTTATTAGAAAACTTTTAATTTTGACTTGCCCTGAGGAAAGAAAGTATCACAGTAGTTTGCCTGTTGATTTACAATTTAGGGTTTCTTGTTTTGCTCAGCCCAAAATCTGAGTTACCCCAACCACATGCCATCTGGGCTTCCTTTGGTTCCCATTTTCTCCAGAACAGCAGCTTGAAGTTGGCCAAGCAGTGTTAATAAACTAAAGCAAAATTTATACTTTTGAGCATATTGC
Organism: Chromobotia macracanthus; assembly: GCA_036877525.1. Lineage (NCBI taxonomy): Eukaryota > Metazoa > Chordata > Actinopteri > Cypriniformes > Botiidae > Chromobotia > Chromobotia macracanthus. The sequence continues at coordinate 1,308,308 of JAZGTH010000045.1, read as the reverse complement.
TCAAAGTGTAGTTTAATAGTTATCACATTCAAAACATTTTACATCTTCATCAGTATGGTATAATCTTCTGATCTGATGGGAATGCAAAATAAATACTGCTTTTTTGCCAATGGAAAATGTAGACTCTCCTGTGTCAACAAAGCTAACCATAACTGACCAACTAACTGAAGTACTATTTGAAAATTATTTTTAATAAGCACGCTATTTATATGAAACATTCTTTTTATTTTAAATTGTTTTGGTAGACAAGTCCCTGTTACACTATAAGAAACAAACCACTCCTTTAAAAAATTACTGGTGGTTTGTGCTAGCTAGCTACATTTTTGATCCATTGTTTAATCCATAGGCTGCTGTGGCACGATTTAATCAGAATCTCTAGCTTTCCCTTTCAAGCCAGCGAGTGAGACAGTGTTGCTAGCTCAAATGAGAGATGAGTTAGCAGGTTGCTAATTACAGGAGATTGACTAGAAATTATCGTCTATAAATTGAACTCATAATTGACTCCCACTTGACTAAATGTGCCTGCCTTGGACTGTGATTTTTGACAAATGAATTTAGTCCAGCTCATGTTCAAACCTTTGCTACAGGTCCCATATACACCTGGTTCTTGCTAACATAGCATAGGCAGCCATTACTACTGGGTTACATTTAACAAAAGCTGTTTGTGATGGTTTGGCTCAGGGGTGCACATTTGTGATCATTAGGTGGGTTTGGATTACCATATGCCAAAAGTATTAAGAAGTAGCTGTGCTGTACCAGAAGCCTTTCTGTTAACTGGCATTGCACAAATATCAGAGCGAAGACGGATATGTTTGCATTTTTTATGATGACAACCTGATTATCAGCACCATTATATTTCATGCTGTATCTCTGTATCTAAGTGTATCAACAAGAACAAAATATTAAAAAATATTTATCAAAAGTGACTTCCCTTGGATAACTTAAGTAAAGGGTCTTGATCAAGGGTAGGATCTCCCACTGTGGGATTTGAAGCCCCAGTGGTTAGCAGCCATCACTTCACAATGTCTTTAACATTATGCCATGCTAAAATCTTGGAATCTGTTCTGCATCAATTACATTCAATGACAATTTTTTTTAAATGACACATTGTGGACATGATCAGAACACAACATGACCTGCAACAGTCACATGATCCTATTAACAATGGTAGCACTAGAGACCGTTTTCCAACCAGAAAGACCTGAAGGAAATAAACAGAATGAGTAATACTTTTTAATACACTTGGAATAAAGCAGAAAATAGTATGGTCTTTAATAGTATATTATATTATTTTAATTGTTTTTGTCTTTAATAGAACTTGGAACATACTAACTACACTGTAAAAAAAAAACTTTGCTGCCTTTTTTCGTTTAATCAGTTTGGCTGCAAGTCATTTCAGCTTACTCTTTGTAATCTTGACTGGTGTTGTGTTGCTGTAACTTTTAAGAAATGGATGAAAATTTTTAAGTTTTTTTAAAAAGTTTTTTTAAGTTATACCAGTCAGGATTTAAAATTTTATGTTGAAATGACTTGTATAGCCGAGTTGATTAAACTTAAAAATTTAAGGCAGCAAAGTTTTTTTACAGTGTATGAACAGTGCTTGTAAGGAAAATAGCTGTGTAAAGATTCTGCAATTTTCTCCTCATGTGTTCCATGAACAAATAACAACATATGGGTTTGGAACAAGGTTAAATAATACATAAATATTAAATAAGGAGTAAATAATGAAAGAATTCCAATTTATGATGACAGGTTATATTATATTTTTAAGACAAATTAATATACTCCTTAAAAATGCAATACTTCCAGTGAAGACTTCCTTTCTCAGAGTACTTTCTGGGAAACTGTGTCCAATCTATTTTGGTCTGTCCACTGGGACAAACACTTGATAAAGAGCACCAGTAAAGATTTTCCTATGACAGATAAGTGACATACAATGAATACAGAAGACGTATAAAGGTCATTGACATTTTATCAGCACCAAGAGGACATTTGTATTGGCCAGAGGTTGTTCACAGCTTAGTAGACAGTATTTCTTAGTTTTCACTTAAATATTCATCTTCCTGAAATCCATCAGAAGAAACAAAATAAACCCAAATGTTTTTTACATACAATAAAATTAGAGCTACAAATGAATGTGAATATCACAGAGATATCATAGTTCAGACAATTTGGTCTTGCGATGTCAAAGTAATAGAAACAAGATATTGGGAGATTGCGTTTGTGATTTATTTTCATTTGTGATCTGATTTGTCAATGTCGACAGAAATCAAACATAACAAAAGTTAACAAGGCAGTTAATGTTATAATTTGTCTTTGTTGAATCAGAAATGTCAGCATTGCTCTCATTGGAGGCGTTAGTTGTAGGAGTCAACAATGACACATAGCAGGTCATTGGTCACAGCCCAATTCTTCTGTTGACTGTTTCTTGACCTCAGTAAACCTTTTGTCCAATCCATCTGCTCTGACTCATTGACTAAAATGTGTGTAGTTCATTTGGAAAGTGCATATTTTTGAGTAAGTAGTAAGACAGTACCCAGTCACAACATAAAATTAAGCCTTGACACGGTACCATAGGCCCTTGAGTAGCATATGGTTTGCATTTACATGTAAGCATTAGCATCTAGCTGGCTTTACAAGTTACAACATTATGACTGTTCTTCATGATTATTGCTTGTTAAACTGTTTTTTTTTTTTATTTCAGTGAGATCTTGAGTGAAAGCATGACACAATGAGCATATGTGTCTTTATGCCAGACCATACATACTTTAGTCAAAATCACAATAGGAATTCATGCTGGTCTAAAGGTGTTAGCAGCATACTGGATGAATATGATGTGAATTAGAAAGCAGCCCTTTATTATTCATGAATATTGCTACATTTAGCTTGGCTTAGGGTTTTGTAAATATTGCTTTTAATATAATGATCTTGCTACAGTCTTAAAAACTTTCTCTCCCATTCTCTTTTTATTATGCAATGTTCAGATATTTTATGATATTATTGCAATTTTCTTATGTATATTATACTCCTGTAAAATTCTGTTCTGTAAAAATCATCTTTCTAAAGGTGATCACCATGTAAGCTGGAACAGCATATCTTGCTTAATATCTTGTCTTCTGTCATGTTAATTGACTATAGTCTCAGAAAAAATGCATATCATTAAGTAGGCTGTCTAGATACATTGCCTTCTCATAAACCACAGCATGCAAAAACAAAGGTAATGCAAAGGTATTTCTGATGCTTGTCTATTTCTTCAAATGGTTCAAATGTGTTGTTATCATCAGTTCAGTCAACTTTACATTCATAAACCAGTCTTAGAATTAGTAATATGTTTTACTAATACACATCTTATAATAAACCATATAATATTAGCAAAAATACCCTGTATGCTGTATTCTGTTTGTTACATGTTTCATAATTTTTCTTTTTTTGTGTTTTTTCATTATATGTAAAGCTACTTTGAAACAATGGAATATTCTAAAAAGCGCTATAAAAATAAATTTGAATAGTGAATAATCTGTCTTCTCTATAACATCCAACACATCAGGCCAACATTAAAACAAGAAAATTTTCATGTAATTTAATTTTTGGATTACTCTTACTTTGTACTTATGCAGAGTATTTTCATTGTTTTGGAGACTCAATTTTGTTTGATAAAAATTTGTTTGATCTAACTTTGCCATCAGTAGAGATAGAGAAGGTAGCAGTGGTGAAGACCTTCTATAGTGAAGATGCTACTCAGTACACACCTCCACCATTGCCATATAGCACACTATTTACACAGAAAGGTGTTCAGCATGGGATTTGAACATGGCCACTGGGCCGTCTGCATAAAGTTTAAACTGAGCTCTAGGTGGAGCGGAGTACTATAACTGCATTCTGCTCTAGAGAGGGCAGAGGACCTGCCATAGGAAATAAGTGTACTACTCTACACACAGCCCAGAAAAACAAAAAATCAGAGTTGAGCTTGTAATTGGTTGGCCCCTGCCACCGGGTACTGATGTCCTCTTTTCGCGTCCTAAGGGTCTTAAGGGGAGTGGAGGACCCTTGGAAGAGAGGACCAGCATTCCAGAGGAGAGCTAGTAAGGCCACTCAAAACCACTATTCTCTCCAATTAGCTCCTCAGGGAGTGGAGAATCTCATGCACAGGACAGGGTGCACACAGACCCCAGGACAAAAATTCAAGGGAAGCTAAGCACACTGTTAGCTACAGCTACTCGAATATAGTGAGGGTGCTACGCCACACTCCCCTGTAGACAACCGAGGGGAGCAAGTAGACAGCTAGCTACGGCCACTCAAAACTGCTGTCTCTTAGTGAAGCTATGCAGGGGAGGCTTTGGGGGGGTGGAGAACTCTCTATATTAAAGGTACTACCTCACACTTGCCCTGAGGCCAGATATCCAAGGGGGCTAACGGTTAGATAGTCACAGCTGCTTGAAACCTAAAGGAACTTTGTGGGAGTGGGGGATCCACTAGCATAAAGGACTTACCCTGTGCTCGACCCAAACTTCAGGAAGATAAAGCTTTCATGGGGGGGGGGGGGGGTGGTCTCCCAGACTAGTGATGGCATATAGCTTGTTCATGCCACATGCTTGTGACAATAAAGCTCTAATAGGTGCAAAACATATGTTTTGAAATCTAGGAGTGAGACTGAGGCTCAACCCAATGAAACATTAACCAAGGGGAGCTTACCAGTAACGAGCTATGAGCTTATACGGGGGCCGCCTACCAACAGAACCCCGATATCTCGGGTGGCAGCACAACCCTTAATGCTCATGTGATTGTAACAATGAGCTTATAAGCCCTCGCTGAATTGTGAGAGTAGGCAAAGTTAAACCTGTAGACTGGGTGCAGCTTGGCCACCACATTAGGGGAAAGCCCCTCTCCCTGAGTCCTTGCAGTTAAAACTGAGAGCTGAAAAGCCACAATCTCACCTTCACAGACACATCCTGCATATCTTTGCTTGCTGGCAGCAGGGTGATATCGGACAGATCACAGAATGCTGACAATAGTTTTTTCTGATTCGGTGGTTCATGCACCCCTCTTGCACCCCTCTTGAGAAAGCCTCTTGCAAACCTTGCGGGGCGTTCACCCAGGCTCACCCAGGCAGACAGCCAGATGAGAGCGAAGCTTCTTCAGCAAGAAGCCCTCGCAATGTGCACTCTCAGCTCCCTCGAGAAATAAGCGCACCTGTTTATCATCCATGCAAACTCAGAATTTGCGCCTGTCCTCAGGTGTTTATTATAAAACCTCTGACATAGAGGCACACAATTTCTGAAGTTCTTTGCAGCTGGTCCATTGGTGCTTCAACCCAAGAACACCAGACAAGCAGCTCCTAAAGATAAAAAAGCTGATAACATGCTCTACATGTGCCCTAATATACTTGCAGGTGTGCCTGATGTGCATCAAGCACTGCCATGGGCCAAACAGAGTGGCATGATTAGACATGAGATTCAGACAACGCTCATACAAAAAGCATCCCCCATAGTGTCAAACCAGATGCATTGTCAAGTTCCCCCGAAAAGGAACACATTTTTTAATATGGACATATATTTTTAACAATTTAATTTTTATGTTTCAGTGTTTAAATACTGTGTGTTTTGGCCAGATAAACTGTCTATGCCGTATGGGTTTTCAAAGCAAAGCAGTCAAAACATAGATCAATAGCAAAACAAGGATGAAGGTCAAATCCAGAATCCAGAAATCCAGAATAAGAAAATTGTTTTTAATCTGGTTTAACCAGAAATGTGTTTGTTACACCTTATATCTAGAAGCAGACATAATTTAAGATTAAAAACAAATAGACAGTGTGCCAGAGTTTACCTTTTAAATGCCAAGATGATAATCATCATGCAAAGTGTATATCTTGAGGATGGTGATCTGAAATGTTTTCTGGCCCAGGTGAATGAAGTTATACAGACACCCTGGTTGCAATTGCGGTTGGAAACTTTCTTTTTTCCCTGTCTTATGAATCCTGAATGTAAAAATCAGGCATTCTGTTTCTTTTAAAAGAACACATAAACATATTACACTTTTAGTTCACCTGTAATTTATTTCCACCTGTAATTACTGCTTTCTGTGTGTGAGTCCTTTTTTAGAGGCACTTATGTTCACATCTGGATAACATATTAGTTTTTCTTCTTTTGATGTCACTGGAATGTGCTTGTGAAACTGTGTCAAAGTGAGCTGGAGTATTTAAACATTTGCTAAAGAACTTGTGGATTTTCGTAAGAAACATCACGTCAAAGAAGCATCAGTTACTACCTTAAAATCAATTAAAATCTCTTGCATGCATACCCTGAAAGGAATTCATTGTGATTTAAATTTATTTAAGTGGAGTTTGATTTTTGTAATCTTTTCAGGAAAAACGAAAAAGACAAGCTGAAATAGAGGACAAAAGACGACAGCTTGATGAACTTGTTCTGCAACTTCAACATTTTAAGGTAAAACTCATATCATTTATATAATTTATATCAAGTTCACCAGTAAGGTACTATCAAATTAGACCAGAAAAATCAATTGATAAATTAAATGTTCATTAAATGTTAATTGTATTTAGATAGAAATGTGTCACATTTTCTAGAACTCTCGATCAAGTGGTAAGACCAAACCTTGATGGTTTGGTCTGGATGGCAGTCTCTGTCTCTGTGACAATTGTCAGGGGACCATGTCTGAATGCAGTGGAGTAAAAGCTTGTGTGTGTTATCAGATAGCCAAAGGTTTGCCTCATTTACACAGAATTACTCTGTTGTGGTATCACCCGAATTTTATGGCAGTTAGTTTTTTCAAAAAAACAAAAATCTGCCTTAGTTTGAATACAATCATGAAAAAGATTTTGTCTAGGTCTCAAGAGAGGTCTCAAAAGTGAGACTTTTGCAAGGACTGCAAAATAAAAAGATGTAAAGGTTTATTGTGAATTTCAAGACCACATTAGCATATAATGGTTTACAAACCCTGGCACCTAACTAGATTGTATTAGCCGATATCATGTGATATCTTCACAGTCAGTGTGAACATAAAGATTGTAAAGAGTAGAAATCAAAGTCAGTGAGGAATGAGACTCACTTATTCAGGAAGAAAGATGTTTGTTTAGCAGTGGGTGTATTTAGAGTCTAAAGCAAGTTCTCATCGGAAAGTACGGCCACAATCCATGTGATGTATGTCTAGGATTTTAAAGACTTTCTAATGATTTGTATTTCAGCTTTTTTGTCATAAAAGTATAACATAAGAATTGATATTCTGAGGCATTAATGCCACACTTGTTTTAGTTTATAGTTTATTGTTGTGTACTTTTATAGGAAATTAGTTGTGTGTTCAGTTATTACACATTACACATATAATAAATCTGTAATACTGCAAGTAATGACAAGTGATCGATAATGAATATTGTGTAAATATTTTGAGTATTGAACAGCATTGGGTAGTGTTTATAAGAAAATGAATACGTTTTATTAAAAAAATAATAAAAGCATTATTAAAAGCATTCAACAAAGATTGTTGAAACTGAGCATGTGGGTAGTCTTGAAATTTAAGACTCTGCTTTTTGCCACATACCTTCAGCAGCTTGTGAAACAGTCAGGAGCATTCCTGAGTTCCTGTGGCTGACCTGCAGGAGGGTGATGAGTAAGGGTTTTGAGAGACCTCATAGCACACATGCTAAAGTCAGTTCAACCACAGCTGATTGGCTTAGATCCTTCACATCTGTTCATGTTGGTCAAGTTTTAAATGTATTCAAACAGGTTTACATAGCAATGTGTGGAAACCTGAATGTCAAACAATGGCCCTAGCAAGGGTTTTCTGTGGCAAGCCACAGTCCACATATTAATGCGAAGACTGAAGTATAACTAAAATCTTGTTTTGTATTTAGTTGGTAAAGTTATGCTATGTTTACACAGCAGCAGAATACGGGTGTTAGTTTTGTGTGGACTCTGTGGAACAATGTTGACATAGCTCACTTATGAACAAGATTGACAACCCCAATCTATAACCAAACTGGCAGAATATTTAAGGACCTGCATTTGAATTATGCAAGTGAGTTCAGTTTACTTGTACTGTGTGAATAAATGCAGTGGGCAACTATTTGTCTATACGAGGGGAAGGAGAACCCAAATGCAGAACAACTTGACATGAAACTTTATTAAAACAAAACTCCATAGAGGGGGGAAAACAGAAACCAACAAGGAAACATAATCCAGACTTGAACCCCCTCAAGAGGGAAAAACAAGAACCATAAAGAAAAACATGACAACAGACACAATGACAACCTCTGACAATAAACACTGACAATAAACAAATGACATTTGACGATAAACAACGAACCAGCACAAAACAGCAAACACACAGGACAGAAGAGCATGTGGCACAAAGTACACAACCAATGGCCATGTGCTTCCACACAAAGACACAGAGCATGAGTCTAGATCCAAAAAGGAACCAAGACTAGGATTGAGTCAAGATCCAGACAACATGCTCTGACAAGGATGAACACAAGGATGAACACAAGAAAACACAAGGATGTCAGGATCCTGGCAAGAAAATCTAGGAGACACTCAAGACATGAAGCCCTGACATGGATAGCCAGCTATGTCTGTAGACCAAAAAGTTTAATAACAGACACTATTAAATGTTTTTCAGAGTTGTGCTTGTCAAAGGGGACTCGGCTTAAATAAATAACATTGTCAGTTAATATTTTCTGGTGTTATGTAAATTATATAAATCATCCACTTTTGGCAATCTGATTTTTAAAAAACACTGTCACTGTGGATACAGGGTTTATTTAATGCTGTTGAGTGACAAGGGCACTAATTTCATACAGTTACTTGTTTATACAGTTTTTTCATCTGTACTGTAGTATGTACAGGACAATAAGAGTCAGGAGTCGCATGTGTTAGTAAATATGGTTTGGTATAAAAAACACAGTTTTGACCTAGCGTTTGATAACTGCCTGTTGAATAATCAAACCATGGGAAATGTGTCTGTTTTATTTGACAGTCTAAAACCATGAGGGAAAGATGGCTTCTACAAGGTACAGCAGGGCCACAAGAGGAAGATGAAGGCTGCAGAAAACAGGTGGAAGAAGACGAACTTCACATAAAAAAACTAGAAGATATCATTCACAGGTACAGTGATAATTTTGTTTATCTGAAAATAATTCTTAAATCTCCATATTAAAAAGATCAGCATTTTGGATGCTGTGTTTTGGATGCTACAGTAGTACCTGCTATAAGAGCCTCACCAGGCTTCTTAACTTGCTTAGCCAGTTAGGTTAAAAGAGAATGCTGGCCAACCAGCATTAATAGTTCATCATATTTACAACTGTACTAGTTTACCAGCAAGACCAAACCAGCACTAACTGGCTGGTTTAAGCTGGTCCTCTCAGTATTTTCTGAACACTTTTAACTTCATTTAATTATTGCGAAATAGAAATATATTTTGAATTTCTGTAATAGCATCAGGTAAACACTTCCTTGGACGCTGCAGTAATTTAGACTTGTCTATATTGAAATCTGTTCTTCAACTCTTCTTTGCTTTTAATGATGAGAACTTCAAAGTCTTTAAAATCATCTGGTAGATGTATGTAACTTTTTGCAAACTTAATTTTAGTTTCTTCAGTTGCTCATATATAGGATCCATTGTAAAATGTGGTGCACTTTCTGTTGATTGCGCCTATCTGACTAAATCATAGATATTACTTTTTTTAAAAGCTTTGTTGTTTGTCTGTAAACAATTGTTTGGCGTGCCACTTCTGTTTTGTATGCACACCATGAACAAAGTTCAGTTCAATTTTATTTATATAACTCTTTTTACAATGTTGTACTGCTTCAAAGCACTTTTACATATAATGTAATAAGCACTGAGGAATGTTACAAACAGAGATGGCGATAGAAGCATAATGCTATTAAATGTAGCTATAACATCACTGCTGTGACTAGGCAGGGAACCAAAATGTAGAATCTAACTGAGCTGGAGGTAGATAAATAGATAATAGGATGTTTAACAAAGAAGAATTTAGTAGCATTATACAACTAACATAGTGTCATATTATGTTGGTACAACACACATGATAGAACAAGGGTATTATTTTACATTTTATATTACAAACTGTAAAAAGTAATTAAATGTCTATAGAATGTAGTTGAACAGTTGCTTTAAAAGTAATATCATAATGTATGTAATATGTAGAGTAATATGTGTCCTAATATATGCTAGTAGATGCAAAAGAACATCTCGGTTATGTATGTAACCCTTGTTCCCTGAAGGAGGGAACGGAGACGTTATGTCAACAAACGTATGGGGTCTTGCTGGAGAGCCCTATAACCTTTGAGTAATGGAAAAAACACTGGGGAAAGTGCCCCGTTCATGGGAAAGGGCACTGTAGAGACCATACCCTGCTAAAAGGAGATGACGTGTGGACATGAGGTATAGACAGACAAGGCAGCACTACCTATAGGGGAAAGAAAGGTCTCTTTGCAGGTCCTACCTATTGGGATGGCATCACTGTCAACAGAGACTGGCAGCAGTAAAGCACCAAGGGAAAGACACAGGTTCACAGAGAGTGAAATTATTGTGGAAAATACACACGCGGGATTAGCAAGGGGGAATCACTATACATGGGGCACCTAGCCCAGTACAAGGGCTGACTGTGGCATACACACTGGGCCTGGTGTGAGGCTCCTTCACTGAGCCTACTTATAAATCGAATCGAAAACATGGATGTACACGTCCTTTAGGTTGATCGCCGCAAACCAATCGTTGGGACGGACGCACAAAAGAGTGCGTTTCTGCATGAGCATTTTGAAGGGTAACTTGTGCAGGGACTGATTCAAAACATGCAGGTCCAAGAATGGCTGCAGCCCACCTTCTTTTCAGGCACAATGAACTGCGGGCTGTAAAACCCTGACTTTATCTCAGCTGGAGGGACAGGCTCTATTGTGTCCTTTGCCAGGAGGACCGCAATCTCTGCTCGCAGGACTGAGGCATCACTGTCTACCACTGAGATAGAGAGGATGCCTGAACCTGGGTGGGTGCCTTGTGAACTAAATCGCGTAGCCGAGTCTGTGAGAGACATGCCTGGAGTGGTGCCAGGGGCAGGCTCGAGACAGAGAGGAGGCTGAGCTACTAGCCCTGGCAGGGAGGTGGGAAGCACATGAGGAGGCACTGTTTCCGAATGCAGCCTCACCTGCCATGGCAAAGTAAAAGGACATGCTCGGGAGTAAGGAAACGATTAACCTCTCACTGTTGGGCAGTGTCCAGTTGGACCTGGTTTGGGAGGAAACTGTTCTTTTGAGAATGGGGGTACCGTTAGGCATAGGCCACCAACTGGTGGCGGAACAAACCCAAGATTCTCCACCCGGTCCTCCTCCAGGGGAAGGAGCGGTGCGTTCACCATCTCCTGATAAAGAACAGTCCTTCTGCACTCCAGGCCACTTATTTCAGGGTCGCTTAGCTGTCCTTCTGGAGGGCTTTTTAGGGACCTGAGGAGTGGGCGTAAACTTCCTGCAGCTCGCTCTACAACGGGGATGAGGAACAGCCTCAGTCCGCGGTGGAGCAGGGGGATGCCCTCGGCCATGAACAGACTGGGGGCCAGGCTGCTGCATGGAGATGGTCATGCCTAGGGAGGATGTGCCTGAAAGCCTTTATCTGTTTCTGGACTGCAGAGAACTGCAGGGCAAAGCCCTCGACAGCATCACCAAAAAGGCCATTTTGGGAGATGAGGACATCAAGGAAGCAAACTTTGTTGGTCTCCCACAGTGCAATACAGTATGTAAAACAGTAACTAAGTAGTTAACTTGGTAACAAAAAAAAATAGTATAACAGTATGTAGTATATACAATGTGAGTATGTAGTACATACAATGACAAAATGGACAGAATATACAAAATTACAAATTTACAATATACATTATATGCACATGGTCATGTTGTAGTGTATTTAAAAATATGTACAAATATACATATGTAACAATATACATTTGTACACACAATATGTGCATTTACATATATGTGTGTGTGTGTATATATATATATATATATATATATATATATATATATATATATATACATACACACACACACATACATACATACGCACAGTAAATATATTATGTAAGCGTACATACAAGACCAATGATCATGTGTGAAGTAGTTAAAGTGCAGTGTATGAAGAAGGGCGGGGTGGGTTGAGATTATGTCAGTTCACCTTAAGTAATCGGACAGCTTGAGGAAAGAAGCTGTCCCTTAGTTGGCTAGTGCGGGTCCGGATGCAGCAGTACTGTCTATCTAAGGGCAGTAGGGAGAGCAGAGCGTGACTTGGGTGGCTAGAGTCACTGATGATCCTCCGGGCGTTTCTCAGACACCGCCTTTTGTAGATATTCTGGAGGGAGGGAAGCTTACCTCCTGTGATGTGGCGGGCAGTGCGCACCACCCTCTGTAGGGCCTTGCGGTTGAGGGCAGTGGTGTTCCCGTACCAGGCTGTGATGCAACCTGCTCTCCACAGTGCAGGTGTAGAATAATCTGAGGATGTTGCGGTTCATACCGGAATTCCTCAGATGCCTGAGGTAGAAGAGGAGCTGGTGGGCTTTATTCACCCATGGTGGGGATTTATTACCATGTGAGGTCCTCAGTCATATGAACACAGAGGAAGTCCATAACAATCTCTTTGGTCTTGTCGATGTTGAGGTTCTCCTGACACCAGTGTGTTAGAGTGCGCACCTTTTCTCTTTAGGCCGTCTCATCAGATTTAGCCTGAGATTTTGCTCCTGAACCACCAAGGTGGACATCGTCTGGCCAAGGGCCCACAATATGATGGCCATAGCGTGCAGGGCAGAGGCCGCCTGTCCAGTGTGCTGTAAGCTGTGGCAGCAAGAGCTGCCGCAGTCTTACAGGCCTTGGACGGAAGATGCAGGCAACTCCTCCAGGTGGCAGCATTTTATGGGCAAAGGTGCAATTGCACACTCCACCGAGGGATCTTCAAACATCCCTTAGCAGCGCACTCATCAAGGGTAGTGTGGGTAGAGTGGAGAAGGAGAGGAAGCAGCTTCAGGCAGAAAAAGGTGCCTTCCATGACTTTCATACCTCCTCATGCACTTCCAGAAAGGCACTGGATCGGGACGGGACTGGGAGTTCAATCAGCCCAGGGGACCCAATCATCCAGCCATAAGTGCTCTGGACTGGGTGGAGGGTTCCACCCCAGCCCAAAGGCACAGCTGCCTGGACAAGCACAGCCGTTGGCTCTCTGAGTCTGACTCAGTAGGAACGACCCAGCCTGAAGGGAGAAGTTCCACCTTATCCTTAGATGAGAGCAGCCCACCCTCCGATGCAGCGATTGACATCCGGCGCCATCACCCGGCAGCTCTGACCCCAACACTGCAGAGGACTGGGAGGTCCACGAGGACTGACCTAGCGGGAGAGTCTTTACCATCACTCTGAGGTCTCATAAAGTGCTAACCCAACTCTGCCATCTTCTCTGGCTTTATACACCCACTTCCGGGTAGGCATAACTTTGCCTGCAACTCCTTTGCCAAGTGTTCATTGACTGTTTCCTCTCTGGCCAATGTTCATTTGCGCATTTTTTCTACTACTCGAAGGTGATAGGCTCTCGCTCTCAAGCGAGACTCCATACATCAGTACTTTGACGTAATGTCGATCGTGACTGACTGAAAGGGAACAGACATAGCGCACACCAGTAACAACCTTCCCATGTCTCTTAATTAAATGCACATTCTCCAATGGCTAAGACCCAAATAGAACCCAGTAGAACAGTGAATATTTAGTTAGGTATTGAGTGTGAAAATTGAGTTATGAAGTTGGATGTGTTAAATGTTCTGCATGTTTAAAAACAGCTGAGCCAAGAGAGAATGGCTATTGTGACAAGCCAGTCCTCAGGCTGAATTTGACAAACGATCTGCTTGAGTGTCAACATCTTTAATCTGCATTTCCTCAGAGAGCAATTCAATGATGCCTATCCCTATCCTTTTTGGGAAATATAACATATCAGCTGTACAAGCTTAGATCTCTCATGTGGGGGGAACACATTCTATAGCCCCTTTCACCAAGAGAGTCTCTAGTTCCCAGGCCAACACTTAATGCTGCTTTCCTACTACTACAGTCTGCAAAATGCTATTAAAACAAGGAGGACAGGAGGCAAACTGAATTCTGCACCCTCTCTCTACTGTACTTAACAGCCATAGGGACAAACTGGGCAGAAGTTTCCACACTGCCAGAAAGTGCAAGAGAGGTACCATCCTGTCTATCTGACATATGAACCGCTGGGTTCTTCAACCCCTGAAACACCTGGGGTGGTGGGGAAAGCAGAAGCACCCCTGGGGGCTCCGAGGGAGGTCTGGCATGGGGACTCCCCCTCATGGGGCTGGCCCCCAGTATGCTGTTGGCATTAGGTGTTCTTCTTTGCAGCCTTCGAGGAGATCACGGTCCTCAGATTGAATCTCCTCTTAGGCTGCAAAGCCTGCGTGTGCTTCCCAGTCCCCTTAGGTCTCTGGGGGAGCTCAAACTGCCACGCTGGCTTTCTGCTACTGCCTGTAGGCACCAGAAGATTTAATGGAAGACCACCTGACGCCGTAGCTACCTGTGCTTGGCGGGGAGGAGCTCCTTGAACATCTCAGATTGCTTCTTAGTCTCCCGGTATCTGTTGATGACGGAACAAACGGCATCACTGAACAGACCCTGAGGAGCAAACAGAGCGTCCAGCATAAAGCCTTATCACTGCCCTGATTGCTGGATAGGTTGAACCCCAGGTGCCTCTCCATTGCCACTATGGCAGCCATGAGATCTGTGGCTTGGTGAAGCTCCTGAACCATGTCCGGTTCTAATCCTCCACCTTGGTATAGGTCTTTAAACAGGTCAGCCTGGTATGTCTGCATGTCTGCAAAACTGCCCTAGTTTACAGGGACACACCAGCCTGACCAGCCAATTAGTTATAAATGTGTAATTTAAATGTGTAAAACTCCTCCACCAAAATCATGCTGCAAACCCCACAGGTGCAGCAACTGACGAGAAGAGAGACCCGAGCCACAAGGTGCAGCTCCCCAGCTCCCATCTGAATTAAAGAGAATGAGGCGGGAGTGGAGAGTCATTAGTACAAGTGATTCACAGGGCCTTGTTTAATTTGCACGAAACTTAGTGAAAGTTATGGAATTCATGTTGATTGCTTGAATTGTTCTCTCATCCTGTGTCAGCAAATTCAATGGGAGAATATAAAATGGATTTCAGGCTGTATCTTTGCAAAACTTTTGTATATTGACGTTACACTTTGTAGATGTCAGTGTCACAACATCCTGACTGCCTCATAACATGTGACTACCTCATTTACCTATGTTTTCTTTAACTGCTTTTATTCATCTAAATGTCCACAAATATTTCCCTTTGTGTCATTGATCAGCTTGGCCCCATAATTGCTGTTTGCAGCTATATTTCTATTATATATTATAAAAATATAGCTGCAAATTTTGCTAATAATTATTTCTGTTAGTCAGGCACATTAATTTTCTAGTCTAGGCACATTAATTTTCCTTAAAACCATTTAGATCTTACATCTGGGTAACTGAACAGGAAGCCTTCAATTTTGTTTTGTCATAGGAGCTGTGGCGGCCGGTCTATAAGGAGAGCAGGTCCTTCCCAGTACCCTTTAGGAAGTGTGAAAACTCACATTGTCCAGCATTAATTTGACTTATCTTTCTTGCTTAATAATTGTGGAGACATTCCTAGTGTAATAATTTTATTTAATTAGTGGCCAGTCTAAAGTCTTTGTATGTCTATGAATGCTATGCCCCATTGTTGTGATTATTGTAGCTCATGAAGAAAGTCACAATGCAAATAATCCTAATGGTCCTAAATATAGGCATCATTTTCTTCTACTAAAAAATGTCATATTTCTTCCTTTGATTTTGGGGTAATTGTGACCTGAAAATGCTTTGAGAATCACTTGAATAAAATTTGGGATTATAGAAAAATCATCAGTAGCTCACTCATTTCCACACTGGTCAGAGCCAAAAGGAGATAATGACACACTGGCAGGAAGTATGAGACATGATTCAGGAAGTAAGAGGTGGGTCTGAAACTTATATGAGCTCCCAGAGACACAAGAAGAGGGAGTTCTCACCTCTGAAGTGATCTGGAAAAAGAAAAAGGAGGTGAAAATTCAGATTCCATTTTGAAATTAATCACAGTCTATGCCCATAGTCTAGCCCACACTTATTGGTGGCAACACATGGAACAAATAAAGTCTGTAATAGGCAACTACAGGTTCTTAGAGAAGTGAGGAAAAATGTTGTTTTTATCAAATTCTCTGCGGACTGAAAAATAATATTGACAGATAAAACTGTAATATCCATTAGGCAGAAATTTGGATTACCGGATCTTTCATGCTAAACAGTACAAATCCTAATTTTTGTTATTTGCACATGGAAGTAGTGTCATAGCTGTAAAGAAAATAGTGTATGTGGCAAGAGACAGGTAAAACCTTGTATGCTCACAAAATTATACCTCATAGAAATATTTTATTTATAGTTGCTTTGTGACAGAATTCCTGTTTCATTTGTTTAAAAATATTTTAACGCTATCTCAAAATAAAGGTCATCATACTAGTTGTGTCTGTTATGTAAAAGCCTTGGAAGAATTAATAAATGTCAGGTAAGAGCAAGTTCTAACTATGCTGACACTTTACAATAAGGTTGTTACTGTTTGTTAATTCATTAGCTAACATGAACTAACACTGAACAACAGATTTTTACAGCATTTATTAATATGTTTTCTGTTAATGCAAAACATGTTCATTGTTCATTCATGTTAGTTCACTGTGCAATTAATGGTAACAGATAAAACTTTTGATTTAAAAATGTATTAGTACTGTAATTATTGAAATTAGCAATAACCAAGATTAATACATGCTGTATAAATATTAATTGTTACTTTATGTTAACTAGTGTAGTTAACTAATGGAACCTTATTGCAAAGTGTTAGTAGCATTTTTTAAAATTTGATATTTAAAATGTATTATAATGTTTATTGTCAAAAATGATGTTCCTTTCAGCATTTTGGTGGAAAGTCCATAATACACTGTGTAGTGTTAGGTTCCATAGTGACAAGTTACACTAGGTATGTTTGATTACCTTTTTCTAGCACTGTAAATATATTTTGTCATGTTAAAAAAATTACTTCATATGGTAAAATATAAATGAATTGATTTTAAATGTTTTTAAATGCACTGAACATTTTTGTTCAGTGTTTGTTCTTACATAAATTAACCCCCCAATAAATCTGTCCTTAGAAAAATTCAAACGTGGTTGAAATATATGTCACTAACTAAATACATGACGTTTGAAAATTTCATGAAACATGAAAATGAAAAACATGCTTTCACCACTAGATGGCATAAGAGAATCAGGCCCCAGACACTAACCTAACCTTAATATAACCTTAATATATATATCAATTTTTATGTTCTCTTTAATCCACAGTTATATTTCAGTCATTGTTGTATTGTCTATACTAAATAGGATTTAAAAATTAAAATTTGTATGTCACACAATAAAATGTATATACTTTACCATAACAAAAATAGTACATACTTTTAGGACATAGTATATGTAGGCGAATTGGAACAGCAATGGATTTGTGTGCTCTCACTCACACGCTGGGGTACCTGTGACACCACTTTCTTGCATGGTCAATTGTCAGTTGATATAATTTGTCACTGGTGTGTTTCCTCCCTGTTGGACTCCACCCCAGCCTGGAAACATGGCCAGACCTCCCACTAATGTCTGTGTGTCCTCTAGATACCCCTCTAAGCTAATTTTTCTCTACTGTTCATTAATTAGACTAAATACCGCAGGCTATACCTTATTGCCTATCTAAAACCAAAAGATAAAATTCTTATTGTTGTTCACAAATAAAAAAGGAGTAGTGAACACAAAAATATTAATTCTAATATTTATTTTGTTTTGACATTTACTCAAATGTCATTTGTGTTCATTTACAAATAAATTAAACATCATGCCTAGTTTGACATCAGTGATACCAAAAGACATCACAGTAAAATGTTTAAATGTGACCAAAATGAGTCACAATGAGCAAATTCTTTGATATTTTTACATTTTCCATTAAAAACCTTAGAAATGATGTATGATTTGTTGAAATCAGACAAAAAATAATAAATAAATCTGTCTGAAGCATAAGTCATCAAGAAGAAAGCAAAAAAGCAGCCTTTTTGGATTATTGAATGAAAGGAACGATTTTGGAAGGTACACTTTTCAGAAAATTTACAAATATTAGATGTTTAATATCTTTTGTGTCATTGTGTAGTCTACATTGTGTAGACATTTAACTGCTATTCGGAACATTGGGTTCACTATACAAGGGCTAAGTAAATACATTTTGTGCAAACCTTAAATTAGACCAAAACTGACATTGTTCATTTATTTTGCCTGTAACTCATATTAGCCTGTGTGCATTCCGACTCACTTTGGCAGCACAGGTTACAAATATACAGACATTTCAGATATATTTGAGAGTTGGATGAATGAAGGAAAAAATTTTCATGGATTATTCATCAAGTTTTTTCTCACATAGATGATTCAGGTGAAATATAGTGCAGATACAAAGTAATTTATTTTTTATTATACTTTTTGTGTTTTGGAACAATACAAGGATGAATAAATTGATGGTACAATTTTCTATTCTTATAACCTCTAGTATTTCGTATTTTCTATGCAACCATTTTCAACTTGTTTTCAACAAACAAGTACAGAGAACACCTGTTGGTAATGCTTTAATGGCCATCTATTGTTTCTGGATTCATACATATATAGATATTCATAGTGTGTGTTCTTTTGTAGAAGGAATGTTAGTCAGGAATCGTGGGAAGACTCTTCCTCATTTGTTATTGCAGGCCACGTAACCTCAGTGATCTAAACAATAGCAGGAAATTCTCATGGGCGGAGGCAAAACGAGTTCCTCAGCCAGCAGCTTCCTCATTGGCTGCCAGCATTTAGAATGAATGAAACTGGAGTCCACCGGGAAAAGCAGGATATGCATGGGTTAATTGGCACTAAAGGGATATGTCTCATTCACTTCCAGAATGTGTGCACATGACTGTGAATGCCATGCAATTTCACTCAAATGGCAGCATGTCTATACAGTTTAAGAACAACACTGCACATACTGTACAAAGAATTAGTGTACGGGAAACAGGTATTTTATTTTAACTTATGCTTTTCTAGAAATAAAGAGCTTTGTTAGTTTATTATACATATTAGAACACTTCATATTTGTGCCAGCAATACAAGTTAAATGGTGATTCCTAGCCCTTTAGCCTGGAACTCTGCTATTTGCAAATTGAATAGCATATATTATAAATTGTGTTTTTGTAGATTGGAATCAGAAATCTGTCTTTTGGAGAATGAAGAGTCCCAGATTTCAGCTAAAGAACAGGTTCTCAGAGAGAAACTACGAGAAACAGAGAGATCTATTGAAGATCTGCAAAAGGTAACTTTTCCTTTTAAACAAGAACACATGAAGTAATTTTTTTTATCTATATAGTTTTCATGTAGTTTTATTATAGAGTGTTAATAAGACATTTATACAGCACAATTGTACTACTGTTTGTTACAGTAGTACAATATTGAAACCATCTTGAAAATCACAGTGGTTCTTTTTTCTTTTAGAGTCTTCAAAGTCAAGATGGAGGTATGGAAGTCATAAATCATTATTATGATACTTTTTTTAACTCTTCTCCTGAGTAATACTCATAACAATCTGAAAATACCACTGACATTTCAGACAAGTTCACAGGCATATGATAACTTAACCCACCAAGGTACCAGCAACGTTATAGACATCACTCAAAACACGTCCTCTGCCTTACCACCCGTTTGTTAGACAGAGGGGTCTCTTCTAGCTACACAGCTTTTGGGAGCATTTTGCTCTTGCCTCAGCTAGACTATTGAACTCTACACATACAGCAATGACTCTGCACTTTGTTTACCTTGATCCATCTATTCACAGGGAATCCCTCTAACCCAGCGCCACCATTGTTTTGCTCTAATTCTTTTGCGCTGCTTTTGCTGTCTAAGCAATGAACTGCTTCACAGAAAAAAGGACGCTAGAGAGAGAAACTCAGTTTAGTAAGGGGGATTGGAAGGGGAGGGTGTAAATGTGGTGGACTTCTGAATACAGGGATCCAGTTTTAGTTTCTCTTCTGCTTTCCACTGGACAGATGCAGTAAATTACAACTGCTCCCAGAACCCAGACCTCCCAGAATTGAACTCCCAAACTCCCATCTGTGCTTCAGGGGATAAACAACACCCAGGACAATCTGGTAGGTGCTTGCTGGTCACGTGTGAGGGGCTGGGGTGGTCACCAATTTGGGTCAAAGCCAAAAACAGGCATAGTAATGTAGATTACAGATGATGCAGTTCATCTTAAAACATGGACTGGATGACATGTTTAGCAATCTGTACACAGCAGTGTAACTGGTCATCAAACACATTTCTAATGATTGCATTGGATTAAGGTAGGTGGGTCTTTAAACAGCTCAGGTACGTCTTTATTGAGTTTGAGCTGATGATCAGTTCAAAGCCTGGCATACAACGCCTATGATGTGACTGAGATGAGTGAAAAGAGCATCACATTAGAAATGTATTGTATTATGTACACCTACTTCATGTCTTACTCCATAAATAACATAATTAAACATCAGCTAAAACTCTAGGTTACTAGGTTTTCTTTATTTCTTTACATCTAAGTTGTTCTTATTTGTGGGTTACAACCCAGAAATAAATTTAAATTTTCAATTTTATTTAGATTAGATTTGAATACATGGACGTACAGCAGAAATATCTGTCATTGTATGTGAAGCATCATACCTATCTCAGTGGTTTATGAGAAGGTAATGTATCCAGAGAACCTACTTAAACAGTATGTACATTGCAACTCATTGCAACTATGCAACATTTAGTCAATTAATATGATAGATGACAAGTATCATTTTAAGCAAGATATGCCGTTCCAGTTTACATGGAAATGGCATTTAGGAAAAAAAATAACATTTTACAAAACAGGCGTATAAGGAATTTGCAATAATACCGTAAAATATCTATATGAAAGAGAATGGGAGAAAAGGAAATAATGAAGAAGTAGAGGCCTTAGGACTGTAGTTAGGTAATTATATTAATAGCAATATAAACAATTTACAAGCCCTAAGCCAAGCTTAATGTCAGCAGTCTCCTAGTAAGCAAGCCAACAGGGCAACAAAGGCAAGGAACGAATACTTCAGTGATGAGACAGAAAACTGGAAATGAAAGAATAGGTCTAGGCATAGGTCTGAAATGTAGCTAATTGGTATACTTTTGCATTGTTAGAATTACAAAATGCATAGGTTTATCAACAGTTATAAGAAGAAAAAACATATTTTTTGTCGTTGATGTCAAAGGTTGCCCTCCAATCAAACCCTCTTAATCAGATATCAGCAAGGAAAACTAAAACCAACAAAAATCAAGGTAACAGAGAATATGACATAGACTATATTAAATAAGTTCACTAGCAGCAAGGACAGATCATTTTGTGTGGAAAAGCATTGGCTGCTACAGCAAAAACATTAAATGTAAATAAAACTGTGTAATGTGTTATGTTGCCACTTGATGATTTATGTTGCCACTTGATGATTTATGTTGCCACTTGAGTAAGGTTGCTGTAACAGAAACAACTTTGACTGTGTTGTATTTTACCAATCAGTTTTCTTTTGAATGGAAGGGGTTATTAATATCACAAGGATAATTTGTGAAGTATAGTTTAGTGTGTTTTCATAAAATCAAGAAAAATGCAAGAAGTCCTAACTAAATCAGCAATGTCTCATCGGCTAAGCTTTCACCATCATACTGCAGTTACTGGCAACAGCGTAATAGTGCAAAGGGTAGGTTAAATTTTGTTAATGACAATATCTGAGAATTCTGTATATTGTAATTAAGAATTGCATGGACACAGTGACATCACTGAAAACCTGCCATTAATAACAAGCATGCCACATTGAAGTAATGCATGATATACACACTTGACTAGATATTAACCCACAATCATCTGCACTTTTCCCCAAGCATTATACGCCATGGAGATTAATGTTGAAAAGGATCAGAAGACCGGTACCACCAAGATACTCTCCGCCTCAGCAGTCAGTGCACAGGAGGCTCATCAGCGAGGCATCAAGGTCTATGATGACGGTCGAAAAGTAATCTATGAGGTGCATTCTGGGAGATCTACTACAATGGAGAATGGCTTGCACCCCTGGAGTGCCAGTGAAGTGGACAAACTGATGCAGCAAGTAGGCCAGTCCTACCAACGAAGTGATGGTGCCCGGGTGACTGTCACACCAGCTGAGCCACAGGTAACAGAAGTGCAGATGAGTACCAAGGAGGCCAAGCAAGACAAGAAGCAAATCTCTAGCAAAGTCCAGCAAAGCTACGAGGGTGAGGTGACTGAAACTCCACAGGCCTCAACTGACAAACCAGTGACAATGATCTTTATGGGCTACCACAGTGTAGAAGATGAGGAGGAATCCAAAAAGCTGCTTGGCTTTGATGGCACCATCAAGGCCGAGATTGTCCTTATCGATGAGGATGATGAGAAATCTCTTCGTGAGAAGACCGTCACTGATATCTCCACCATTGATGGCAATGCTGCAGACCTTGTGTCAGGCCGGCCTCCATCTGACACCACTGAACTGTCCTCAGAAGGCAAAGATGAAAGCTTGACCAAGGAACTGCCACCTACAGGTATTGAAAAGAAAAAACGCTGCCAGTGCTGTACTATTATGTGACCTTTCTCCTACAACTTCTCTTTCTTGGATTCACCAAGGCTCTGCCCTGCCTAAAATCAAAACCTCAACCTGTTACTAACAGCACCTCTATGACTTGAGAAAAATACACTTCTCAGTCTTTTCTGACCTGTTTTTTAAAGACTTTCCAGTTCACTTGCTGTAAGTGTTTACAACTTGAACAGCACTTTGAGGGAACTTGAGACTGGTCTATAGCGTAACATATGTGACAAACAAACTTTGCATCCCATCTAAACATTTTTATTATTATTTTAATTCTTCTTTAAAATTGAATATATACATTCACATTTATGCTTTTTGCTGATGTTTTTTATCCAAAGCAATTTAAAGTGCATTCAAGGGATTTTATAAGTTTGTGTTCCCTAGAAATCGACTGTGACATTCCCTAGGAGTGACCTCAGCATTGCTTGTGCCCATGTACCAATGACAAAAATATGGAGAAGTAGAATTGTGCAAAATTGAAAAATATGTAAATGTACAAACTCTACAAAAAATAGAGGACAACCTTAAACCTAAACGTTGTTTATTTATAAACGTTGTTTACATAAATTCATAGTGCTTTATTTAAACTTTAACATGAATATAGTTTATAAATATGTACTATTTAATAATTTGTACAATATAATAACACACTATCAGAGCATATCCATCCAAAAGGATGTATAACAATTATTATGCTGTCCAGTTGCCTTATTTTAAACTTCTTAACTATTAGCTTTTAACTATTAGTCCATCATTTTTTGTTTACAAAACTAAAGTTATCTTTCCAAACAAAATGACAAAGCAATGTGCTTTGTACTTAAACATATAGGTTCATATAATACATATATGTTCACCCAAGAAGACAGCTATTAGATCAGCTGAATTTATCAGGCAGGGGTTCAAATAGAGTCTAAGCAACCAGTCAGCACACAAAGCAAACAATTTTAGATCTGTTGGTTAGCCAATATGCTTGCTACTGCCACTTGTGCAAATACATTTCTATGATGATACAAAGCTGTGGCATAGATGGGGTCTAAATTGCACACCCCAAGTAAATAAGGTGCTAAATTGTGTAAGATATGTATAAAAGTTTCCATCAGCAGTCAGATCTTTAAATAAAATATAGTGTTATAAAAAAATTGTATACATGTACTCAGTACTCAATTTTAAAAAAATTGTTTGCAAACCTATTACTAAACTTGAAGTAGTATTACTGCAGCATTAGCATCACCAAATGGAATTGCAAAAATAATGAATGTTTTTAGTTTTCCCTTCTGTTGTCTACAGTACCACCTTTTAGTGAAACATACCAACCTAAACTTTGGTTGAACCAATTTTGCTGTCAGGCTGGTGGGGATGCTCAAAGCAATTTTTAATAGTGCCACAAAAAGCCAGTTACACATTTCAACCCATGCGTGTTTTTTGCACGTGTGAAATGCGTGTCCACATTAAGCTGAAAAAGATAAAAGTATTTTAAAAGACAAAAATTCAGTTTTAAATTTGACAATTTAAAAAGTCAAATACTTTGACGAAATGTACATAAAATATTGTATTTAAAGACACTACTGTACATGAACAGTTTCTACTGTTTTTATTCATAATCAAGAAGTCACAAATATAACAACTGAATACAGTATGTAATATGCCTGCAGATAAATAATGTAAATATATCGCACTCAAAATGAGTGTAAGACACATTTATTTGTATAGAAGCAGAAAGCTAAAAGTGATTTTATTATATGCACATTTTTTGCATATTTACCTTTAAATACCATGCAGGCTGTTCAGTGTGGACATATCTTAGTTTTTAACTAAACTTTCACTAATACCAACTGCCTTGCTGTGTGTGTCTTCACTTATCTATTAGTCTTGTCACATTGAGATGTTGTGACAACAAGTTTGTGACAACTTGATTAAATGCCATACTGCATCATGTCTAAGTAAAAATTATGTTCTGATGAGAGAAAGCCAGTTTATAAAGTCTGCTTATATTCAGAATTGGCAAGAGACTACAAACATTTTTTTTTTTTCATTTTAGAAAGAAAAGTGAGTCTTTTTACAGGCATGGTATGTAATGCATTTCACCCCTTGTGGGATAAAGGAAGAATGTGTGAATAGTAAACACAACAGAATATAAACATTTAGTTTAAAAAAAGTTAAAATATAAAAAGATTTAATCTATTTATTCAGTTTACTAAATAGTAATAATTTAATTTTGTTTAATAAATAGCTACTGGAATAATTTAAATTAAATTCAAATTTAATTTTTTTTAAATGTTAGAAAAAAATGTAAAATGTTATGTATAGATAACTTTGTTTTTAACCATTTTTATTCTTAAAAATGTGTGGGTTTTTTAGCTACAGTTCAGCACAGGCAGTGCTATGGACTGAGTTCCAACCAGAAATGTTCAGACAACAGACTGCAGATTCAGCTGTTGAATTGAAAAAAACAACAATGTACATTGTACAATGTACCTCCCATGAGCTGGTTTGCAAACTAGGAAATTCCATAATCCAGTGCCAAAACAAAGCAGGCATTCGAAAAACATTAAAGGTATTTTATAATTATGCAATAACTTTTTTGGGCATTAGATATAAAGAACATATAGATTACCTAAAAGCCAAAACACTTTAGATTTAAATGGGTCAAAAGACATTTCACATTGACAATCTGAGTTTGTTTACACAGTTACTTACAAATGCAGAAAACATAAAATATCTAAATATTTACCTGTCCAAACAAAAACATACACATTACATAACACCTAGCGTAATGCTAGCATTAATGTTGTCTATCCGGATTGTCAGCCTCAAACTGCCAAACTCTGCTAATTCTGTTCTGTCATGAAATTACTGCTGTACTTCATAATAGAGATTATGCTGTATTTTTGTAATCTTGAGGTGTAATTTTAAACTGTTCCAATTGCTTAACTTTTTTAACGATTATAACATTCTCTTTCTGTGTATCATCTTCTATCGCTCACGTACTGTCTCCAGTATGGACTGCCAGCAACTGTGCTTTTATCTTTGTATGTTATAAGTAGTCCAATAAACAACATTTTGTCCAACATGTCTACCCTCCTGTGTCTATGTTATGGTTTTTCTCTAACTAATTTTTCATCAGGACATTTCTACTACCACTTTTCCTATTTATCCTACATATTGTCATCCCTTACACATTTCTGGGCATCACTAACTCCACTAGGGCTTGTTCTGCCTGTGTTTCAAGCTGCTCTCTCCAGACATTAATGAGATATGCTGACATTGTCTACCACACTTCACAGACTGCATGAACAGCAAGTTTAACTCTCAACAAATCTGGCTTTCCTGGCTTACAACTAAAGGCTGATACCCACTGAGGATTTCTGAATTTACACAGGTTTGTAAAAGTCATCAAATTCATAGCGTTAGAATACGTTTCAAATAATCTTGTTAAACTACTGAATTCTTGGTGACATTTCCCATAATGTTGAAGAGAACTCTGCAATTTGAAGAAGTTGCTGTGTCAATGGAGACAGTCTCAACAACTTTTGCTCTGTTCTCTGATTTTCATGTACTTTTTGCATTAAAGCAAACTTTATCATGTAGTCATTCATGTTGGATCTGGTTGGTTTGGTTTAAGGCCTAAAACTCTTCATTTATTTCTTATAGAGATAATAAATTGGAAAAAATACTTCTAGGCCCCAGGTTTCTGAAAAGTGAATGGTTACTATTGCTTTATAAAGTCCTGCCAAGGTGTGTTGAGTACAGTTGAGAGTTTCATTGAGGACAGAACCTCAAAAGTAATTGATCTGTACTTTTTAAACAGCCATTTAGGCACATGAAAACATTCCTCATGATAACCACACAAAGGCTCGACTAGCTGATTCTAAAGATAGCATGTAGCTTAATTAACATGTATTGAGCAAAATTCAAAACACTAAACTATGATTATAACTGATTATTCCCTTATATATAATATGATTATTCCCTTTGCTTTGTCTTGATGGAGATTAAACTGTATTAATGACACAGAGTCTCTGAAAGTTAATAGAAAAAATGTAGAACTAGAAAACTAGGTGGTTTTATATAACATATTTTGTAATTCTCAATTTCAAATAATCAATTTAATTTGCAACCAAATTTCATTCTAGTCTTTACTTAGTTTAGGAAGACATTTTAGTCAAAAGTGAGCATACAATACTTCAGTTTTATTTATATAGTGCTTTTTACAATGTTGCAATGTTCAAAGCAGCTTTACATATGATGAAAATAAAAACACAAAACAGAAAAATTATAGACATGTACAACACACAGAATGCAGAATACATGGTATTATTGCACATTTTTTTCATTATAAAATGTATAGTAAAAAAACGAATTAGGGATACTAAAATTGTTACTGTTTATTAATATAGAGTTGACTGAACTGATGATAACTACAACAAATTTGGCCATATGAATAAATGGACATGCCATAGAAATACCTAAAGGACCTTGGGGAAATTAAAGACAGACAGACTTAGTGTGGACCACTTCATCTGTTCTTATGGGAAGTGTCCCCAAATCCAGTTTAGCTACTTAATGCAGCCTAACAATACATTAAGGGATTTGAGAAATAAACCCATAGGACTATGTGTAGGCTAGATTAAGGAGATGTTTAATCTAGATTTAAACTGACATAGTGTATCTGACTACCAGACAACACTAAAAAGACTGTTCCAGAGTTTGGGCATCATTTTTGTAGAAGTTCTGGGTATTACCAACTGGTTGGGTATTACCAACTGGGTATTTTGAGATTGCAATAAACATGAAGGACTGTAATAAGAAGGAGCTCACTCTCTGAGGTTCTGAGGAGCTAAACCATTCAGTGCCTTATAGGTAATCAGCAGAGTTCTAAAGCTCATTTAATGGAGTTTTTGTACTAAACCTGCAAGGCAGCCAGCCAGTAAGGCATTGCAATAATCAAATCTTGATGTCATGAATGCATTAATTAATTTTTCGTAGGTTTGACATAGAGCATATGTAATAGTTTTGATATATATTTAAGATGAAAAATGCAGTTTTGCAAATATATATATATATATATATTCTGTTAGTTTGGTGAATTTATGCATTCATTGGGCCCCTAAGAAATATACAGCTGAGTATCATCTGCAAAGTAGTGAAAACTCCATGTTTCTTAATAATTGCTCCCAGAGGTAGCATATACAGGGTGAAAAGCAGAGACCCAAGTACTGAGCCATGGGGCATTCTGTAATAACCTTGTGATCAATATGACACCTTTTCACTCACAGCAACAAACTGGAATTGGATAAATATGATTAAAACCATGGCAGTGCAGTTCCATTTATGCCAACATAATTTAAGATAATGCTGTGGTCAGTAGTGTCAAAGGCTGTACTACGTTCGAGTTGCACAATGTGCTTGTTCCCTGGTAAGAAGTCTGATAACAGCCAGTTTGTAAGTTTTTGGGACATATCTCAACACCAATGATGAATTATTAATACTATGTAGAGGATCAATAATTTTAGGAAGCATCTCTTTCAGCAACCTGGTAGGTATAGGATCAAGCCAATGTTGTTCATTTAGATTATTTAATTATTTTTGACAGTTTATCTATACTTATAGCACAGAATGACTGGAGTTGCTCCCTGGACAAACTATGATGTGATTGTGTAGCAGGCAAATGCAAGTTTTTTCTCTGACAGTATCTATTTTGTTATTAAAGAAATTCTTAAAATCAGTACTGCTATAATATTGACAACTGTCAGAAGCAGTTGATGTTTTATTTTTTGTTAATTTAGCCACTGTATCAAATAAATTTCTAGGGTTGTGTTTTTGTTTGCTTCCAGTTACACTTTATTTTCCAAGCTGCTCTCTTTAGTCATCAACATTTACACTAGGACTGTATTAATTCTAAAGTATAATTATGACAATGAGTGGGTCCAGACAAGTTCAAATCACCAACAATTAGGACTTGATTTGTGGCCAATGCTACTTTCTGATTAAAAGTCAGAAAATTCTTTGATAAAGTCAGTGTGGTGCCATGTTGGCCTGTATAAAATAGAATTGACAAACATGATTTATCATTTACACTACATTAAGTTATACTGAGCACCATTATTTTAAAATAATTGTATCTGAAATCAGATCTTTCATATAGCATATTAAATATTAAAAGTGGTTTAGCCTACTGTTTAAAAATCTATATGCTGATAAATAAAAAGTTTGCCAGGAGTGACCCATAAGGCAACTCAACTGCATCCTTGATCATAATATTTAAAATCAGGTTACTCTTGGTAGACTGCCCCTTCTGCATGTTGCAATTTTGGTGTCTCAATAATCTGTAAATACACAATTTGCATATTTGTCTGGTTACAAATGGCTTTTTTCATGAAATATAAAGTAATAATAGCAGTTGTTTAGAAGTCAGCCACACATTATACGGAACATAATGTTAAAAAATTCTCTGCTTTAATTACATGAGTGGAATGTACTAATATTCCTGTAGCTCAGTGGTAGAGCATTGTGTTAGCAGTGCAAAAGGCTTGGGTTTAATTCCCAGGGAACACGTACTGACAAAATGTGTAATTTGAATGTACTGTAAATTGCTTTGGATTAAAGTGTATGCCAAATGCATAAATGCAACAAATATAAATATTTCCTTCTATTACAAATCTTTCTATTACAAATAGAAAATTTTCTATTTATAGAAATCTTTCTATTTCTATAAATAGAAAGATTTCAGAAACAAACTTTTAAAACAGACAAAACAAGTAATAGGGTAATTATTGACAAATTATGTATATATTATCTAAATTCTCTGACCACCCACTGACCTGATTACAAACAGGCAATAATAGAACATACTGAAAAACAGGCAAAGAGCATGCTAAATAAATCTTTCTAACCCCATTAACTGTTGTTTATCAGCTGCTCCATTAATAGAGAAATAACAGTTTTTTGACTAAAGCTCAAAAACATTCCTGTATACTTTAGCAAATATTTTTATGTTAATGTGTATAACAAATACGGTGTGTGTGTGTAGGTTTGGGTATACAGTACAAAATGAGTTTACAAAATGTTTTGACAAATATGTTAAAATGTCAAAACAAATTGTGTGCGTATGAGAGAAGCAAAGGCACCATGAGTCAGCATAGTTAGCATATCATACCCACTACATTATCTTGACCTTTGACCTTGAGCTTGTGTGTGGGGGCTGCTCTTGTAAACACGTGCCCAGCTGACCCTAGATACATCCTACTTCATCTAATCCAAAGCAGAGTCTCCTTTTTCTTGTGTTACACACATAACCATAACAAACAATTTGTCAAAGCAACCGGACAGATACAGTGCCACAAAATTGTTAATGGGGAATTAAACATTTTTAAAGGGTTATTTGACAGTTTGTCAACCAGGCAATCATATAAGACAATTACTTCAACAAGACATTACTGGTAAAAAAAAATGCAGTGATCAGTACTCTGTTATCTTGACATGTTTTCAGCCTATATAAATGTTTGACCTATATAAATGCAATGTTGTTTTCATAATATGGTTCTTTACTTTATAAATGAGTGATTGGGTTACATTCTATTGCAGGTACTGAAAAGGCTCGTTCAGTGCTGTTGACCACAGAAAATGGATTGTATCCTTCAGGAACTTCACGACTTTCAGATGCTCTGGTAGGTCTATGGGTTGATAATAATCACAGTGCCATCTGTTACTACATAAGAAACATTACAACTTTTCAGTTGTCTCTTTTAGCCTCATTATTGTCTTTGCTTGTGCTCTAATACCTAAAACATCTATTAAAGGTAGGGTAGGCAATTCCAGAGACACTAACAATAGCAAACTAGCTTTGAACATATAAGATCCCATCCTCCCTTCAGAGTGCTCTTCAAAGCCACACCTCCTTCAAAACTCATGAACATGATGAGGACGGATGATTGTCAGCACAAGCAGGGTGTATGGAGATATGCCAGTACATAGTTTGACAGGCAAGTAGGACATCCTACCATTGCATTCAGACTGAATGCAATGAATGGATGAATATTTTCTGATACTGCGCCTTCCACTGAAAATATATAAATGTATGTAGACCACTTAGTGATTGTTTAATGATGTGAAGTTCTTCCGAGCAGTATAACAAAAAAAGTTTATATAAGAAATCACTTACCCTTTAAGTGTATACGTTGAGAAATAGATTAGTGAATTTACTTTAGCAGCTGAAAAATCAGTGTTTACATGTAATCAGAAAACCATTAATGCTTAATGCGATCCAGTGGAGACTTACTTGGTATTGACTTAAAAAGGCACTTTCCTGGGATTATAAGGCCACCAGTGTCTAGGGAACATTTGTACATTCCTCAGGATGTTCTCCATACAACATCTTTGAAATGCATACATTCAAGACAGTGTGTCCTGGACATGTTTTTAAAAGGTTTTGTGAAATTTGCCATTATGTTCTGTTTTGTTAATGATAGTGTAATAATAATTTCTGTATTTAAAGGAAAGTTATTATAAAGTATTACATATTTTAAAATACATGCATGTCTTTGTTATAATACTGAGGTGTATGTATGATTATTCAGATATGCATAAAGACATTCTCCCGTGTTGGGTAGAGTGGAAACAAAAGCAGGATGGGGGCCAGATTGAATAGGAGATCTGTAACCCGATCAAAGTGCTGAACTCATTGTGATCCGTTCGTCGTTGCACTAGAATGGGAGAGAAACATCGACGCAGCTCCAGTGCTGCTCTCGTCATTCATTATTCAGCGGACGCGTGCTGAGCGCGAGAGAGAAACGCGAGACAGATCAGAACTCCACTTGGACTGCAGCGCTTCATGTCAAAGTTGCTGCTGCAGCAGCGCGTGCCTCTGAGCGTGATACACTGACGTATTTACATGGCGCACACTTAAATACAGACGCCTCGGTACCACAATATTGGCTCCGTAGCGGTTTAAAAATCTGCAGCAGAGGAAGGAATTAATATTTACTTGATGCTGTTCGCTGGTGAGAGGTAACCTCCGTTTTACATCTTTAGTAATATACTGTGTGATTCCATGGTGCACTTGATACAGTTAAATGGACTGTGTGAAAAAGAATTTGCGCTTAAGATGATCATACCTATTGTGAACATGTTTCATCATGCGTTATGTTAATGAAGATTTACAAGCAATAGTGTAATTGTGTAATTGTTACTTTGAGAACTAAAAGAGGCCGCTGCAGTGGTCAGATGTCCCTTGCGACATTCACTGCAAGTGTTCAGGTGACCTTTCAAAACTGTAATGATGTAGTACAGTACAGTAGGTTGTGCATGTCAAATGACATCTGTTTTGTAATATTGCTGTTGCAACTGAAAGATTATGAGGTGACTATTTATTTACGGCGTTCTCTGCTTTGCAGCAATCTCTCTCTTTTTGTTTACTATGTCACACAGTGTGTGCAGTTGAAATGCACCTCACTGATGGGAGTGTAGTAGTTCTTTCTATTGATTTAATAAATCAATAATCTGAACAAGTTTGTACATGGAATACATGTAAATAAGAACCAGGGCATATGCAGATATTTGTAGTCAGCATTCCAGAGGCCTTGTGATCTATAGGTAAAGCTCAAAGTGCCCACACTCTAGCACATATTTCCTTAGTTTATTTATATTTTCTTCTGTTTTAAATACTAGGCAGTAACTGAAATTGCCCAGGCATTAAGACAACAAAATAATTTCTGGTCCTCTTTGCAGCTTGTTCTGGTAAAGAACTATTCAATTCAGTTCAATTTTATTTATATAGTGCATTTTACGTTACATTGCTTCAAAGCAGCTTTACATACAATAAACTACCCATTTAGAAAGTAATAGACCAACTAATGACTTTGTTTTCAGAAATTTCTGTCTCACAGACATAAATTTGAAAACCAAATTAGAACATATGGTTATCTTACAACTACAGATAGCTCCTTTACAATTTACTAGTCTGAACCCACAAACTGCCTACAGTCTGACTGTACACAAAACTGCCAAGAGCAGGCAGTGCAAATTGGCAGTGCAAATTGGATTGACTGGCTTTACACATCCGTTCCCTGTGTTTTGTGTACAACTGTTCATCAAACCATTCAGAGACTTGCATGCCGTTATTTAATTTCCATGCTGGCCTATTATTTTGGTTATATCTATTTCTAGTGTGTCATTCTTAACCTGAATAAGTTTTGAATCAGAACGTATATGCTGTAAGTCAATAGCTACCTAAGGCTTGCTACTTATTTAAAAACAAACTAACTCAAACTCCTTGAATCCAGTGGTTCCTGCTTCATCTGAAAACCTGTATGTGTTTACAACAAATTATCCAATAATTTCCTGTTGCTTGTAAATGATAGAAGAAAACAGCTATCTGCACATAGTTGTGAACAGGTGTTGTGTGTGTTCACACATTATATCTTAATGAGAAGTAGAAAAGATGTTAGCAGCTTTGTCATTTTCCTTCTGTGTGATGGAAGGATTGTCTGAGAGATGTGAGCAGAGGGGTATCTTTTACTATTTGGTTAGAAACTATGACAGTTGAACCCATTACACTTTGTTGTCCCTGTTGTCCACTGAAGTCTGTGGAACTAGATTACAATGTGTCTGCCACTTCTACCCAGTGTCCTAGGGGCAAAATACAGCCTGTGGATGGTCAGCTGTGTTGGCTGTTTTATTTTTCTCAATTTTCTATGAAACGCGTTACACAATACTAACTGTGAATCTGTGTGGTGGGACACTTTTGTTTTTTTCCTCTTGTTGGTCATTTTCTTTGGCAGCAGAAGAACACAGTATCTTTCCTGGAAAAGCATCCACCCTCTTATCATCAGAGTAAAAACATTCACATTGATAAGAACTCTAATCTTCATCTTAGTGCTTGTTTAAAATATATATTTTTTAGGCTGAAATGTGATTTGGGCATTTTTGGGAGTATATGTTTAAAATTAAAATATGTTTGCAGTTTAACATCTGATGACTTAAAAGATACAACATTAGCATCACTGGTTAAATTTAGCCGACTACACAATAGTACAGCATACAGGAGTGATGGGCACATTAGCTTGCTTAAGGTTCATTCTTTATAGGAATGTTTTGTTTAATACAGGTTCAACAGTTTAATTGCTGTTGATTCTCACAGAAAAAAAACTGTATACACTGTGATGCATTTACAACTGAATGTTAAGATGATAATTCTGGTATTTTTGTGCAAGCCAGGATGGTACACCAGGATGGGACAAGAATGTTTTGACATTGTGTCGAGATCACTGTGAATTTTTTAAGGCTGGAGAAATTAGATGTTTAAAAAGAAGTATGCCAAGTCCTTCTGTAAGCTTCACTCCCCAATCTCTAGAGGTGCTCCAGAAACGTAGGATTATAGGTTATTATGGCATTTAGCCTTCTTGTTAGACCGTTCAACTCCCATGCCGGACTGATCGTCGATTTGAGCACCGCTCAGAGCTGGTGCGAGTAAGACCAGTTATACTTTGTCAGCACAGCAGTTAATATTTTTAAATAAAAATCCTGATGTGTAACAAATTTAAGACATTGTGACTTGATTTTTTTATTAATCTTCATATCTCATAACCAAAATAACCTATATGTGGAGCCTGCAGGTTACAAAAACTCATGTAGTTGTCAGACAGATGTTTCGAAGCCTCAAAGCAATGACACATTTGCTTCAACTGTTTAATTGTTTCAGAAGGCGTCGCTCTGCCCGCCACTATCAACAACACAGGATAAACAATCCAAACAAACAATCAAGTCCAAATCGCAAATCAGCTGAGAAAACCAGTAAATTAGACGGATTCTCAGAACATGGAAAAGTAATAACAGAATGCTCAGAATTGACAGCCATGCCAAAACAAGACTTTGCCGAAGGTAGAGTGGGCATAGTCCTTAAATAGCACTGGTAATGAGTATCAGGTGTAAGAGCAATCAGTTGAGACAAAGAATTAAAAACACCTTAAAAGCACCATTATAGTAGGCAATACTTAACACTGTAGTAAGTAACTGGATGTGAGGAAGCTTTTGGTAATTACTCACTGAGAATCTTTACAGCCATGGCCACTGTTCACTTTCATTGTGTAGAAAAGTGCAGCTTGGACATTATTGAATATGTTGGCATGGACTGTAAAGGGGTTTCAAAGAACATTAGAACAGTTATGGGCAATTAGACAATTTATGATACATTCACATGTACTGAAAAACATGAATAAATAAAAAAACAAATTTTTTGCAGTGTTTATTCATGTTGCATATTGATTCCAAATGTAGAGGGAGGGTTAAGTGGCAGTGGAGATAAAGAAGAACTGTGGCTTATTCATGCTGTCTAAATAAAGCAGGTAATCAGGCGCTGGAAACAGGATTGAGGGATGCAGTGATTATCTGTCTGTCGCATGTTACGCTCCCAGCATGCCTCACAAGAACTAGTTGCACTATTTTTCCAGATTGGATATACATATCTATATGAGAGACTGATGTTTTACATGATTCAGTGTTGTTGAAAACAGCCCATGGCACAAACAGCACATAACTGAATTTGAGAGTGATGCTGTCATCAAGCGCTGAAGCTGACAAAAGCAGGGTCACAGAAAGGAGTTCAAAAGTCAGTAGGCTAGAGTGGCAGTCACACAAACAGGATTAATCCATATGTGCAACAGTTTTAACCAGGCCTACATTTTACCAGATAAAGGTCACATTTAAAGCTGTCAATTTAGGCTTGCTTTTGATATATACTAAACTAGGTGCCCTCTGCAACAAGTCATGCTAGGGCTATTCTCAGAACTTTACTTTTTTGAAGCCATTTTTGCAATGACATCAATGACAAAAACTTGCTTTTACTAAAAAACAATAAACAGTTTATTTAAAACAATAAACAGTATATTTATTTTTTTACCATTTAAACTCATTTTCCTGAAGTATTTTGCTTAGAAAGTGTGCATGTGATAGCTTTCCTAAAATGGCTTTAATACATTGTTGTGTAATACAGTGTCATTCAGGCTTGTGTGACATATTTACTTTTTGAACATTGCATTAAACACTGAACATTGCATCAACCAAAACTGTTTAATCTGTGATAGACATTTATGTAATGTTTTATGTAATATTAAAATATTTATGTTAGGCAATCAAATATACAAACATTTCAAATATATTAACAACTGTCACCTAACAAATATTATGTAGTGATGTATTTTAAATAAATTTTCTTGAAATACCTTATACGTTTTCTCCTAAAGAATCCCAGCATGATTATGTACCAGTACAAGCATCTTGATTACATATTGATACCTTTAACCTGCTAATTATAAGGCTTAACAGAAAACAATATGTCTATAGTCAATATGTCAAATCTATAGATGCAAATAAGGTGGTGAATTTTGCATTTTAGAATGTTCCAAAAATTCATGTTTGTTTGACCTGCAAATTCACACCACATGAAGACGTATGATAACATCTGGTTGCTCTCTTCGTATTTGTAGGGGAATAGAACGCAACAGAGCATACAATACACATACAAAAAGATCATTTAAGATACTTTTAATTTAATTATCTAAAATAAAGATTCAAATTTGGCTGTTTTTCCCAATATTTGTGTGCTATGTATTTTTATTATACTAGAGATTTTGTATTGTTAGTTTAGCAACATGCTAATATTAAAAACCAATTTGTAAAAATGGAATCAGTTGTAGGTCAAGCCTTATGTCACTTTCAAATGAGGAATCGTTTTGGTGTGTCCAGCAGGGTTTCTGTCCATGTAGATTGTCCCAAATTGGTCTGAATAAGGGTTCCATTTCATTTGGAGATAGCATGTAAGCAGAGACTATGTAAATAGAAGCTCATTATGTTTTGGGAATAGAGCTTACATCAGGCCAGCATGCACTGCTGATTGAATGTGTATTGCATGGGTGAAAAACACAATGTCAGGTCTGATAGAAATCATGACACATTAATGTGCCTTTCATATGGATGCTTTCATTCATACCTGCTGTCTAGACCAAAGTAAAACCATCAGCTGTTATGTGGTAGCACAGATCAAAACCATGGCAACAGGCATGCAGTGTATACTGAGTAAAGAAAAGAGATGCAGTGCATTGTGGGAATCAATTTAGAAAATATTCATTAGCTCACATCAAAATCACAGCATCCATTTTCAGTGGCATGGTGTGAACAGTAAAATCTGTTGTGACAAACCAAACAAAAATGAAATAAAAATTAAACACAATTTTTAAAAAGGGTTCTAAATGCTGTTTCTTAGTAAATGTGTCAAGTAAATGTGTTTCTTTGGCTAGGAGCAGGCCAGTGCTGACTGCAGCACATAAAAATAGTAAGAGCCAAAAGCCCTTAATCTGCACCAACAAAGAATCTTCCTTCTCATTTGCTTGACACTCTTCCTGTGTCTTCTCCATAAAAAACATTCACCCTTATGTTTTTTTTTCCTAATAGGAGAATATGTATGGGTTCTGTTTGTATTGTGTTCTTAAATAAATTGTTTGCTAAAAGTGAAAGCTATGTCCTTATTCACTCATTGTTGTCACTCATACATAAACCTGTATGCTGTTCCTGTTTTGTTTCTGGGAAACACAAAAGGAAAATATTTTAGTCAGTTCTTTTCTATACAATAAGTTTATAGCTTAAAAAAGGACAAAACACAACACAAAACTAGTTGATGACTTACAGTATGTGTAATTATTTAATTCCACATAACCAAAGAATTGACAAATTTGAAAAAAAAAGTATTCCGTTATTAAGTAATTTAAAAGATCAAGTTGAAGTTTGTGTGATATAAGCAATACTACTGGACTGCTGGACTGATTTTTGGGCTGGACTGAGTCTTTAGAGTCTCACACACAGAGTCTTTCTTTTCATGTCTCCCCAGCATTGAGCCTTTTGTTGAGCTGCCTGTTTATAAAGAGAGAGAGACCCATGTTGCCATGACTGTTCCCAGCATAGTCCATCTTAGTGCATTTCCCCAATAAAGACAGCAGATGCACAAGACATACTGCTGTCATGGTTTCTTTGTGGATGATATTTTCAGCTTTTTTGGTAGGTGGATTTATTTTTTTATTTTAAATTGTCATGTACTGTAAGGTAACATTGAAATTAAAAGTCTGTTTGTAATAATTGTGTTGCCTCATCTGCCATCTTAGAGGGATTTATGGGTTTGCCCATTTTGCAAAGAGTACATGTGATGCTGTCTTACAATTTTGAAATAAATGATGTTAAATGAAAGTAACTCAGAAGGCAGCTTATTTCCAAAGCAGCTTTTGTATAAGTGGCTTATGGTGCCTTAAAATGCTGCCTACATAGACAGTTCACTAGGCTTTGGAACGGAATCACTAGTGAAGTGAAAGTGATGTATTTGTCAATGCATGGTAACCTATACTTGAAATGTGACCCAAACTGGTGAGTAGTGAACAGATGCACTGCAAGTCGTGAACACACACTCTGAGCAGTGGGCAGCTATCACTGCCACTTTTGAGGAGCAAGCAGGAATCAAAATACGTCATCAGCTGTAGTCAGGTTAAGAGTGAAGGAAAAGAAGATATTAGTGTCAGAAAACAGTTAGTAAGAAGAATAAAATGAAATGAGTTCTAAGAAGTTTAAGAAGTGTGTGCCACCCTGCCCATGTTACATGATGGGTGGGTGACACAATATGTGTGTA
The DNA here is from genome assembly GCA_036877525.1 of Chromobotia macracanthus. Lineage (NCBI taxonomy): Eukaryota > Metazoa > Chordata > Actinopteri > Cypriniformes > Botiidae > Chromobotia > Chromobotia macracanthus. The sequence goes on along the minus strand of JAZGTH010000045.1, from coordinate 1,269,820 downwards.
TTTTATTTGGGAGTGGAGCATGCTAGATCAACTCTTGATGACTCATTTGCTTCCACTGAGGACGCTCCGTTCACTCCTGGCTCTCTTCAACCTCAATGCGAGCTGGATAGCTGCAACTCACAGGTTGTGTCCCTCTTCTGCTGAGGAAGAACAGACTCATGGGGTTCACAGCTCGATTTGCCAGAGGAGCAGTGGGATTTTCTTTGGCAATCTCTGACGAATCAGATGAGGTCACACCGGCTTAAAAGCCTGCTCTGTGGTTTCATCTGATGAAACCACAGAGCAATGATCATTGTTCAGAGCAATGAACAATGATTTTCATCAGTGTCGGATAATGATCTGGATGATGACGTGGTTTATGAGCTCTGCCGCTCCACAGATCTGGTCATCCGTGCCACCAAGCAGACAGCCCAAGCCTCTGCAGCATGAGGTGGTCTGTCCACCTCTTCTTATTTTGTCTTCTGCTAACATGCAGGAGCAAAGGGCCAGCATGGCAGCTCAAGCTCTGCCACAAAGACCTAGGGGAGCCAAGCAGCACAATCAGGCCTCGCAGCCCAAGAGGAAGTTTAATATGAAGACCGTGCTTTCCTCAAGGGCTGCACAGAATACCTGACATTGGGGGCCAGTCCCACAAGGGAGGATTTGTGTGCATGTCAATATCTCGTGCTAGATCCCCCTCTGAGGGGGCTTTTGCTTTCCTGCCATGTCAGGTGTTTTGGGGGGCAGAAGCACCCAGCAGTTCATCTGTTCCATATTCTTTTTCTCTTTCCAACCATCTCCTGCCAATTTTCAGAATCAGGATGCCAGGCAGGTAGAGAGAATGGTAACTCTCTCAGATTTTCTGGCAGCGTGGAAACTTCTGCCCAGTTTATCCCCATGGCTGTTGAATACAGTAGAGAGAAGAGTACAGAATTCAGTTCACCTATTGTTCTCCACATTTCAACTGCATTCCGCAGACTGGTGTTAGGAGAGCAGCAGCAGGTGTTGGCCAAAAAGCTTGAGCTGCAAAGGGGGCTATGGAACGTGCTCCCCATCCCATGAGAGATCTGGGCTTTTACAGCCATTATTTTATAGTACCTAAGAAGGTTGGGGGGCTACATTCGATTTTAGACCTATGTCATTTGAATTGGTCTCTGAGGAGATGCAACTTGTGCCAAATTCAGCTGAGGACTAGTTTGTCATGATAAATCTAAAGGACGCATATTTTCACACTGAGATTTTGCTAGAACACAGAAAGTTTCTACCAGGTTCGCTTTTGGGGTGAAGCTTACCAATATCAAGTGCTTTTTTTCAGCGTTACTGAAATTACATAGATGACTGTCTAGCCCTGGCCAGCTCTCAAGAACTAGCTGCATGACATTGATGCTGCTCTTACTGCTCTTACTAGAAAATAATTACTTTTCTAGGGTAATTTGGGACGTCAACATCACAGTGGTTTTTTATATAAATTACCAGGGAGGACTGCGTTTGCACCCCCTGTTTAGGCTGGCGCAGCAGATTCTGCTCTGGGCAGAGACCAGACCAATTTCCAAATCTTGGAGCAGATATCCTGTCCAAACAGGAGCTAGATTTTACATTGAACAATCAGTCAGTGCTACTGGGAACATGATGTTAAAATGACGTTAATGACTCTGGTGGTTTCTGCATTCATTTTCACACTGCTGGATGAAGAGCACTTTGTACCCATTCACATCACTTAATCTTTGATTGTAATTTCTTACACTTTGAGAGAGTTATTAAGTGCCCTTACACAAAGCTTCATGGGTGAACAGATATTAGAAAATGAGATCCATATAGTTGGTTCTGATAGTTAGCTCATTTTCAGATCAAAAGCTATCCAGGATGACTGCTTGGATGCACACTGCTGTGGTCTGCAGTAATCTGGAATGTTACTCCCTGTGCAGTGCTACTGTTTATTCTCTAAATGAACTTTGAGGATGTCTTGAGCCATAATTAAGGAGGAGTAAACATCTAATGATGGAATGCTGAAGCAGTAATTGCCATTTTATTGTGTAGTTTGTCATTTTATTGTGAATCAAGGAAGCGTTGGCCACGTTAAAATACACAGCACCTTGGCAAGTTCTGTGCCTCACTTTGAAAAAGAACACGAGGGTAAGACAACATTATTTTAAGGCTTAATTTGGATTTAAGCTGTCCTTCTATATTTCTGTGTTCTTTAAAGAAATTTTCCAGGCACCAGTGTTTTCTGAGTGTCATGTTTGGTTTTGTGCTGTCTGGTGACCGGTAGAACCATTAACAGTTATGATGAAACTACATAAATACATTATTTAACAGCATCATTGAAAAATATTCAGTGAGAACTGTTATCCTGGTGAGGTTATCAAATATGTAAGTTATACATATAAAAATAATGTAAATTGTTTGTCACAAATGAGCAAGAGAGTACATTTTGTTCAGAACATTTTCAACATTGCTTACAGTGTAATTTCTTTCTTTTTTAAAAATACCTTTATAATAACTTTGGCAGTGTTGTTCTGTATACTTTTGTTAGTTTTACTATGGTGCTAATGCCAGCCTAATTTTGTTTTTTTTTTTACGTTGAGCAATTGTCAATTCTGCATTGATAACATTGTGATCAACACATTTGCATTGCAATAACATGTTGATGTATAATGAAGTTGAAAATGTAGATTGTCTGTTCTTTTTCTGAAAAACTCTTTCAGAAGACTTTGCTGAAAATAAGGGTTTACATTACAGCACTGCATGCAACCTAATTGCCAATTTTAGAGAAGATGTGCTCTATATTTTCTTTCCTACTGGGCTCAAAAAGCAGGTTAACCAAGAGTATGAGGATCACACTGAAAAATCCAAGTTTACTTCAAGACTAACCTTTTTGAGTCGTGTATTGGAAAAAAGTTATTGTTTATTGTTCGGATATTGTTCAAATCTCCTGTAGCTAATCAGAAATTCAGGATTGGGCATTGATTATTACTATGTTTTAAATGAAAGAAAATTTATACCCTGTTGTCTTGCCGAAGATCATATGTGGTAATTCCCAACCCCTTCACTGTACGTCCTACTTTTTAAATAGTTAGCAAATGACACAGGATAATTTCATACTGATGTATGATATTCCATCTGATCACATACTGTTCAGTATGCACATCAGCTGGACTGGTGTCACCTGGAAAATTTATGTTTTTATCCTGCTTTGAGCTAAACATGCAAAATCTAAAATACTGTTGATGTTACATTTTATTGGTTATTTTAATGTTATTAAAAACTATTTTGGCAAACAGTTTTGGAGATTTCCATTCAAGTAGATTGGAGCTATCCTTAAATGACCTGAAATAGCTAACTGCTCTGACTTATAAATATTCTGGTTCCCAAGATTGTAGACTGTAGACATATCGCCTTTAAACTGGCTTTTTTATAAACTAAGAGATTTTAAAAATTGCATTAGTAGTACAGTTCTGTTACTAATTGGTTATTACTAATTGTAAATCTGTACATTGATTATGCTCATGTGACCGTTATTTTGTTATGTCGCAGACCTGTAAGGAGTGTAAGGGCAAGTACACTGTTATCCCTTAAGTAATGGACATGATCCTTTAAGCTACTGTAATTCAGCTTCCATTCACCAGTATTGGTGCCATTAGTAATGACCCCAAGCCAGGTTAGGCTTATGTCATGTCTAAATGAAACTGGCTGGTGACAACTAGGCCTAAAGGAATTATCAATGAGTTTCAGTTTTTTTAAATGGCAGCAACATGACAGAGCTTCTAGCCTGTGACTATCCTTTATCTGTTTGGGTTGTTGATGTTTCTTGTTTTATCCTTGGGCACTGACAGTATCCTAATGAGCGTTTTCACACAGATCACATTTCAGGTAGGGCTGGTGATAGGGTGTTAAGCACAGTATGCTGTGTTTATTCTCCTTGTCACCTCCTTGTCTTTAAATACATGGAAGTCTCAACCTTTGGTCTACAAAACCATTTTTGGACACGTTTTACTTTGTGTAATGCTTTTAACAAATACTTCTAAACATCAGTTGAATGGTTTATGAAAAGAATGCTTTATCATTCATTTACTGACTTTCATCCAATTCTAAAACCTGTCTTTGTTTCCTCTATGAAACTGGCAGCATTATTCCATGCAATTAGAATCAATTGGTCCTGGAGCGTTCATGTTTCAAAAACGATGCAATAAACCATAAGTGTATCATAAAAGTGATACATTCAAAGTCTAATCTGAAGCTATAATGGATTTGTGTGAAAAACAGACAAAGATTTAAATTAATGCTCCTTAAACATCTTGATAAACCCTAGTTCTCCTTTGCACATGTATGAAAATTTGTGACATAAGTCATTTTGTTAAATGATTCTTTTTGACCTCTCTCAAAAACATGTCTAAATGATTTGTTTACACTCTGACATGATCCAGCTGCAGCAGTTATCAGGAGGTTACCAACCTCAAATTTCAGTCTATTTTTCCTCAAAGCAATTAAATGGCTTAAGTTTGGAAAATATATATAACACTTGAAATCTATTGCACAAATTATATGGACTACTTTCATGATACTTCTTCCTTCACTGAAGTGCAACCAGTAAAGTTCTTAAAAGTTTTGTGTTACACAGAACAAGTATTATGTATGTTTGTACATGAGAGAGAGTAAATGATGAATCATAATTACTGTGTGAACTATTCCTTGAACTGTGAAGACTGCAAACAATATACACACAGGACAATAAAGCATTTTATTTTGAACCAATCTCAAGTTCTGGAAGTGTGATGTAAAAACATCCTTTGTTATTTGTTAAACTGTCCTACATTATGAGAGTAAAACATTGTTAAAGTGTTGAAGTGTTTTGAAGAGAAGCTGTTTATCCTTTGGCAAACATGAAATCACTTAATGTCACACAATTTGCTTTGCTCATGGAAACAAGTTCAAGCACTTTTTACAATTTAGCATTGTTGCAAAGGGGCTTTATAGAGTCAAGTTTTAGACAAACTAGTTGATCTGTTGAAGAAAATATATATAACTTGAGAACACAGTATTACAATGATGAAATTAGGAAAGGACAGGAAGTAGAATTTAGCAAAAGTCCCAATAAAATGTACACTGGTATTAATAGCATAAACTACATGCGTTGTTTATGGTGTGTGCCATGATATGGCCAAAAAGTAAAGCTTGCCAGTGAATTGACTAGAATGAAGAGTTGCAGGTTGTGATTATGGTAGATCTTGTTGCTTCTAATGAACCGAGGCTATGGTCTTCACTGGGTGGAAAAACCATTAACCAGGACTGGCATTACCCAGAACCAGAGCTGGGGCTGTCAGTCTCTGGTGTCCCCAGATGTCTTCTTCTGGGTGGGAAATAACAGCCTGAGCATAACAACAATTGTGTATTTAAGCATTTCTGTACACTTAAAATTTGGTTAGTCTAATTTTCTAATAAAACCAACCCCCCTCTGTTAGAAGAAATGTAGTATTATGTAGTATTTAGCTGTTCGTTGGGCATGTCGAATTTCCACAGGCCCCTAATCTTCCATTCAAAAAGCCATAAAACCCTTTTTCTTACAGTAACTTGGCAGTCACTTTCATCTGTCTTTGCCATTGTCATTTCCATTTTTAATTATTGAGAATCCTGGATCTTTAAGACTTTTAAGTTCTAAAAGTAGCAATTTTGAGGTCAATCAACATTTCATTTTAACATAACTTTTTTTAATTGTGTCTCTCAAATCAAGTTACATAAACCTATAATAAGGCTAGTTTAAATTTAAATCTTATTTGTGTTAAAAATAACAAAACTGAAACAATGCACAGTCAAGTCCAGTACATTTAACATATGATTGATTATGAGTGCTTAGGGAACATTTTATAGACACCACTTCTGATTTCGGTTATACTTTATTTTACAGTGTCTTTGTTACTATAGTAATACTGTTACTATAGTAATAACAGTAAATTGCGTATAATTACATTACATGCAACTCTAAAACAAACCCTTTTTCTAACCATAAACCTATAGTAAACACACGTTCTGTCAGGTTTAATCCACTTAATTAATTTGTTAAAAACGAATCCACATTAAAAGTCAATAGTACAAGCGGTTCATTTCAATAAAACAGTTTATTGAATTGAATTGATTTAGTAATCCATCAGTCATAATTCAGTTCAATTCAATTTTGCTGTACATATGAAAAATAATAGGATAGCACAGAAAAGGAAAATGGACATACATACAATACATTTTTATACATGGTATTATTGAAAGATTTGTTTTCCTATAAGACGTTTGCTAGTAATAATAATTAATGGTACTAAAATTATGAAATTGTATGAATAACACGAGACACATGATAAATGACACGTAAGATAAGTGTTAAAGGAAGTCCCTCCACAGAATGTTACACTGCTTTTTTTAAAAATAAATTTATATTAATAGATATTAGATACTATTACAACTATTACAAATAAAAAGTATAATAAATACTTAAATTCAGTGCAATTGTCTGTGTTTATTGAGCATTTTCTTTATTTGTGATACAAATACTGAATAAATAAGTAACTAACTACATTTTTAAAAGATTTGCTTGCTTATTTAACTGTAGCTTAGCATAAGTTTAAACATCACTTCCCCAACACAGCACGTAGAATACTGCATTATTATTATTCTTAATCCATCACCACACAGACTATGAGAGGAAGGTGCTGTCTGGGAAAGGATGACACACCCCAGCCCATTGGAATCAACATCCTTCACCAAATATCACAAACATTATAGTTATTCCTCACAGACACCTCATAACTACAGAGGAGAACAAGAAAAGCATTGTTATGTGCTTTTTTTACAAGTGGAATTACACAAAACATATTATATACACTAATATGAAGTAGTTTGAATAGCATCTGATGTCAAGCAAAGACACTTTATATTTAAACAGTTTTAGTTAGGCTATCTTACAAATTGACATGAAGGTTATATGGCAGTCTATGTATCGCTTCAAATAGGAACAAGATTGTGGTGTTATTTTTAGCACAAAGAACATCTCTTAAACAACCTTGTATAACTGTGTGACGTTTAATTCTCACAGAGATCTCGCATTTTATTATCTTTGTTTAAAGGCACTTTATGCCACAAGGGCATAACTCTGTTATTTCACAAGGATTTTGTCAGGGATGTATAAACAATGTAAACTCATACAACCCTTCACAAACAACCCGTATCTACTTGTATTTACTTTTTTGGGACACATTTTTTTCACATGCTTAATTGTTGCTCTCTTATTTAAATGTAACCTAGTCCAGATCTAACTTTAAATACTTAGGATTTGACTTTCTCAGCCTCTAATTTGTAAAATTTTCCAGAATTCACTCCCAAAAGCTAGCGTGTAATATTTGTTTATCTTATCAGGCCTAGAAATACACATTTTGGAACTGAAAATTTATGAATAGATGATTAAATAGATGTCCACTTGTTTTTCTAAAAACTTCAAAATAGAAATTTGCACAGTACACCCTAATGAGTTAAGACTACTCAAATGATTTGAAGAAACTCTCTCAGTTCATTTGTGTAATGGGGAAATTGACAACTCAGTTTGATTCATTTGACCTAATGTGGTCTTTTCATAGAATTACCTCATTTAAAAATCATTTAAAAGGCAAATAGACTAAACTCAAACTTTCCAGTGTATATATTGTTTTGTTTGCTTTTATTAAATAATTTATAAATCATTAAAACAAGTGTTTATTACTTCACATCAACAGCTTTATTAGGGTTACACTACATTGCTGAACTTTGATAATGTATACTGACTTCACAGCATATTAACATTTATTAAAAAGAATACAATTACAATACTTGACAAATTAATTGATTAAAAATGTCTTTAGAAAAGTGAAATCAGCCATTTTAAAGTGAAATTGACTATATTAGAACAATTAAAAGAGCACTGTAAAAAACATCAACAGACATGTACTCCTGGGGTCTTTATCATGATGACTCTCTCCTCCTCCCTGCCTGTTTTCTTCTGTGGGATTAGAAATTTTAAGTTAAAATTTAGTAATGTTATTTCATAACATTACTTAAATTTTCAAGTTTTGGCTTTACAAAAAACAAATGTGTTTAATGAACTCATCTGGAAGCAATTGGATTAAAATGTTAAGTTTAAGTGTTAAGTTAGAATAACTTAATGTATTAACTAATGACAACATTGTACATTACATTGTACATTACAGTGTGGATGCAGGCTATTTATCAATGGCTTTAAATGTGTCTCATCCAGTCAGAATTTAGAGTTTGAACTTCTCATTTATTATTAGTATTACTCTTTTGAGTGTACTTTGAGTGTCAACTTGTAAAGAGAAAAACATAATAAGATAATGAGATGAAGTATCTCAGTTTGTAAGGTATTCAGTTTGCTGTATGATCCAAACATAGGCAACCCCATAGTTTAATAGTGATAAAGTAATATATTGGCCAGGCCAATAAATTGATGTTTCAAGAATATTTGGCTGCTCTGGCAATTAACAGAAGCATTACAATTTGTTGTTAAACATGCTAATGTACAGTGCAAGTAAATTGTATAGAACATTTATTATATTAAAGTATATGTGTTAATCTTGATTTTGTTTAATTTATTAGCCTTTATCACATACATGTATGGATGTCAGTGTATGTGTATTGAAAAACGTGTTATTTAATATGAACTATAAACTGTTAAACTAGTCACAAATACATAACTTCATACCTGTACCTTTAAAAACAACCTATACCTTAATATAGGATGTAGTTCATATTGCCCACCCCTATGCAAAGTGATTCACTGTATGTGACATATATATAACAGAACATGCAGATAGAAAGCAATGTGAATTCTGAGCCAGGAGTTCCACCCAAAGGACAGATCCCTAACCAAACATACTGCACCTTTCCTTGTTGGGTGTCTGCCGCCAAAACTGGAAGAGTTTGAAGTGTGAGTTCAAGATCGACAAGAGGGCGGCCAGGGGGCCGGCTCTGACAGAGAGGGTCTTTGTGTGAGCATGGGTGGAGACCACACCCACTACTCTTTCAAACCAGCCTCCCTTTGCCCATGACATCATTGCCAACAGCCAATAGCTAGACAGAGCAATTTTTAGAAGAGAGTAAGGCATTGTAGGTGAACAGACGGAAATGGTGCGGCCAACAGTATGGGGTGAGTGAGGCATGGTGCCCTATCAAACAAACATATGGAAGAGAGAATAGAAATGAAATGCAGTGGCCAGGAAAAGTCTGCATGCATTTTGGGCAGGTTTTCACTGGGTCTCTTAAAAGGTTTTTTAGTTTGAGGTGTTAGAGCAAGTATGTTTCTTACATTGCAGTATTTTTATTAATAGCAACAGGACAATCAATACAGTATGATCTTTAAACTTTGTGCTTCTAATAACTTCTGATTTAACTCTTTAACTTTATCACTGGTTTTGTTAGAAGTCTTTCACAGAAGTAATTCACAAATTTGGATAATTATGGAAATGTAGGAAATTTGCTCTTTGGAATTTTGTTAAATGGACCAGGCCTAAACAAAGTTTGTTTATTTTCAGATTTATAGTTTCAAATGTGGTTTGAGTTATTCCAGAAAAATTAAATAGACAAATAGACCAAAACAATATAAAATGACGTGGATAGCACTGCTTACATAAAATGCTCTTGATTAAAAGTTAAATTAAAAATTAAAGATTAAATTAAAGATTAAAACATGTTTGCATTCATATAGAAATCATGTTTATATTAGGGATAATAGTATCTGGCAAGTGTAAGCAAAGTGTGAGGCTATTTGTAAGACATGTAAGACATGAAGATTTAATTTTGTATTTTTCCTTTTCCTTTGTACATCTCAGTACTCTCTTTCATGAATCTGACTGCAGTGTTAGAGTTAATCTTATTTCAGGAATCTTTCATCAGTGTGGTGTGGTGGGTGTGTCAGTTCTGCCTGAACCCTGAGCTGCTGAAAGCCACACTAGCAACTGGGCTTCTTGTGTAACCATTGAATATTTAGTTGTTTCCCTTTTTTGAAAAAATTCATTTAGACAGTGAAGTTACATTTTAAAATGGTATAATTGTTATTGCATGACATAACAAAATATCAAACTAAGTGTTATTTATTTGAAAGACATACTTTTCAAGCAAAACCTTTCACAGAAGTTTTGTTTAGTTTTGAATGACAAAACAACAGGCACTGCTTAAAATGACAAAAAAAAGACAAAAGGTGACAAAAAGACAAAAAAAAGACAAAAAGTGTCTGGACACTTTCTAATTGTAAGACGTTGATGAAAATAAAAAATGTTAATGAAAAGTTACTTTGTAAGTCAAAGGTAAAGAATTTTTTGACCTTACAATGACATTCATACATAAAAGTGGATTGAGTGTATTGATAGAGAAAGTGAGGCAAAAATGTAGCAAACTGACTTGGTTGTGTTAATTGCGTCTGTGGAGCTAACCACTTCCAGATGCTGTGAAAGCAACAACATGTGGATTGTCACATAAATAGAGGCAGCAATGGTCTAGTATCAATGTAAGATAAAAATTGTGAGGCAATTTCTATCTATCTTGTCTTTTGTAGGTTAATATGCACATTCTTCACAAAACACTTTAATTATGAGGCAGTGCTGCGTATCCTTCATCAATTGTATTAGACGACCAATGCCTGGAGGACAGCTGAGCTATGTGGGGAATGTTATAGGGGGGTTAAAACATCCATGGGGAGAGTGTGTGTCTGCCTGCTTCTTAGAGAACATAGTGATGTCCCTTCAAACGTGACCACTGAAGGGGTGAGATTCTAGGAATATAGAATTAATGTACAGAAACTACTAAGATAACTTAGTAGATAACTACTAAGATAAAAAAGTTGAAAGCCCAGAGGAAAGTTCAATCATTGCTCTTTCACAGCTCAGGGGCATAACTCTATTCCTACCTGTTGGAACGAGCTCCCAGCCTCCACAGGCATACTCTTATTTCTAGATTGGTGATAACCAAATGTAAGGTGAAGTTAGGGCAGAAGGGATGGGACAAGAAAAATCACAGGAGTGATGTAAGCAGTGGTTTAGTGAAAGTGGAATGTGTGTCAATGTATGCTAACCCATACTTGAAATGTGACCTCTGCATTTAACCCATCCAGTGAGTAGTGAACACACACACACACTGCAAGTCATGAACACACACACCAAGAGCAGTGGGTAACTATCACTGCACCACCCAGGGAGCAACTGGGGGAAAGATGCCTTGCTCAGGGGCACCTCAGTTGTTTCCTGCCAGGCTGTGGGAATGGAACCTGCAATTTTTGGTTTACAAGTCAGACTCTCTAACCATTAGGCCACGACTGCCCCAATATACAGTATACTTATTCAGCCATTGATTGGTTGATTTAAATGGACATGCTCTTGCTAAACTTCTGATTTTTAAAGCTGCACTAAAGTAATTTTTGCCTTTGGTTTTTTGTCATCTCTGTTTAAAACATAAAATTGCAGGTTACTTTTATGTACTTTTCTTTAAATTATGAAGTCAAATGAAGCCAAACTGTCCATTTTGGCAACTCTGAGCACAGTTTGAGTTATTAAATAGAATAGAATAGAATAGAATAGAATAGAATAGAATAGAATAGAATAGAATAGAGCTTTATTGCCAAGTATGTTTACACACACAAGGTGACAAGGTGAAGGTGAATTTGTCTTGGTGACAGGAGCTTCCAGTGCAGAATTAAAAATAAGAAAAAACAGTTATATAATACAATAAAGTGCAGCAATAGAAGTAGTTTTGTGAATGTTATTGCACAGATATGTTATTTACAGTATTATTTACAAGTGTATAGATTATGATTGTTATTTACAGATGTAAGAGACATGAGATTACTGGGGTCGTTTTTCAACAGACTCTGTTTAATGTCATTGCTGTTTTGGAGGAATTGCAATATTCAAGAGATCACGTGTAATTTGTGGTTGGTTGACAAAGTCAGGGGAAGTCAAGAAGGAAATGCCATGTGTTGTGATTTTAATGCTTGATTAGATGTGCACTGAAAGGATCTGCCTTGGGGAAGTGTTTAAACACTTAAACAAGTCATATTGATGCTAAATATAACCTTCATTGTCTTTAGGTAAAAATAATTCTTATGGAGTTAAATGTGACTTTTGGGGGGAGCGGGATTTAACAACTGTATTCTGTGAAATTACATGTTGATATACACCAATTCTCATGCTTTAGAAATGTTATTGCTTGCTGGTATTATATAGTTTCACTAATTTTTACATGGGTGTAAGGATGGGCCATTTTCATTCAGGTCTAATGAGTCATAGAGGTGTTTTGCTGTGTGTAACTTTAAATGATAAATATTCAGTGATACTGATCAGGTTCTTACTGTACATATCTCACTCTCTGTTGGTACACAAATCTGACCTTGTCTGGTTTTTTTATGGCCCGAAGGAAGTTCACATGACTTCCAAATGTCATTATTTAGTGAGAGTTTAGACTAAAAACTAGCAAACACACCCTTAGGGGAAATGTGACTGAAGAAAGGGTCTTCTTAAACACATGCCACATTAAAGAAATCATGTGACATGGCCTGCTCCCATATACTCAGTATGAGTAGTAAGTATTACTAACATGTTATTAAGTTAATCAAATTGTAATTGATTTGATTAACTCTTTTAGTCTGTGCATTTTTTAAACCAGGCTTGGCCTAAAACGTTATGTTGCCTGTTTGTTTCAGTCTGTGAAAGAGTTAAGAATTTTTACTTTTGCTGCAACATGCATGTATTGACCAATGAGAACTTATTATGAGAATTTATTGCAGCTAAGGAGTATTATTTGCCACAACATGAAAGTGGAGTGTCTAAAAAACCCCTAAACACATGGTAAAATAATTTGATCATGATGCTTAGTGCTTATACATGGCTATATGATTAAAGCTTTAAATGTTCAATAAACCATTTTATTTGCTAATAATAATAAGCATATAAGCAGAAACAGTAACATGAAGTTCATTAGCCTCTGAAGACTATGAATACAGCTGTTTTAATCAGTTTTTGTAGTGTTTAAACCAAAATAGCTTTACTTTATATGGTCATGGACACCTCAAATAGTACATATTTGAGCTATAAATAAAGTTGTTTTAAAGAATTCCTCTTTTCTAGGCTGTCCAGTAAAAATAACATCTCTGCGCTGCACTCACAGTAGTTTAGTTTTTCCATTTATGGCAAGTTATATTGCTGCTTGTTGTTTTTCACAGGTCTCTAACTAGACTTTTCAGGAACTCAAACTGTCAAACAACAGCAAACAATTGAAACTGCTCAAACATTAACTCTGAAAAATAAATTCTGGGCAAAGAAACCAAATTTCTTTTATAGCCCCTGTTATCCAGAGAATACCCCACTATAACTGTTCAGTTCAACTGTTCTTTAGACAGAGCAAGAAGCAAGAAGATAAGAGGCAGGAATGTTGTTTGTTACGTCATAATTTTATAATTCATATAATTTTGACTAAATCGACTGTTTTATTATTATAGTTCATTGTAGTAAAGAATTATTTTTAAAAGTTAACAAATTTTAATTACTATAAATACCAAATAATTTAGCCATTTTCACACAAACCTGTTATCACATTATTTAAAATATATATATATTTCTTTTTTTCTATAGCCTTGCATTCCAGTGTTTACATTTTCAGACAAATTTTGGTTTTGACTGCATTCACCAAGCTTAGTCTTCAGTTGCATTAAGAAATTATAAATTGTTTTTCCAATAATATACAGGAAATATACATTTCTTGGTGATTCATGAAGTCAGAGGGTTCCAAATTATTTAGACTTTAAAATGCAGAATTAATTAATGCGGCTTCTGGCAATATATTAAGGTACTACGAAGCAAAATAAATGGTCTGGAATTTTAAGAGTACTTTTTCTAAAAGTATGTTTTAGACACCTTAAAATTGTACCTTGCTTTAGATCTTATGTTGTACCTTATTAAAAATGCCTTTAATAATCCATTAGTTAATCATCCATTTGGATATTTTCACTTAGGGGTGTACTCATTTTTGTGGTCAGTGGTTTAGACATTAATGGCTGTGTGTTGACTTATTTTGAGGGGACAGCAAATTTTACATGGTTATACAAGCTGTACACTCACTACTTTACATTGTAGCAAAGTATCATTTCTTCGGTGTTGTCACATGAAAAGATATCATAAAATATTTACAAAAATATGAGGGGTGTACTCACTTCTGTGAGATACTGTAGTGTTTTGTATATTATTAAAATATTTTTAAGAGTTTTAAGAGTAAAGGTTTGCAAGAGTACCGTTTACTGTTTGTGGCATCCTGAATCAATCAGCAAAGGATTTCATTTCAGTTTTATCTTTTACGAGACACCCTTTAAAACTTCTGCCAAATGTTAACAGAAAAACACTAAATATAAACCTACATTACACAAGTAAATAAAAACTGAACATACTTTAACAAGGCTGACATTCCTTGGATTACTTCAGATATTAAACATTAATATTGAAAATGATCTTAGATCATGTAAAGAATACTCAAAGGTTTTCATTTATAAGGGACTGTCCCACCTAGTGTGTAAACTGCTATTAAAGAAAACCTTAATGCAATAATTAGTATTTCTAATAAGAAGAGAGCTTTGTTCTGCAAATGCATCTTAAACAACTACCATGTAGACCACTTACAGGTATCAATGCTAGATCCATAGTATTTAGGAACCCCGAGTTCTTGCCCTTTAAAATAAAGAGTATCTATTTTGTCTGTTGCTTTTCAGTAAATAACTGGGACCCCTGGCAGTTTCCTGTTTCCAGCTGGCCACATGCAAAATTGCCTTTGACATGCTGCTTTGGTCCCTGATTGCATTAAAAGAAAGAAAAAGATATGCTGAATGCAGTGTATAGCATGTAGAAGAATAATTGTATAATAGAATGTCTGAACTAATGTAACCTCTTTTTCCTCAGAAGTCACCTATACCTTCAGAGGATGACAGTGAGCTGAAAACACAAAGAAGCCTGAAGACTGTAAGTTTTTTTGATTCTGTAAGTGTAATATCTGACGAAAGCAGCATGGAGATTGATGCTCAGGCTGAGACCCAGAAAAGCTATGTGACCAGTGGCCAGAACAAAATGAAACACAAAAGAGATGGACTGGACAATGAAGTTGCCCAGGAAATTCTCTACTTAGATGAAATCCTTGAGGCCAACTTTTATGAACCTGGATCCGAGATAAATTCAAATGAGACATGTTCCCCTGAGATTAAAGCAATTAAAGTTGATGGAGCTGGATCATCTGTTAACACTTGTAACACATCACCCTTAAACAATCATGAAGTTGTTTTAGAAGGGAAAAAACAGACCACTTTTGTTGGTGATGAATTCAACCCCAAACCCAATGGTCATCCAGCCATGATGGGAAACAACTGTACAAGATCACCTGAGTTACCTAGGACTGCGGTCAAAAAAGAGGCACGTTATGAGCTCAGACCATTTCATGAAGAAAAGAAACCGTCAAAACTTTTTGATACTCCAAAAGAGAAGGAAGTGCGGGTGAAGAAGGTCAGACATTCAGAGGAAATTGAAGAGCTAGAGAGGGAAAGGCTGGAACTCATTCGGGGTCAGGCAGTTAAGAAAAATCCAGGAATTGCTGCAAAATGGTGGAACCCACCTCAGGAAAAAACATTGGAGGAGGAGTTAGAACCAGAGCAATTGGAGTCGCTTCGAAGATATGTGGAGAGGAAGCAAAGGAGACCAGAAACCAATCGTATGTCACAAGATGCACCCAAACAAGCAACAACCTTTATCCAGCCTGAAACAGGAAATAAGGAGGATGTTGTCATGGAAGAGATTAACTTTTCTGCAGTACGCAAACAGTTTCTGCAGGTTGAACATACCAAACAGCCTGTGACCTTAAAGAGAAATGTGGCACCACAGCTTTACTCTGCCAAACCTTTCTCTAAGACTCCTGAGGTTACGCATGCAGAGAGGCTGTGCAGTTCTGTTATAGTTGCCAATCAAGAAGGGGTCATATATGATAAAAGTCAGATCAATACAATCAAAGAAGAAAATATTTACTGTTTTTCTGGAGAATCCGTCATAGCACCCAAGGATAAAGTGGCTCACAATGAATTGCAGGAAGAGGATTTCACTTGTGCCCTAGCAGTAATGACCATTGTAAAGGATGAGGATTCAGATTTTTGTCAACGCTCTTTAAACAGCTCCTACCTTACAGAAGACATTGATTCTGGGTTAGATAATTTATCCCTAAGGTCTCAGGACACCGCTGTTCTTGAAACACTGTCTAATGACTTCAGCATGGATAACATAAGTGATAGTGTTACGTCAAATGAGACCATAAGTGCCTATTGGGAAAACTCTGTTGGGGAGTACTCTTTTCCTTCAACTCCAATGGCTACTACCCCAATCAATGGGAAGCATGAAAGTGGAATGAAATCTCCTTGTGTGGGTGGGTCTTATCAGGAAGATGGTTTGACAGAGGAAGACCTAGAATACCATGCTGGTATTCTTGTCCAAAATGCTATCCAGCAAGCCATTGCCCAGCAGAATGACAGGTGGGAGCCACTTCAAGGCACACAACAGTCATCTCCCATGCCAGGAAAAGTGGAAAGTGTTTCACTTCAACCCAAACACATAGAGGAAACATTTGCTGTCATGCCACCTTCTAAAATGCTATCTTCACTGGAGGAGAAAAAAAGCATTACTCCTCAAATTACTGTAGTTCAAGCCACCTCAGTTATCCCAATAAAAGCTTTTAAGCCTTCCAGTCCCTCTCCACCACCGAGTGAGAAACCTGAGTTCAGTTATTTCAGTAAGTACTCTGAGGCAGCAGAGCTCAGGAGCACCGCTGCTGTTACTCATGCTCAGGAAAAGGAAGTAACCTCAGGGCTGTTTAAGCTGCGCTCACGCAAGCAAAGAACCCTGTCCATGATTGAAGAGGAGATTCGGGCAGCCCAGGAACGTGAGGAAGAGTTAAAAAAGCAACGGCAGGTACAAGCCTTGCACCCGCAGAAAACCAGCAACCAGCCAAGCAAGCTGGTCCTTACTGGGAAGACAGCCCCAGGTATGCTGATTTCAAATCCATTTTACAGCTTGCAATCACTTCAGCTCTAACTGAACACTACTTTCAAGAATGTAGTTATTTGATGCTGTACTTTTGAACTTTTATGGATCCTTCTACACAATTTCAAAATTCATAGACTTTGAATATAAAATGCAAAGGTTTAAACACTACTGCAGGAGGCAGGTTACAGTACCATAAGTTACAGTCTTAAATTCCTAATAAACTGGGAAATTATGAAATTATCTGGTGACCAAAAATATGAAATGTGAAAATGATTGAGTGAAAAAGCTTAAAAGGCCTTGAAGATTATGAGAAACATACACTTAATCAGGTGTGTCCAGGTGTGTTGAGAAAACATACCAGCTACTGATATGTTTTGGGCCCAATAAGAAGGGTTTCCCAGCAGCCTATAAGCAGGAAAATCATGGAAGCATTATCTATGGCCTATGAGGTATGTGGTCAGCTTTCATCTCTTCATTGAGAGTGCATTCCACAAGTGGCATGGCTTCCTTTAGCTTTTAGGGGCATTTATTTGAAATGTTTTTGATATGACAGGGTTCCTCCCTGCACACCTTTCAAGATTGTAGCCTGGATATCCCCACCTCACCATGGGTCCTAGGAACATTTGTTCTGAGTTGTGCCCATTTGGCTTCACACCAGGACAGGCACAGTAGTGGGTATTTCATTACCCATAGTGTTCCCATCATTTCCTTGAAAGGGAACATCTCAGGTTTCGACTGCAATCATGGTTCCCAAAGAAGGGAACAAGAGGCTATGTCCCTTTGTAATACCTCCTGCATGCTTGGGAGCAGCTTGCTTCAGCTTATCAAAAGCTATTTTTGTTCTGTGTTGGCTCCCTTATATAACTTCAGCATTTCTTTGGTATGTCATGTGTGACATAACACCAATCAGGATTGGACTGGTTGCATGCGTGTTTCAAATGGCATCACGCTGAAGGATTCCCCAGTGTCGGCATACAGTGTAGCATCTTGTTGCCTTCTCAGGGAACTATGGTTACAGCCATAACCTGACACATTTTCTAGGTTTTCTACATTTATGGAGCTTCTTTAGATTAGATTCTTAGCACACAGTGTCCCACAGGTTTGTGCCAGCTGTCTGAATCACTGTTTTAAGAAAACTGCTTCACAGTGGCTGGAGTATCTTTCACTAGAGCAATATATAAATTGTGCACATTCATGATTTTTACTAAGGAGTATTTTCATATATATTTGGTTTCAACATGTACAAAATTGCAAGAAACTGAGGGCACTCATAGGCCAAGGAAAATATCCTAATGATAGAAGTGTTCTTACCATAATAAAGAAAAAATTTATAAACACCTGTCTGACAGATCAGGAATAGAGAAATCAGGTATGGATGTGTCAGTGACTAGTGTTCCCAGAAGACTTCATTAACAGAAATACAGAGGTTATACTTCAAGACTGATTAGCCACTGATTATTTATTATTTAAAACAGGTTTGTCAAGAGGTACTCAAAAGAGCACAGTGAATTTTGAAAAAATGTGTCCCCTAAGCGGACAAATGAGAACATATTAACTTATATCAGAGGTATGGCAGCTTTAAGAGCCAACAATAAGCACAGTCTACAAGGCTACAATTACATTAAAAAAACATAAAAATGAGGTTTTTGTTAACAACGTCAACATGTTTAAACTGTGGTGGATGGTGTTATGGTTTGGGCATGTATAGCTGCCACAGGTACTGACATTAATTTGATGATGCAACTACAAATTGTAGTTGTAAATTTTTTAGAAGTGTATAGAAACATTCAAGTAAATGCCTCAAAACTATGACAACAAAAATGTTTTTTTTAGTGTTTGATTAGGATTGAGTAAAAAAAATGTGAGAAGTCAGAAATAGACTTAAAAGTATTATTTTGCATGTTTCTAGATGCAATACACAAAGTCACAGTATTTAATGTCAGCATGTATTAATGACCCCAGCAGCTGTTCAATATCTCATGCTATACTGTGCTATGAACTTTATGTCTGCCCTCTATTGATATTAATGGGAATTGCATAGGCCAATGGAGGGCATATATAACAACTTTAAAGGGACATTGCCTTGTTATTTGCAGTAATGCTAAAGTGCTCAGTGTGTTTTGTTTTGCTATCAGTCTGGATGATTGTGTTTTCATTAATAATGTGGTTCTTTAGTGGACAAATATATTCTGTAGCATAAATTCCTATAAAAGATATTCTTATATTGTTTTATATATTCTTATACAAATTCTTTAAAAGAGCAAAATTATACCCAGATTTTAAAGCTTCTGTGTTTTTTTGTACATAATGGGCTTGAATTATGTCAATGACTTGTTTACGCAAACTGGTTTTCTTTTCAAATTATGTTTATTGAATGGAATAAGGACTACTAATGTCTATACACACACTTAGTGCTCTGTGCTCTAAAGTCCACATTACTTAATCATCAAGAATGTGTCTGGACACTTTCATTTTTCTGCATATTAATAAGTAATGAAATGTATGAATGCATTTAAAGTGAACCTCACAAAACCTGTCAAGAACATGTTCATTTTTACCCAAATTTTTCTGTCTGGCTGGAAATAGCTGCATTATATTTTGTTTTGTTTCTAGGTAAAATTGAGAAGATCCGTATAGTGCCTCCGGCATCACCATGCTCGTCAGATGGAGCACTGCCCTCACCATTGTCTGATGTGGGCAGTGATGATTCTGGTGGCCAGAGACCCAAGAATTTCATGCAGACCCTGATGGAGGACTATGAGACGCACAAAGTCAAGCGCAGAGAGAAAGCAGAGGACAATAGCGTGAGTCTCTTTTAGGCATATGACGTAATGCATTGTCTAAAAAAAATTCCTCTTGACTACACTTTCACTGAGACAACTCCAAGATATTCATTAGTCCACCATCTATAGCCATGTCTATAATCTATAATCAGCCTAGACTGGCACAATCAAACATATTTACCTGGAATTTGGAATTGGTATGTGCTTTGGTATTCCTTTGGTACTGGTATTGGTATTCCAACTGCTAAAACTACTGTTAACATAACTAAGTTCCTTAGTTTCCAGCTTATTTAGAAACAGAAATAATAAAAAGACCTGTACCATGTGAAAAACCACCATCAAATGTCTATTGAGGATACCGTGTTTCATGTCAACCACAGTCTTTCTGCTTTTGCTTTCAGATGTCAACATCACATTTCTTCTCAACACTATTTTTGGAGAACAAATAAAAAGTATTTTAGTACTCTCTTATGCTATAGCCATATTCTATTATTATATTTATATTTTAAACAGAAGCTATAAAAAAGCTATGAATTGGTGCCATTTCTAGTTGTGATAAAACATCTACAGGGACGGCAAAGGGGGATTCCTTAAAAGGAGTAATTTTAAGGAAATGGAGACGAGTTACAAGAAAAATACTTGTATCCCTTACACATTGCCATACATTTTACCTATAATTTCCCTCATTGAATATGTGGGTTATGGTCCTAAGATCAGTTACCGTTTGGTAACTGATAAAATGTTACTAAATTGCATGTTTATTTTTGGGTTGGGTTGTAGCGGTGCCAAATATTTTGACATAAAAAGTGTTAATAAAATCCTAGACCTTTTGAACCCATTGCATTTTTATAAGCATCATATCATTAAATCATTCAATATGTATCTTGGACAGATTGATCTGCACTGAAGTGTTCAAAGTATTTGTACCATATACAGTATTTTACAGTATTATACACCTTATAATACAGACTAACCCAGAGCAGGCAGAAGTATTAATATTCACTCCATGACAATGGAACTATGAACATAGAATGTCCAATGTCCATTTTTCCTATATACCATATGTTCGTTCTTGTCTATAGAATGAACATATGGTATATAGTCATACTATAGATGGTCCTTTGGACCCCCTGCAGAGCTTTATTAGGAGACAGTGGTTTCAAGTGGTTGTAGATAGCTGTGTGTTAGCTCCCCTTGTGGGGGTGCCTGTGTACTTCTCCTTTGGACAAAGAAGTTGATGACATGCTCTACAGATGCTCTAATATACTCATAGGTGCACCTGATGTGCATCAAGCACTGCCGTGGGCCAATTACTTAGTTATTTCTACTTAGTTATTAGTAACTCATAGCCATTGCAGTTGAAAAAAACAGACATTGATGTATATTTTGTTTTTTTAGGTCCTGGAGGCAACACGTGTTACTCGCAGAAAAAGTAACATGGCTCTCCGATGGGAAGCTGGCATCTATGCCAACCAGGAAAAAGCTGAGGAAGAGTAAATTAAACCACTTTTCTGTAGGAAAAAATATAATGCAACAGGATAAACACAAGTATTCAAACCCCAACAACTTTTCACATCTCAAGTGGACATCAAGATTGTTTTTTTTTTTTTTTGGAGCCTGTGGGACAGGTTCTTGAGTGCCCCAAGCAAAGACGATGTAAACCAAAGACGCTGTACTTTTCCACTATCCAAATATTTATTTTTCTTTATAACTGATGCATTTAGAGAAAATGAAGAATGTGCAAGGATAGATGAGAATGATTTTCAGGATTTAAGATTATTGGCATTAAAATTGTTATTTAACATGTAATCTGATTATTCATTGGGGGTCACATTGCATTTAATAGTCTACTTTCACAGAAATTAAAATGTTATTGTGTGGCTATGGAGGAAGAAAGCAGGAGAAAGTAGAAAGAATATTAAGTAATTTAGTCAGGTGTAATCAACAGTGTGATTACAGTTGATTTCAAGTTAGATCTCGTGATTATGTGAGATTCAGGTCTCTTGAGTATACTCTTGAGTATATCGGTTTTGAGATTGGTGCCATTAATTTAAAGTCAATAGCCCTAATGTTCAGATGATAGTTCTGCTCAATAAACCTTTTACAAGAAAGCTGAACTACACAAATATTAGTGATCTGAAAAGTCCAAGGGGCTCAGTGGGAAGCACTGTTGCCTCACAGCAAGAGAATCCAGTATTTGAACTCTGGCCTACCAGAGTGCCTTTCTGTGTGGAGTTTGCATTTGAATGTGTTGTGTGGATTTCCTTCAGGGACACCAGTTTCTAAATTTCCTGTACGTGAATGTGTGTGTCTGTCTGTATTAACCCTTGACCTTGAATAAGGATCAGCGGTATGGATGATGGATGGATAAACACACATTCACCTAAATGGTTACTGACAGTCAAGTTTTCCGAAGATTTGCGCACTGTTTATATAAATGGCTTAACATCCATAAGCTATTATAGGTAAATACCTTCAAACAAAATGGTGTTCCATTGCAGATTTTCTAGACCATAATGTTTCTGAAGGCATATGTGCTTGGCTTGAAGTTGTAGTATCAGATGCAGTGATGATCATTTTAAGAACATTAGATTAAATTTTATGGATGGATTTTTTTGGTGACGTTTATGTTGTGTTATAAAGAATGGCTGACTGATCATAAGCCTACTAATGCTCATGTTTGAAAACCAGTGGTGTTATAGTAGATAATGCCACAGTCCTGGGGCAAATAGGTGAATATAAATGCAAAAATTAAATATAGCGATACAAGAACAGATCAGAACAGTATTTTTCTGAGATTTTATTGAGAATAATTTAAATATAAAATAAATATAAGTATTCATTTAATCAAACTGATATTTCCTTAATATTAGAAACAATAATAAAAGGTGAACATTTTTCTTTGAGTACACTGGCATTTCTTAAGCCATTGCAAATATAATTTGTATGTGCAAGTTTAGTAAATTACTAGAATTTACTTACATTTACTTACATTTCTATAAACATATACATGCCTGACGTGGGAATGTTTTTTTAATTATTATTTTATCATTTTATTTATCCTTCCAAATCCTTTTTTTACATTTGTTAGAAAACATTAAATGTGTTAAAAAGTTGAAAGAACCAGTAGCTACAGAGAACACATAAGTGATGGATAGGTCAAAAACAAAGAATCATGGAAGACAACTATTTAATCTTAGTACATTTAATCCATTTTTTTCACAAATGAAGACAAATGTGGCTTTGTTCTTGTGTTTTGTACCTTAATATATCACACTAAACTATTTAATGGACTGCTGTATTAAACATATTTATGTGTTTATAGTCTCTGGATTAGAGTGGCATTTAGCCTCTCATAACCTCTCAAATAATCCTTGATTAGAGGCAAAAGACTAGAAACTGTAACAGTTGCATTACTATAAAGTGTGGGTGACAAAGTAACATCTACAAAATAAATGTTTGAAAATTGCATCAACTTTATGGATCTACAGAAATCACTTTCTGAGGTGTTCATTTAATTTGATGTGTGACAGATTTAGAACAGGATGTTGGATTTTTACTATTCTTTGATATGAAAAATTACTATAGTTGGTAATCAAATGCAAATGCAAAAATTTATAAGGGGAAAATGTGTTTATTTAAGCAGCAAGATAAATACAGTGTTTCTGTACAAGGAAAATAATTTTGGAAAAACGACTGGTGTTAATACTATTACGGCACATTTATTAATATGTACAGTGCTGTGTGTATTAAAGAGCCAAGTATGCCATATATGCATTTTAGAGATATTCATTAGTAAAGACATTTGGTGTAGGCAACATTACACAGAGTACTCAAAGTATTGACCATGATGCCTACAAGTTTTGCATCATGAACATTATTGTGTTTATGTTAAATGCAAAGTCAGCTTTAGTTTTCCTAATGATACCATGCTTTTGTACCCTAATGTCTCAGCAGAGGACTAAAATAGTAATTTTTACATTATGAATTACATAAATAATAGCCAGTGTAGGATATGATCCTGCAGGATGTAGATGTAATATAATCCTACTGAACAGAACAATGGGCAGAACAGCAGAAGAAATATAAGCAAATGTTTCAATTGTTAATCTGTAAAGACATTACGGCAAAGCATGAGCTATTGTTGGACAGCAGATTTTGTGATAAATTACACTCAGTTAAATAATTCTGAACTATAATACCTGTAAACTTTTGGTCAAGCAGTTAACAATTAGCCTGGCCTATGTCCTGCATGTATGCAGCTGATTTAGTGCATTTTTGCAATAGAGCTGTCAGTGTGCTGGAAGACTGTTTAAAAAAGCCTTTAAGTCATAAGGGTTTTTTTCCACAGCTTGAATAGTGTGGTGTTTTTTACTGTTAAAGTAACACTAAAATTGTTGTGTTCTGCTGGTGTTAAAATAGTTATTATTACAAATCAATTTGTAAATGCTTCTTTAAAAACAGTCATATGTGATCCATTTCCCTTTGTTCAAAACCAATGGAATATTGATAAGGATGCTTTCAAATGCTCTCTGTTGACATGTTAACCACTTATTGTATGTTCAAATTCTGCTTATACTGTTTTATAGTAATTGTAAGTCTTGCTCTTGCACATATATCATTATTTTCTCATTAAAAAACTGTATTTCTTGACATTGAATCATATAGAGAAGCTATTTTCTATTTGTTTCTCTGAGAGAATTTTTGAAGAATGTGTATGTTTCAGTTATGTCTCATTTTCCAGTTTGACTGGTTTATAAAAGCCAAAAAGGTATTGCATCACTTGGGCCTTCCCTTAGATACCAAAGCATAAATTGGCCAAGTTCCAGATTGTTGCTTGGGTTATTGTTTTATTACTTTTCAAAGATGTATGTATTATTTGCAGCTTGTCTCTGCACTTTAGTCTGGTCATATCAGACGTTAGCAAACTATTCTTTGCAAGCTATTATTAAATAACTAAACAGAGAGAGAGAGAGAGAGAGAGAGAGAGAGAGAGAGAGAGAGAGAGACGTGACCAATGATAGTTTTCTGTGTGTAACTTCCCCATAGCAGAATGACGCCACGGAATTCACCGAACTGACAGCACCAAGGGATTTAGTTTAACCTGAAATATCAACGAGGAGCGGCAGCACATGTTAGTTTTCGTTTGGTTTTGTGATTTTATGGTTTTCGTAATGTCCTCGCGTCAAAACATTGCTCCTCTAGTCCTGTGTGCCCAAGTGGCCAGCTCGTTTTTTGACACCGCTCTTCAAATGGTTGTCAAAGAACGGAGCGTCACCAACTCCACAGACCCAGACAGCGAGCAGAAAGTCATCACAAACTTCAACATGACCTTCAACATGATACTTAAATTCATGCCGATAGTGCCTGCGATCATCTTGGCAAAAGCTGGAGATAAAGGTTACAGAAAAGTGCCGATTGTTGTCCCTCTAGTTGGATACTTTGTCTCCAGAACTTTACTTTTGCTGAATATATTACTGGAATGGCCACTTCAGGTGTTATACGCCATGCCGGTGATTCATGGACTGTGTGGTGGATTTGCATCATACTGGTCAGGTGTGATGGCGCTGGTGTCAGTATCCACGGGGGAAGATAAGCGCTCCCTGCGCATCATGAGAACCGAGCTAGTGTACGGAATTGCTGGTTTCATCGGCAGTTTAGCTTCTGGTCACTTATTTAATTTGTATACTGTTGAACTTAAACAAGGAGTAGTTTTATCTGGATTGAGTGTGCTACTTTACTTCATCTGTCTGGTCTATGCAGCATTTATGCTGCGGGTTGATGGTTTCACAGCGCTTGGAGACGGACAGGAAAGACGGGAGAGTGTTGGAATCATAAACCATGACGCTTATGATAAGACCAACATAATTCTGCTTTTCGTGAGTGGAATTTTGTTTGACATTGCAGTGGCAGGGGGGATGGAGATGCTGGCGGCCTATGTGCTAAAAGAACCCCTGAACTGGGGTGCGACCCTAGTCGGTTATGGAAACGCGGTTGGATTTCTTCTCTTTATTACCAGCTTTTTGGGTGTAAAGATGTTCACTAAATGTTCTGTTAGGGATGAGAGTATGATCATGATCGGGATGGTGTCATTTGCAGTTGGGATTTACTTCATGGCATTTGTGACCACAACCCCAATGTACTTTTTGGGTAAGATCTAATACAACATATTACTATTTCTTATCTCTTAATTCCATGATTGATCTTCACGCTAATCTAATCTGTAATACCAAAAAAAAAATTCATGTTGAACTATCAAAAAGTTATCATTTTTATGTGACAATGTCGCTGACTCAGACAATTGTGCGGTCATACAGGTGAAAAAAGCTTTCCTATTGGCTACACATACCATTAATAGCCTGCCATTATATGGCATTATTAAACATTACAATAAAAATCACAGATCAGGAATAATGCAATTTAAAGTATGAAATAAAATTCTGTGTAATCCTAAAGACAGTAATTATCTGTTGGTATATAATGGACTTATTAAAATGTAGAATGCATAATGTAATTGCATCAGTAACATTTACACATATAGGCCTTAGTTAGACCTTTCCTGACATTTGTGTGGTGCAGCTTATCCACATGAATAGAAAAGCAATGTCTATAAATATAAATTTATCTTTAAATAGTTAGATTACATGGGTTAGATTTAGATTTGTTTAAACTGGGAGAGCGGTTAACATATTCCAGTGAAGTATTCATGGAAGAGACAGGCTTTTAGCTGTTTCTTGAATATTATTAAGGAAGCAGCTGACTGAACAGTTTGGAAGATCATTCCACCAGCATTTGAAGCTGAATACGATGTAAATGAACCAATGAAATTACACAAGAATAACAAAAGCATCTAAACTGGAAAACCAATTTGAAGTGCAAAGACAATTTGGAATCCAGCATAACATAAATTATAGATAGTTGCATAAAGCAGAAAGCCTTGCAGTGCATATAAAATACCCTGATAACTGATTTGAATGACTTTAATGACTAAATGTCTGATTTGAAGTACTGTTTTATCTTTTGTAGCTCGATCTCTCACACTATTTACTCTGGTTCCAATGCCCACCATTCGTTCTTTGCTCTCCAAACAGGTCAGGGGAACTTCATATGGTAGGTATAAACTCTTTAATCAATCAGTAGTATATGCCCCATTAAATCATCCAAGCTAAAGTGTTGTGTTTGTATATGACTTTGCTAAAATGAGATTTTGGAATGAATTTTTGGAGAATATTTATATAGCACTTTCTACAATGTTGCACTGCTTCAAACCAGCTTTATGTATAATAGAAAATAAAACCGAACAGAAAAAATATAAAATGTACAAAAGTATTATTGTTATACATTATAAGATGTATATTAATACAACTAATTAGGGATACTTAGAAAGCAGTTGGATTACAAATATAAAGTTGACTGAACTGAGGATAACTACAGCACATTTGGATAACACAGATTTATAATTTTAAACTGATTTAAAAACTGTACTGCACTAAGGAATGTTACAGAGATGGCAATAGAAGCTTAATGTTACTAATTGCAGCTATAATATCATAGTGCTTTGACTAGGCAGGTAATTAAAATGTAGAACTAACTGAGCTGGAGATAGGTAGATAACAGGAAGTTTAATAAAGAAGTCCATCATATTCCCACTGATTTAGGGTAAAATCCAGGTTATGGATGTAATCTTCCTAAATTGGTATAAGGATGATTATTTAGGAACAACTGACATGGAAATGAACTGGTGTCAGGTGGAACTGGAGCTGAGTCAGTCTGTCTCAGGGGTCGTCACATCCTGTCTCCCCACCAATCTCGTCTGGATAAAGTTTGGATTATGCTGACTACAGGGCCTTGGGGAAATGAAAGACAGGCAGACTTAGTGTGGACATTTGCTCTTATGGGGAGATTCCCCTGTTCCAGTGTATCTGATTAATGCAGCCTAACATACAGCCTAACATACATATCCATTATATATGAATAGATGTAAGTATGTATATATATGGATAGATATATGTATGTATATGTATATATATGTATAGTATGTATGTATATGTATGTATATATATATATATATATATATATATATATATATATATATATATATATATATATATATATATATATATATATATATATATATATATATATATATATATTGGATATGTATGGATATGTATGGATATATATATAAAAGATAGGAACTTGCTCAGGTACTGAGGCGCCAAACCATTCAGGGCATTGAAGGTAATTAGCAGAATTTTGAAGTTTATACAACGCTTCAGGCAGCCAGTACATTGACAAAACCGGACTAACCATACTTGCTTTAAATATAAACCCAGACCTCGGTTAGTTCTATTCATGTTGCAGTGTCTGGTGTATATGTTGGGGAAATCATGTGAGAACATCTAACAAAAACAGAGAACTGAAACAAGATGTGAGTGCATTTAAGGGTGGAGACACAAACATTTTGATGTATTTCTTGTATAGAAACAAGAAACTTTATGGAGAAGTGTTAAATTATTATCTATTTTAGGTTTATAATCTCTGATAATTGCTTATGAATTAACCATACGTTCTTCAGTACCTATCACTATTAAAAGTCTTTTGTGGTTCAGCTATATGTTTGGACGACATCCTTTTCCATTGTTAAATATTCATTACTTCATCTCATGTCCACCTCAACTTCTCTAGTCATTACTAATCTGGAAATAAGAATTAGTCTGGTTACAGGTCAGGTTGTGGGCTCAAATTCTATAAATACAATTGTATAAATATAGCTGCAAGCAGCAATGCAAAGCCAAACACCAAAGGTGCAGCAAACAGACTGCAGATTATAAAATGTTTTGAGGGAACACAGTATGTATTACAAAAGCACAGATAAGGGCACAATGTTGTGAACGTAAAGGTAACTCTTTTAATTTAGAAATTTGTACTTGTCAGATTCTGGAAGGTCAAGAACAAAATTTTAAATATAAATTGTCATTTTGTTTGGCATGTTTAGAATAATAAAGTCAAAAACATTGCTAATATTTAGGACCAGCCAAGGTGAGATTTATTTTTTATGTTTAAAAAACATTTTGTTAGAAAAGATTTGTTATCATTAAGACCTGTATCTTCAGTCATAAAATATTTGATGTTTTCAGGTGTCAGCTAGTGGTAGTGACTTTGCATTCAGAACTTGAGCAACAAAGTACAGAGGAGGAGAGAAGACATATACTATAGTGTAACACCATGGTTTTACACTTTGTCTACACTGGACGTGAGGGGCGCAATGTGATGCGACAAAAGACAATAGAACCCATTGTAATCAGTCACATCCAGTGTCCACACTGGATGCAAAATGATAAATGCCTCGTTGTTTTTTGTTGCATTACGCTGCTCGCATCCAAGGTAGGCACAGTGTTAGGGTAGTAGGTTGTGAATTTTGCTGGTCATTAAACATTATCCCCATGTTCCTCACTGACCTACTTGAAACTAATGGTACAGAAACACAGTTGTACAGAAACTGTGGTGATTGTATGGGGTGGATAAAGTTATTTTGTCTCCAAGGTCCAGGTAGAGAAGTCTAAAAAGGAAAGCAGATATATGTGATTGTGAGAACATCACGCCAAAATGAAAGGTAGATCTGCATGTCAATTAAAAATGCATCGGTAGTGTTAGTTATATAACGAAAATGAAGGGGTCAAGCAATGAACTTTGAGGCACCCCAGTACTGATTGACAGACAGGTGTAGCACAAAGACAGATTTTATGGAGGAGCACATGGGGATAACATGTAGTTGTTTTAAGCCCAAAAATTTTTTTAAGCTTTTCTCTGTTCCTTTTCCTCCCACAGGCTTTACCTTTGTCATGCTCCAGTTGTCCTTCAAACTTGCAAGCATGGTCACAACACCCATCTATACCAAGCTTTATCAGGCAACAATTGACACTTTCCCTGGATTTGTCTTCATACTGTCAAGCATATTTACTGTTCTTTCTATGATACCCATCAGGTAAGTCTCTCGAAGCCATTTGAAACCGTTTACAATCTTAATATAGAAGTAATTGTTTTTACCCTTTTCACTTTTAATGTAGTGTTGTAGGATGTCGCACAGCAAGACACAGGGGATATGAGAGAATTCAAGGGAATTAAAAGCATTAAATCCATCAAAAGAGATTGGAACATGACATATCTCCGAAAAGAATTTTGATTTTAAAATGAATCATAGGTTTTTTATACACTGATATACACTGAAGTACACTGATGTTAGATAAGATTGTCCTGAACTGATGTGACACAAAAAAAGATAAATAATAAAGTGGGTTCAAGTGCTTTAAGACCTTTGAGTGCATGTCAAGAAAATATGTATTACATAGCAG
Organism: Chromobotia macracanthus; assembly: GCA_036877525.1. Taxonomy (NCBI): domain Eukaryota; kingdom Metazoa; phylum Chordata; class Actinopteri; order Cypriniformes; family Botiidae; genus Chromobotia; species Chromobotia macracanthus. The sequence goes on along the minus strand of JAZGTH010000045.1, from coordinate 1,239,622 downwards.
TGATTTCGTAGTCCATATGGAAATGTATAAAAATGTAATCTAAATTATCATAAACGTTTAGAACTGGAAAAAAAAAATGTTACACAATAACTTTACACCTGGAACGACATTCATGGTTTGTAAATATAAAGTCAAAAGCCTAATTTAAATGCCAATATTGTGACTTAATAAATAAAATAATGAATAAATAAAGGCTTTCTTAAGTACTTTTTGCAACAAATACCTATACAGAGAGCTATGTTTGACGCTGATGTAACACTTGATATGAAATGAAAATGCTTGACCATTTCAGTTAAAGGGGTCATGGCATGTATTGTGACATATGAGATCTTTGTATCATTAATACATCCTGCAAGTTTCATAGCATCCTCTTTATCAATAATGAATGTATTTTATGTAATCATTCTCTATGTGAAATAGCAAACCAAAACCTTACTGTTATCTTATTAAAAAAACACAACTTGATCCCAGGGAACAAGCAAATTACAGAGCCAGCTCAAATTGACCTTTTATTTAAAAAATACTGGACAAGGTGGTGTCTTAACAGATATGTTATTTCCTGGAAAGAAACAATATCTGTGAGAATTCAGGATTCAGACCATATCATAGTACAGAGACTGCTCACATCAGAGTGACAAATAATTGGCTCTCGTTGACTGATTGTGGCTGCATCTCTCTTATAGTGCTACTCAACCTTAGCACAGTCTTTGACACTATTGACCACAGCATTCTCTTAAATGGACTTGAAAATTATTTTGGCATAAATGGAACTGCACTGGCATGAATTAAATCATATTGATCACAAGTTCAGTATGGATTGTCGCAGGGCTCAGTGCTTGGACCTCTACTTTTCACTTTGTATATGATACCTCTGGAAGTTAATAAGAGACAAGTTAGTTTTCATTGTTATGCTGATTATACTCAGCTGTACATTTTATCGAGGCCCAACGAGATGCATAAATTCACCAGGTTAACAGAATGTGTAGCTGATATCAAAACTTTTATGACTAGCAACTTTCTAAATTTTTTTCTAAGTTTTAATTATTTTTGGACCAAAATCTTCCACGCTTTCCTCATATTTTATGTGCATCTCTGTAATTTGTCCAACAGAATAAATATTTATTATATAATTAATATCCACTCCTAAGACTTGGTTTATGAAATGCTGCTTTGTTAACTGCTGTTTTTATTTGACTTAGACATAAAAGTAGGCAAATTTAATAAAAATTAAAATAAGTTGGGGTTTTTTAGTTTTTTTAGTATCTCTGTTGGATATACATATACAACAGCCAAAGGTTTGAGAACAGTTCCATTTTGCCAGTTTTTATTAAAATGTAAGCAGTTCAAGCCCAGTGAATAAACTGAAAAGGCAAGCAAAAAAACAAAAAACAATTTAGGTTACTAAAAACTAAATGTACATTTCAGAGTTATACAAAAAGGCCTTTTTCATAAAAGTGATGGGTAAAGGTCTTACAATTGTTCTGGAGTAACGGAAGTAAATTTAGCCTTGAAAGTTTGTTAACAATTCTTACATTTGTAGGATTTGTAAGTTGATTACTTACAAATCCTCTGTCTGTATAAAAGCAGTGCTAAACAGACTGTGCTACTACACACTTTTAAGCAATATATGGACAGTACTGAATTGCATGAGTGGTTGGAATCAAGGAAAAAATAATTTTGATTTTAGGACTTACGGATCAAAAGTTGACCACAAAATGGGACGCAATGTCTTTTTCTTCCATTAGGGAATGGAGGTTACATACAAAAGACATTCCCTTTCTATCATTCACTCGACATTGTGACAATGTAGTGACACTGGGGGTTTCTATACTAAGCGCCATAATGGCTGAACCATGCTATGGATGTAGGTGGCACAGCTACCGGCAAGCATAGCATGCCTGAGCAAGTCGTCATGGAATCCATAACCTTCAACGCACTGAAAAGTGAGAACAGTACCAGTGGGACTAAATTTCTACAAGGTCATAGCAGAAGTCTGCTGGTCAAATGCACTGGAATAGTGACCTTCTCAAGAGGAGAAGACACTACTGAGACCACAAGAGGGAAGTTATTTGTGAAAATAAATGGAGTTCAGGGAAGTACCACATCAAATTATGCCTACAACCAGGGGACTACTGTAGGGAGAACCACCCAAATTATAAGCCATGACGGATATGATCGTCTAGGGGAAGACACTGGCTTACCAAAAAGGAAACCATACTGTGGAAATTACTTATACAGAATTACCAATGGAAATCATTACATATGGAATATGATGATCAGCGAGCTAACCAGCTGGGCAGCCACACGTATCATCACCTCTGGGGGGAAAGGTGTGACACTCTAATTGCTCACAATGAGGCTATCCCTCTAGTTGGGTGTGCACATACTCCGAAAGGATATGACACATGCTGGGATTGGTAAGCCAAAAGAATGTCATCCACAATCCAATGGGATAGACTCTGTTTGGAGACAGCCTTTTCCTTTCGCTGGCCTCCTGTGCGCTAAGGCATCCATGCTAAGGGGAGCTTCGGTCAAAGCATACCAAAGCAGACAATGGATTGACTCCCAAGAGGTGAAGAAATCCACCTGCAACACTCCGAACTTGGGAGTGGAGACACCACTCTCTGCGGTGTGTCACATGTCACAAGAGTGCATCCGCTGCAGGATTAAGGTTGCCTAGAATATGTGGCTTGTAGAGACTTACAACTTCTGCTGACTCCATAGGAGGGGGTGAGCTGAGACATACAATGAGAGCTAGGCAAGAACCTGTCCAGGTTGCCCTTTGGCATTTAACGCCCCAGCCCATGATGAACGCATCTGTGGTGACAGAAATGTACCTCAAAACCTGCTGCATAGGAACCCCTGCTTGAAGGAATTCTCAGTCTAGCCACGAGCTGAAGTAGCGACGAAATACTGAAGTGACAAACGCACGATGTGTGCCCCGATCCAAGTGGTTGAGAACCACATCCCTGTGTGTACACAACTGTTCTCAATAGTGAGCCAATATGAGCCAGTCACCAAGGCAGTTGAGAATGTGTATGCTCTTCTGCCTCATTAAAGAAAGAGCAGTCACCACAACTTTGATAAAGGGGGAATGTGGAGGAACAGACCAAAAGGAAGTACCCTGTACTGAAATGCTCAACCTTTGAACACTTTCAACCTTGGTCTGTGTTGAGATAGAATTGAGACATGAATTGGTCGTAACCCACCTCATTTCTTCAGCACAATAAAGTAGGGGCAGTAAAACCCGGCTTCCATCTCAGCTGGTGGAACAGGCCCAATCGCATTCTTCACCAGAAGAACCTCAATCTCCACACGCAGGACCGCTGTGTTTTCTTCTACTGAGGAGAAAAGGATGCAGCAGAACCTGAATGGACACCTGAATCGGGTTTGGGAGGCTGAGCCATTCCCTCAGACACCATGCTTGGGGCTGCAGCGGAATGATTGGTGAGCCCAAGACAGTGGGTGCATTGAGGATGAACACAGGTAAAGCCAAACTGACAGCTGTACACTGTGGCATATTTGCAGTTTCTGTGTTATGATGTGGCCTGAGTCCTGATTGAAACTTTTCATATATGTAATTTCTCTGTAAGGTGCACAGTTGAGTGGAAACGACGTTTTGTAATATTTTACATGTAAATGAGATGTCTGAAAAGGGCCTGCAGTTTGCCAATTCATTTGGATCTAGTTGTTGTGGTTCTTCAGCTACAGGTAACAGCTCTTTCAGTAATTTAATTGGTATGGTCTCTAATAAACGTGTAGTAGTGATACATTTATTTAGCTCTGTCTGTCCTGTTTGTAAAGCATTGAAGCCTTTTTTGAGTAGTGATTATTATTGAGGATGAATGTCAGACACAGTAACAAGTTGTATATTTACAATTGTACCTCTTATGATTTTGATTTTCTATATAAAAATGTAGTCTTTTTTTTGTTAATCCCACCACTGTATTAAACAGAAACCGTGGATTGTTTTTGTTTGTTTGTTTGAGTTTGCAGAAGTGCTTAGCCCTTGCAGCTTTAAGATCCTTTTTATAGGCGTACATACTGTCTTTCAATGCTATTCTAAAAACCTCTAAATTAGAGAAATGTGTCCATTTTCACTGGAGGTTGCAAGCTTTTTCTCTTTAGTAGCGCTATTGTACAAAGGTGCAGTACTTTTTACTCAAACGTTTTTTAATTTGATGGCTGCAACCATATCTAGTGTACTAGCGAAAAAGCCATACCTCTAATAAACTTCAATTGTGTTTAAAGGTGCCCTGAGCAAGTGGGCTGGGGGCATTCAGAAAGTATTCAGAAAGTATTCAGAGCCCCTACATTTTCTTCAGTTTTATGTTGCAGCCTGATATTACACTTGTTTAAATTACAATCGATATTACAATGGCCTAGTTTCCTCTAGACACAACATTTAGATCTGAGGCCAAACAGTTCAATCTTGGTTTCATCAGACCAGAGAATCTTGTTCCTCACAGCCTGGGAGTGCTTTATTGCAAACTTCAAGCAGGTTTCATGTGTTTTACACTGAGATGAGGCTTCAGTCTAGCCACTCTGCCATAAAGTCCAGTTCGATGGAGGGGTGCAGTGATGGTTGTCCTTCTGGAAATTTGTCCCGTCTCCACACAGGATCTCTGGAGCTCAGTTAGAGTGACCATCAGGTTCTTGGTCACCTCTCTTACTAAGGCCCTTTGACCCTGATTGCTTAGTTTGACCGAGTTACCAGCTCTAGAAACAGTCCATGAAGAGTCTTGTTTGTCAAGTTTCATCTGACATTTATGGAGACTACTGTGCTCTTGGGAACCTTCAGTGCAGCAAAATTGTTTTGTTGTCTTACCTAGATCTTTCCCTGGAACAATCCTGTCTCTAAGCTCTGCCTGCAGTTCGTTTGACCTCATGGCTTGGTTTCTGCTCTGATATGCATGGTCATCAGTGAGGCCTTTTATAGAGAGGTGTGTGCCAAACAAATGCACATCCAGTCAATTTGTATTTACCACAGGTGGACTCCAATGAAGGTATAGAAACATCTCAGAGATCAAGAGAACGATCAAGAGAAATGGGGGGCACCTGAGCTGTGCTGTCGCAATAAGTTTTTTCTTTTTAGTAAACTTACAGGCATTCCTAAAATTGTGTTTCACTTTGTCATTATAGGGTACTGGGAGTAGATTAATGAAAAAGAAAATAAACAATTAGTATCGTAGTATCAGGCGGCAACATAAAATCGTAAAAAAAAGCAAGGGGGTTTGAATACTTTGAATGCACTGTAATCATCTGGTTTAAGCCCTGTTTCAGTCAGACAGGGTGCATCAAAACTATTATCTGTGATCATCTTATTTACAATAACTGCCTTAGGTGTTAGTGCTGTTGTGACATATGGTCTGCTTAGAGTCTGCTTGGGTGCAGGCCATCAGGACAGATAAGCCTAGGTCATTCCCAGAAAAGATTCCAGTTATTTATGAAGAGCAGTTTCTGTTCATTACACCAGGACATTAACCATTAATTTAGTGCAAATAGTCTACTAAACCTTTCATTTCCTCATCGGCATATGGGAAGCAGTCCTGACATGATGATCTTCGTTGTGGGCAATTTCAAGCAAATTGTCAAGCACCCAAGTCTGCTTGGGTGCAGGCCATCAGGACAGATAAGCCTAGGTCATTCCCAGAAAAGATTCCAGTTATTTATAAAGAGCAGTTTCTGTTCATTACACCAGGACATTAACCATTCATTTAGTGCAAATAGTCTACTAAACCTTTCATTTCCTCATCGGCATATGGGAAGCAGTCCTGACATGATGATCTTCGTTGTGGGCAATTTGCTGCATACCGGCTCAATCAGGCTCCTGAAGGCCCTCTTCAGGATCTCCAACTGCCACAGCTTGATATCACATTTACACATTCACAATGTTTCATATGTCTTAAAGCTGTATCTACAATCATTTCTATTTGACTAGTCATGTGGTAATCCTATTCTATTCTATTGAATAGCACACAGTTCATTTAAACTGCTTTAATGTAATTTTGGAGCTTCACAGTACTATTCACTTTCACTTTATTGTATAGAAAAGGTCAGCTTGGACATTCTGCAATGTTTTTTTGTTTCACTAAAGACTTGTTTAAAAATTTCATTTTGGTGTCAATAGTTACATTAAAAATGGTAAAATATTAAAAATATCAATATTATAGTATTAATACATTAAAATATTAATGTTGTATTAATGTGCATATAACCCTTTTATGTTACATTTACCACAAACATTTGTAATTGCATGAAATGCATGAAATACTTTAAAATTTTAACATTAAATTGTTAAGCTAGAGGACCCAACTAAGTATACTAGCCTCATCAGGACAAGCACAAACCATTATGACATTTTATCATAAATATTTAATGAGATCAAGTATAGCTAGGAAAACATCCTTCATTTCAACTCAGTGACTCAATTCAGAGTATATTGACAGAGCTGCCATTTCAGGCAAGTGTGATGCCATTGTCCAAGGATTCTCTGGAAAAATGCAGATGTTTGAATTGAGATCTTGAACTTCAGTTCTACATCTTTGGCAAGAGGAATGTTGGCAAAACTTATGCAGATTCTTCATTAATTCAAAATAAAACAATATGAAAACACTGACATCTTTGTGCCTTTAAACAGGCAGCTTCAAAACAAGTATTTACAAAAGAATTATTGGCAAACATTTCACTAGAAACTACAAATTTGTTGACGTCAAAGATTTCTCCCCTCTTTAGTCTTCCTCTCTATACTGTAATCAATTAAAGGTTCCCAGGATCACAGTACTGCAGTTCCAGCTCAAACTTGAGATGATAAAGAAATTACAGATTCCTTTCCCACAACAGCCAGAAGGAGAGAGAGAGAGGGGTGGTTGGGTGGCCTTTCACAAATAGAGAAATTTCAGAAAATGGAATTCTTGTAGTTTGTTCCCCTTCAGTAGGGTCCCGTCCCCGGATGCACCATTATTTTATTGACCATGGTGGACAGGTTCAAGGACAGCCTGCTCACAACTTCTCAGTTTTACCGGTTGCAGAGAAAAGAAGAAATACATGCTCAGTTCGTTTCCTCTTTTGCTTCCTGTTTGTCTTGTAACAACACAATCAGGGACTCCCATGCTGCAAGGCACTGTAGGGTAGAAGGACAGCAAGAAAGTCAAAATTAAAGCCCTGCTCTTCTAAAGTAACTTCAACACATCCCCATTTATGATTTACTTTAATTTCTCATCTTTTTCATATTGAAATGTTTTAATGAATGATTACATCAAAATTTTGCATTTCCTGATAATTCATACAATACTTTCTTAATACTTTCTCAGAATTCTTAATACTAATATATATATATAGCAAAAGTATTGTATGAATTATCAGATTTAACAATGTTAGCATTATTAAATGTGATGCTAGTATATATTAACATGAGCTAGCATGATGCTAGCATGATTTAGCATGACAGAGATACTAAAATATGGCTTATTCACAATGTTATGCAGTTGCTATGGTGCTCTAAATTGTTACTAAAATGTGGCTAAGATGCCATACAATGTGTTTTGGACATTCCACAGACTAAACATTGGGCTAAATTTTAAATTTTGTGACGTCATAGCTCTGGACCAGAATGTCGTAGAGACTTGGGGGTGGGCTCATATTGCACAGCTTAGCAAGCAGCAACATTACATCTTCATAGCCATGGCCTAGCAATTAGTTACAGTACCCTAGCAACCACTCCATTGGCTTCCACTGGAAAGGTGAGAGGCATCAGAACATCGTAGAGACAAATGGGTGGCCTATTTTGACTCAGACTGGCAGTAATTTTTATAGTAATCTTATTTTACAGTAATCTTTAATTATTACCATAGAAACTGTACAGCCATGCCCTAGCAACCATTTACAGCACCATAGCAACCAACATGAATAAGCCATATCTCAGCATTATAACATTGTAAATACATGTGGGTGGGCTTATTTTATCGGGCCGTCAGTTGGCTTAAGGTATTTCCCTGGCAACTTCCTAACAACCATTTAGCGAAATCTAGGAACCTCATAACATCACGAATAAGCCATACTGTAACATATCTATCATGCTAGCATCATGCTAAAACGCATTAACATCATGCAAATTAATGTTAAAATGTGTTAGCCTCATGTTAATATTAATCATGCCAGCAATCATGTTAAGCATGTTCATTATTTCATTGATATCAGTACGTAGCAATAGCGAAGCAACAGTCTAGCAACCACCCTGAGCACCTTTGTAACTGCATAGCAACACCCTAACAACCACCTAGCAACTACTTAACTCTAGTAACCACCTCAAGTACCCTAGAAACTGCACTGCAGCACCCTAGCAACAATCCTGGTACCTTAACAACCTCATAGCAACACCATAAAAACCACACCAGGTACCTTAACAACCACATAGCAACCCCCTAGCAATCACTCCAAATACCCTAGCCATTGCTTAGAAACACCCTAGCAACCACACATCAACACTCTAACAATAACCCTGAGTATCTTAGCAACCCTGAGTATCTTAGCAACCCTATAACAACAACCTATCAACCACCCAGGATACCCTAACAACTGTACTGCAATGTCCTACCAACTACCCGGTACCTTAGCAACCACATTACATTTTACCAACCGCTCCAAGTACCACCATGCTAAATGTGCTAAAATCATTAATCATTTAATTAAGGCTTAAACTTGTTGGCATCATATAAAAACATGCTAGAATCATGTTTAAACCTGTTAAGATCATGTCTGGCAATAAACCGGTATCAAGCTGAAACATTAGCATCACGCTAAAATTTTTAGTGGCATGATAACATTAAACATGTTAACTTCATGTTAAAATGTGATAGCTTCATGTAAAAATATTTTAGCATCATGCTTAAACATGCTAAAATCATACTAGATTGTTAAAACGTTAACAACATACTAAAATATGTTGATCTTGTTACCATTGTGTTACAGAATGTCAGCTTTAAAGTATTTCAAACCATTATACACTTTTCTGGCTGGGCTTTGTCAAACCAACATAAATTTTGTCCATAAACTTTACTATCTTGTTATTATTATTATTCTGCCATAAAACTGATCGTGGGGACCAAATGAAAAGTCCTAGAGACCTGAAACCTAGCCAGATGATAGGGCTCAATTTTGGGTGAGTATGACATATGATGCCAACTGGCCAATGGGGGATCAAAAACATGAAATCGGTTATAACTCCTTTACCGTTTATCATAAAAAAAGTGCCTTATACCCAAGGAATCCTTGGGTCAACAAACAAAACGTATTAGTTTTCATTTCTGCCATGAAATGTTTTCTGTCATTTAGAATTTTTTGAACATTTTTATTCACTTCACAACAGGAAAGAAACTTGGTACATGTGTAGGGGCTCAGTCTGTGGTTACATGGAAAAAATTGGCAGTGATCGGCCACTTGGTGGCACTATAACACGGAAAAACAACTATAACTATCCCAAAGTTACTTCAATTGACTTGATAATTGGCAAGCAGTGTCTTTGCAGAGCAGTGTCACATTCTCTCATAACCTCACAACAGATCATCGGAAGCTGCAGTCATTTGCTTTATCTTAACAGCACTCAGGAATTAGGCTAATCCTAATTTATTGTGCTCTTTAAAACATCTCAGCTGTATTTGATTCTCAGCTGATTTTACTTTTTTATATGTAAGACAGGACATTCTGAGGTAACATGCTACATTTAATAAATATGTTTAACAAAAAGGGAGATAACAGCAAATGTTAAAAGAGCAACTATTTCATCTCTCATGAAGGCTGTAGTTCTGTATTTTGTATTTCACAGGATCATTTTAAAATGACTTAAAGTCATTTTAAGTCTTCATTGTGCCATCAGTGTTGAAACCTCATTTGAAGAACCATAAAATAAAGGTTTTCTACTTTTTATCAAGTAACAGTAAACAAGTTAACACTAAATTGTTGTACCCCTCCAAACAAGTTTGCTGTAATATGCTTGAGTGTTTCATGTAGTATTGTTATGCTATGTGTTTAAAACTAACTAAAATGGTCAAG